>JAHTLZ010000237.1:20567260-20583979 GCA_023846285.1 Phrynocephalus versicolor
CTAATTTTCACATGTTTCTGTGGTGCTTTGGTGGGGTTTTGGACCACAATTTAAAAATAATATTGCGGTCGGCATTTTGGATCCCCCCGCCCGCACACTGCATGGCAAAGGCAGACGAAACGACCCCCCCCGCCTGGTACCAGCAGCGCAGCAGTAGCAGTAGCCAAGGAGAGGGGGGCGAGGAAACCCCCCCCCCAAAAAAAAACACCCTTCTGGCCTGGTAGGTGCCCTCAGACAGTTTTCGCCTGCTTTTAGGGCTGGGAATCGGGGTTTTTTTAACTTTTAAAAACTTTTTTTCTGTGCCGCTTGGCATCGCGCGATCGCGCGACGCAAGTAACGAGCACGACAAATCAGACCAAAATTGTTCGCTCGTCGGTTCGAGCTCGAAGTCTGGGGCAGTAATTCCCGTTACCGTTTCCGTAGAGTAACGGAACCGAGTAACGGAAACGGAAACGGGAATACCGCTAAGTCGTGCCCATCTCTAGTACGAACCAAAAGTTCAGTGAACCCTTCACGCATTGCTATGTATGCCTAGTGGGCTGTAATTAAGTTGGTGGATTGTGCAGGCCTCCAGCAGCTAATTTTTTCCCAGATCAAAAGGCAGCTACAGATCATTTCATTTTTAGTTGCCGAGCGGCACAGCTTCAAATACCTCTTATCATCTCTGGTTCTCCTTTCCCACCATAGCTTATTTTATTTCTACTGCTTACCAGAGCTTGGCAGTAAAACTACTGGTATATAATGAAAGCTGTGTGTGTAAGAACTAATGTACAAGCAAGTTACATTACCAAAGTGAAAAAAGCAAAGTTTGCTGCTTATATACTGCCCACAGTGCTTAAAGCACTTTCTGGGCAGCTACAGCATTGTCTCTATCCCTGGCAAGCTGGGTACTCATTTTACCAAACTTGGAAGTATAGGAAGCTGAATTAACCATGCGGTGCCTACCTGGGATTGAGACCTCAGGTTGTGAACACAACTTTGCTTGCATTACAGCAGTTTAACCACTGTGCCACAAGGCTCCTACCATCCTAGACACACCTGATTTTGCTTGATTTTAATTGGCGCCTGGAGGGGAGATTACAAGTCAAAGAGGTCTGTTTGAAGCCCTGGGAAAGGCACTGCTAATCAGAGTTAAAATATAGCCAATAACCCTGCACTATAACTTCATGAGAGATCTTCTGATGTTCTTGAAACCATTTAGGTACTTTCAAATTTAGAGATTCTGATCAGTAAATGCTGGGGAACTCACATATGCTAGAAATCCTGGCTTGCGCTATGCTTTTTCCTACTAGCTTGTGTTGCGTTGCAGGTGTCAAGAGGACTACAATTTATATTTTTAAATTACATGGCTAAAAAGTACAGTGGTACCTTGTATAAAGGAATTAATTCATTCCAAATGAAATTGTGTTAAGCAAATTTATCTTTATACAAATTTTCCATAGGAATGCATTGAAAACAGAGTAATCCCTAATCACAACCATTTTTATGTTGTACGGATTCGCCCCATAGGCGATTCTGTTAAGCACATTTTTCCTATCTCTGGAATTTTTTATGTTGTACAGATTTTATGTTATAGAAACCATTTGTTATATAAGGGTCGACTGTATCTGGAAACTAATACCAACCTTACACTCTTGTAGTATGGATGTAAAAGCTAGTCAGTAAAGAAAGTTGACAGGAAAAAAATAACTGATTCATTTGAAATGTGGTGCTGGAGGAGAGCTTTGCATATACCCTGAACTGCCAGAAGAATGGACAAGTAGGTCCTAAATTGTATCAAGCTGACCAATCTCTTGGAGGCAAAAATGTTGAAGTTGAGGCTGTCCTACTCTGGACACAGCAGTATAGCAATGGAACCAGCTACCTCAAGAGGTGGTGAGTGCTCCATTTAAGAGAAAACGAGATGTCCATCTGTCAGATATACAGTACAGTGATACCTCTGCTTATGTGTTTAATCCGTTCCGAATGCATGCTCTTAAGTCAAACAACTCTTAAGTAGAGCAGCCCTATCTAAACAAATTTAAAAATGAAAAATTGAAAAAAAAATGTAAGTAGAGCAGACCGCTTCTAAAATTTGTAAGGCAGCAGTTTAAAACGGCAACGGTTTTTCACTCTTAAGTCGAATGGCTCTTAAGTCGAGCCACTCGTAAGTAGAGGTACCACTGTGCTTTGAATTGGGTTCCTGCACTGAGAAGGCGTTTGGACTCAATAGGCCTCTTCCAACACTACGGTTCTTTGATTCTATGGTGCATTATGAGAAGACAGGATGCTCTGAAAAAGATAGCATTGCTGGGAAAAGGTGGAAGACAGCAAGAAAAGAGAAAGCCAAATAGGAGATGGACGGATTTCGTAAAGGAAGTCCCAGGCTTTTGTTCACAAGAACTGGGCAGGGCTATTACAGACAGAACATTTTGGAGACTGCTCATCCATAGAATGGCCATAAGCCAGAGGTAACTCGATGATACATATTAAAAAGAAGTAGCAGAAATTACTAAAGTTATTTTTGAGAACTCGAAATGGTTACTTTAAAAACAGGAAACCCTAGTGGCAGCTTACCACTTATTCCCCCCCCCCGCCCCTGAAACTATAATGGAAAGAAATTATGGTTCAAAATCAGATCTCCAAACTCTACTGTTTACACAGAAAATCGCCTTTTGTTCATCTTGTATAATTAACACAACTTTCTTGCTGAACCTTCAGTCATTTAAAACTAATTCAAAGGGTATCATTAAGGTTCAAGCACTAGAAAATAAAATCTGTGATAAAAATGAGAAATATAACTTAATTTACACCCATTACGCTATGATTTTAAACATATCATTACAGTTAACATAAGATAACCTTGCGGCAGCATTGTTATGTAGTAAATACGACATTGCTATTCGTCTGTACAATAAAATTTTATTAGCAAACAAATCAAGATAATAAATAGGCAACGGCAAAAGAAAGGCCTTTGTGTGAGCCTTTGTTGAAGTTGAACGTTGTGCAGGTCCACCAGTCATCCTCTCTTATATCTGAGTGGGTCATTTAGATCTTATTTGGAGTTAATTTAATTGCAAATTACTGGAAAGCATTAAAGCATTATGATTCATTTACTGAAAAAGAAATACAAGTGATGCTACTCGGCAATAATTCTTCCTCTCTCTATAGATAATGTTTCCTATGAGTGTGTGTGTGTGTGTCTTCCTTCCCACTCCCCGCATGTCAGTTCCTATGGCAATCTATGCTATTATTTGCAATTCCACACCATATAATTTATACATTAAGGGCATCATTATTATAAATTAAATTTGTGTGAACAGAGTTGAGGGCAGGCTGTAGCACTCTGCCATCAGGTGGGAGGAACAAGCTTCTTCAGGGAAGGGGAGCTGGGAAGAACAATGGTTCCAGATATCCACTGAAATTACCCATTTTAGAGAAGTTCCGCCAGGGATGCTGTTTTCATGGAGAGTACCCCTCCATTTGATAGGCCTCCATCTTACAACCTCATTTGGATGGTGCCCTGGCCTTAAAGGGTCTCCCAGTCCAGGTCTGATTTAAAAATTCATAAAGAAGGGGATCTAAACCTGGATATCAGGATTTAGTGGGGCAAATAGCTCGCTTGGCCAGAGCCCTCCTCATTTGGATGAGCTGTATTATAATGCTGCTAACTTCTTTTAAAAATAGCACTCCATTTCACATTTGTACATGCAAATAAGCCAAAATGGCATCGTGCAAATCAAGAACCGCTCATGTTCCATTTTGATTATTTTATGTCTTGCTTTCTAGTGACATGTAAGCGGGCACCCTAGTATCCTACCTCCTGACATTCATTTTTCGACAAAGCACACCTTGCCTTTGCCGTTCCAGACATGTGAGGTGTGTGATATATTTTTATCTCTATGGGGTCACAAACAAAACACACACAGCTCAAAACAGCACGTCACAGAAAATTACAGCCACATATACTTCCATCTGTGAGGAAAAGGCATGGCCAAATCTGTACACTTGGAATATACACGATTTATTTATTTTAATTCTATGCTGCCCTTCTCTCAATTGCAGGAGTTAGGTCAATGTGTACATTCTTGTATGTAAAAGTCTACATTACCAACAATGCTTATGGACAAGGTGTACAAATTTTTATGTGAGAAGAAAATTCCCACATCCCCAAATCTTGCAGCCAGGGACACATAATGGATGGGACAGTACTGTGGGTGTGATTTGAAGATAAAGCAAGGATATTTTAAAGTGTGTGCATGTGTGTTTTAAAATGTCCCTCTCCTTAAGTTATTTTAAGAATCAGGGCTTTTGCCATATAGCTCAATAGCAGACTGCATTCCTTGTGCAGATGCCAAATTCAATCTGAAGCACCCCCAGATCAGATTGGAAAGAGTCTTGCCTGAAACCTTGGACAACATCAGCAAGTCAGTGCAGACAATATTAGGCTTTGGAGAAGTTATTTTTGATAACGGATGTAGAACTACTAGTATTAGGCAACCAGCATGACTGACAGTGGCCGTGCTTGCTAAGGAACCGTGGTTCAAAATTTAACTTTTCTGCACTGTGCTGCTATGCTGGGTCACTGTGGGAAATTCAAAATGGCAGAATAGTTGCAATGCAGCGGCTGGGTTGCCTGTAGTAACACGGACCCAAAGGACAGAAGATGTCAAGGGAGGCAGGCGTGACACAGCCGGTTCTTCAACCAAGAACTAGCTACTGTTGCCCCCCGCCCCACCTCCAATATGTAAATCTCTTTTATGGGGTTCAGCAGGTCTTTTGGGGGACAAAGGATTAAAACTTCCATGGCTGATGATTAGGGTGGCCTTGTAACAGACCTCACGTGGAGTAGCCCACCAGTGAAAAGGCCATCCAGGCACAGTGTAGTTTAAATAGTAAAGGAACTACCAAAGGGAGGCCTTGAAGGTACTCATTGTCCCTTAGCATTTGAACAGCCAATTGAGAGTGCTGGAGGAATTCAAGAGAAAATCGGACCATCATCCGTCCAATCTGCTTTGACTCGGATTCCTGCCTTGAGCTGAAGATTAGCCTTGATGGCCTTAAAGGACTCTTTCAACCCCAACATTCTGCGCTTCAATGAAAGTACAACCCAGATTATCACAGTCTTCCTCACTTTGGGGGAATTAGATTGTGTGTTAATTTATAGGCATTGTCTCTGAGCAGGCATGCACAGTCCATGCTATTTGGGGCAGGGATGGAACCAAGTATTTTGGTTTGAATCTGAATCTCTAAGTCCTAAGTCGTGAATCAAGTTCATTAGGATAAAAAATACCATACAAACTCAAAAACCCTGAATGAAGTCCGAGTCAAGTCTCTGATGTGACTTAAGTACGACTCAATAGATAGATGTGCCCCTGCAACACACACACACACTTGTGGTAAAGCATTTCTCTTTCTCAGAAATGCATATGGAGCCATCTTAGAGGTGATCTGCAGGGCACAGCAGGCCTCAAGAGTTATTCAGTTTTCCAGAGTCACATGCTGTAAGATCATTCACGCACAATATGCCAAGGGAAACAGAGAAGCAAAAGCCCCATGTCCTTGCCAAATAAACTAGTGAATCGTCATAAGCTAATACCTTCAAATGGCTCAAGGAAGGAGCACTACAAACAAAAGAATCAAATCCAGTGTTGATCAAAGGAAGGCTGCATTTCTTATTCATTCTCTTGAAGGGCCTTATTTTTCTTCAGTTGAGTGGCTCAGGCTGTCCCTGTCGCCTGCAAGACACTATACAGGGGCTGCAAGACGCCTGCCAACCCTCAAAAATGATCTCTGTTCCTCTGTGTGTACATTGGATGTGGAAAAGCTGTGTGCATATACAGTATTCAAGAAACCCTATGTTTTTCACACAGGTATTGATGGCTAGCAAATAGCAAAGATGGATATTATTTTTTAAAAAACCCTTCAGTACTACAGAAACAGAAACTTCCTTTTAGTGTCCATCTATTCATGGTGCTAATCTAATCTAATCTAATATTAATTAATTAATTTATTTATTCTTGTGCTTATTAACCGCCCAATTTTCCTGCGGGAACTCTGGGCTGTGTACAACACGTTGCAAAAACAACAACTGTCCAAACCTACAATACCCAGTCAGAATACAAATAATAACCCCAGCAAAATAATAATAATAATAATAATAATAATAATAATAATAATAATAATAATAATAATAATAATAATAATAATAATAATAATAATAATAATAATAATCTAACTGCACAGCTGGAAGGGACCCTATGCATCACCAGCCCTTGTCAGTGGGGACCTGAGCTCCCAAAATCTGCTGAGAGGCCTAAGTCACTAAGCTATCTTTGCGTTTCATTTTCAGATGCCCACAAAACAACATGGCTTAAACCAGCCAAAGCACAGATGGGCCAAGTACAGTCCTCAAGATCCTGTTGAACTGCAACTCCCATCAGGTGATAGTAAAGGAATATGGGGAGCTGTAGTTCACTGCTTCTGCAAGGATAGGCAAAGTTGCCCCCCGCCCCCAGCTGTAAGTCTCAATAACTTTAGGGGAGCCATATGCTTTAAGTGTGGAAAGGCCGCTGTCAAAGTTCAGAGCCATTAAGCTGGGGCGGGCCTGAAGATAATGCTTTTCTTTCTCCTTCACCAGAATTGAAAGAACTTTGTTCTGGTCACTGCCTGACCACCGCCATGAAAGCTGATCCCCAGTCTAGCTTGAAAAGCTGCTACTTTAAACTGAGCAGAAGTAACGGAGCAAATCTTCGCTTGACCTTTAATAACGGAGCCTGCAGCTCTTATCACAAAGAATACTAATTTTGGCTGTGAGGGGGAGGCGTGGGCAGAGAAGTCCTTTCAGGAGAATCGAAAAAAGGCTATAGGTTTGTGGTATCTTTCTTAGAGATGTCCTATTCAGTAGTATGGAAATGGTGGAGGGAGGTGAACCAAGAAAGTGCAAAAAAGAACTGCTGGTGTCAAGCTTTTATTTCCGGATTTATAATACCATGAATCAGGTGCAGGCAGGGGGGTGACAGCAGTCAAAGACCGAGGAGAGGGAAATAAATTAGTATCAAATGGCATGTCTGGAGGGTAGGAGGAAATGGGTGCTTGTTGGTCTGGCCTGAGCCTCGAGTAGGTGATTTGGAATAGGCCAAAAAAAAAAAAAATATTGAGGGTGCCAAACCGCTGGCCCTCAGGGGGCCAGGAAAGAAGTTGACATGGGCACTTGTCAGCCTGGAGATCTGGGGTCAAGCCTATTGTGTGAAGCCGTTGACCTGTGTTTGGGGTTCTGTGGTGGGAGTACAAGTGTTGCCCTTTTCAACCTAACAGCAAAGTTTTCACTTCAAACAATTCTGCTGGAGCAGGCCTTGCCAGCTGAACTTTCTTTTTCCTGGGCTTTAACTTCTTTCTTTTATGGCAGAGGCCCACAGAGTATAGCCTGCAAATTGCATGCTGCTCCCCCCCCCCAAATTTTTGAACCCCGCATCCTCAGAGACTTCCCACCACTCCATGGGAGATTTCCCCCCCCCTCTTCTTGAGGCGATGTTCAGCAGCAGTATGTTTTCTTGGGGAGGGCAGCGCCCCACAGGGTGACTTTAGCTTCCACTTTAGCCACCCCACAAATACACAACCTATCTTGTACAGGTATGCCTTGATATCTGCCTTGTAACATCCATGAGTCCATTAACTCAAAACAAAGGTGAGTGAACGCAATACTATAATCTCTTTTCGTAGAGAAGAAAAGGTATTTTGCTGCCTGGAAAACTGTCTTAGATATTGATAACCATTTATATATTTACTATCTGGAGAACCCTGAAAAAGGTCACCATATGTCAAAAGCGACTTGACAGTGCATGCTGATGATGGTGTTGATGGGGCAAATCTAACCAAGTTTCTAGTTGTGCAACCAACCATACAAACTATAAGTGCACTCTGATCAACCAGTGGTATAATGAGTTGCCTGCCTAATATGGAGCGTATAGTGTCAGAGACGGAAAAGCCTGAATATCCAGACTCTTCCAGGAAGGTGATCAGTTATATGCCTTCCCAGATCCCATGTACTCCACCAAAAAAACTTTAAATAATACAGGATCAGTTCTTAGATATGTTACTTGAAAACTCTGTCCCATTTCTCCAAGCATGAGGATTGGAGTACTCTAATGAAATTGTTCATTGTGATTAGAAGACAATTTTATGACACCCTCTCTTCTCTCTCCATCAGCCTGATTCAGTTCAGGATTAGAAATCTGTCCTAAGTAGAAACACTTAATCTGATATAGAATAGGTTCCAACCCTTCGCCTTGCCAGATGCCAAGATAATATTGGTGCTATTCACTTCATCTTCCCATATTGAGCTAATCCTCTGCTTTTACACAGTATCTTGAAAACTAGCCTAATGGCTATAAACCAGGAATAAATATGCTGACCAAAACTGCAAGCAACTAAACACACAAAAATGTCCAGTATTTCAAGGAGGAACCCCATCTGGATATGTAACATTGAGTGTGAGGTAAGATGCCAGTCTTCCTCTGTTATCTTGCCCTATCCTGACATCATACAAAGATGGTGTGAATAACATGATTCAAAGATTATTGAATAACATCACTTGGGAACTTGCTTTTTAAACCCTCATTGTTTATGGCTACAATTCCAAGCCCCTTGGCCCCTGGTGACATTGTTAAATTTATTTATTCTTTATTTATATTATTTATATTCTGCCTTTTCCCCCACAGAGGACCCAAAGCAGTTCACCACAGCTGATTTGTTTGATATTTGTTTTTATTGTTATGTAATTGTTGTACACCGCCCAGTGCTCTATTGAGAAGACAGACAGTAAATAAATAAATAAATAAATAAATAAATAAATAAATAAATAAATAAATAAAAAGTACTGTTTTAATTGGAAACAGGGAAAGGAATTGATGGTAAATAACTCTTTACTTCCACACTCTGAATAATATACTGGGATCCTCTGTAGTCACAGTTGAATTGTGAGATGTTGCATGCTGCCAGTTCCTGTGGCCAGCCAGTTCATTTGTTAAGAGTTCACTCTCATGGCGGTTTACGAACAAACTGGTGATCACGATCGGAATCATTATGGCAGCTGGTTCCTTTCAGCTCGTAGCGACCAGTTCCATTGGACAAAATGGAACTGGGGTCCAGGCACCAAAGAAGTGGACGGCTTATGCAAAACAAGGCAACTAACCTCTACCCAGTGCTTTCTCAACAAGCTCTCCTGCAGAGATCCATGCTCTTTACCGTGGATTTGTGAGGCTGATATATGCCCTGGGAGCACATCTAATCATCCCCTCTCTGTCTTTTTTCCTTTGTTTTTGTTTCCAAACAACATTTCAAAGGGCAGGAGCCAGTGCTTCTGTCCCCTGAAGTATTAATAGGCAAGGGGAACCTTCTGGTTTTACTGCCGCCACCTGCTAAGAAGGATAATGTAATAGAAGAGAAAGCAGTAGGGCAAGACTCACCTGTGGAGGCAGATGACAGCTAGAAGTAATTGTGTTTTACCTGCCACAGAGCAGCAATTGGGAGACTCCTGGCCACCGGTTCAAAGAGAGATGCAAAAACCAATTTACAGACACAGTCTTCCTATGATACTTTCTGTTTTAAACAGCATTTCCCACTGCTGGCTTTGACCTGCAATATCATTAATGACTTGAGCACACCATAGCTGAGGCTGAAATCCTATTCCCAGGAGTAAGCCATGCACACTCCTTGTTCTGTGGCAGAGTTCTGAATTTATTTTACAATTCCTTTTGCTATGCAGTAGAGATACCGAGCCTCACAGAAGAGAATAGCTGCAAGTTCCTTAGAGTCTACCCCCTTTAACATTAACTTAAAGTCTGAGTGAATAACTCTGAGGCATTTGCAAAGGAAAGAATAGAAAACATGTCTTATTTACAGTTGCTTGCAGTCACAGAGCTGTGTATGTTGCCTCCTTTATAGTGCTCATGCTTTGCAGCCAAACAAACAGATCAACAGCAAGCAAACAACTGATACCGACATAATAAAGAGAGGGAAAAGATGGGCACGAATAAAAAAATGGCATTTCGTTTGTCGTTTGTTGTTTAGGGGGTCAGTTTCAGTTCGTTTCCGTTTTTCGTGAATTTTTGCAAAAAAAAGTTTTCATTTTTGTTTGTTTCATTACCATTTCGTTACCATTTATTTCATTTTTTTGTGTTTTTTTAGCATTTAAAGCAGTTCAATGTATTGCCATAATGAAAACGAAACGGACGACAAAATTTCTGGTGTTTCTGTTCATTTCGTTTCATTTTAGAGACAGAATTCGTTTGTCGTTTCATTACGTAACGAAATGAAAAAAACAGAAACGGAAACGAAAAATTGTTCGTTTTGTGCCCATCTCTACTCAGCAGAGAATCAAGGCTCTCTTCAAAATCAAAGGCCGGAAGGAATGATTGTTTAGTACTGGATAGATAATCAACCCAGCCCCGAAAGGTCCTTTCCAGTTGGAGGTTGCAAATAAAACTCCAACTGAGGCTTTCTAAACAAAATGGGAAAGGAGGGGACAAGAGCTGGACTCTGTGAGCAAGTCATTCACTCACTGAGGAATAGGGATTGGAAAGTACTCCTGTATTACTTTCTCCGATATGCAGCATTTAAAATCACCAGTTCTTTTTCTACAGATATGAAGCATATCATGAATTCAGGTCACATTCACACACTAAAAAATGAGCTGAAATAATCTTCTCCACCAGCTGCTCTGCCCAAATACTAGAGACACTGATATTTCTGCAATGGCGAGAAGAACCATTCTGCTAAGGAACAGTTGAACACAAGGATATGCAGTGTGTGTGTGTGATTATTTAGCAGTAACACGGTTGACAACACAGGACCTCAAGGCCAGACTTGTGAGCAAGAGTGGGCAACTTCAAACCCCACTGAAGCCCCATCATCCCTCATATATGGCCACAGAGACTTTGATTCAGGAGCAGAACCACCTCGGTACTAATAGAAAATGAGGGTGTACTTGTTTCCCCCACTCATATTGTCAGCTGGGGGTGGAATCTTGGGGCTGGACTTGCATACATGCATGGCTTATGGCCATGCATGGACACACATTTCTTTGACTCAGTTTGTCCATGTATGGGGTTCTAGATCAGTCTTACCAGGACCCCAGATCCTACTCAAGGATTCGCAGCTAAAACCTGAGTCTAGGGATGGGCTCTTGTGACAGGCAGGAAGGTAGGCAAGAACTGGGAGGTAGTCTCTAACCTATAGACAACTTTTGAATGCTGATTGCTCCTTGAAGCCACTAGCAAAATTAATATCTGAAGGTCACAAGTTAGACTGGTGGAAGTACCAACACACTCACACTTTAAAAATCTCACCAAAGAGGGGGAATTTATGACTAATGGCACTCCACTCGACAAAATACTATCTTCTGGCGATTCAAAGCTTCTTAGTAAATTCTATAGTATTTTGCTAAATGAAAAAATGATTGATACATTGGTAAAAGATACTATGATAAGATGGGCAGAAAATTTTGGCTATCCTATTCATCTAAACAAATGGGACTCCTTGTGGAATACGGTTAAACTATTTAAATCTATAGCCTTCAAGGAAAACTGTTATAAGATGTTTTATAGATTGCATTTCTCCCCCCGCCGTTTATCTAAGATGTATAATTGCTCACCCAAATGCTGGAAATGTAAACATGACAGTGGTACCTTCTATCATATGTGGTGGACATGTAAAGAGGCAAAGGCATACTGGATAATGGTAAAATTATTTTTAGAAAGATATTTGAAGATTAAGTTAGAGCTTAGACCAGAATTTTTTCTATTAAATATAGTAGATATTAATATCTCATATGACCAGAAATATGTACTTCATCATGTAATAGTTGCAGCAAGGATATTGTATGCAAAATTTTGGAAACAACCAGAAGTGCCAACAGAGAGAAACCTCCACGAAAAGATAAGAGAATGTATTGAAATCGACAGACTCTCTGGTTTTCTAAAGGGAGACTACGAAGAGATTTCCAAAAAAAAAAAGATGGTAAGAAGTAACAAACTTATTAGTATTGTGATACTATTTGGTGATTTGTTAATATGCTAAATTGTTATTTTTGACTTGATATACTCAATGGAATTTTTATAGTGTATTCCCCCCTCCTCCCCCACATTCCCCCCTTCTTCTCCCCAAAAAAACCAATAAAATTACTTAAATAAAAAAAAAGAACTGAGAGGTAGTCCTAAACATTTATTGGCCAGCTGTGGAAATAGCCGCAAGGGACATCTGGGTAAATTAGAATGCAGGTAAAAAGGTAAAGGTCCCCCCCGCACATGCACGCTAGTTGTGTCCAACTCTAGGGGTGGCACTCATCTCCGTATTCAAGCCAAAGACCAAGTGTTATGCAAATCCATGGCCATGTGGCCAGCATGGCTGCAAGGAAACACTTTTAACCTTCCTGCTTTTTATGGCAGTACCTATTTATCTACTTGCACTTACCATGCTTTCGAACTGCTAGGCTGGCAGGAGATGGGGTTAATAGTGGGTGCTCGCTGTGCTGCATCACACCTGGGATTCGAACTGCTGAGCTGCCAACTTTGCAGCCAATAGTTTTCGGAAGCCTTAGTCCACTGAGCCATCACACCCAAGGTAAAGCCCACCTAACTAGTGCTGGGTGGGTGTGGGGATGGGGAACATATATCCTTTAAAAGCTTTTATAAACAGGGTTCTGAAATGTGTATTTCGGTTTTTAGTACTGTATTTAACTTTTGTTAGGCCCTGATTGTTTGCGAAGGATAGATACCCTAAGAAAATACACAGTGAATAAATAAATAAATAATCAGGGCAGTCTAGAATATAGCACAATAAACTATTTCATCTTGGAAAAAATAATTGTTTTATATAAAAACTGGCTCGGATTCGCGTCCTGGTGGATACCAACATTGCTCTCCCTGGTTAAAAACAACACCACAAACTTGGTTCCTATGACCACGGCTTTCAAAATAATTCCCTAAAACACAATTAAAAGTCAGATGTCCTGTATTCTTGCATCTTACCATTTATTAGAAAATACATCTCCACTACATATTCAGGAGAGGCATGCCTACAAAAGGCTGCTTTTTCTCTCTAAAACATCCTGTTAGAAGCAAGAGGGACTAAGGGAATAACGCATGTACACACCACCGCCCAAGTTAGCTTAATTTGAGGCTCTGTCAGACCTCTTGGAATCGGAGATGCTTGCTGATGAGGAATACAAATAAGGAGTCTTACATGCAACCTTTGATATGGGAATTTCAAAGATAGAAGCCGATGTGTTTCAAAACGAATACTGTAGTTCAATTCATATTTCACTGAAGAACAACACAAAATGCCATCTGATTAAAACACTGTGACTCCAGATGAATCTCTCCTCGTGCTGCACGCACAGCATCCTTCCAGTTAGGTAAGGCCATCTTTGCTCAGGAGGAGATTTAGGGCCTACATGTGAAAAAAATTCTGCTGTGGCTTTAGTTCCTTTTGGATCTTATTCTATTAAAAAAATACCAATCACGTTTATTCAATTCATGTGGCATTGCTTTTCCTCTCTCCAGAACTGTACTTCCAGAGGAATATGTTCCAGAGTTCTCTCGAACTGGCAACAAGATTTCTAGATTGGCCGCATCATTTTCTGAATTCTCGGGGCCAAAATATGAAATGGACCAGTGCAGAGGGATGATTTGGGACATCACAGGACAGGGCTCCAGTACCAATACAGGAGTAGGGCAGGAAAAGGTGGGGAAGCAATCAAGCACCATGGACTGCCAAACACACACCAAGTCAGTAAGAGCTGGAAATTGCAGAGAACTGTTTTCAGCTACAGATGCTGGAAACAGCTGGTCGTGCGCAGAGAACCCCCACAAACCTTCTCTTCCCTCCATATTGTTTGCCCTGAGATTCATCTCCCTCCTGGAGATCTAGAGAAGCAGACCAGTTCCCTAAGACATCCGCTGGTGCCTTGGCTCATTTTTTCACATGGGCCTAATCACATGAGCCATATGAATCAGTTCAATTTCCTACTCCATGTGTGTACCAGTATATAATTTGTGTAATGTCATGTGGGCTCTCTTTTCTTTGAATACATTTCTTAACCTTTGAACATGCCTACCCAACAAAATTGATTCATTTCCCAATCTATTTTATTTCATTTTATTTATACACATACTCCTATATCTATAGCTTTAGCTCTGGCTCTATTTAGATGTTGCTTTAGATGCTGCTTTGGTGATATAGGTATTTTTAACCAGATATGCCTAGATATCTATATCTATCTGTAAATAAATAAATAAACAACAATCTTCATACATGTCAGTACAATGTGGATAGAAGAGATCCACGAAACAGATTATTTTAAAAAGCCCATGCTGGCCAGGCTGGGTTAAAAAAAAACCAATTGGACAAAATAATTGATCTTACCTGTGTGTCATGTAAACAGAAATTTAGAAAATGATTTAAATAATAGCAGGATTAACATAACTGTGGTTCTTATGGTTCATGTGATGATTACAAAGAAAGCCACGTCAACTTTCCTTGACTACCAGTGTGGTGGTGGAACCACAGTTCAGGGGGGTGACACAACAAGACCTTTCGGTTAGCAGGGGTGACTGTATCATCTGCAGCTCCAACAATGGATGAGGCAGGCAAATATTTGCTTTCCTTTTAGGCACACAGTGCACAAACCCACAAAGGGACGGGCTGACTGCAAGCCACACAGCTAGTGATACTCCTACATTTCAAGCAATAAGGCAACATTTATAACAATTTTGAATGTTGCACATTTATAAAAGTGGGTAACAATTAAATCTTGCAAATGCACACATTCTCTGAATCCAGCAAAAAGAAAACAGAACAAAAAAACTCCCATCCCTGGAAACAAAATAAAACCCTGCACTATTTCCTAGTGATGAAAAACATTTTTTTTGGTACTCTCTAGTTTTTCATGCAAGGATGAACAAGCTTGTTGTTTGCATCTCCAGTTTCTAACAACTGAATCGGAAGACTTCGTATCTGGGAAACAGATAATATGTGGTTTTCTAAAATTAAATGTCAGCACAAAAATTCCAGACACTTTTCTGCTTCGGAAACATTTAATATTTTCTCAATCTTCTAAACAAAGAACACAACAGTAACAAAAACCTATTTATACTTTTCTCTCTATGCGTGTGTGTTTGTGTGTGTGTGTGTGGATGGTTCTGTTGAACACTCCTTCCTGTTTTTGAATAAACAGCATTATTTCCTGAAACCAAATAAGTAAAATCCTCTTCTTAAAATGATGTGAGATCAGAGGTTATGAATTCATTGATTATAGAAACCCTAAAACAGCTAAAAGAGATATAATCATAATACAAATCCAATTAAATATAATGAAAAGTGATTCCCGTTCAACTAATTTGGATCCTCTATGAATATAACATTTTCTTCAATAAGCTTCACATAAGATTGCCTTTAATAATAACGTAGCCCATCTCATTGACTTGATAAGAATATGTCAAGAGATTTGCAATCCCAGAGAAACATTCCTTTCAACACCAAATTAAGTGTACCATTTCTGGAGACACACACATCTGGAGACTTGGCAGGTTGCAACCACACATAACAAAACTAACATCAAACTATGTCAAACAGTTATAAACACTGTCAGCCATAAAAGCATTTACATAGATTGATTTCATATCTCTTTGTCAAAAGTCGTTTTCTCGAGAGATTCCAATTAATACAGACAGATGGTTAAATCTCTGACAGAGAAGTGGAAATAGAATCCATTGTTTATCTTGTGAAACAGCATTTCAAGTGCAGTCAAAGTCCTAGCAGCTCAGCAGGCATTAAAATCTTGTCAGTCTTTGCGGGGTTTTTTTGTTTTGTTATTGAGCGGGAAGATGTGACAAGGACTTACAGTTCCAAAAGGAGAGAAAACCTTTAACCAAGAAGCTACAGTTGAAGTTACAGCCATCAAAACAAAGAAATTTGCTACCACCCTCCCTTGCTCACTAAAACCATGGGCATATTGATGCACCTTTCTGTGCTTTAACTTCCACCCCACGTCAACACGAATGCACCACCTCACCGTAGTCAGAAACAAATGAAATGGACAATGGACTTTGATTGAGCCAGCATCAGCATACAGCAGATTTGCAATGTTGGACACTGTTATGTGTAAGTGAAATGTCCTCGTCCTAACCCTCCACCACCAGCCCCATTTTAGAGATCCAACAGGGATGTTTCACCTCTTGTTTGTACTTGAGGAGGAAGTTTGGATACAGTAAGAGTTTCTCAGTGGACCCATGTTTTATGTTTCAAACTGCAGGTATAGACCTTGAAAGCTCTTGGTAGGTTTGTGCCTTGATATGTATGTATTTATGTGAAGATAAATACATAACACACCCACATACGCACCTAATGCTGAAATTGTCATTAGAGGCTCCTCTCTGAATTCAATGTGTGGGCTACACATGTAAACTATGGTGTGGACATGGACTTCTAGCCAACTTATGTTTTGAGTTTTGGCATTTTGTGTGTGTACAGTATGTGGTCTTTGGGACTCCAGAATGAATCATCTGACTTTCCATTATTTCTTATGGGGAAATTTGCTTTGATATACGAATGTTTTGGTTTACAAGCATGTTTCTGGAACGAATTATGCTCGTAAACCAAGGTATTACTGTATGTTGGTCTTATTATCTCTGGTTTATTATTATTATTATTATTATTATTATTATTATTATTATTATTATT
>JAHTLZ010000237.1:20583989-20620990 GCA_023846285.1 Phrynocephalus versicolor
TTATTATTATTATTATTATTATTATTATTATTATTATTATTATTATTATTATTATTATTATTATTATTATTATTATTATTATTATTATTATTAATTTTTTTAACTGTCTGTGAAGATTCTTGGGCACATTTCAATGGGGATTGCGGGGGAGCGCTGGCCCCAAGCCACCGCCAAGCAGCTGATTGGCGCTGGCTATGGGAGGGATGGCTCTTGCAGCAAGCGCAGTGGATCCACAGGGAAGCAGCCCGGGGAAGCAGTGGTGGCGTGCTGCCCCCCAAACCTGCATCTGTATATCACAGATTTTCAGTCATTGCGGGTCAGGTGGGTCCCTAACCCCCGTGATAGGCGGGGGGGGGTTTACTGTAACCACTAAGAGAACCTGGGCATTGCTAGCTAGGACTGAGACATTGGTATACTGTATATTAGGAATGGACAAATGCTGTTAAAGTATAGATGATTTGAGTCCTCTAGATCAGGGGTGCCCAAACTTTTTGTAAGGAGGGCCAGATTTGGTGGCTGAGAATGTGTCAGGGGCCGGTTGCTCCCCAACCCTGCCACCCCACTGCAAGCCACACCCACTTTCTTTAAAAAAAAACATGGGGTGAAGGAGGGGGAGGGAGGGGCAGGCCAGCCAGCTGCGGGCCACTCAGAATGGCCTGACGGGCCGGATTTGGCCCCCGGGGCGGACTTTGGGCAGGCCTGCTCTAGATGCTTTCACCAGGCTACGTAGCACAAAAAATAAGATGGGAGAAGAAATGAAAAAAGACCAATGACTGGACAGATGTTGCTTGTCTAGTTTGCTGCTCAGCAGCGTCCCATTCTCCTTCCATCGTGGTAGTAGCTTTGCAATGCCCTCTGCTGGCTCCTCTTTTCCAAATGAGGAAGAAGGGTCTACTCTCTTCCCTGTTTTGGGACATCACAGAAGAAAGCAAACCATGGGAGTGCCTAAATATCTTCTGGATCGACGAATATGGAGACCTGATGTCAGTTTTATCTCTAGAGGAAGCTAGAAGAGTCAGCCATCTAGTAACCGAAGGTGACACTAAAGATAAAATACAGGTTTTAATTTAGTGTTTCCAAACGTTGGACAACACAGGTGTCCTTGGTCTGCAATTTCCAGAAACCTTTACCACCAGCTGTGCTGGCCAGGGCGTCTGGGAATTGCAGTCCAAGAACATCTAAAGTTACCTACAATTGGGAAGAGCTCTTTTAATTAATTAAAAGTGATTAATCTTGAAAACAAATAGCCCTTAATGCTGGTCCCAATTTGAGAAGTCTGGCTTTCATGGCCACAGTGCTACACAGGGACAAATATCTTATTCCATTATTGCAAATGTTTGTTTTTGTTTTTGTGTTTTTTTTTTTTGAATAGAGTTGTGGTTTTAGAGAGAGGGAGAGAGGAAAATTAGTACTTTTCCACATGATGGACATGACCGTATCTTTTCACAGCTGATTTCCTTTTCCTTTTCCTTGTATCTTCTTTAGTCTTTAACTCACCAAGCCTGCAAAACCTGTTTTATTTACAGCATTGCAGTGTGACATTCCATGCAAAAGAGGCACTACAGCATTATTAATGTGTCGCTGTTACAGTATAGACCCAAGATGGGGATGCTATTGATATAATTTAAGCGGAATACACACAGCTGCTAAATGGGAAGGTAAATTACATTCCGTGTTCATAGTGCAGCTTGATACTATTATGGCAAAGGATATAAATTTTACATGCCGAGTATGTTCGCAACTGTCCGTGGTAATGAGACCAACTCCCTGTGGCAATATCACTGCCAAGTAAAAACACAGTAATAATGGTATAGCTCACTGTTTCTTTTCAAAGAGTGTGGGGGGGGGGGGGCTGGGGGGCCATTTTTTACTCTTAAGGCCTCAGTGGCATTGCAACCAAACTTAATCAACCCTTATAAGAATCCCAGCATGAGAGATAATTTTCCTAAATACACTTCTCTGGCTTAAGTTGCCATGCGGAAAATCCTAAAACCATTGCATAACAACTTGCTAAAAATGAAATGTTTTGCCCCTAATTTGCAGGAAGAAAACAACAACACTCAACAAATATTCCAGAAGGAATGGTTTCAGTCACTGAATTACGGTGGCCTCAAGAAGTTGAGCACCTACTGTTTAATGCCAACACAAGAGCCCAAATTGAGGATCCCAAGTTGCATAAAACAGGCATACCATAAATACAGTGGTACCTTGTATAAAGGAATTATTTTGTTCCAAATGAAATTCTGTTAAGCAAATTTTCCTTTATACAAATTTCCCATAGGAAGGCATTGAAAACGGATTAATCCCTAATAGCGACCATTTTTATGTTGTACAGATTCGCTCCATAGGCGATTTTGTTAAACAAATTTCCCCTATCTCAGTAATTTTTTATGTTGTACAGATTTTATGTTATACAAACCATTTGTTATATGAGGGTCCATTGTACACAGAGATGATTGCTACAATTATAAATGCAACACCATAAATCACCGTGAGGGAGATGTTGCAAAAGCAAACTGCATCTTGCACCTTTAAGAGGATTTGATGGAAGGGTCCTTTTTTTTTGAGGGGGGGAATGTCAGTCAGTTGCTGAAGCCAGCTGTTCTCCTCTTCACCAGAAGTGTTTTTCCAACCCTTTTTTAAAAACTTCAGTCAGGGCTCTGAGTCAGTCAGTGTTGAACATTGAACAGTGTTTGAATTCTGAGACCGTTAGGACACTGGTGGTTTTCTGAGTGTCGATGTCAATAATGAAGCTAGCTTGCTAAGATACTGTGTAATGAGTGAATACGTTCTGTTTACATTCTGATATGAAGTAAAAAAGATTTTTTTAAAAAATTCTTTCTTAAACCCCAAGTTTCAGACTGAATATGTTTAGACTCTGCCTGTTTAGGTAAAATGAGGTAAATCTGACTAAAATTAACCAATACAAAAAGTGGTGGTATATTTGACGGAGATGTATAATGCTACAAATCTTCTCCGTAGGTCTCTGTCGAGACTTTTCTCTGATGGGTAGCTAGGAGTTTTTAAGGTAGTGATTTCCCACATGCTCTGCCCAATAGAATATTGTGAGCTGGTGGCTTGAATTTATTTTTTCTGCTATTCTGGTGCTGTCGGTGACATTTTCAAGCATACTGTTATTACTTTTTTAATCCTTGGGTTATAAATGAACAGGACAGTCCTATGAATGGTAGATATCTCCAAATTAGAGTATTCTGCATTATACAACAGATGGCTAATACTGCCCAGATAGATCTCTTTTGGTTATTTATGCTAGTGTAAGTGTAAAGGTCTAAACCACAAATTGTTGCTATTTAACGTGTTGCCAATTGTCATATGCCAAGTCACAGGACTGGTGCACAACAAGGAATATATGTGGCAACACATTAGCTAGTGGTGATTCATTGCTGTGTTTTATAAAACTATACACAAAAAATAAGTATACTGAGGCTCTCATTCTTTGGTCCCATCACGAAAAGACAGGACCTAATGCAAAATGTCTGTGAAGATTCTCAGTCATGCAGATTAGGTTATCTGGAAGTTGAGCCATGGCAAATTGACTTATTTTCTTGTGAGATCGATATGTTGCACTGCTCATCCAAGTAGCTTCACCAGTCTATGGAAAGTTAATGGTGAGGCCTCTAATTTATAGTTTAATTTATAGATGAACTATAAATTGGAGGCCTCACCACTAACTTTCCTTAGTCTGATGAAGCTCCTTGGATGAGTGTCGCTCTCCCAAGAAAAGAAGCCCTGTTGCCATGACTCAACTTCCAGATGACCTAAAGCAAAAGATATTAATGCCAGGAAAAACTGAAGGCAGTGGGAAAAGAAGAATCAAAGAATCATAGAATAATGGAGCTGGAATGGAAGTTAGCTGTCTAACTTTCTTTTGAATGCTCTCTGCGTTTGAGCACTCATAATCTCCTGAGGTAATCAGTTCCATTGTTGTACCGCTGTGACAGTTAGGAAAGCCAAGTATGAGCTGGATTGATTCATAAAAGGAAGTCATGGCCTTCAATTTTGCAAAAGCTTAACATGGCTGTTAACAATAGGGGCTTCTGAAGGGTATCGGGTGCATAGACTCACTGTCCATTGGAAGCAACTTGATAGACCGTACGTAATAATAGCAATAACTGGCCTATAAGATTCTGAGTGCTAACTGTCACCCAAGGTTGAGAGCAGCAGAGGCTGATGATTCCAATTTTGCAGGAACCAGGAATCTGTACTGGGTTTCAGTTTGAATTTTTAAAAGTAATTATCTGAGATGCTGATCCCCCTTGTAGTAGTATCTTTCAGCACTATGGATAAATGGTAAAGGCAAATTCTGGACTAAAACTGGGAGAAATCAGCATTACTAGCCTCCAGTGATGCAGATGCAATATAAAACCAACACCAGTTCCAGGGAAGTGGTAAATGACTACTGAGTTTTTCTCTGTCCTTAGGCTTATAGAGGCATATTGACAACCACTGAGGGAAATACATTGCTGTAGAAAGCACAGTGCTAGAGGAGTCTTCACTCTAGGGATGAAAAATCCATTCAATGGATTTGAATTTCTGTATGGATGAGATGGGTTTCAAAACGGAAAGAATCTTGTGCCTTGGAAATCTGTAGATTTCAGAGCGGAAGAACCACGTTTACCTTTCAGAGCCATGCACAACTAAAATAGGCACGGTGGAAAATACACACAAGAAACCCCTTTAATCAATATAATGCACTTAGCTCCTCTTCATTAAACCAACGAGAGGAAATTCACTTGTTATCAGATCCAGGGATGCAATAGATTTCTGAGCAATTTAGAAGGGTCAGAAAGAGCCATGGATCCATTGGATTCCCCAGCCTCTCCCACATGCTAACTACCACAATTAGAGATGGACACAGATCGATTTGGCCTGAATTAGGGGAATTCATCAACAGGTAGCACCACAGGTACCCTCTTCCCAGCCAGCTGTCCCACTCACCAGCCCCCCCCACCCGTGAAGGCGGGGTAGTCCTCCGGGTTTGTCTCCTCTGACAGCAGGCCACCCAGGTGAGAAGGTCAGATGGAGAATTGTGCCTGTGTAGTCATTTAGTGGTCAGTTGCTGGAAAAGGCTGACAAACTGCCTTAATTCAGGCTGAATCAATTTCTGCCCATCTCTAATCACAACCTCGGCAGATCTCCATTGACACCACTGGAGTTCCAATGTCAGGAAGCATCTAGTTGTAGATGTACGCAAGTAAAACATTGACCTTCACTAGAAGGTCAAAAAGGAAACAGCTGCAGGCGCAACAAGGTGGACCTGAGCAACACCACACCAGGGGCCGTACAAGTTTGGCTTAAACATAAGATCAACATTCTGTTTACGACATGTAAAATAGTGCAAGGAGAAGTCTGCATCAAACGTCCTAAGAGTACTACTCTACTTGTGCTATAAGGCATCCATTTTCTATCTCCCCTGCATCTCCCTGCCCAACACCAAACATTTCTACATATGAAATATTTATTTCCCAAATTAACTGCTTAGCTTTCAGGTCAAATATTTCCCTTACTTAACTTTACTCTTTCTTTTTGAAAAGGATACTCTTTTTGCATATCTGATCAGTTAAATGCAGGGTGTTTCCTTTTTCCCCTCCCCTCAAAAGGATATAATTAACAGATTTTAAATGTTTAATTATTATTCCTCAGAAGAAGAATAGGTGTAGAAGGTTAGGTATATATGCCTGAGGTAATATAACTAAGTTAAGAACAGAAGCTGTTAATGACTGTGGTGAGCGGGAGCTGTTTAAAGGGTTTTAATTTTTCCTTAGCCAACTCTTTGAATAATTTATACAAGAAATCAATGAAGACATATTCTGATATCTGACCATCTAAAACAGATTATGGTAAATTAATTTAAACATAGGTACAATGTGTCTAGACAATGACAGGAAGGATCTAAATTTTGGCCAAAGTAATGTTGAAATCCGTTATTGACTCCAGGTAAAAGGGCATGTCGAAGTAAGTTATTGGTGAAAAATAAAGCACATGAAATATTAATTGTGCTTTGTTCCCTTCTTGCCATTAGACTTCCCCCCTCTATAAAAATATACCAATATTCCTATATATCACCCTGTACATAGATTTCCTCTAAATACCATCTGAAATTGATATTTTCGGCTTCTCTAGAGTTGGTTGTCTTGAGGCTGTCCTTGAAATTTTAAGCTACCTTAATATATGATGTTTTAAATGGTGTACATTATGCCACTTGCACCTCCCATGGATCAGGTTGCGGTGTAATGTATGTATTTTTCTTTTCTGTACCAGTTCTGAAAATCATCCATAAGTGCAGTTTAAAGTTGCAGACATGTTCTAGGCAGCTGCCTAGATGCCCTAAGCACATCTGATCTCACCTGATTTCAGAAGCTAAGCAGGGTCGGCCCTGCTTAGTACTTGGATGGGAGACCACCACGGGATACCAGGTGCTGTAGGCACCTGGATAGGAACTGGCAAACCACTCCAGTATTCCTGCCAAGAAAACTCCATGGACATGGGGTCACGAAAGGTCGGTCACGACTGTAACGACACAACACAACACAACACAACACAACACACACACACACACACACACACACATGTCCTAGGCAGCTCCTCTCTTCTTGGTGTTGGATCATGGTTAGGTCCAGAGGTTATTCCTGTTCAGTCGAGGTCATTTATTTGTTTTAAGCACCACAAACAGGGATCTTCCAGTTGCCTGTCAGCCATTAGTTCCCAGATGGCAGATTGACCAGTCAAAGAGATCACCTACTAGATTGAGATAATGGTCATCGGCATTTCAGTTACAGCATTCCTGAACTGTAAATTTAAATATTCAAATTAGCACATGGAAATTCTGTCCTCTTTTGACCTTTTTGTATGGGATGGTGGTGGTGGTGGTCAATGGGAGGGGGGACTTTTTTTTAACCTAGGAAATGTGGGAATGCAGCATAGCTTCTTTCTAGGAAGAACTGCACTGTTGGGGTTGAATGTAAGCAGGGTTTCTCCGGCGTCTTAGGCAGTTACTTCACGTCCTTCTTTGTTCTGCGACGAGTTTTGTACCGTGACAGCGTTGGTCGCGATCACGTGGTTTTGTCCCTGTTTCAGTGCTCCCATGGTCATGATAACTTGTCTTGTGACAAGTGTTACCTCGCGGTCTTGTACCGTGACAAACACTGAATTTGTCTAGCTTCCTTTTTCCTTTTTGGGGGGCTTATAAATTCTTTTTTGATATTTCGCTTCTGAAAAGTCAAAAACAAAAGAAAACCCGGACACAGTTTTCTGAGAGACGCAAATGTTTTGTTGCATGACAGTCGTTACTACATGGTGTCTTGTCTTGGAACAGAAAGTGGGAACAAAGAGTAACAAGGGAAAACCCTACTGCAGCACCAGGTACAGTATTGTTGCGCTTAGCACCCGTTCTGGGGCCATGGTCGAGACAAATTTCAGTAGTTGCATGACGAACATGAAGTAACTTTTTTTGTACTGCTCCTAAGCACAACACTAACAGAGACAAAACGGACGTGAAGTAACCGCCTTAAGCAGCTGCCCAGATTCTCAAATCCCTTTGGTCCTCCTGCCAAATACAGAGGCAGATGCAAGCGGAGGATGTCCTGTAGATGCCTTGCAGCAAAGCAGTGAGCCACTCTTGAACCTTTGCACCTTTATGTCTGCACCTTTATGTTTGACAGCATGCCTCCTCCACCAGCATTAAATTATGGATTCTCCTGAGCTGAAACAGATTTACAGCTGTGTGCAGAGAGCACCCATCTAGAGAATTAGTAGGCACTTAAGGTTTCTCTTGTCCCTCAACTGTGGGAATCCAAGCTAGATCCCCACAGGCAGACAGCCTCTTCCATGATCTTCTATCTCAAATTTGCCTTGATTAGCATCAGAAGTGCTCCAACAGGACTTCTGGAGTGGAAAGTCCAGCTTCCAGCTTGCTGTCATTGCCCAGGGAACTCCAGAATGTTCAAGTCCTTACATTTTTTTGGTGTGTGTGTGTTGGAGGGGAGGCTTCTTCCAGATTCTGCTGACCCAAAATTGTGGATTCTCGGCTCTTTAGTCTTGATAACTCTCATCTCTGAAAGCTTGGTAGATCAGCCTGGTGAGAAGACAATAGGTGAGTTTAGGCATCCAGGTGGTTTTATCCAGAGATGAGAAAAGTTATTTATCTGGATTAATATTCCCAGAATTCCCCATCAGGCATGAGCACTGCTGTCCTGGACAGAACATTATGGGAACCGCAGCTGCAGTACCAGGTTTTACCTGCAACTAGACACTGCTGAGAATTGTTGCTTTAGTTTTGTTTTTGCCTAAATTCACAAATTTCTCCACATTTAGGGAGGAACAAATCTGAGATATACTTTAAAAAATACATGTGAGAGAAACAGATTGGGTCATTTAAAGAGCTTTGTGTGCCTGATCCTAAGATAGACTCATGTACTCAAACATATTATTATTGTTTTAGAGTTTCCACCTCTTTCATCCCTCAGTCCTTTTTAGAGCCCTCTTGCCTGTCTGACATAGACAACAGGCAGCAGGCGCAAAATGGTTTCCTTTATTTGTTTGTTTAGTTATTTCTTTTATTCTGTTTTTATCCTTCCTTTCTGCTTGCCGTGGGACTCAAGGTAGCTTCAGAGAATGTTGAGGTTTCTGTACCTCTTTAATTTGGCTCGTAAAGAAAGAGGAAAATGGTTGTTTTTGAAGAAGATACCAAAAACCACTTTTTAAAATACAGTACTGGGGATGCAACTATTTTTAAAGAAATTAAATGCAGGAGACACTCACATTGACAGGTTTTTCCCCCTCACTCTATCTGCAGCCAACTGAATAAAACTCTAGGTTTGTCACGGACGGTCAAGGCTTAGTAGGCAGAAGATTTGTGCTCAAGAAACCATTTGCTCAAGAAAATATGTCTTCCTTTAATCCATGCATGGTGGTGGTGGAGCAGAAAAAGTATGCATGTTTTTATGTGGTAAATGATATACAAAGTACTGATGTGCAGGTTAGGCTTTGAGCTTGGGTTTAATTGACTATTATTTCAGCTCCACTGTTTCTGTGGATTAGACAGCAGAATAGAAGAAGGCCAGCCAATGCCATAGAATTTAATATACCTTCTATTATCTGCATTGCTGAGTGTTATTTACACTTTGTAATTGTTTTGCTTCTGTCTCGTGATGTGGTATTTTAAGGCAGGGTATCATTTCCTCTGTCGTATGAATCCTAATTAACACTTTAGTTCATAATTCCTTTATTTATCTCTCCATTCTATAGCAACACATGTTGGAGATTAAATGCTGTCGTCAAAGCGCCATGCCAGTACTGGATGGCTTTTAATATGGTGGTGCATCTCAAAGGCATAAATAAAACACAAGTGATATTACCTATTCTTAACTCGCTAGTAATTATTTCAATAAAGGAGAATTCATGCTGTCAAGTGTCCACGAGGGCCCTTGATGGCAGCTCGTAACTCTGCTTTCTGGTAATTAAACAGCTTCATATTGGGCATTGGAAGGAAACCTTAGGAGCAGCAGCTGCAACAATAGCTCAGGATGGAAATTACAGCATCTTTTGATGTGCAGCCGTATAATATTATGGATTTTTTAAAAAACACACACCACACAAATCTTTCAAAACAAACAAACAAAACCAGCAGTGTGGTTCAAAGTCAAAGGAAAAATACTGGCAAAGTTCCCACAACAGCGACAATGAATTCAGGAGAAATGGACCACTTCAGCTCATCTTCCTTTCATCCACGTTAGATTCCAGATGGCGATAAATACAAGAAATATACAACACGTAACCATTTGTGGAAGAAGGACCTCCATTTCATTTCCACGTATTTCAGCTCATGTAGTAGCTAAGATGTATGGGGACAACTAAGGTGGGTCGAACCAAGTTCTCAAGAGTGTGGGGTTGCCTACAATTCCCACACTCCCCCATTAGCATGATTGTAGGGAATTCTGGAAGCTGTAGCACCCCCCCACCCCCCACAACAATATTTTTCTGCAGGCTCTGAATCACTGTATTCAGTGGAGTCCAACATATTCAGTTGAGTCCAAGCCAACTTTACAACAGTAAAAAAGATGTAGCTAGCAATCTTACAACTAAATGTTTAAGTTCTGAGAAGTGTTGCCAAGTCTTTGAGTTTTTTGGTCAAATTCTTTTAATCGCGTAACAGAAGTACAGGGATTTACAGAGCAGACTAGCCGTACGTTCCACAGATTAGTCCAACTCTTCTTATCAATGATTCTTATGCAGTAATACCCCCATATCTGCTGATT
The DNA here is from genome assembly GCA_023846285.1 of Phrynocephalus versicolor. Classification (NCBI taxonomy): domain Eukaryota; kingdom Metazoa; phylum Chordata; class Lepidosauria; order Squamata; family Agamidae; genus Phrynocephalus; species Phrynocephalus versicolor. The sequence continues at coordinate 20,594,267 of JAHTLZ010000237.1, forward strand.
CACCATCCGTCGATTCAGCTATCCATGGTAGGTGATCAGTGTGTTGGGGTGAAAGCTGAGGACCAGCCCTTTCAAGCCACTCAAGCTTCCAGGGCGACGCAGCAGCGTGCCTTCATGACATCAAGTCCGCCACACCACCCAGTGGCAGGGGGTGGTGGGGTGTCTGGGGTAAAAGCTTTCACCCCCACCACCCCACCACCGCTGTTGTGATCGGCAACCTCGGATAAGAGCATTTGCATTTATCCGCGGGGCAGCCCAGAACCGATCCCCCGTGGATACAGGGATTCTGTATTCTGAATAACTCACTCTGACACATTAATAGTAGAAAGACTGAAAAAAATGTTTCCCTTACAGATCAACAGCATAGTGATGGATATGACTGGCCACTTTCAACAGACTCAAGAGGGGAAAAGGCACAGAGTAGAGAGGCAGGGCTCCCGTTGGATTCACAGACAGGGAACGAGCAATTGGTGAGTGTTCAATAGAAGGACAATCATCCCTCTAGCCAAGCCTACTAAATGCAGTAAGTGAGGTTGCAAAAACCTCCATGTTGGGCATAATCCATACAAAATTCTGAGACTTAGAATAATAAAAATAATACCAGTGAAAGAACTGAAAGTAAAGGAGCCCAGTCCTTGTTGGGGGGGGGATATACATATTTTGGTTACTCTTTTTTCTTTGCATCTCCGCCATCTGCTTCTCTTCTCTCTTCCTCCCCATTGTTGGACAGCTGGAGAAAGACCTTCTTTGTTTGGTTGCTTTTTGACTTGCATGGGCCGCCTGCAGAGGATTTTTGAAGGGCCATATGCTGCCCTTGTGATAGAGGATCTACACAGTGCTGTAGAATGAATACAACGGCCAGAAAAGACATGCCAGCTTCCAGTATTTAACACTGTCATCTGCTGCATTCACCGAAGCAGCTATGGCTATATCAAATGCGGTATCATCTGCTAATACCCCCAAGTTCTGTCTCAACATATCCTCTTCAAGTGCTGAAGTTCTTCAGACACGACTTTTATCTAATCTTTCCACCGACGTTTTAATTTCCCTCTGAATCCCGACAGGCGATTCGACCAATGGGGACTCATTAATAGAGCCCCACACAGGGTGTCCATCAGGCTTCCTGCATCACATGCCCATCATTCGTTTTCCAGTGGGGACCCAACTTGAATGACTTAGGGTAAGGCCAGGAAATGTTTGGTCCTTGAGGGGTTTTGGGGCTTTGAGTCCCAGTGCAGCCAATGACAAGGGGTTATGGGAGTTGGAGTCCAATGCATCGGGAAGTGGGGATAGCCAAGTTTTCCTAGGCAAGACCCAGGTCATCAAGGGAATTGACAAGCCCCTCCTAAGCTTTAGACCAGTGGTTCTCAACCTGTGGGTCCCCAGATGGTCTTGGACTGCAACTCCCAGAAGCCTCCACCACTTGCTGTGCTGGAAGGGGTTTCTGGGAGTTGCAGTCCAGGAACATCTGGGGACCCACAGGTTGAGAACCACTGCTTTAGACCATCCCAACAATATAACAAATGGCTGCTGTTTTAGGATCCAGTCATTTCACGGAAGCAAGGCTAGCCTTGGCACATTATGTTTTTAATGGAGTTGTTTATTCTGCTCACCCATGGGGAAAAGAGTATTTTGTATAATCAGGTCTTCATTATTCACTGCTGTACAGCTCAGCATGCAAGACCAGAGAGGAGAGATAGACCATGATTCTTCTGTTCTGGCTCATGTGCCGGTGGTACTGTAGGTGACGTTATGAGCTCTATCAAACTATTAACTCTTTTATAGGAATCATCAGTTTCCAGCGAAGATTGGATTTCTTTGCAACTGCATAAAACGCGGACAAAGCCCAATTAAAAGGGTCAACCGTGTAAGGCAACCGGGACCATATCCATCGTGTTGTCATAGGACCTCCAATCCAAATGGCAGCAATGTTTATCCTTGTTCGAAAGGAGAGGTGATTAATACTTTCCTATGGAAGCAGAATGCCCATCTCAAAGAATAAGCTGATTCACTTCTTGCACTTGAAGACCCAGTTCTAGGATGACTGAAGTGGAACATTTTATTTTATTTTTTGTGGGAGAGAGAGGCAATATAAATTCTCTTAGATCATCTTCTTTTCAATATTTTCAACATCTTGTTAACCTCTGAGAGGTTTCCATCATAGTACTTTATGTTACAGTCCTACAGGCACTGTCCTGGAAGTAAGCATCATGGAATTTGGGAGGCTTTCTTGCAATGATTCATGCCAAGTAATGTGCAGTCAGAAAACTAAAACTAAAACCTTTAAAAACCCTAATAATGATTCAAATAAGATTTTTTTAAAGATACAACTCAAAAAGGGGTTTGGAAAGAACAAGGAAACAAGCAGAGGCACCAGTTATTAGAATGCCATAGTAACAGTCTGGCCTTAATTGAAAATTGGGAGGACGAAGGCCAATAGATGCAACCTCATGCTTTCCTTCATATCTGGATGCTCTGTCATCTGATTGTAAACGTAACACTTCAGCTGTTTGTTTAATCAGTACAGATTGAGAGACAAAAGAATCATACTTGAAATCAACACTTTCGTTTAATATCAAATGGACTTTGTCTAGAGATTTCCCATCGTCCACAAAGCAAGAATAGATACCAGTGTTGGTGAACCTATGGCACAGGTGCCAAAAGTGGCACTTGGAGCCCTTTCTGTGGGCACCCGACATCGCCCCTTCACAGCCACATGCATTCAGGTTAAATTGCTTTATTGGTACTTTGCAAAAAATGAGCGGGTTTTGAATTGCAGTTTGGGCACTCGGTCTCTAAAAGATATTTGCTATCACTGATGTATACTGTACATCCATATTCATACAAGTTCATCTTTCCCCAAGAACATAAATGCACAATAGGGGTTCCCTGCTTCCAAATCACCCTCTTGAGTCCACAATCCATGTCTTCCACCCCTTCTTCACATTTCATGAACATTCTGGTATGTGTGAAGGCAAGCTCATCAGTTACTGTTCTGTTCCACAAATGAAGAGTTGCTTGATTTCTCATTCTTGCTAATGTAAGGCAACAGGCAACATGATGAGAACAACATCAAGGGATTTCAATGATCCAAAAGATTTCAGTGTCCCAGACAACAGAGACAGAGGCTGAAATTCTGCTGCTTAGTTTAGTAAATTGGAATGAGAGTACATCCATTGGATTAGCGGGGATTCAGTGAATCTACTCTATTCTTTAGGTTCCACTGATCCAGTGGGTCTACACAGCTGCAACTTATTATGATAAGAAGAGGTCTTCAGACAGAGTTTAGTCTTCAAGATTTCTGTAATTTTCATAAATGTCTGTACAAACAGCAAGCCAAGAAGGACTGACTGACTGCTGAGAAAGGTGCCAGCAGCCCATCTAGTGCTGAAACTTATTATTAAATACACTGGCAGGCAACCAAATAAGGAACCAATGTTGCAACTGCATGAATTGCATGCCTCTGTACAAAAACTGAATTTGACCACATGGTCAGCCCCAAGGTTTTTGTTGCAGCCAATTATGCAATGCACTGGTGGAAATATTTCATGGATTACACTTCCATGATGCTATCGCAGCTAACGCAGGTGCACCATTGAGTTACGCCTGTGTAGCTACACAACATGATTTCACTCAATCCAACAGAACTTACTTTGAAAGGCCTAGAATTACAGATTTCAACCTGAATCACATGACTGAACTTTACCAGGTACAAATGGTCTCCCAGTGTGGTGAAATGGATAAAAAGATGCACTAGGAATCAGGGCAGTTAAAGTCTTTGCTCACCAAAGACTTTACTGGGGGACACCAGTAAAACCTCTCCTCCTATCTCTCTCATGTTTTGAAAACCATTACAGGACTGTTGTAAATCAGACTTCCACCAAGGGCTGCCCAAAGCATGGTTCTTTACCATGTAAAAGTACTGTACCAGGGGCTCCTCCTGACAGAACATTTTGAAAGGTGCAACTTAACTTCCTATTTTAATCAGCTTTGCTCCCAAATATTACTGCACAAGTAGCACTGCTCTAGGTTTTAATAATCTTGTTTGTGACTATACAAAAAAGATGCAATATAGTATATGTCATCCAATGCAGTGAGGAGTGTGCACTGTAGTCAAGATTCCTCAATTTATGAGACTATCCAGCCATCTAGGATTGCCCCAAATGCTCCTGAACACAAAAAGTTAAATCAGAAGTAGATACATGGCCACTTCCAGTTTTGAAAAATGCAGATGAGTGTTAGACAGCCCCTGTGATTTGATTCAGGAGTCAAATTACTGCTCTTGGAGACTTTGTTGCAAAAATCCATCTTGTTTTTTCCCCTGCCAGCAAAATGGAGACTATGGAAGAGATAGGAATGCCAGAATCAGTAGCTGCATGTGGTCCCATTATCAACCTCTGCCAAGTCATATTCTACAAGAGACAGTGACCACACATCTGGAGAACCTCACATGCACAATGTGATGACAACATGGAATGGAAATAGGTAGGGATGGACACAGATCGGCTCTAGCTGGTGCAGTGGGGGATTCAAAAGCCTCCTCCCTATCGCCTCCCAGCTGATTTTGACAGCTCAATCCCAGCTGGATCCTCGATCTGAGCAGGGGATAGGAGGAAAGGAGCAGCATGACAGAAGTAAACCCTGGGCCTGACTGCTTCTTTCTCCCCTGCCACCCCCTCCTCTCGGTGTGTGTGTATGTGTTTTGGACATGGAGTGTTTTGGGGAGTGGGGCCAGCCCTCCCAGTCCAGAAAACCACCCTGGGAGGAGGAGGGAGCACGGGAGAAGGAAGGAGGCAGAGGTAAATTCAAACATAGGTTCAAGATGCCTCCGCCGACCAGCTGGGGCTTTTTAACAGGTCGGGGTTTGAAGAGGGGAGCACCCTTCCCCGCCCCCCAACCTGTCAAAAAGTCCCAGCTGGGAGGCAGGGCAGGGGCGAAAGGCTGAGCAGATCAGAGTTTTCCCCCTCCATGCTCCATTCTGCCTTTCGCCCCTCCCCCGCCTCCTAGTTGGGGCTTTTTGACAGGTTGGGGTTTGGAGAGGGGGGCACCAGTCCCCCTGACCTATCAAAAGCCCCAGCTGGGAAGTGGGGCAGGGGAGAAATGCAGAAAGGAGCAGTGGGGGGGGGAACCCTGCCCATTTTCGCCTTTTTCCCCTCCCCCCCCCCTCCAGCTGGGGTTGGGGGAGGGGGGGGGTCCCCCCCCCCTCACCGCTCCTGTGCTGGGAGTATGGAGGCAATTAGGGATTGCCTCCAGGCTCCCAGCACACTTTGCCAAAAAAAAAAAAAAAACTACCCCCAGCCTCTTTAGAATTTCACAACTAAATCTCCTTACCCCAAAATCTTTCCAGATTTCACGGGATTCCCTAAAATCTCTTTGGGAAGGTACTCCTGCTCCTTTGGAGCCCCAAGGTAAGTAACTTTTTAAAAATAATTTTGAGTGCCTATTTTAAGAAAAAAATGCAGTCAAAATTACTTACCTTGAGGCACCAAAGTAGCAAGGGTACATTCATAACGTGATTTTAGAAAACATTTGGGGGTAAGGGAGGTAAGCTCAAAAGGGGGTGCCCTTAGGGGGGGGAAAATCTTCTAATTGGAATCAGATGGGAATCGGAGGCAGCGCTAGCGCTCGTCTGATCAGCTTCCGATTACCAGTAGAGCTAGCCTGTGCGGCCTTGGACAGGCTGCATAGTCCCAGGGCATCTCCAGAAGAAAGGCATGAGAAACTACTTAACACAGTGGTGTCCAAACTTCAGCCCTCAGTTGTTTTAGACCACAACTCCCAGAATCCAAGCCTAGATTGCCAATGACAAAGGACTGTGGGAGTTGTTGTCCAAGAGATCTGGAGTGCCGAAGCTTGGACACCACTGACTTAACAGGAAACCCCTGGAAGGAGCTGCCATAAGTCAGAATTGACTTAATAACATAGAGTAGGACACCGGTATCCAATTTACAGATTCAATGACTGCAAACTTTGTGAAACCACACTAAAGTGCTGAGAGATTTTTCTATGGTGGAGTGGGATTTACTTCTTTGCAAGCAAAATCTTAAGGTGAAGATCCAGTTTCTTTTTGACACAACCACTATATATCAGCAATTACATATTTATTGTGAAGTTCTGCATGCCAGCAGGTATGGTAATAACCTTACAACCATTGCACCCCAAGAATCAAAAGGTCAAAATTGTTGACAAGAAAGTTAGAAATTGATACAAAACACAGTAATCTACAAATGCCTGTCAGTGGAAATTCAGTGTCATATCAATCTGTTTTACACCCGCTTTGAAAACATTTAACGGTACATGATTACCCTCAGAATTTAGCAAACAGCCACTAGTTCGTGGGCACAAGATCTTTTTGTTGTTGTTCTAGGTTGTTTTGCTTTGTAAAAGATTCATAGGAATTTAAATTTTGCCAAGAGGGGTGCCAGCCATCTTCTGACACCTAATTTTTTCAAGAAAGGTCCCATCAGGCATTATCATCATATCCAATGCAAGCATGAAGCCTTGAAGTATTATGAAAGGCTTTCAAGAGAAGGCGATTACAAAAAAGCCTGGCAGAAGCAGCCTCTAGCTGAGAAAGGGGAAGGAAAACATGTACAGGATGTCTCAATCACAGAGAATCAAGCAAATGTGTTTCTTTGCCCTGTTCTCACCCGGGCGAAAAGCAACCGTTCTTGCAATGGGCCGTCAAGATGCAACTCTATGAATGAGTCATCTTGAAAATCGCTTTTCACTACCAGTCCTGCTTAACTCTTGACAAGTAACAGCGGTGGGTTCTTTAAAGAGGTTGGTCCATCTGACGTTTGGCTTTCCTCTTCTGCTGCTGCCGCCTTGTCCTAGCATTGATGCCAGAGCTCAGTTTCTGCAGCAGCAACGATGGTTATGCAAAAGAGAAATGTTCGCACCCTGATCAGTTGCAAAAATAGGATTACTACTTATTAAAAGCACTTCGTTTTAACTTTGTTCAAATTTGAGCAGATGCCAAAAGCTACACCGCCCCCTCGCCTCCGCCTTCTTCGCCGGCTCGCGCCCTTTTCGCCCCGCTCGGCCCCTCCTCCTCTTTTGGGGGGGAAGCCACGCCCTCGTCCGGGGCTTCCGCCTCCTGCGGGTGCTGCTGGAGCTTCAAAACCTGGCGGAAGAGGCTCCGGTTCTCTCTGCGCAGGCGCCGGTTCTCCAGCCTCAGCCGCGCATTCTCGTCCAGCAAGCGCCGGCTCTGCCGCTCGCGCTCTTCGCCCCGCCTCAGCGCTTCGGCCTGGCTGGCGGCCAAGTCGGCGTACCTCTCCGCCAGCTGCTGGGGTGAGCCGCCCGCCCGGCCTCGCCAGCCGCCGCAGACGCAGACGAAGCACTCCCCTTCCGCGCCGAGCCCCCTCCGCGCAGCAGGGCTGTTGCAGCGAGTCCCGCAGCTGCCGTCGCGGCTACCTGCGCGAGCGCCGCAGAAGCAGCCGCCGCCGCCGCCCCTCGCCTGCCTGCTAATGCCGCGCATGCGTCTCATCCGTGGGGGCTTCCACGCGCCTCGGAGCCCGGAGAGGAGAAAAGGGGGGGAAGTGGCTCCGTCCGACTCTTTGTAACAAAAGGGGGCGGAGTTTGGGGTGTGTGATGCTTTTGTGCAGCGGTGGGCGGGGCTGAGGTTCCTTCGAACATCTGGCTCCTATAAACGAACCGGCGCCGTCTTTGCTACCTGAATGGAGGGTCAAAAACGGAACTTAGAGCTACAAGAGAAAATAATTGTAGAGTGGAGCACTTCCTCTCTTCTGAGGCGCATATACAGTGGACCCTCGTATAACAAACAGCTTGTGTAACAAAATCTGTACAACATAAACAATTCCGGAGATAGGGGAAATTTGCTTAATCGCCTATGGGGAGAATCCGTACAACATAAAAATGGGATTACTCCGTTTTCAATGCATTCGTATGGGAATTTGTATAAAGGAAAAATTGCTTAACATAATTTCATTTGTAATGAATTAATTCCTCTATCTAAGGTACCACTTGTACTTTGTGGTATTGCTGTCAGACTCTTAAGTACAGTGGTACCTTGGATAAAGGAATTAATTCATTGTAAATGAAATTATGTTAAGCAAATTTTCCTTTATATAAATTTCTCATAGGAATGCACTGAAAACAGAGTAATCCCTAATCGTGACCATTTTTATGTTGTACGGATTTGCCCCATAGCGATTCTGTTCAGCAAATTTCCCCCATCTCTGGAATTGTTTATGTTGTACAGATTTTATGTTTACAAACCGTTTGTTATACAAGGGTCCACTGTATGTATAATTCTTCATCGTTGCACCCACAAGACACTGCGGCCACTGTGTCAAAGAAATGCTAACCAAAAAGGCAGCGGTTTCCCAGCCTTGAGTACTGTAACCCAGATTTTTTTTTTTTTTTTTGGACAGCAACCCCCAGAAACCCCAGTCGATGCAGCTGGTGGTGAAGGCTTCTGGGAATTGCAGTCCAAGAACACCAGGTTGGGAACCACAGCTGTAGAAGACAAACAGGCTACCTTTTCTTCCACTGGTAGAACTGAGCCCTGACTGTTATTTTCTTATAACTGAACACCCAGCATCCCCCAGGGCAGCTGCAGCAATGTGCACATATTGTACAATTTTATTATCACTCTTCTAAGGACATCACCACAATGCATTTCACCCCTGAGATGCCTAATCCCAACTATCAATTTTCTTCAATGCCTAAAGCCACTTCTTCATTCATGCTGTGGATCATGTACCGAAATCTGCATGTAATAATATAAAAATGTGTGGTATGTTAGATAGCTCATAGCTCTTCCTCTTTGACCTATGTTGATGAGCAGACTGTGGAGGCTATATATATAAAATGTACTGTTACTCAATTGAGATCTAATTTGGATTTTAGTAAATGCTGCGTGGTCTGTTTTGCTTGTGTTCTTGGCTGCATTGAAGCTTTTGGAGGGCTTTATCAGCTTATGGGATGGGGTTTAATTGTGTCCTTTGGTAATGTTAAGAAATTTATTTTCAATCAAGCTTAGGCCCAGTATAAGTAGTACCATGTTGTATTAGCTTACCATATTAGATATTAAAGTATGTACAGTGGTACCCGACAGGACAGAATTAATTTGTTCTAAGGTTTGCTTCGATTTATGAAAATTTTGTCTTGCGAAGCATCCCTATTTCCAGATTTTTTTTTTGTCTTACTTTTTTTTAATCATGCAAGGCATTTGTCTTACGGGGTAGTATCATAAGTATCAAGCCATCTGCTTTTTACTAACATAAGGAAAGCATATGATGTGTGGTTAAAAGACATAGGGAGATTAAAAAAAAATTTTTTTTTGCGGGGGTGGGGGAGGTGATACATGAGACACCAAAGCGAGAGAAGCCTAAACATAGTAAATGGTTAAAGTCAGCAATACTAGAGGTCATCTCTACTAACCAGATGAGGAATGCAGGTATGATCAGTGATCCATCACTGGTAAGGTATATAGACACTTAAGTACATCTGCAAAATCAGAGACCTGCCCATGCCTTGATTCTGTAGAAGAAATAACCAAAAGTCCCTTCACTGTGGGTGTTGGGAAAAGCCTACCAGGTGTTCAAAATTTTAATTTGGGTGACACTAGGTTCAACTAGCACAGTTTGTTCAGAAGAGTTTAGTGCTGTCAGAGAAAGTGCTTTGGAAGGGGCTCACGTGTATTTTGATTCCACACATGAAGATGCCTTCTCCAGAAGTTCTGAATGGATGAACCTCATCATCACAAGAAGACTTGGAGGACAGGTCCAGAGAGTCTGAACTACCACTTTTATCATCTTTTACCATTAGCTAACGTGACTGGGGTCAATGGGGGTTAGAGTTCAACAATAACTGGAGGGTCACAGATTCCCCAGCGGATCACAATAATTGGAGGGTCACAGGGACAACATGACCATCTTTCCTTGATTCCCAGTGTTGGAAAAGGTGTATAAAAATGTCAGAGGTGGACCTGGCCGATCCAAATATTATAACTAAAAGAGGTAAATCACTCTAGTGGCTTTCTGTCAAATTAACAAGGGATTAAGGAGCAAATGCAAAACAGCTTCCATAAAAAGCTGTTTCAGATTCCCAGGAGTTATTTTGCTTCCAATGAGAACCTGGAAGTCGAGTGAGCAGAAGTAGGTGTTGAATCCTGGCTGTTGTGTGTGCAGATTTTTAGACTTAAGGAGGAAAGGTATTCTTGAAGTCATAACCCTCTTACACAAAACGGACAACTCATGTCCCTCTCTCTCCCCGTTTCCTCAGCAATACAGAATAGAGAGGCCCTTTAAAAACTATTAAGCAGTTGAGAGTCCTTATAGAGACACAGGGGAGGGCCTTCTCTGTGGCTGCTCCCACACTCTGGAACCCCCTCCCACAAAAATGCAGTCTAACCTCATCTTTATTGTCCTTCCGCAAGCAGTTGAAGACTTTTCTCTTCAGGCAAGCTTTCCCTTATTGACTGGCCGCCTGGATGGGACTTTTTAATGGACAGTTACACCTTAAGGTTTTGAATGTGTTTTCAGTTGCTTTTGTTGACATGTTTTAGTGTGGGATTTGTTTGATTTTGGTTTTGTATTTGTATCCTTACTGTTTGTTTGTAGCTTTAAATGTTGTCTTTTAATTATGTAAGCCCCCTTGGGTCCCTTTTAAGGAGATAGATGGGCTAAGAATATTTGAAATAAATCTAGACTGTGATGGGCCGACCAAAGGTACCGATCAAGGGATTTCAGCATTTTTTAGCCATAGTCTACAAACTGCCTTGGATGTTGTCTGGAAAATAAGGCAAGGTGATGAATGTATGGAGCAGAAATGGATGGAACAGAAAAGAAGGTGAAAGGTTAAGGTAATGTAGCTTTAAAATACGTTATGCTGGAAGGTGGGTGGAAACCAGGTTGTTTGGAAGCGGCCTTTACAAGACAAAGTGTGCCGCATGCTTTCATATTGAGTTTAAAGTATTGCACCAACTAGCCAGATAGCTAATTGAGTTAGGTTCAGAGTTCCATTCCCCATGGGGTCAAAGAGCCAGCCAGTGCAGCTGCAAGGAAGCTGCACAGTGCCAGGATACCCCCTGAAGAAGGGAATAGTAAACTTAAACCACTTTGATGTATCCTCTACCTAGAATACCTTGGGAAAGGTTGTCATGAGTCAGAATTGACATTATTATCATTAGTAGTAGTACTGGGGAAAATAAGGCATCTGGGTATTGAGGCAGGTTATTTAAGTCTTTTTAAGATTGTTGTTTGGTTTCTTGAGCTCAACTGAGCAACTAAGTTCAAAATTCACATGTGTGACTACTAGTCTTTCCCAGGTGGAATTCCTACTGACGGTGTCTATTTTTAAAACTAGTTTGCAGAACAGAAACTTTGCTAACCTCTTTTGACCTGAACTCAGCAAAGGCTTATTCCCTTATATGTACATTACATTTCTTACTACCCCCCCCCCATACACACAACTTATCTACAAGAGACCACTGGAGACTTCTGCCTTGGTAGAGAACTTTGCATGTATGCCTGCTTTTAACTTAACTGTAGTTACATAAGAAGAGCCATGCTGGATCAGGCCAAAGACCCATCTAGTCCAGCTTCTTGTATCTCACAGCGGCCCCACCAGATGTGTTTGGGAGCGCATGAGACTAGATATCTGTCTCCTGATACCACTCTCCTGCATCTGGCCCTTGAAGTACCCTGGTTTAAAGCCTGGAGATTACACATCTCCATCATGGTTTGTAACCTGTGATGGACTTTTCCTCCAGGAATCTGTCCAATCCCCTTTTGAAGGCATCCAGGTCAGATGCCATCACCACATTGTGTGGCAGGGAATTCCATAGACTTACAATGCGCTGGGTGAAAAAATATTTTCTTTTGTCAGTTTTTACTCTCCCAGCCCTCAATTTGAGTGTATGTCCCCTAGTTCTGGTATTTTAGGAGAGGGAGAAGAGCTTCCCTCTATCCACTTTACTCATACCCTGCATTATTTTGTATGTCTCAATCATATCCCCCCTCAAGCGCCTTTTTTCCAGACTAAAGAGGCCCAAATGTTTTAGCCTTTCTTCATAAGGGAGGTGCCCCAGCCCAGTAATCATTTTAGTCGCTCTCTTCTGCACCTTTTCCAGTTCCACTGTGTCTTTCTTGAGATGCGGTGACCAGAATTGTACACAATACTCCAGGTGGGGCCTTACTATTGTTTTGTATAATGGCATTATAATGTTGGCTGTTTTATTTTCAATCCCCTTTTTGATAATCCCTAGCATGGAATTGGCCTTCTTCACCGCTGCCGCACATTGGGGAGACACCTTCATGGAGCTGTTCACCAACACACCAAGATCTCTTTCCTGATCCGTCACGGATAACTCAGAGCCCATGAGTTGATAGATGAAGTTTGGATTTTTTGCCCCAATATGCATTACTTTACATTTGGTTACATTAAAACGCATTTGCCATTTCTCAGCCCACTCCCCCAGTTTGGAGAGATCCTTCTGGAGCTCTTCACAATCTTCTCTGGTTTTTACCACACGGAAAAGTTTTGTGTCATCTGCAAACTTGGCCACCTCACTGTTTATCCCTGTCTCCAGGTCATTTATGAACAGATTGAAAAGCACCGGTCCCAGGACCGAGCCCTGGGGCACACCGCTTTTCACTTCCCTCCATTGTGAAAATTTCCCATTGACACCTACTCTTTGTTTCCGGGATCTCAACCAGTTCTCAATCCATAAGAGGACCTGCCCTCTCATCCCCTGACTGTGCAATTTTCTCAGCAGCCTTTGGTGAGGGACTGTGTCAAAAGCCTTTTGAAAATCCAGATAGACTATATCAACCGGTTCACCCAAATCCATGTGCCTGTTGACCTTTTCAAAAAATTCTAAGAGGTTTGTCAGACAAGATTTACCCTTACAGAAGCCATGCTGATTTTCTCTCAGCAAGGTTTGTTCTTTTATGTGTTTTAAGATTTTCTCTTGGATGAGGCTTTCCACCATCTTCCCTGGGACAGATGTAAGGCTAACCGGCCTGTAGTTTCCTGGGTCCCCCCTCCTTCCTTTTTTAAAAATTGGTGTGACATCTGCCATCCTCCAGTCCTCCGGCACTGTGGTCGTTTTAAGAGACAAGTTGCATATAACCGTTAAGAGATCTGCAATTTCATTTCTCAGTTCCCTAATAACCCTTGGGTGGATGCCATCTGGGCCCGGTGACTTGTTAATCCTCAATTTATCAATTAGTCCTAAAACCTCCTCTCTTTTAACCTGTATTTGATTTAATTCTTTAGTCAAGAGGGGTGGCTGAGGCAGCGGAATCCGCACAAGGTCCTCTGTCGTGAAGACAGACGCAAAGAACTCGTTCAATTTCTCTGCAATGTCCAAGTCTTCCTTAACCTCCCCTTTTCCTCCCTCACCATCCAGAGGGCCAACTGGTTCTCTGGCAGGTTTTCTACTTCTAACATATTTCAAGAAGCTTTTATTATTACCCTTTGTATTGCTAGCCATTCGTTCCTCAAAGTCTTTCTTTGCCTCCCTTATCATCTTCTTACATTTCTTTTGCCAGAGTTTGTGTTCCTTTTTATTTTCCTCATTTGGGGAGGATTTCCATTTACAGAAGGACCTCTCCTTGTGCTTTAGAGCCTCTCTAACTCCACTCGTTAACCATGCCGGTGTCCTCTTGGACTTAAATGAGCTCTCTTTCTTTGTGGTATGCACTTGTGCTGGGCCTCTATTATTGTTGTTTTAAACAGGCTCCATGCACTCTGAAGAGATTGGATTCTTCTAACCTTCCCCTTCAGTTTCTCTCTAACTAGTTTCCTCATCTGAGGGAAGTTTGCCCTTCGAAAATCAAGGGTTTTTATGTCTGATTTGGTTGACACTCTTCCTCCGACATGCATGGCAAAGGTAATTGCAGCATGGTCACTGTTCCCCAGAGGCTCAGTGACATTCACACCCCTGACCAGGTCCTGAGTATCACACAATATTAGATCCAGAGTTGCCTGTTCTCGGGTGGGCTCCGTGACAAGTTGCTCTAAGGCACAGTCATTCAGCAAGTCGAGAAACCCAGTTTCTCTTTCTTGCCTGGAGCTCGCATTGGCCCAGTCAATGTGGGGATAATTGAAGTCCCCCATGATTACTATCCTATCCCTCTTAGCCACCTCCATGATTTCTCTCCTCATTTCAAGGTCCCCCTCAAGTTTTTGATCTGGTGGACGATAGAATACTCCAACGATCACATCACTCCTTGGACCTGGTAGTTTAACCCACAGTGATTCTATGGTGGAGTCAGACCCTCTGTCAATCTCCATTCTGCTGGATTTGACATAGATGGCCATAATGAGTTGCCTCACTTGTGTATGGACGTTGATGACCATTGATCCGATTCCTCTGTACAGATGAGAAACGATCACCTGATTTTCATTAGTGGGTTCAGGAAGAGTCTTCTGATAGCTGGGGAATTTCTCTCCTCCTTTTAAAACATTACAGTCCTTAGAGCTTCTTAATGTAGTAAGATGTAGTTAGTTCAGCAGAGAGGGAGGGAGAATGGAGGTGAACTGAAACTAGGGTGCATACAGCCTTGTCCAGAAATCCTGCTCAGAGAAAAACTCTACCATCCAAGGAATAATTCCTCTTAGAGTAAGGGTGGCACATGAATCTGGAACACCAAATGTGTGTGGGAGAGGCACCTTCCAATTACAATTCACAACCTGCCCATTTCAGGGCCCTCTATCATGCTCTTGGAAATTCAAAAGTGTCAGTCTACTGTATTAGTAGGAGGCATACTGAATGTCTGTAGATGTCAGAGCAGGAGTGGTCTAAAGCCGCTCCAATGCCCCCTCAAAAGGTATCTAGTTTGGATCCATCAGCTACAATAGCATATGACTGACATAACTCACTCCCTTTCCTTCCTATAGACTTTTTGGGTGTTTTCTGACACATAGACACTTCTGGCCTTAATTATTCAATCAAGATCACAGCGGGGCTTTGAAGACAGCACTTTTTCACCCAATTAAACCCATAAAATATTGTATTGTAAATGTCCTCCCCTGCTTTTTTTGGTAGAAGTTCACAAAATGTAGTATCCGGATTATTTACAAATCAGTTTTACAGCTATTTGGTCCTCAAAGAAGAGGCATGGTCCCTCCAAAATGGTGAACCCTCCATTGGATATTGGAGATCTGGAAAGGCCAGCTCTCTCTTGTCAGCAAATTTGCTGGCACATGGTGGGCATAGGATTTGACATATCTTGAAATAACTGAAGGTGAAATGGTGACAATCATCACATTCAATGATGCCGAGGTTATTCACACAGTGGTTTTTTCAAAAGGTTTTCTGAGTACTATCATGTTTTTAATCTTCTGCAGCTGGCTTTGTGTATGTGTTTTAAATCCTCTTTGTGTGTTTGTGTGTGTTGTGTCATTACAGTCGTGACCGACTCTTTGTGACCCCATGCCCATGGTGTTTTCTTGGCAAGGAATACTGGAGTGGTTTGTCAGTTCCTACTCCATGCGCCTACAGCACCTGGTATTCCCTGGTGGTCTCCCATCCAAGTACTAACCAGGGCCGAACCTGCTTAGCTTCCGAAATCAGGCGAGATCGGAGGTGCTTAGGGCATCTAGGCAGCTTAAATCCTCTTTGAGTCCCTGATGCTGAAAGGAAAATACAGTACTCCCCCGTTTGTTACCATTGACAAAGGAAAATCGGTGAAATGCAGACACCTCAGCAAACTGACCTTGGGCTGCTCCTGCTTGTGTGCACTTCCAAAGAGAGGATTTTAACCCCCTCCTGACACCTCAGCAAACTGAACTTGGGCTGCTTCTGCTGGCGTGCACTTCCAAAGAGAGGCTTTTAACCCCATCCTGACTCCTCAGCAAACAGATTTGGGGCTGTGCGCTGCCAGGAGCCCAAGGTCTGTTTGCTGAGGTCAGGAGAGGGTTAAAAGCCATTCTTTGGAAGTCTGCTTCTCTCCAGAAAAAATCTGCGATATGCTCAGCGTATATTCATATACATATTCAGAGTATTTCTGCATTGCAAAGCACTGAGCAGCTCAGGACCAGAATCAGCAGTACACCTCCATTTGAAGGAAAAAGGCCACTCTTTCAAAGATGAGGATGTACACATACAAGAAGAGAGGTGGTTTGAGAGAGGAGTAAGGGAAGCCATTCATGTTAGCATTGAAAACCCCTCCCTCAACAGAGGTGGGGGGCTCCGGCATAGTCTGTCTGCCACTTATCAGGCTGTACTTTCCACAGTACCCAGGCAAATCAAGGAGCCTTCACCACCAGGTCACAGCTAACGATCCATTCTTGATGAGTTTCAGCACCTTAGGCCATTGTTTACCTTAAGGCCATGGACACTAATGTCTCCCTAACGAGCCTATTAAGGCTTTGTTCATCTTATGAGCCAATCAGACCAGGGGACAAGAGGTCAAGCTGACTATAAGAAGGGTCTCTTGCACTAGCTATACTCAGACCGATGAAGCTGTTTGGATGAACAGCGAAACGTTTCTATCTCTCAAAAAAGAAGTCCAGTAGCCATGACTCAACTCCCAGATAAACGCACCTGGATGACTGAGAATCTTCACAGACGTATTTTAGTAAATATTATTTCAGAATTTCTAAGACCAGGCTCGTGACACAGGTCTTAAAGTGGAATCAGCTCCAGTTCAAACTTTTTAACCTGTAGATTCAATGGAACTCAATTAAATTTTAACTCCTTCCTATCCAACTAGAGACTTGTAGCTGTAAATGGATTCTGAGTCTAGTTGTAAACATGTTTTATAAGGTATTTCAAAAAGAATAGAAAACAAATATCCAGAGACCCAGTCTGATGACACACAGCTCTATCTCTCCTTTTCCATCTCTCCAGTGGAAGCTGTCCGGACCCTCGACCAGTGCCTGGATGTGGTATTGACATGGACCAGGGCCAACAGGCTCAGGCTCAACCCCGAGAAGACAGAGGTGATGTTCTTCGGGAGTTCCCCGTGTGGGTATGGAGGCCCTCTTCCCAGTCTGGATGGGGTTTCCCTCCAACTGGCATCTACGGTCCGGAATCTGGGCGTGGTTCTGGATCCGGTGCTCACCTTGGAAGCCCAGGTGACCGCCGTGTCCAGATCTGCTTTCTACCACCTCTGCCAAATTGCCCAGATCCGTCCGTACCTAGATGGGGACTCTCTGAGAACAGTGGTGCAAGCGCTGGTGATCTCGAGGTTGGACTACTGCAACGCCCTCTACATGGGGTTGCCCTTGACTCTCCTCCGGCGCCTGCAGTGGGTACAAAATGCGGCAGCCAGGCTGGTGGTGGGTGTGCGTCATCATGACCACATCACCCCAGTCCTGGCTCGCCTGTATTGGCTGCCCATTGCATCCCAGATCAGATTCAAGGTCCTGGTTTTAGTTTATAAAACCCTCCATGGCTTGGGTCCGGACTACCTGTCAGAGCGAATCATCCAGCGATCAACCTCGGCCCGTCCAGTTCGGCAGTCACAAGCCAGGAAAACATCTACCTGCAATCGGGCCTTCTCGGTGGCTGGCCCTTCCCTTTGGAACAGTCTACCAAGCGAAGTGCGCTCTGCAGAGTCCCTGCTAGCCTTTCGCTGAGCATTAAAAACTCTGCTCTTTAGCGAGGCCTTTGGTGATCTATGTTAGGTTTTTTTTCCCCTCGCCATCTATAATGCTCGCTCGACAATTTGCTGCTGCAGAGCCTGTCTGTTTTATGATGCCCAGTTGCTTCCTGCTGTTTTTAAATTGTTTGTTGTCCTAATCTGTATGGTTTGCTGACTTGTTCAGTCCTTGTAAGCCATCCAGAGTTCCCTGTGGGAAGATGGGCGGGATATAAACTCAATAAATAAATAAATAAATTTAAGCCATGGAAATAATGTTTCCCCCATGAGGCTAGAAATGGTCTTAATCAATGTTAACAGAGCTTTGGTGGCTGTGCCTATCATCATCTTAACCATTTTATGCATGTCACCACTATACAATTGTTTGATCATTAAAAAAAATCTAAAGCCTCGTGGTGCAGTAGTTAAGTGCCTGAACTGCAGGTAAAACTGTGCTCACTACCTGGGGTTCACTCAGCCTTCCATCCTTCCGAGGTCAGTAAAATGAGTACCCAGCTTGCTGTGTGTAGGGGATATGTAGCCTGCATAATTAAATTAAAGTGCTATGGGGCGGTATATAAGCAGAACAGTTTGCTTTTTTATGTACCATCAAATCACTTCTGATGGGTGGTGAGTGTATGAGTCAATGATTTTTAGAATGTCCTATTGTTAATTTTATTTATTTATTTTACTTATTCCTTAAATATCCATGCCTTAATTTCCATACCTTCCATGCCATCTAGCAAAATTGCTTCTCTGGGTGGTTAACAGCTCTGCTCAGATTTTACAAATCAACAGCATTTCATGTTAGGTTGATCTAGCAATATTGACTTTACAGTACATTGTGCTTAGATCTAGCAAACTAACAGCTGTTTCTTCTTTTATTGAGACAATCTGTCTTATGCTCCTCTCTTCCTAATGCCCCTCTTTTATAACTTATTTATATTCTGCTTAGTAGTATATGTTTATCTATCGATATAATTTCTTGGTGCTTCTGACATGAACAAAGGAAGACTGTCCCCACTTTCCTGGTAATATTGTATGTTTACGTCAGTTCAGTATTCTCATTATATGTTCATGGTAGTTTCCTAATTTTTGCTCTAGGGGGTGTTCAGGCTTGACATGATTGAACATCCACTTATCTGCCTTTCTGGTTGTCTGTAAGGCTCCCCTCCAAGACTACTTTACAATGAGTAGATTTTTATCCTCGTTTTACCTAGTAGGGATGAGTTTGGCCTTGGTTTTTAGGATCAGTCTTTGTCAGTCAGTCAGTCACCTTTATTGGCATAAAATAAATAAATACATAAAATAGATGATGGACAGTAGATAATAAAAACACACAATTATGGGAGTGTGCATGCCCAGACCAGTATTACTCAAATAGCCGGAAAGGGTAGAGGGAATATAGGTGAATTGTAACAAGATGAGAGCTGGAGGATGTTTCCATGAAGCATTATATTTATCCAGCCATAGTCGACTGTAGACCATCCAGAATAAACAGACTATATCTGGGGTGTTAAACAAAAGGCCTATAGAGTAACTGTGGCCTGCGTCGCTGGATTAACAAATTGATAAATATGGCAATCTGCCTAGTGTGGGTTTTATCCGAGCCTGACAAAAGGTTATGCAAAATGACCTCATCCTGACGACCAGGAAGTCTAGCAAGATGTGGCTCTAGGTGAGAAGCACGGATGTCCTATTGTCCTTGTAAAGAGGACAGTATAAGATCATATGCACCAGAGACTCAATGGTCCCTGAATTACAGGGACATAATCGAGCCTCCAGTGGTAGAGAGCCGAATCTCCCATATAAGACATTAGAAGGGAGCACATTACATCTAGCTAGAGTAAATGCGCGTCATTCATGTGGGTTCTCTAAGAGATGTAGGTAACTGGCTGGCTTGCCAACAAGTAGCGGAAGGTGAAGACTGAGAGGGGAACATGCTTTAGAGGCTGCTGCATAGAGGTCTTGCCTTTCAATATCTAGCAATCTAAGCTTTAGCAGCCTATAGGCCTGCATAAAAGGTAATGCCCCCAGTTGTTCAGGTGAAATGCCGAGAGCCGTAATTCTTTGAAAAAACAATTTAAGGCCGGGAGAGTAAAAGTGATCAGAGAGAATGCCCTATATCAGCGGGTCTTTGTGTGAAATGAAACAAATTTTCAACCAGTATTTGAATTGTCTTAGTTGTGCCTCAGTGTTCAATCTGCAGAGTCCAGCCTCCAGACAAAGGGCTGCATAGGGTACACAATGGGGAACTGCCAGTATTTTGTAAAGAAAAGCAGATTGAAGCCTTTCAACCATATAGCAGTTGGGAGATGACATTGGCTTTAAAGACCTGCAGGGCACTGGGGATATGCTGATTGCCCCACACGCAAAAGAACCGATAGATAGCTTGTATGGTCAGTCTGTCTGAGTTGATAGTAATTTGCCTGTGTCTGGCCCAGGTATTGCGGTAAAAGAAATTTAGACCTAAGTACTTAAATTATTTGACTTGTTGTATTGCTCTCCCATGGAAAATCCAGGAATGGAGTTTCCAGGTCTCACTGAAAACAACTATTTTGGACTTATTGTAATTGAGGGACAGTTTATTGCGAGAAAGGTAATTAATGCATTCTAAAATTAGTCGTCTTAAACCTATCTTGGTTCTGGAAAGTAGTACCATGTCATCTGCATACAAGAGAATGGGCACTGCTAGATGGCCCAATCTTGGACAGTGGCTGTTTACTCCTAACAAGAGAGGAGCAAGGTCATTGATGTACAGATTAAATAGGGTGGGGGCAAGAACACAGCCATGTTTAACTCCTCTGTTAATAGGAACACTGCTGGAGAGTTCACCATCGCTAGATAATCGAATATAGCAAGTGTTCTCTGTATGTAAGCTTTGGATTAAAAAAAGGAGTCTTCTATCTAAGCCGGCAGCCCGTAGCTTGGCCCATAAAAGTTCCCGGTCCACTGAGTCAAATGCAGCTTTAAGATCTAAAAAGGCTGCATATAAATGACTCTTCAAACGGGCAGTTTGCTTGGCTATAAGATGAGATAATATTAAGCAATGATCCACTGTGGATTTATTCTCACGAAATCCTGCTTGCTCTGGCCCAAGTATGTTATTACCTTTTATCCAGGAGTTAAGTCGGATCAGGAGATAGTTAGCATATACCTTACCCACAACTGACAACAGGCTGATTGGTCTATAATTACCCGGCATTTTCCTGTCCCCCTTTTTGTAGATGGGTATAATTATAGATTGGATCCATGACTTGGGCATTATCCCAGATCTACAAAAGTAAAAAGATCTGCCAGAATAGGTGCCCACCAGTCGGCATATATTTTAAATAGATCAGGACTGGGGTCCTTTCCTGAGTTCAGTTTATTGAGTAGCTGTTTAATTTCTGAGATGGTGACTGGGGGACATTCGGGTAGATCATTAGGATTAACCAAATTAGAGGGATGGTCGGTCATGCAGTCGTCGAAGAAGAGAGATCGGAAATGGTCTTCCCAGGTGGAAGAGGAGATTACAGAGATTGGGGAAATTTTGGAACGGAAAAAGCCTGAAATCACTTCCCAAAATTGCTTTGGGTTCCTACTTTTAATGGCTTTACGTAGCCTATCCCAGCAGGCTACTGAGCGATGTTTACGGCTCAATTTGATGGCTTCTGCAAGTTGGTGCTTGACAATAAAGTATCTGTGGAGTAGAGAGGAACTGTTGGATTTTCGAAAGGTGTGATAAATTTGGCATAGTTCTTTCTTTAGATTGAGACAGGCCGTGTTAAGATGCTCTGGAACAGCCCTTAATTGATGGGAAGCTGAAGTGGAAGGAGGTCGGCCAATATAGGCTGTTTGAGCTTCTACAAACGGATCAGTCTTTGCTAACACTTAGCCCCGCTTTTTGCTTTCAGAAGGTGAGGGAACATCTTTTGGAAAACATGCACACAACATGTTCATGGATACTGTTTCAGTTTTCTTCCTCAGGTCACTTGCCCCAAGGGAAAGTTTGAACATTAGAAGATAGCTTTCTAGTTCGTGTTCAGCAGAGTGGGTATGGCAACATTCGTTTACCTGAGAAGTGTATATGTTTCCTCTGTCGTATGTGTTGCACTTGCTCACATGTTTGCTTCACCATTTCATTAAGTCCAAAGTAGACCTTCAAAATATTTTGGCACAGAGGGACTCCAGCCATATCCCAGCTGTTCTTGCTTCTTTCCTCTCCCGGCAACCATAGTACAGATTAGAGATGGGCACGACTTAGCGGTATTCCCGTTTCCGTTTCCGTTACTCGGTTCCGTTACGGAACGGAAACGGTAACGGGAATTACTCCGCCAGACTTCGAGCTCGAACCGACGAACAAACAATTTTGGTCTGATTTGTCATGCTCGTTACTTGCATCGCGCGATGCCACGCGGCACAGAAAAAAGTTTTTAAAAGTTAAAAAAAAACCCAGTTCCCGGCCAAAAAGCAGGCGGAAAAATGCCTGCCTGCCTCAGGGCACCTACCAGAGGGGTGGTTTCTGGAGGTCCCCGGCCTCCCCCCCATCCCCCGTCCTGGGCTGCTCTGGTGGGACTCGCCGCAGGCTCGCATCCAGCAACAAGCCCAGTCTCACCACCAGCCGCCGCAATTAAAGCGCAAGCAAGCGGCACGGACGGCACAGGAAAAAAGTTTTAAACTCTCCCCCCACCCATTCCCGGGCCAAAAAGCAGGCGGAAAAATGCCTGCCTGACTAAGGGCGCAGGGCACCTACCAGAGGGGTGGTTTCTGGAGGGGGGGTCCCGCCTCCCCCCCGTCTCCTGTCCTGGGCAGCCGGACTCGAGTCGCCAATGCCATGCGGTGCGGGCGGGGGATCCAAAATGGGGCGGCAAACGCAATATTGTTTTTGAAATCGTGGTCCAAAAACACACAAGCACAACAGAAACACACGAAAATTGATAAACTGCCAGATTTTTTACAGTAGCAGTGGGTTTTTTCTTGCAACAAAATGTCTCTCCTCTCCTCTTCTGTCCTCCATTGATTTTATTTTATTTTATTTTATTTACACCTGCGCAATGATGGGCTGGCCGAGTGGCTATGTGGGAGTGGACCATGCAAATTTTTGGAGCCATCCCACCAATCGCATGGCCACTTGGCCACGGAGACTTCTGGGATGTGCCAAAAAGCCCCCTAAAACCTGCCCTAGCCCCCTAACTCTAACCCTAATCCTTGACTCCCATACCCATACGTCACAGACTGTCTTCTTAGTGGGCCAGAGAGGCACCCAGAGGTGCAACCCACTAGCCCACCGTAACCTTACCCATCACTAGCCTAACCCTAGCCCTTGCACTAACCCACCTTAAACCTAAGCCAGATCTACTTGCATTGCACTACATGCAAGTATGATTCCCTTCTTTGTGAGACATAGCGGGTGCGACCCAGTCTTCAGGGTTCTCCTGGACGGATGGTTGTGCACCAATGCACTGGTCTCATAGTCTGCAACTGGTATGCATATCCATATGGCTATGCATTCCATTTTGCAGCAGCAGGTGAGGAGGGGAGACCCCCATGTTGAGGGGTCTCTTGGAGCCTGCTTCCCCTTCCTAGTGGGTGAGGATAGGAGGCACCCACGGGTGCCTCCAGGAGCCCGCTTTCCCTTCCTAGCGGGCCAGAGGAGGCACCCACCCCACAGAGGTGCCTCCAGGAACCCGCTACCCCCCCAAAAAAAAACCAGTACTAACGACAACGAAAAAACGAACCGACTAATTTTTGCGAATTTTCGCAAAAAACGGAAACGAGCCGAAACGGGCTGCCTCCGACACACGACAGCTCGAAAACGTCATTTTCCCTAGTCGTGCCCATCTCTAGTACAGATCATATGGTCATCTGTTGAGATCCTCTAGCACTGGGTAGAGGCATGGTGGCTCAACGGGCTAGAGTGCTGAAACTGTTGGCTGCAAAGTCAGCAGCTCAGTAGTTCGAATCCCGGATGCCATGCAGCGGAGTGAGCTCCTGCTGTTAACCCCAACTCCTGCCAACTTAGCAGTTCAAAAGCCTGTAAATCCTAGTAGATAAATAGGTACTGCTGTAAAAAAGCAGGAAGGTAAACAGTGTTCCATGCCCAGAAATAAGTTTGGCCATGCCAGCCACATTGCCACAGACTTGCACAACTCTGGCTCTCTGGCTTAGAAACAGAGATGAGTGCTGCCCCTAGAGTCGGACATGACTAGCATGCAAATGCAGGGGGAACCTATACCTTTACCGTTTGGCATTGGGTTATTCTTCCTGAGTAAGATTCTGTTGGAACCGGTGCATGGTGTATGCATATGTTATTACAAAACCAGGAAATTCAGTTCATAAACAAACAAACAGTTTATTATTTGAAGATATTGTGTTCCTCTATCCATGATTCTAAATGCAAGGGAATGGCCTGGCAACTGCTGGAAAATATTATGCCAACAGGGAAAAAATGCCAGGCTCTACATAGCAAAGGGCATTCTGAAGGTTAACAACACCAACGATAGAAGTCAAGATGGTCTACAGGATGCTCTCTTCTGCTCACTGCCATCCATAAAGAGATACCAAGGAGGGGGAACTCTAGAAGCCAAGTCCTTGTTTTCATCAGTTAACCACTTCTCACTCAAATAGAAAACAATTGTAAGAGCTGTTTTTTTTTTTTTTTTACAATTATTAATGGTAGCTCACACTATAGAAGCACAATACCCCACATTAAAAAAGAGGTTTTTTTAATCATTGAAACTTCTTGTATGGTAATTGGACAATAATACAGGTCGTAGGAACAGGTCATAGGACTAATGTGATTTTTTTTAAATTTCTGTCCCTTTCCAGGAAATAAATGATAATATTTTCAACATTTTTGTACCTCACTTGTTTGTTCCTCCTCTCTTTCCATCCCCCCTCCTCTAGTGTCTCACAGAAGTTCATACACAGTCTGTTTCACACACAAATATTTTAACTTTAATAATAAGCATTACTGGATACCATATCCATACTGCTGGCTCTACCAATAGAATAAGAAGGGTACATGAGGGCAATATTAAAGGACATAAATTAGTCAGTTATTTAGTTCATTATTTTATTTTGCCTACATGCTGGGGGGCAGAGAGAGAAGACAATGCTATTTGTCTTTTCTGCCTCAGGCACCACAGTTTTGTTGGCTATCTCTCTGCATGACTAAACTTTAAAATGGTGACATTATGAAAATTTGACATTTACTATTGTATCACTTCCATGTGGAACTTTGGTAGAAAGTATTCAGTTACAAAATTTAACATCATCCAGACTGAAGCAAGTCAAGGAATTCCAAATATCTCTTGTTTTGAGAGACAACATTTACCCTCAACTTGACACTAATTTATAACACATAGTGAGCTAAGCCTGCACGGAAGTACAGACTTGCTGACCGGTAGAAAACAAATAGTCCATCCTCTTCTCCCGCTTCTTTTTGTTAATGCCATTTCACTAAACTTTTGGACATTCACTCCAAAGCTTTCTGACACTAGACACATCAACCCATATTAAATTTGTTTATTTATTTATTTTAGAGTATTTTAACCCACCTTTCTCCCTGGAAAAGGACCCAAGGTGGCTTACAGTAATGAGGGATAATATACAATCCAGTACAATTAAAACATGTTCAAGTATCTGAGAACAAGGAATTGAGGGACATCTTAACAGCATTAATAAACAAACATCACATTAAAGCAACATGGTTATAAGTAGTCATAAACACATGTTGATTGTTCTTTGAATGGGGGATGGACAATTTTGGCAGGTCTGGGAGCCATTTTTTGCCCCCAGAAATGACATAATATATGGTCACCCAAGTTGTGAGTGCACATTATTCCTCAATTTCCCATGCCCTCTCATAGGAGTCTCATAGGATCTGTTGTGCATCCTCCCCCCTCCCCGATTATGCATCTGTGATTTTTCAGGAAGAAAAACAGAAGGAAAGAGATTAGAGCATAGTTCCCAACCTTGGGTAACCCAGATGATCTTGAACTACAATTCCCAGAAACCTTCACCACCAGCAGTGTGGGCAACATTTTTTAGGAGTTGCAGTCCAAAAATACCTAGGTTACCTGCAGAACTAGAAAGCTCAGCAGGTTGCCATCAGCTGCCATTGAGCTTGGTCAGATGATCCCCTCGACTGTCTTTGGTTTATGGTGGACATAATCCCCTGCTGTTAACCCCAGCTCTTGCCAGGTCCAAATCCTGTGTTGCGTGCGGTTTGAAAATGTCAGTATGCCTGCCAGGCTTTGAACTGCTCTGGACTGTTCTGTAGCATGTTTTTAAAAAGTGATATGTGGTGTTAGAAATGTTTGTTATTGAAAAGTAATGTTGCTGTGCAGTGTGCATGTGTTTAAAATGCACTTTATAAAGAATTTTGCACAAAAAAATTGGCATCTATGTGTTTTTCCTAGCCTCCAGAACACATTAATTGACTTTCAACGCATTCCCATGGAAAACTGCTCCACGACTTACAAGCTAACTGACTTACGAACATATGCTTGGAACGGCTTAATCTCATAAATCGGGATACCACTGTATATACATTTTTACATGCAGTCTCACATTCATTTGTGTGTGTGTGCGTGTATGTGTGTGTGTGTGTGTGTGTGTGTGTGTGTGTGTGTGTGCGCGTGCACACACACATGCACGTGTACGTACGACTATTTGTTTAACCTCTATTTTCATCCTGCCTTTCAACTTTAAAAAAGCTGGTGGAAATGTCACTAAAAATAATTTTAGCAGTTTTGACTATCAATTAATAAATTCCAGCTGAAAAGTCTGAAGAGCTGTATCTTCCATTTGTAAGAGCACAGAGACTGGGAACTGATTACAGTACTTTGCAGAATCTGGGGGTGATGTAAGGAAAAACTCTTTCCCACATTCTGTTGAGCAAAGTTCTGTTGGTGGTGGCATTCTACAGAATAGCATTCAGATTGATTTATAACAAGAGAGGCCATTCCTAAGAATACAACTACACAGTCAAATGTCACAATTTAAAAAAAGCTTTTTTGTAGACTTCATGATGCAAAGAATGATGTGAATTGGATCAAGATAGGGTGTGTGTCTGTAGGTGTTACTTCAGTGTCATAAGCAGTTGGTATATTATCTATCTATCTATCTATCTATCTATCTATCTATCTATCTATCTATCTATCTATCTATCTATCTA
>JAHTLZ010000237.1:20621000-20638213 GCA_023846285.1 Phrynocephalus versicolor
GCAATTCTTGCATGTGTTGCCTAAAAGTAAGGGAAAAGAGTAATGGAGGGGAAGGGGAAGGTAGTGATCTTTGTTACGTATTTTGCAAAGTTCAGACTTTTGATATGCTATACCATTAGATTGTTAAGTACCTTTCCATGTAATTTTTCTATAGAAAAGTTTCTGGAAAATGTTGTAGCCTGAAGCTTTAATTGAGAAAGTGGATTCACTATTAATCAGTAGCAGAGGTGGGACCAGACAAAAAGAAGGATAGAAGTGGGGAGATATGGGCTGGAATGTTACACACCTCACAACCAGTATGAACGGATTCCTCCTGAATCACTTCTCAGCCCCTGTGTGAGCACTGGTTGTTGTTTAAGATGTAATACTGGCTGTGAATCAAATCATAGAAGAAAGCTGAGCCACTCTCTGATGTAGTCACAACCTTAGATAGCCAGATAGATTATTTAAGGATAAGAATCAAAGCCTAGAATTAGGCCCAGAAAATAAGTAGCAATCGCTGCTGTTCTTTCAGTTTCACGGTAAGCTGATCTTGATACTATATGTGCCAGCTAGCTACTTAACTGCTGTGTGTTGCGTTAAAGGGCACTCCCTGAATCAAGAACTTCACTGAAAATGTAAGGAAGGGGAAGGGCCTTGTCTGAAAGAGAAATGTGGTGAAATTAGGCAAATGAGTTCAGTTCACTTAAAAGCTGAGATCAAAGCTTCTTTGTCATTCAGTCATTATTATGTGTAATTATGAATTACAGTACACTATTATTATGAATGTGTGTATGTGTGACATGTCTTTGGAAGGACTGGGACAATAAAACACCTCCCTCCCTTCATTTCGGATGCCGCCTAAGAACATCCACGCTCTGAGCCTCAACTAAGAAGCTGCCTGGCTCTGGGCCCCCCCCCCCCCCCCCCTCAGGACCGGACAGCTAAGAAAAAAACTCCTGGCAAATCCATCTTTAGCCATGTCATTATAACCTATTGGTACTGCTCTGAGGAAGAGGGTTTCACCCTCGAAATATTAGCAACGTTTTTATTATTTTTCTAGTAGCCTAAAGGTATCACCTGTTCCACTTTTGTATTATGTCTAGTCAAAGTTCTGAAGATGACAATGTCCTTATTTAAAGATGCTAGATAAACAGTGATGTGGGGAAAAGGGCAGAGCCTGGCCTGAAGTTTTGGAGATATGTTGCCAGGCAGCGTGGACAATATTGAATCTGAGACACCAATAACCAGGCTCTTTGTAAGGCTTCATATTAGCAATGAGACCTACAAAATGTATATATTTGTAGGAGGTCAGTGGCTCAGGGCTGTTTTTTCCTGCTTCCGCTCCATCTTATTCTCTTGATAGTCATGTACAGTATCTTTTTCTAAACTGGTGTCTTCTTTTCCTTCTCAATTAAGTTTCTCGATGTTGGCTATTTTGTTAAAATAATGAGCACCCCCCCCCCACATTATTTATGACATGCACCCCAGACCTTGCCTCTGATCAGCAGTTCCTTAGCTTGGCCTTTGGTACTGATCTTGTGGAGCTGATATCTCTTCAGCTTGCTTTGATGAATAACCATAATGGACAGCACCTGCAGGATGGCCTTTTGATGTCAGTGCAAACCCCGCCCCCACTTATTTCAAAGAGTCGATAATTGGGCAAAAAGCAGCAGGGATAATCAGATGGCAGAGAGAAACCAGCCGCCGAAGCATGCAAAGCAGTTCCCTCCTAGCTGTCCACTGCTTATAATAATCTCTTTGTCCACCCACCCACCGCCAGTCTTCCACTCTTAGAAATGGAATTCTAGTTCGGTCTTTAGCAACAACACACAATGTCACAATGTTGTTCCACATGGTGTGCTTCCACTTGCTCACTGGCCTCATTTTAAGGACCTCTTTGTATCCTTGAGTCCAACCTCAGCCAAGGAAGTACAGTGGGGAATTGAACTACCAACCAAAAGGTGTATTTATGACTTGGACCTTTTTAGTACTGGGTGCAGCACATGTAGCTTTCCATTTAGTGTTGGACTGCCCTCTGTTGTAATATGGATGAGGAACAGGAGTTCTGGACCAAACAAAGGTGGGTGTAAGTATCTGAGGAAAGCTGATGTGAGGCCCCCAATTTATAGTTCACCTTGATTTCATGCTGCCCTGGTCTGAATAGGCTTGTTAGGTGGCCTGTGGCTTGAAAAGGCTCATTAGGTGGATGATGGGCCTCACATCAGCTTTCCTCAGACTGAGGAAGCTAATTGGATAAGTAGTGAGATGTTTCGATCTCACAAGAAAAGGAGTCCAGTTGCCATGACTCAACTTCCAGATAACCTCACCTGGATGACTGAGAATCTTTAGAGGCATGGATGTAAGTTTTTTCTCGGAGTTTAGATGTGCCTAGAACAAACTCTGGGGAATATGTGGAAAACATTATGAATAAAGATTAATTCCTTAAAGAGAAGGAAGGAATAGGCCTAATGTTAAGTAATTTCTCAAGTAATCTCTCCCTGACTTTATTTAAGACCACCTTATCTTCTTTTCTACCTGATCTTAGTGGTTCCAATGTCTGAACCAAACATTTAACAACAGCAGCAGCAGCAACTCCAACAACAAACATTTTTAGGGTGGACAGAGGTAGACATATGGACATCATTGTGCAGTGTCCCCCTCCCAAAGCTGAACAGTAAGGCAGCGGTTGGTGCAAATAACAAATATGCTTGTTAAAATGTTATTTATTTATTGAGAGTGACAAGCTCTTCTTTTTACATTTGGCACTAGCATTTTTTTACACAAAAGGTCATTTTCATTAACCTTCAATTCGCACCACATGGCCTCATTTGCCCAAAGGCATCGGGTTATTTACAATTTCCCTTCATCCTATGCAAAGCTAAACAACCCTGAGTATAAGGCTAATATATGTTAAGTGCCTGAGGCACATTCCAATTAAGTATTAACGTTGGTTGGAAAATGTCCAAAACATTCAGTGAATATCATTTTCAATCATTTTCATTAAAATTAATAGGAAGCGTTAAAAAAGTAATATACCCAGGGAGTGGGAGAATAGATCGAAAAATAGCCACCAGTGTTGCAGAAGGAAAGATTTGTAGATGCCGCTGTCTCTTGTGGACCTGTGAAGCTGACAGGCAAGTTTGCTGAAAATTGCATGGGTATATAGGATATTAGATACTGGCGGATGTGGGATGCTTCTCTTTTTGTTAAGGAGGGAGAATTGCTTTTTTGCCCACCACAAAGTGGGGAGAGGGTTTTTTTGTGGGTGAGTTGTATGAGTTTTTTTTAAAAAAATAAGTTTTTAAGTTCAAGTTTTCAAGCTCCCAAAGGTGGATAATTTGAATCTGTGCAATAGGTATAAAAGTGTCAGATAGGTTGTATGTATGTATGTATGTATGTATGTATGTATGTATGTATGTATGTATGTATGTATGTATGTATGTATAAATAAATAAATAAATAAATAAATAAATAAATAAATAAATAAATAAATAAATAAATAAATAAATAAATGAAATTCAATGGTTTTTCATCAGATGTTCTTCTGTATGTTTACACATCTTGGAAAGCGACCAACTCCCTCCAAAATAGTTGGTGTGCAAAATGCAGAGTGCACATTTCCCTGTTTTGGTTACAATATTGGTACCACCTGCCAGCTCAGTATGTATTACTGTATTATATAATTAAAGAGTTTCATAGGTGTTTCTTCGGTTGAAAATAGAATAAGTTATCTGAGGGATTTCAGTGGGGTCCAAAAGATTTTAGGTGAGTTCATGAATCTTTCTAAAACTTCACTGTGTCCTTCAGGAGTTTTTATATGACAGATAAAAGTACACACAGTGGTACCTTGTATAAAGGAATTAATTTGTTCCAAATGAAATTATGTTAAGCAAATTTTCCTTTATACCAATTTCCCATAGGAATGCATTGAAAACAGAGTAATCCCTAATAGAGACCATTTTTATGTTGTATGGATTCGCCCCATAGGTGATTCTGTTAAGCAAATTTCCCCTATCTCCAGAATTTTTTATGTTGTACAGATTTTACAAACCGCTTGTTATACGAGGGTCCACTGTATAGGGACAGGTTTACCTGTACTTGACCTACCCTCAGTGTTCCTGTGTTCCCTTTGGAGGCCAGTATCAGTGTTCCCAATTACATGAAACATTTGATTGAAAGTGATTATATCTCTCTGTTCAGTGCTGGGAAGAAATGAAGGACTTACATAGGTGTGCTGGATTGGGACCAGTGTGTATACATTCTTCAACCCAAGTTCTAAAGGAGGACATGCTTATTTTCCTCTCAGCAGTTGAGGTGAATGTGTCACATGGCCACTGTGGTTGTAATGGTTTGAGTGTTGAACTGGGGCCTGGGATACCTAGTTTCAAATCTCTGCCCTGCTCCAAAATTCACAGCATGATCTTGTGTGTGTATGTGTTGTGTCGTTATAGTCGTGACTGACCCTTTGTGACCCCATGTCCATGGAGTTTTCTTGGCAGGAATACTGAAGTGGTTTGCCAGTTCCTACTCCAGGCACCTACAGCACACAATTGTATTCTCTCATTACCTGACCTACCTCACAGGTTTCTTGTGAGAGTTAAAATGGGGAAAAGGAGAGCCATATATAGTATATTGAGAAAAAGGCAGGATATACATATACCTCCTCGTTATTATAATCCCATGGGACAAATGTAAATACTACATATATTGCAGTCCCTGGCATTAAATGTACTCCTGCTCATTCCCTGAATTGGGCTAAGCATGCTTGATGTAGTCTTGAACACCCTCTTGTTATCATTGTGGCAATTTGCCTTTCTGAAAAATGCCTAAAATATACTACACATAAAGGCAAGTGAGTAAGTAACATGAGCAACAAGAGAGGAAGGGAAAGAGAAAAGAAGAATGGGTGACCCATAATTCTTCAACTGAAGAGGCTTTCCCCCTTTAATCGGGACCACTCTGTACCATTTGCAGTGTGATTACTGTCCTGAATTTTATAGAAAAGGCAGCAGCCTTTTTGGCCCTTCAACTTATCAGCTGTTTCCCTGCGGCTTCCTTAGAGATATGTAACTTCATTTACCCTGGGGGCTCAGTTAAGTAACATTATAAGGAAATAATTAGAGGCTGGTTTTCTGCCTCGAAGACTCAAGAATTATTGATTGCAACCTGATCTCAGTCTTCCTTGGAGGAGTTTAGTTAGGGTCCCATCCCGAGCTTCTCAGATTTCGCCAAATAGCAAAGTCTACATGCCTGCCCATCATTTATTTCCTTGGTCTTCTCTGGAATGATGGGACTCGACAGACACAGACCCAACACCAGCTTTTTATTTTAGAGCTATTACTAGCCATCTCTCCTTTTCTCCAAATCTCTAACCAATTTTAAATTTCCCTTCTACCAGCCTTCCCCCTGAAGCTTCAGTAGAAGAATAGAAGACGTGGAAAGTGCATGTTCTTGTATCACTCATTTGAGGATACAACAGTGGTCAAGGTGCATCAAGGGCAGCTGGTTTGCATCAAATGATACATGGGATGTATCAGAAACAGTAGGAACAAACTGCTGAAGCCCTTGCCTACTTGGTCTGTATGTGACACTAATTCTTCTAGGTTGTAGATACCCAACCCAGTTGAGGACGATAACTTGGATTTGTGCTTGTGGACACGAGCACTTCACAGTATCTACAACCAATTGGGTACTGTTGCCAAGTTCTAGGTGCACAAAATTGTAGCATTTTGTTGTCATTGCTGATGTTGTCTGCTATGTGACTGTGAATAAGAAGAGACTCCTTTCATAAAAGTTGTGTTTGCAAGTTTCATCAATAGAAATCCAGAAGAGCAAAGAGCCCCACAGAATTTAAAATATAATACAAATGCAAGTCATGAGCACTGGGGAACCTGACTTGTGTGATTAACACCTGCACTACTGGACCAAGATAGGGATGTTGTGGTGCTTTGCCCATCAGGCTTGAATATCTATCCCCCTTTTTAGAAAGAACAGTCCATAGGGACCCAATTCACAGATTGTCTTATCTTCTTTCGGGCTCTAATGTGTACATTGTTCGCAAAGTTGCCAAGTTTGTAATTAAAGCTGCAGCTTTAAGAACGCAATACGTCGAACAAATTGGAGTATCCTGCAAAGGAGATCTACATATATGACCTCTGAATATTCTGAATCTGTATTGTATGTATTATGGTGTTGCATGTACTTCATTGCATTTTATATTCTGTGTTGTTATTGGTTGATATGGTCATAGGACTAATCAATAAATTTATTTGTCTTGTCTTGATTTATTTGTCTTGTCTTGTCTTGTGGTGCTTTGCTGTACCATCTTGGTTGTCCATAAACTTATTGCTTGCATATATTACTGTGTGGCAGTGAGTCAAGTCAACAGAAGGGATTTTTGGGGGGCCACCATGTTGGGACTGATGGAAGTGAAGTGAGGCACCCTGCTATAAGATTTCAGAGCTTTTGTGTAAGAAAGATAAACCTTCCTCATCTCATTTGCAAAAGCCTCGTTGATAGCTGTTTCAGACATTTACAAGCTTTTCTTTTTAATGGACTGTAGGCCCCCAAAACAATCTCCATCATTATTAAGGGTTCATATTAAGTCTCATTGCCTTCATAAATGCATATTGCTGAGAATGTTGACTTTAATGATAATGTAATGGCATTTGAACATTTAGTCTGTAATGTAATTTATTTGAACAAACAGTGTTATACATATGGTAAAAAAAAAATTAAAATAAGCTCCAGCACATATTAAAATTTAACAGCTACAATTCTAATATTGCCATCTCACATATTGCTAAAGGTTTATGAAGGTGTAAGGTTGGCAGCATGGCATTTGGAGGAGTTTCTGTGGTGTGCACTATCATAATGAATGTTTGAGGGCAAAGGAAGGAAGACACAATTTCGCTGGGAACGTAGAGTATTAAGCACATGACTTGAAGATTACTATTCTTCCCCTACCTTACAACAAAGGACCTCCTTATATAAAGTGTTCTTAGAAAGGTGCAGGGTGGATCAAAAGCAATGTTTTTTTTAAAAAAATAATCAAATTGATTTAAATATAAAATATATGTCAATTCAAATAATTAAAAATCCATATTTAAAAAATTCAATCATTATTTAAAGTATGATTTGAATCAGATCCACCCTGGAAATATATAAAACGCTTGCTTTCCAAATGCCATGCACATTGAAAACCATAACTATTGGGACCTCAGGGAGAAAATTACTTTTACAAAAACAAATAGAACAGTAGAATAGATACATAAATAATCCGAATTTGGGGAAATTGGATTCCAGAGGCCCAGAATTGTCTTGTTTGCGTGGCTGTTTTGGTTGTAGCCTTCTAGACCTGGATGTAAATTTTGGCAAATCTTTTCAGCTGAGGATGAGTCACCACATTCTTTACCTTGCCTGCAAGGACTTGCCCAGATTTCCTAGTGGTGGCAAATCATCCTTATAATTCAAGGATTACATGCTTTATTGCCATCCTTACTTTAGAGACTGTATTAATCGATTCTTTTATTGAAAACTGGCCCACACTTGACCGCCTGTGTGTGTGTGTGTGTGTTGTGTCATTACAGTCGTGACCGACTCTTTGTGACTCCATGTCCCTGGAATTTTCTTGGCAGGAATACTGGAGTGGCTTGCCAGTTCCTACTCCAGGCGCCTACAACACCTGGTATTCCCTGGTGGTCTCCCATCCAAGTACTAACCAGGGCCGATCCTGCTTAGCTTCCGAAATCAGGCAAGATCAGATGTGCTTTAGGGCATCTAGGCAGCTCCTTGACCACCTAGGACATACAAATTTACCAATATGGCAACAACAATCTTTAAGTAGACTGGTGGGGTTAAAAAGCATTTAAAACCCCTACATCAACACTGCTAGCTTACTAGATTATCATCTCTCTCCCCACCTCCAATTTTCATGTTATTATGTATTTATGCTATATTAATTTGATTTTTATTATGCCTGTTTACATTGTTTTATTGTTTTATGAATGTTGTAAGCTGCATAGAGTGGCCTTTGGCCAGGTGGGCGGGATATAAATGCAATAAGAAATGAATAAAATAAGTACATATTTCAGAAACAACAGCAACAGCAACAAAACCAGAGGTAAGTCTATTTGTGTGAGTTCACTGTGGGTGGGTGTTATTAGTATTCTAGAAAATAAGAGCCCAAAAATGTAATTTTTCTAAGTTTTGGTGGTACAGTAGTGCTGCACCATTGAACGTTGTGGTAATACAACAGGATTGCCGTACCCACGGCATCTGTACCTGCAATTTCATTTATCTGCTGCCAGGAAATATTAGATTAAAAATCCATAAATATGAGTTTCCAAGGTGTATCACCAGAACAGACAACTGGAGGGAACCAGAGCTTATGCTATATATAGGGTTTGCATATGTGCAGTTTTCAGCATTCACCCTGGGGGGAGGGGAGCAGGGCACACTAGTAAGTGACCCTCCCTGCAAATACCATAGTCCTACTATATACAATACCATACTTTCAATATTGAAGATTCTCATCATTTAGCTCAAGTTGAAGGCCTTCTGCTGGCAGCCCTGTGAAAGACTTATATGAAGGGTGTGTAAATCAAAAGCACCTCTGCGTGGTCTCTATGCCTAAACTCCTGGGCATGGTCTCAGTACTTCTTTGGGCTGTACTATACAACAGACGTAGCAGTTGTTCAGAGTTGAAATCAAGGAAGAATATTTTTAGGTCTTGAAAACCAATCATAAAACAAAGTGGACTTGTTTACAAAAGGTGGCACAGTCGGAAGAGTTCCTGCTGTAGCAATCACACACAAGTGGTGCTTAAAGAATTCCCCCTTGTAGTAATGAGTTACCTAGAATATGTAGATGGGCCTAGAAGCAGCATTTAAAAAGATTTGACGAAGTCTTTCTAGTACACTTTGTAGTACACATGTATATAAGGAAATATATATCACAACAGTGAACTTGTAGAATAAGCACCTTTATCCACCCTGCATACTGTAATTAAACTGTGAACCGCCCAGAGACTACTTGAAGTGGTATGGGGCAGTATATAAGCAGAACACTTTGCTTTGCTTTTTATTTGCTGTAATTGCTGCAGTCCTTCATCAACACATGTTGTCCCGGTTTACATACAGTATATCACAGAACTGAGTACACAACCTCACATTTTGTAAATATTTTCATGGGACAACTCTGAAGGAATGACACTTGGCTACAATGTAAATCAGTGAGTATCAAGCTTGTATAACAGTGTAAATGTACTGTCCCCTCAAAATAACACAACACACAGCCATTAATGTCTAAACAGATGGAAACAAAAGTGAGTATATCCCTAACTGGCAACGTCCAAATTGGGCCCAAGTAGCCATTTTCCCTCCTTAGTGTCATGAGACCCGTTAGCGTCACAAGGTCTCAGGTGTGAAAGGGGAACAGCTGTTATCGCTCCCATTTTCTCATACTGGTCACCTGAAGTTCCACATGGCACCTCATGGTAATAATGAACTATCTGTGGATCTGAAAAAATGAATTGTTGCTCTACATAAAAATGACCTAGGCTATAAGCAGATTTCCAATACCATGAAACTGAGCTGCAGCATGATGGCCAAGACCATACAGCAATTTAACAGGACAGGTTCCACTCAGAATAGGCCTTGCCATGGTAGACCAAAGAAGTTTAGTGCCCATGCTTAGCGTTATGTCCAGAGGTTGGCTTTGGGAAAGATGTATGAGTGCTGCCAGCATTGCTGCAGAGATTGAAGGGGTGGGGAGTCAGCATGTCAGTGCCCAGACCATGCGCCACACACTGCATCAAATTGATCTGCAGGGCTGTCATCCCAGAAGGAAGCCACTTCTATAGATGTTGCACAAGAAAGCCTGCATACGGTTTGCTGCAGACAAGCAGACTAAGGACATGGATTTCTGGAACCACGTCCTGTGGTCCGATGAGACCAAGATAAACTTACTTGATTCAGATGGTGTCAAGCGTGTGTGGCGGACATCAGGTGAAGAGTACAAAAACAAGTGTGTCATGTCTACAGTCAAGCACGGTGTGGGAGTGTCATGGTCTGGGGTTGCATGGGTGCTGCTGGCACTGGGGAGCTACAGTTCATTGATGAAACCATGAATGCCAACATGTACTGTGACACACTGACGCAGAGCACGATCTCCTCCCTTCAGAGACTGGGTCGCAGAGCAATATTCCAACATGATAACAACCCCAAACACACCTCCAAAATGACCAGTGTCTTGCTAAAGAACCTGAGGGTAAAGGTGATGGACTGGCCAAGCATGTTTCCAGACCTAAACTCTATTGAGCATGTGTGGGGCATCCTGGAACAGAAGGTAGAGGTGCACAGTGTCTCTAACATCCACCAGCTGTGTGATGTTGTCATAGAAG
The DNA here is from genome assembly GCA_023846285.1 of Phrynocephalus versicolor. Taxonomy (NCBI): domain Eukaryota; kingdom Metazoa; phylum Chordata; class Lepidosauria; order Squamata; family Agamidae; genus Phrynocephalus; species Phrynocephalus versicolor. The sequence continues at coordinate 20,631,385 of JAHTLZ010000237.1, forward strand.
AGTGGAAGAGGACTCCAGTGGCAACTTGTGAAGCTCTGTTGAACCCTATTCCCAAGAGGGTTAACACAGTGCTGGTAAATAATGGTGGCCACACAAAATATTGACACTTGGTGCCCCATTTGGACATTATCACTTAGGAGTATACTCAGTTTTGTTTCCTGCGATTTAGACATTAATGGCTGTGTGCTGTGTTATTTTTAGGGGACCACACATTTTCACTGTTATACAAGCTGTATACTCACTGCTTTACATTGTAGCCAAGTGTCATTTCTTCAGTGTTATCACATGAAAAGATATACTAAAATATTTATGAAATATGAGGGGGTGAACTCGCTTCTGTGATATATTCTAACTAAACCTGAATTGGGGCCCACAGGGTAGAACTTTGGAGTAGAAACTAGACATGGGCATTTTGTTTCGGAAGTGGTCTGGTTCCAAAACAAAGTGTGGGAGCCCAGCTGGTGTTCAGAACAGGACCAAGCCTCTGGAATGAAATCAGCTAATCCCTTACCTTGTTTTGGGTTCACGCGGGGCTAAACTCCAACAAGGAAGAAGCCTCCAATGTCATCTTTCCTTCTCCCTGGTGCTGGCCAGTCAGACAGGGAGGCGGGGTGATGCCTTTCCCTGCACAGCTCCTGATTGCCCCTCGTGTGTATGACAGCCTTTCAAATATTTGAAAGGTGCTATCATATTCCACCACCACCCGCCTTCTTTTCTCCAGGAAAAACATGCCCAATTATTTTTCTTTCCTCATAGGACTTGGTTTCCTGCCTCCGATCACCCTTGTTTTGTATTCTAAAATGTGGATTTTACATAGCTTACCCTAGAATTTATATTTTACTCAATTTTTCTTTTCATTTGAAAACTGTGGCCTCAAATTAGAAACAGTTCTAATATAAGATACCGATTCTGCAGTCTGTGTATTAGCCCTAGATTAGATCAAAGGTAGATCAGTTCACTTAAAAATGTAAACCAGACAACATCTATGAGCATCCTTACTGTGCATGTGTATGATTGTCATCAAAATCCTTATAAGTGTGCCTTGCACAATGGATTGTCTAACATAATTTATTTATTTAAAACATTTACCCCACCTTTCTTCTAAATAAGAACACAAGGCAGCTTACAGCATTAAAAGCTAAAAACAGAAAAGTATTCAAGCATCAAAGTAGGATTAATATTATATTAAAAACATTAGGTAAAAGCATTATGAACAACAGACTGAGAAGCAACAAAATATACCATCCCACTTATTGTCTCCTAGACAGCCACTAAGGAAAAGCCCTGTCAATATTTTCCCCCTTGTAGATTCAACGTCTCATCTCTTCTGCAAATATGAAGTTCCTCTCTGCTAAAATATCTTTCCAAAGAGAAATGCTTGTTGAATTCTGTGCCTACATGCAAATTATTTTGCAGACATGCCTGTTTTTCCAGGAAAGAGACTCATGGGATTCTCTGTATGTAATGATTCAGATGTTTGTATGACATGTATAATAAAGTGATGAAAAGTCCAATGGCATTTGTCTGCGAAATACTCCTTGGAAATGGGAAGGGGTTGTTTGTTTGTTGTTGCTGTTGTCGTTTTGGACTCCATCATCCAGAATTGCCTGGCCAGTGTGGCCAGTGATCAGATGTCTGGTGTTTCTGGGAGCTGCTGTTAAATAAAAGCTAAACAGCACACACAAAACTTCATGAGCTCTGCAAATATCTGAATTAGAGACTGTGTGAAACAGTTGCAAGGAAAATAAATAGCTACCTATATTAGAACTGTGCATTGTCAATAAAATGGTTGAAGAAGAAGAAGAAAGAGAAAACAACAACTCTAAAATGCACCACAAAATGAAGCAGGAAGCTTAAGTCCAAAGAGATTTTGTGCTGGAAGCAACATGCAGCAGATTTGGACCGGAGGCTGCATGAAGTGAGTTAGACTCCAGCCTGTGTGTTTCACTCACTCTGTTCGCTTGTTGGATGGCTGACAGAGGCCGTCGAAAGCTGCGAGGCATCCTGTTTGTTGTTCAGTGAGATCCTTGTACATGTGTGCGCTAGCAATGGCTATCTAGGGCTCGATGGCAATCTGTGCAGTCCCGTGTACTGGGTCGGGGCTTGGCGCCACGCTTCCAATTACATTTCGGAGAGCCTGGGTTTACAACATCACCAGCTGGTCCTGCAATAAATTTCTGTGCATTTCCCTGAGCAGAAAGGCACTTCCCCGGCTTGCTTTGCATTAGCCATTTACACTGGTTGAATGGTAATGGCTGGCAGGTGAAAGGCCGTTTTGTGTCTCCCGCCCCCAAATTCCCTGCCCTTTTTGTTCATTGTGTGCAGAAGGAACTTCAGTTCTGCCTCTAGGTCTTCTCTCTCCCACCACCACTCCCTTTCTAATGTTCCAGAGTTATCTGCAAATTTGGAACAGGGATGGAAAATTAAAGAGGAACAACCTACATTCCCTCTGCATTGTCAGCAGTGTCTTTCCTTACTGGAACTGGTATCTCCCGTGTAGTATATTGCTTCCCTCCCCCTCCCTACCCATTACTCCCAGAGTTGGCCTGTGTTCTGTATTTGGCAGGATATTTGAATATCATAAAACATAACAGTCAAATCTGACTTCTGGGCAAAGGGCAAACCTTCTTCAAATTAGACTACAGCTGTGACTACAATGGGAAGCTGTACGGGATTTGCAGTGGAACATGGGTGGATTTGAATCTAATAAGCTAATGCTCTACAAGGTAATCAGATGCATGTTTCCTCAGAAGTAACACCCAGGGAGTTAAACAAAAGTTCTTCAAGTATGGGAAAAACTGAATCCACAGAAGAATAAAATTAGGGATGCCAGTTATAAGATGGTGGACCTGAGATTTAAAGGAGCCGCATTTTTATTGTGTGGCAGTTTTGGATCTGCCGTGTCCTTTTAATAAGGAAGGGAAAAGAAAATATTAAAGACCATGTCTCTATTCCTTCCAAGAACTGGTGGAAGTTATTCTTAATTAAATTGCATTTGCAAGTCACTTTACATTCCCTTAATATTTCACCTAACATTTTTTGTTATTATCTTACATTTAATAATCAGGGGTGTGGCTTTTTTTTTTTTGATAGTCTAAGATTCTTTGACTGACTGGCAGTTGCTCCTGACACTGTTGTTGTTGTTGTTCTTGATGATGATGATGATGATGATGAGGAGGAGGAGGAGGAGGAGGAGGAGGAGGAGGAGGAGATCTGTTGAATCTGTTAGTGCACTTTGTTCTAAAGAAACCTTAACAACATGAGGTAAAATAAAGTATCACTAACTAAAACATGACTGGAAGAAGTGGGAAATCTGGTGCAGCCCTTCCTACACTCATGGGGACAGGGGGACATCTCAGTGTTTATATTTGGTGTGCCTATAGTATTGCTAACAGATTAAAAGTTACTTCTAAATATTAAGTAGCAGCTCAACATATGGTCATACATCAAATTTGTTCTGTTCACAAAGTTGTCTATGTGTGTTTCAGCCCGCAAAGCTTTTCATTTGCCAGATTCTAAGCTTCTCTCATTTTATTTATTTTATTTATTTTATTTATTTAACTTATTTTTGTGCTGGATTGCTCAGTGGTTTAGGTCTTTGGCCTGCTTGACAGGGTCTGGATCCTCTGATCCATAGGCTCCTTTCTTGTGCTGCAGTTCCTGAATCTTTTTTCAGTTCTGTCCTGAATCTTGTTTCAATTCTTGACATGAAATACTGTGGGCATTACAGCCTACCTTTAGTTGCATGGCATTGCAGGTGAGTTTGTTTAGCCCTTTTGAGTGGTGTTTGTGAGGCTCTTCAAACTCAAGAATCAAACAAACAAGTTCATGTCAGCATAGTCATGTCCACAGACAGAAAGGTATAAGTGCTCATGTTTATATGAAAGTATGTAGAATATTAGTCGTTGTCCCCCACCCACACACCAGAATAATCACGCGAGACACAAGGAGGGGGTATAAATGGGTCACACTTTCTTAACCAAATTAACTTAGAATGAGGGGGCTGCAGTAGTGCGAAGAACTGGTTGGGCCACTGACATCAACTTTGACCTCCCCAACCTCCATGCCAGCTGACCTGGGCGAGTCCCATACCCTCCATTTGTGCCACCAGCAAGACAGTACTCGGGGGTCGGTAAAATGTCCCAAACCACCACCGGGTGCCTCGGCTCCACACCCAAGGAGCGCCTGACCCCAGGGGTATTCCCAGCCAATCAGACCCCACGACACTGTAACCTCAGGATCCGCAGCATCATGGAGCCTGATGGGCTAAGATGATATTTGATATGGACTCACCAACATTATTCCTCTGCACTACCGGCCACGGCAGGGAAGCTAGCCTAGCTATGCGCCCTGCTCCCCTCCCCACAGCTGATACCTTTGGCCTGAAGCCCCCATGAATATATGTCAAAAATATTTCCATACCCAACTCCAACAGGTGTACCCCATCAGTCCTAAATAACTTATGGCATCCTGGTGCTATCTCAGGATGGCCAGTGGAACCCCCCCCCCGGCTTTTGCAGAGACATCCCCACAGACTTCTTTGTTAATTTTCCTCAGAATGCCTTGAAATCCGTCAAGATGCAGAGGATGAGGGCTTTGCCCCTCATCCTGGCAATGTCATTGTCGCCCAAATGGACCAACATCACATCCGGAGACACCTGCACAATGGCCCGGGACGCCACTGCCCAGAACTCACCCAAAACATCCCTCTCTTCCCATTCCAGGATAACACTGCCGTGCCACGCAGCCCCCAATTTGGGCCCCAAGATGAACCAGCCACATGCTGCTCCGCCCAATAGATGAAACTGTAGCCCATCAGAAGAATCTTCATCCTAACCAGAAACATCCTGGGAACTGCAACAGAAAGAAAGAAGGGACCAGGCAAAATTCTATGCCACCATGTGGCGAACATAAACCCTGTAACATTGTGATGTCCACTTGCCTATCGTCTTGATAGCCTCCGGTCCATATCCCAGCCTGGCAGCAGTCGACGCTGCCCCTGTACGGAATGAGTGAGTCTCAAAACACCATCCCACTAAACTAGAGGTGTTGAAACTTTGGCCCTCCAGATGTTTTGGACCACAACTCCCAGAATTCCAATCCTAGATTGCCAATGACAAAGGATTGTGGAAGTTGTTTTCCAAAACATCTGGAGGGCCGAAGTTTGGACAGCACTGCACTAAACCAACCTGCTGCAGGGCACAATCCATCAGTCGCCAAAACACACTGGAATGTTGTTTCCCACAGTTAGCACAGTCATGTCTAAATCTACAAGCCTGCCTGGTACATCCTGCCTGACAATTGAAGTCCCAGCAGAGCAAGTGGTATTGAACCCCCTGCCCCTCTGCCACGTGGGGTGTCAACTGCTGAACCGGTCGGCTAATCATGTGGATCCCGGCTGGGGGGTGGCAAAGCCGATCCACCAGCTGCAGTTCCACAGGCACGGATTGGGACCGTATCTTCAATAATGCTTTTTGAATGTGACCTAAAAAAATCTGGGGGTGTTTCTAAAGCAAATAAACAATAGGTTGATGAAGAATATGGCTCTTGTAGAAAGAATGGGAGAAGCTGTTCATCAGAACTTATCTTTAATGGCCTTTTGGCTACAACAGTCAGGGCAAACATCTGATTAATAAAAATGGGTCACTTGTAAATCAGTGGTGAAGTGTCAGCTCTTTGAGTCGGCCGAAGGATTTATTATGATGAAAGAATGGCAATAAAGATGCATTTACAACTGAAATGGGACTGGAAGTAATTAAGACCTCCTTTTAAAACATACGGATAAATGAAGAAGTTGAGTAAGGCGAGCGTGTTAATAGGAAAAAAATAGGCTGAATACTATTTGTCTTGTTGATTGGCTAACTTTACAGATTTTTTTTTAATGAAAGCATTAGGTACAGACCATTATAGTGCCTGGAAATCAAAGCATTAATATCGAAGAGATGACATGATAATGACTCTTGCAATCGAAAAACTTCTCACACTGGGAAGGTGAGGTCACACAATGCAACAATAGAATGGTTGTTGGGAAAGTTTTTCTTCAGCTAAAAGTGTGAAAGCCTTCAAGGAAAAATACCCCAACACAATTTCATCTCCTTTGAATAAAAAAGGGATACATTTTTAGAAAAGCGATTGTAGGAAAGATTCTGGGGATCGGGGTGTGTGACATAGCAGGTAATTCAAAGCTGGTTTAAACTGCTGCCTGTAATAATAGCTTCTATATATACCTCTCTGCTTATTTATTTATAATAGTTATATACAACTTAATATAGTAAAATAATTAGGCTATTTACCAATATGTTCCTGCGAGGAGTACCAACAAGAGTTAGCTTGTGTGTCATCCATGGAAGATCTTCCACCAGTGTCACCTTCTACTGCACCACCACTCCTGCCCAGCAGCTGTCCCTCAAAAATCCTCTACTCCATCACCATTGGGACAATATATTCTCTTTCACTGATGCAACTGCATGCTTCTGAAGAGGATAGAAGTATCTTAATATGGTGTCTGAGTTTTGACCATTTCACCTTAGATGACCTCTTAGAAGTCTAGATTTGGAACAGAGACTACCTTCACGACAGTCTTAGACTTAGCTTCCCTGGAACAATTCAACCCCCCTCACCACATGAAGGTGGGCATCTAAGAAGGATAACTATAAGTCAATTATATTGAATCAAAAATGACTTACAGTAACCATGATAGGACTTTCAGCTGACATATTTAAGGAGTGAATGTACCCATTCCACAAACCTAGTCAGTTTCAACAGCCAATATAGATCTCCTGAGTCCTAGTCCATCACCCTCTCCACTAACACCACACTGGGTATCTCA
>JAHTLZ010000237.1:20638223-20654136 GCA_023846285.1 Phrynocephalus versicolor
GCTGACTCACAAAAAACAGTGATTCAGTGAGCCTACTCTAGTTGTAATGTTGGTTTTTATCTATACAAAATACATATAATAAGTAATGAACACAGAGGTTTTAAACCAAACCACCCCAAATTCTCAGTGCTGACTGCAGATTCTGGGACTAGGGTACTCCAAGTTAAGGTTTCCAAGGAGCTGAGGTAATAATGGATGGCACAAAAAAAAAAAAAAAAAAAACAGTACCACTCCAGAATCTTAATATGAGGAGCTTTGACATCAGACATTTTGTCTATGGCTGATTTTCTCTCCATCTTTCTTTTTTATGATGGGGATTGAGACATCTACTGGTGTTCAAAAGATTAAGTGGTCCGTGCGGTGAACTACAAGAAGAAAACAGCTTCTAGAGGTTGCTACATGTCATTGTACAGTGAGGTTTTGGAATGAGTGGGTAAAATTTTCCAGCAAAGAAAGCTAAGTTTCAAAGTCTGTGCACATGATGCAAAGGTATGTCATTCTGTTCATTGTGCCCTATGCGTTTTCCATTATTACTACTATACTTTATTACAGTTAATATATTCTAGTTTTGCTAGCCAATGAAAGAGGAATAAAGCCTAGTTGAGAATTGACAATATACCCCTCCTGATTTAAATAAAACACGTTTTTTCAGAATACGTTTATGAAAGATTCGTAATCACTGGAATCTATTGACACTTCTGCCTTCTAAAATTTACACTAGCCATTACCCACATTTTTTTCTCACATAGATGTTGTAACATAAGGGTTGCAGATGTGTTTTTGTTAAAGTGAAAGCGAATATTCTTCGAAATATGGAGAGAGGGAGATACAACAAGTGAGATTTTTAAAATGCCTGGTAAATCTTCAAAAGAAAACAAAGCAGCTAAAAGGTCTGCGGCATATTTAAACAGATTTATTTCAACATGGCACGCCAATTTAGTTTACAAGCAGATTGGCATTGCTACCTCTTTGAATATTGTGAAATTAAGATAAAATTTCCCATATCATTTCAAACTTTGCTGATTCTAGGATGAAATCCAACTTAGCAAAACTACTTATCTATGTCTACTGGCAACCAACTCTATATATATATCCACAGTTATCTCAAGTCAACATCATTGGCTACACATCTTAATATTTTAACTCATTTTTATTTTCCACCTGAGAAGTGTACCGCTTTCATCTTCCATTCCATATCTGCTCTCTCTCTCTCTCTCTTTCTCTCTCTGTACAGGCAAATAGTCAGCCCAAATGAAACAGAAAGCTAATCAACACATTTACATCAGTCATATCATTAAACAACTAATTTTAATCAAGCTGCACTTGACACCAACAATTATCAAAACTGCTTTCACTGTAGACTCTGTCCATAAAAACTCTGTATAGTCAAAACTTTGACTGAAACAACTCACAAATTGTTACACTCCACAAACAATAGATATCAACTACCTTCTCTGTACAGGCGTACCTCAATTGACGAATGCCTCAGTTAATGTAATTTTTGGTTCACAAAAGGAAATTCATTGGAAATAATGCCTCCACTTATGATTTTTTTTTTGGCCATACCTCAATTTACATAAGGCATTGCAAAAAAAGTACCCAGGATGCATTGCGCCCCCGTGCATTTCCAGTTTACAAAAAAAGATCCCAGAGAACAGATTAACTTCATAAATTGAGGTACGCCTGTAATAACTTCAGCTGGCCAAAGAACACAAATCCATCCTTAAGCATGTGTAGACAGACAGACAGACAGACAGACAGACAATGCAACCTTTTTTAAAAAAAACTCACCAACTCCAATGCATCATTAAAACATTTACCTCTGTTACAGCAACATTTCAACAGCTTAAACATTTTAAATGGCTCTGAAAATAAGAGGAATCAAATCTGTATGATATAGGGTTTAATTTGGATGTTGTAAGCGTTCCTTGCATTTTAGCATTGTCAACTGATAGGGAGTACGCTAGCATTATGGGATGGTTGAAGCAGCAGCAGCAGCAAGAACAACAACAACATAAAAACATTCTACATTTTTTAAAAAAATCTAACTTTATATTAAATGTTATGATTTGGACAAAAATGTTCTGCTTATATACCACCTCATAATGCTTAAAGCACTCTCTGGGTGGTTTATAATTTAATTGCGCAGACTACACATCGCACCCCACCCCAGCAAGCTGGGTACTCATTTTACCAACCTCAGAAGGACAGAAGGCTGAGTCAACCATAAGCCAGCTATCTGGGATTGAACCCCAGGTTGTGACCACAGTTTTAGCTGCAGTACAGGCATTTAATCACTGCGCCATGAGGCTAATTTAGAAAACAGATTTACTGCTGACATCCCATCTTCAGGTGGTCAAAACACCTGAAGGCCACCCAGAAAGAGGGTTGAGTCTCCCCCTTTGAAAGGAAGACATGAAGCTCTGTACAATTGGGAATACTGTGTGAACCTCCATGTCCTTCACATACCTTTATTACAGAACAGTTTAAAAACCATTATACAGACTGGAGAGAAAAAAGGGGACACATCAGAGCTGGAACCTGGGAGTTGACTAAGTGAAGGTTGGCTGGTTGGACAGCAGAGTGACTTCTATTCCCCATTGTGTCTCCCATGCAAAGACCTGGATTATGTAGCCTTGGGCAATTGTACAGTTCTAGAGCAACCCCAGGCCTGGGCACACAGAAAGGTTAGCATAAATTGGAAGTGGCTTGGTAGCATGCAATTCTTCTTATTAACTCAAGGCGGAGTCCAGGCTGGAAATGATAAGCCAACAAATGATCAATAATGAGACTTGATTAATGTTATCATAGTTTGGAGGGGGAAATGAGAATCTTTTCCTTAATTAAAAACCTTAATTAAGCACCTCTTTGCTGCAGCCAAGTTAGAAATTACTGCACACTGAAAATATCCTAGGGGCTCTGCCAAGAGAGGGCAGTTGCACAAGGTTGTGGAACATACTTTCTGAAGAGAGCGGTAAATACCTAAAATGGAAGGCAAATAAGAGGGTTTGGGGTGGGGGGAGTCTGGCATCCTGTTATTGTATTTGCTAACAAAATATCACCTATTTAACTCTGTGATGTTTATTTTTTTATTAATAATAAAATGAAATATATTCTATTACTTAACAGGTTTCAGCCTTTTAAAAAGTTTTGCTGTTTTCCTCAAAGTCCCTGCTATTCCCTTCCTGCTACATCACAAATATGTAATGTAGAATGTGTCTGACAAATCTGAAAGAACCATTCATATGAATAGTTTTTATTAATTTGCAGTTGATTTTTGTTCAAGCCTATTGATTCACGTTTTCCATCAGGCAGCTCTACCTTATACGCTAGCTGCTATTCTAACCATTTCATTTTTTAAAAAGGGGAAAGCTCTGTACAGGATCCTGGGAGAGTACATGGGTCTCTTAGGAATTCTGAAAATTATTCCTCTGAACCTGTAATCTGCAACCTGAAACCAGAATTTGACTTCAAGCACAGTGCTTGCAGGCAGCAAAATTTAAATGTGCACTGTCGGCAAACATCCGACAGCTGTCTGAAATTTAGCACATTTACCCCTCTGCTTTGTACCTATTATATTTTCAAATTTCATAAACATCAGTGTAAAGAGAAACGAAAAATATATTCGTTTTCCATTGCAAGTCAGAGAAAGGGCTGATAATCTGACTTTAATCTGGATCTAATACAAAGGCTAAATTGGGCCATGCCTAAATTCCCACAGAGCGAAATGGGATCCATTCCAAGGTGCCCAACTGGCTTCTGAACCAAATCAGCAAAATTGGCAAATGAGGATCTACAGTCAACCAAGGACCCATAGTTCCTTGTGTCAACAAAACATATACTGTATATGTCATTATCTCAGGCTCTCCTCAAGTGGCCAGTTCTGGTAATGATATTGTAGAAATACTTCTTTCGGGTTTTTTCCCCCTTTTAATATTCCCAGTAGGGATGGGCACAAAACGAAAAATGAAGTGCTGTTTCATCATTTGGTTACATAGTGAAATGAGGAAGCAGCATTTTATTACAGATGAAACGAAACAGTCATTTTTTTCCATTGAAATGAACTGTCTTGTTCTGTCTGTAAAAGGGGTCCCTTACCTGCAGGATGGCTGCCGCCGCTGGAGTCCAACAGAAGGAAGAGGAGGTGGTGGGTCACTACCGCTGCTCCGCCGGTCCCTGCCCCCTCTCAGTCCGGCTTCCGGGCTCCTCTCAGCTAGAAGGCAGGGGGTGACTCCCCTGGGTCCTAGAGGCACTGGGTTTGTTGCCGTGGAGCCATTTTTAGAGGGCTCCTGCCGAACTGTCAATGGCTGGACCCCTTTAAAACTGGCCCAGTTGGCACCAGTTGGCCCATGACAACTGGGCAGGAGCCCTCTGAAGATGGTTGGGTGGGCAGCACAATTGCCTGAAATTGCCCACCCAACCATTTTGAGAGAGTTCCTGCCAAGCTGTCATGAGATGGACCCCTATAAAAATGACCCAGTCGGCACCACAATCTGGTGCCTCTAGGACCCTGGGGAGCAGTTTCATTTTGTTTTGTTTCATATCCTACAATTTTTTTAAAAAAAAATTTGTAAGAATCGAAACGAAATGAAATGGGGTGGGCACGAAATAAAACAAAACATTATTTTTCCATTTCGTGCCCATCTCTAATTCTCAGACCACAGATAACTGAAAGCATGGATTGTGGTCTCACCCCCCCCCCCCTCTCTCTCTCTCTCTCTCTCTGTGTGTGTGTGTGTGTGTGTGTGTTGCACTATCTTGTATCAAGGTTCCAAGCAAGCTACAGCCAAATTAAGTTGTCTGTTTTGATCTGTTTTCATTTCTTTGTCCTCTCCATCCTCTTCTGGACTGTCGCTGCCTGGCAGTCAAATCCTAACCAAGCAAGAAAAATGCAATCTGATTTTCACAAAAGGATGCTATCTGCATATACTATATGAGCAAGCAACAGTGTGATGGGTTTACACACAATATTAAGAAACAACATTGAAAGGATTAGACTTAGGGTGAGATTTTGCAAATATGGAATTAGGGTGTTATTATATAACAGGAAAAAATGTTAACGGGTCTGTTGTGAAGTTGCACCCAAGAGATCAAGTTTCCCAAGGTTAATTTGTGCCAACCAACCATACAGGAGTTAGCACACAGAGAGGAGGAAATCGGCCTTGTTTACACCTTGTTAACAATTTGAATCCTCTCCGACACCACAGCTAGTGCCTGGGTCTGCTTTAATTTTTCCCTTCCCTTCCCTTCCCTTCCCTTTTTTGGTCAGACAGCTGCCATAATACTAGGCCAGCAAGCCTCTTTAAAAAGGTGACTGGGTCGGGGTAGGAGAAGCAGAATGGAAAATGACGATGAAAAGCAGTCTGAGGCACCATGAGAAATTCCTAACAGCAGCCATTTCTCCTGCAGCCCTGCCTCTTTCACTACTGCTGTAGCACGTTGGCTCCAATGATCACTTGGTGTGAATTGATGCAAATGCTCTTGATTCTACAAAAGTAGAAGCCCCAGCAGCATGGGGAGGGGACTTCAGATTGGGGGTGAAGAGAATTCTAGGCTGATTTAGGCTAACAACAAAAAATAATACAAATTGGACCATGCCAATTGTGGTTCATTTCCTGCATTATTTGTAATGTACTCACACCCTTAACTAATCCAATTTTTTAAATGGTTCAGTTCTTTGTGGCATAATGATCCATGCAGAAGACTAATTTGGGCTTAGAAACACCAAGAAAAATTGAGAATAAACAAGACTGCTGATGCCATCCTTGACTTTCCAGTGCTTTGACTCAAGGGGACACTAATTAGTCTGTGAAAATAAAATTTTAATGCCCAGTAAAATAATATTATAACTGTAATGAGAGTTTGTCTTACACAGGCTGGAGTATTAGTAGCCTGGTGACCCACAACAGGCTGGCTGTCATTACACTAGTAGTTTCCTCGTGCAATTAAAAGGAACGCCAATTAGTGACTGAATACCGCAAAATCAAACACCTTTCTGCCTTGAACATCTACATGAATGAGAAAGGATAAGAAACAAAACCTGCCACAGGAAGCCACTTTGAGGCTGAGGTAAGTAGTGTAATTGTACAACTGTAGGCAGAAGAATCACTTCCCCCACAAATAATATTGAGCGGAAAGGTCAAAACCAAGAGAGAGGTTGACCTCTCGCTGTTTTCTTCTGTGGGGAAACCACTTCATGAGGTATTGCCAAAGTCGGTTACTCTGACATGGGGCTGCATCGTATTAATACCTTCGCAACTTATCTCGAGTCCAGATCAACACTTCCCTGTAATGGGCGATGTAGTCATGGGTATTTGTCCTACAGTAAACCCCCGCCTATTGTGAGGGTTAGGGACCCAACCCAACCTGCGATAATTGAAAATCTGCAATATGTGGATGCTGGGTCAGGTTGAGACTGGAGGGGCTCTCTGGGGGCTCTTGTACTTACCCCAGGCCTGGTGCTGCTCCGAACGGGCCTGCAAGGGGCTTCCCGGGCCCTCAGAGACCCCCAAATACTTTCTAGTGATATGGACGTCATTTCTGGTTTACCAAAAGTCACTTCCGATTTGCGGGGAAGCACTTTTGGGGCCTCTGACGGGCCTGGGAAGGCCTTTTTTTTCCATATACTGCTGAACTGTGATCTACCGGGACCACGGTATATGAACTGTGAAAGGGCGGGGGACAACTGTATTCTGGAGTGACTATGGGGTGGGAGAAAGGACCCATTTTTCAACCGTGGGCTGCAGCAGTAGAACAAGGATCATTTCCCTTCCTAGTCAGAATATGTAGGATTAAAAATCTACCCATTGGTTTGAAGGAAGGAAAGAGGACACTGAAATGGAAACTGAGCTCCCAGTGCCAAAGGAAAAAAAGACAAATGATAGCTGGAGAGCCTAATAAAGCCCAAGACCACCTCTGGACACTCTAAATACTGAATCACTAAGAAGGGCTCCACCAAGAAAATGGTAGAATGAAGAGAAAAGTTTGCATTGCTGTTGAGGCCTCTATTTTGTGTTCAAGAATCCAGTATTTTTCTTTTACAATTCAGATTGGTTGATTCAATGTTACTAAAATATTGTGACTCTATTGGGATTGGGGAATCCCCAGTGGGATAGAATGATTGACTAGGACTCTGGAGAAGGGAGCTCGAAAACTTACTTTACCAAGGAAACTCACTGGGGGAGTAAACTAGTAAAGACACTCCTAAAATATCTCACTTACCTTGAAAATCCTGTTAGGGTCACTACAAGTCTGTTCTTACTTGACTGCAGGGAAAAACATATGCATTAGGATTGGAGATGTATATGTGTAATTGTGAAAGAATGATAATTGGACAGTAGGCCCCCCGTATCCATGGGGAATTGGTTCTGGGCTGCCCCCTAGGATACTGAAATCCGTGGATAAGAGTGAACACTCTTATCCAGGTAGTGACGGTGGTGGCAGTGGTGAGGGAGTGGCGGTGATAGCAGTGGCAGGGATGGTGGGGTGGCAGGGGGGAAAGCAGTGGTGCCACGCGGCCACCAGCTGGCCCTTTCTGCCACTGAGACTGCTTGCAGGGACTTTGTGCTGCTGTGCACGGCTGTCTCTGCCATCCATGGACAACTGAATCCGTGGATGGTGAATCAGCAGATACGGGTGTCCTACTGTTTGGCTTTTCAGTGGATAGATCACATAATTAGAGTGTACACTTTTGTGTTCTCCCATTTGTGGGATTATCTGTCTGCTTCAGCTAGCTAGCTGGACATAATCATGTATTATCAGAAATCCACATGTAATGTTATTGTTATGGACCTGTGACCAGAGTGGCTCAGAATGTCTGCTAAAAGGAACATGGTAGGGTGGCTCTAATCTATCTGTTTAGTAGAGGAGCAGATATATTGGGGGGTTCCAGAACCCACTAGGAGTGTCACTGTTGTTATTACTGTTAGTATTACTGTACTAGATTTCAGTTTCTGTCTTGTTATTTTTATGGTACTGGTATTTACAGGGCTTTAAAAAGTTACTAAAAATTCCTAGAACCCCACAAGCCAGTTAAAAAGATAATTTTTCCAAGCTGACACAAAAAAGTAAAAGGAAAGGAAAAGAAATCTAGCAGTGCAAGCACACTACGGCTGCTCCTGTAGCGCCTTCTCCTAGCAGATGGAGGCCTAAGAAAAAGTACCTTCATAGGTATTAACTCTCTCTGGTGGGTGGCACCAAGACATCAAGTTTTCTTGATCTAGAACAAGTTAGTTTGGAGGCAAATCCCACTGATTTCTCTGGAATTGACTTCCATGTATGCAAAGCTAGGTTGCTTTTTTTTAATATACTGTACAATGGATTGAGGATAGAAAGCAAGATTAGTCTAACAGCATTAAAAAGAGTATCAATTAAGATTTCTCATTAGCAATATTTGGTGCCTTAATTGTCCTTTTTGACTGTGTAATCTCGAGTGGTAATTATTTGTGTCACTGGCCCATTCCTCTATCACTCTTATCTTTTAATTAATTCAGTCAAGTGATTTCATTATTTCAGCCCCTTCGTTTATGTCACAGAATGCTTTCCACATTATTATGTGCATACCATTTTACTAAGGTCTTTTAGAATTTTTTAAAAAGTTGACACACACACACAAATAAACACAGTTGTCGTACCACAAAACTGACTTTTCCAGTAGAGATGGGCACGAAATGAACAATTTTCCGTTTTCATTTTCATTTTTTGTTTCGTTACACAATGAAACAACAAACGAATTTTGTCTCCCAAGTGAAACGAAACGAACAGAAATACCAGAAATTTTGTCGTGCGTTTCATTTTCGTTATGGCAATACAGTAGAATTGCTTTAAAAAATCACAAAAATCACAAAAAATTGAAATAAATGGTAACAAAATGGTAACAAAACAAACAAAAACAAAAATGAATTTTTGCAAAAATTCGCGAAAAACGGAAACGAACCGAAACGGACCCCCTAAACGACAAACGACAAACGAAACACCATTTTTTTGATTTGTGCCCATCTCTATTTTCCAGTACTAGCTTATTCTTTTTGCATATACAGTGGTACCTTGTATAAAGGAATTAATTCATTCCAAATGAAATTATGTTAAGCAAATTTTCTTTTATACAAATTTCCGTTTGTTGTACGAGGGTCTACTGTATATATATTTCCCTCTAGCATAGAATCAGCTAACAAAATTCTTTGTCAAATAAATAAACAAAAAAATAAATAAATAGGCCTGAAGTTTGCCCCTAGCACCTTGAAACTGTGTATCTGGTGTTTTCAGAGCTTTCTTTAGAGAAAAAAAAATCATATTCAGAATATGGACCCTTCTAATCAGCTGGAAGTAATATAAAAGTGTGGCATTGATCAAACTGGGTATAAATACTCGGAACCTGTAGTTACACATTTGGGCAAATGAAGGAAAGTTGTCTCCTTTTTATCCAAGGTCTGGCTTAGATCATCAGCTGTTTGGCTGAAGGATTCTAGGCCTTGAAGAAACCATGATCTAGATTTGTTTCCTGGAATAGCCAACTTATAAGAACTGTGTTGGCATTATTCACTGTGTCTGTACCACACCTGAGGAAAGGAACATTCTAACTTCCCACATGTGTTGGTTTGCTCATGAGGGAAAACAAAAAGAGTCTAAAGAGATGTGCCCTGTAGGCTCTCCATGCAAATCAGAACACGAGAAACTCAAGGTTTCTGGTCCTTATGGTGAGCTTGCACTTGTAGACCAGTCTTGCATCCAAGCAAAGCATTGAAGGAGTGAGGACATAGAGATAAGTTCCTCTCCTCATGTGCTGAATAAATATAATTAACTACGCCTGACTGGTACTTAGAATCATAGCTTTGACACAACTGTCTCTACTCAGCATCAAATTAACCTAGAAGGTGTTTTCAGGTGGCGTGGTTCTCTGACTTCCTGCCAGAATCTCTAGAAGTGAACCCTTATCTGGAAAAAATTTTTGGAGGCAATCTTGGAGTCAAATGAGTAACTCAGCAGTGAGACCTGTGGCCCTTCCAGTGACTAATCAGATTGCAGGGCTGTAACAAAGCATGCTAAATGCAAGATAGGTAGGTATGGAAAATCACGTGTTTAGACAATTTCCTCGAGCTCTTTCAGCATTTCAAGGACCATTTGTTCCACAATTGTGCCGCTACTCTCATGTTCTCAATGTACTTTACAACACATTCCCAACCAAAGAGTATAGAAACCTGATATCTATATTTGGGAGGAATACCATTAAAATATTAGCACTAGACATGGGCACCAAGCGGCGAAATTGTCGTTTCCGTTTTTGGTTATCGTTTCCGTTACGTAACGGAAATGGTAATGATAATTACGCCGCTCCAGCTTGAACCCGACCCGAAAAAAGAAAAATTGGGTCGGGTTTTTCGTTGTCGTTAATGGCATCACGGCGATCGCGCGATGCCAAGCAGCACAGAAAAAAAGTTTTAAAAAGTAAAAAAAAACAAAAAAAAACCACCCCGACTCCCGGCCAAAAAAGCAGGCGAAAATATGCCTGCCTGAGGACACCTACCAGAGGGGTGGTTTCTGGGGTGTGTGTCCCCCCAGCCTTCCCCCCCTCTCCTGTCCTGGGCTGCTTGCACCAGGCTGGGGGGGTGTGTCATCCTCGTCGTCTGTCTTGCATGCCATGCAGTGGGGGGGGATCCAAAATGGCTACCACATTGATTTTATTTTATTTTATTTTATTTTATTTTATTTTATTTTTAGACCTGCCCATTTGGGCTGGGCATGGGATGGGACCATGCAATTTTTTTGAACCATTCCACCAATGGCATGGCCAGGTTTTGACTGACACTTCTGGATGTGCCAGAGGGCATAAAAAGCCGAGGCACCTTCCAGAAGTCGCAGTCGGGTCTTGGATGTGGAGGGTGGAGGGCTGTGTGGCTGGCTGCTGCTGACTGATTGGAGGGAGGCTGGAGGCTTTAGATTTAAGTTAGGCAGGCAGGAAGGGAATTGAATTTAGAAAATAATTTCTTTGATTCCCTGCAGCTTTGTCTGCTGAAGGGAATAGCAGTTTATTCTTTTTTCCCCCTCTGGCAGTTTGTGAGGATTTTTTTCTGATATTGGGTAAAGGGGGAGGTTCGACTGGGAGGAGGTGTGGATTTATTTTAGAAATATATTACATTGGGACGTCAAATAATGCTAAATCGCGGTGGAAACAACAATCGACAAACGAAACGACAAAACGACAAATTTTTGAAAAATTTCGCGACAAACAGAAACGACCCGAAACGGGCCCGTTCCGACAAATGAAAACTCGAAACGTCATTTTTTCTGGTCGTGCCCATGTCTAATTAGCACTGAATTCATGCATAGAAGACGGTGGTTAGCCAACTACAAAACCTTTAAACTGCTGCCATTGTCATTGATGATGTTAATTGTATCCACCTTATTTTATCTCTGTGTATTTGCCCACACATCTCCAGGAATGTGTTCTCTGAGCTAAGCCTGTGAACTACCTTTCACAAGCCTGCTTTAAACAGCCTCCATATTTGAAGACAAGAAATCATTGCCCTGATTTTATCTTAATCCTGTTTTCTATTACTTTTTAAGGGAGAGTTTGGGCCTTGTACTTCTCCTTATCTTTGTGAAAGAGTGTTATGAAATGAGAAGCCGGTGAGCCTTTAAGATTGGCCTGACTGCTCAGCTCACCTAATTAGAAATAATTGAATGAAGCTTCACTCCGGCAAAAAGGTAAAAAAAAATCAATATTATAATTAAAACTGCATTTCTTTACAATTAGATCTTAAAATGAACCCTCGGAGGGGAGGGAGGGGAGAGGCTCATTGCTGCAAAGTAATTAATGTCTTTATTAAGCTTATATCTTTACAATAATCCTGAAAAATTTACTGCCTTATCTTACTCCTCCTAATTTCATTACCAGCTTTTCTCAAGTTGTTAGTGGTAGTTCTCCTTCTTTTGCTTGTCTGGTTCAGCATCATTATGTTAAAGGCTTCCAGAGTTTATGTGCTGGTGCAATGAAAGCTTTAGGGGAATTAGGGCCAAACTACACATAATACAATGACACATAATACATCAGGCTCCCAGGCATGTTCTTAAATGCAACACGATCACAGAAAGGGATGAAGTTGTGAGGAAGAATTGTGGGTTATGTGTTTCCTTTCCAGCCATTTCCCCGTTGATTGCCACCTTTTTTTCCCTACAGAAAAAAAATGTAAGTACAGGTAATTTTCCTTCTGTATGTGGAAAAACATGTTGCAGTGAGTCAGGTAACAAACACAGGCCTGCTATTAATTCTATCAAATATGAAGCCTTCAACTGGTGTGTTTCATTTCATATGAGGCAGACTCCTGTTCATGCACACGCCACATACATTTAAATAATAATCCTATACCAGTGGTTCTCAACCTTCCTAATGCCTCAACCCTTTAATACAGTGCCTCATGTTCTGGTGACCCCCTTGCCCTGCTTGGAAGAGGCCACGAGACCCCTTTGGAAGGCCACCACCACAGGTGCCATATGGATCTTCCCTCTACAGGCACCCTCAGCCAATCGGAGCCTCCGGTGCCATTGACTGATGCCCCCTCCAACCTATCAAGCAGTAACTCACTCTTCCATCCCCCCTTCCTTCCCCTCCCCCTCCAGACCCAAGCCGTTTGTGACTTTTTCTTCACTGGCTTGTGGCGACCCCTGGGAAATGGTTGTTCGGCCCCCCAAAGGGGTCCCGATCCCCTAGGTTAGGTACCACTGTCCTATGCCATCCAATCAATTCTGATTTATGGAAACCCTTTTCAGTTTTTTTTTCCTGGACTGTGCAGCATGCCCCAGGCCACTTAGGCGCGCTCTACTTTGAGGGAGGGACAGTGGGTAATCAAATTTGGGCTCTCCAGTCAGATACCTGAAACCACTGGATTATCCAGCCAGCTCACATAAAGAGACACCTGCATAAATAAGCGGGGGGGGGGGGTTTACATCCAGCAACAAGGAATGGCGTAATTCCATCGTGCTATCAATTGTGTGTCCCTGGCACCAGGGGCGTATTGGGGGGGCAGAAGGGTACATCTGCCCTGGGCGCAGCAATATGGAGGTGCCTGGAGGGGGAGCAGCAGGAGGAAGCCTTGCACCCTCCCACAGCCCAGCAGTCCTACTTTCCCCTAAGGCTTTGCAACAGCACCCCCTCCGCTGAGCGGCGAAGCAGGCAGGCAGGCAGGAGTGCGGTGGCCGGGGAGCCCTCCTCCTCCTCACCTTGGTAGGAGAGGTGTAAGGCGCGCGTGCATGCACACACACATGCTTGTCCGATCATGTGCATGTGCACGCACGCACCCACCCCATGCCCGCAGGGTTCGGCCCACCCGTTGCTGGGTGTGTGCAATGTGGGGGGTGGCAGGATGGGCACAAAAACACACTTTGTCCCCAGGTGCCCAAAATCCTGGCTACGCATCTGCTTGGCACAACCAGCTGTGCAAAGTGTGGGCAGAAGTGCTTCATGGATAGCACTTCCACCTCGGCTCGAGCGTGACTACAGTGGTACCTCTACGTATGAGCAGCTCTACTTACAAGCAATTCAACTTAA
Source organism: Phrynocephalus versicolor (assembly GCA_023846285.1). Lineage (NCBI taxonomy): Eukaryota > Metazoa > Chordata > Lepidosauria > Squamata > Agamidae > Phrynocephalus > Phrynocephalus versicolor. The sequence goes on from JAHTLZ010000237.1 coordinate 20,651,767, forward strand.
GAGTGGAAAACCATTGGTGTTTTAACTGCTGCTTTACAACTTTTAGATGCGGACTGCTCTACTTACAATTTTTTATTTTTTTTATTATTTTATTTATTTATTTTATTATTATTTTTGATACAGCTTCTCTACTTACAAGTTGTTTGACTTATCAGCATGCATTTGGATCAGATTACATTCGTAAGTAGAGGCACCTCATTGCATAACAATGAGTGACCAGACTTTTCCCATTGTTTAATTTGGCCCTCGTCAAGTTTCACCGTTCTCGCTCCACGCTGTGATTACCAAAGCAGTCCCACTTCTACGTTAAGGCAGGAAAAATGATTTTGACATCAGCAAAGATGGGGTCATCTGACAACTGTGATCCATCTCCCCTCGCCGTGTCTTCCCTCTTGAAGGGGGCATCTTGCCTCCCTGTTTATTCACAAGTGCTTTATAATTTGTTTCACATTTCTGTGCTGGGGTCTTACCTTACTATTATTCTGAGAGGATTGAAGGTCAGGTAGGGGCATTTAGGGGTATCTCTCCTTCATCTGCCCATTGCTCTGAATGCTTCCACACCCGTCTCCTTCCCTTCCTCATGTCAAAAGAGCCTCAGGGGAGGAATTTACTCCTGACATCTCCCTCAGTGTTGAGGTGAGTTATCTCACAACTGAGATAAACAAACCCCAAGTATTACACCATTTTTTTTCTACTGCTTTCTCCCCTACCCACGAACATAGCATTGCAGAGTTTTGAATTTTTGGTAAAATTCCATTTTTATTGTGCAGTGTAAGTGCGGAGTTTCATAAAATTGAAAAGTTTCAAGTCCCCAAGGCAGTCCACCCATTTCTCCATTAACTGGCGCAAAGTCTCAATAACTCATTCTGAGACATTTGTAAGAAAAAGAATAAGAAAACATTTCTTATCGCTGCTCGAAATCACCAGCTTGGCACATACTGCTTTCTTTACTGTGCTCCTATCAGCAACTAACCGAGTAGGTCAACAGCAAACAAACAACAGCTATCAGCAGACTGAAGAAATGGAAAGAAATACTCAGCAGAGAGGCCGGGCTTGCTTTAAAATCAAAGGCTGAAAGGAACGATTGGCTAGAGCTGGATAGACAGACAATCAACACATCTCAGAAAAGTCCACCCTAGTCACTCAAACCACTCAAACCATTGTAGCATGAGAGGCAACAAATAAAACTCCAACAAAAAGCTCCTCTTCTGTCAAATGAAAATATTTGAGTTAAGTACCCAAGATGTGACTCAAAATAGGAGGGGGAAAAGGCATATACTTCACATTATGGCTCCTTGTGGGGCTATGTCTTTATTTGCTTTATTTTACAGGGGCATGGTGGCTCAGCAGGCTAGAGCACCAAAAACTGTTGGCTACAAAGTCAGCAGCTCAGCGGTTCAAATCCCAAGTGCTGCACAAAAGAGTGAGCTCCCGCTGTTAACCCCAGCTCCTGCCAACCTAGCAGTTCGAAAGCATGTCAATGCAAGTAGATCAATAGGTACCGCTGTACAAAGCGGGAAGATAAAACAGTGTTTCCTTGCAGCCATGCCGGCCACATGGCCACAGACTTGCACAACACTGGCTCTTCGGCTTGAATACAGATATGAGTACCGCCCTGGATTTGGACACAACTAGCATGCATGTGCGGGGGGGGGGACCTTTACCTTTATCTTTTTCCTTACTATTTTTCTCCCTATTTAAGGGCTTTGGTACTTAGGAGGGGGATCAAATATTGGGACACACATATATAATCCCCATTTTAATACATGATCTTATTTTCCCTGGCATGCTAGTGTAAAGCTGATGAAGACATTGGACATCCCACCGTGGGAGATATACTGAAACAGGATTGCCTAACTCCACATATCCTTCCCATCATATTCTTCATGGTTACAGCACTGGGTTGAAGAGGAAAGGTTGTGTGGGTTGCACCCACACAGAGAAAAACCCTGGAAAACAAAGGTTCTTGCTTCCTCATGAAGCCTCCATGCAATCAGAAATATCTTCGTCCTCAGACTCTTCATTGAACCATGAAGAATGTGATCATTAGCTTACCACTTCATGCTAAGAGTCTGTCCACACTGGCCTATAATTATGACATAGGGGTCCCTGATAGCCCAGTTTGACACACAGAGAGAAAAGACATCATCAAACCGTCCTTCCCCTTTCAGAGCTGACCCACATATTGATGGCACAGGACTAGGACACACAATCTTTTTGGGATGATTCAGTGAATTGCAAAATAGCTCTTTGTTCTGCCTTTGGAGATGGGTACATGGGATAAAAATGTTTGTTAGTTTGTTTATTCATTCATTCATTCATTCATACATACATACATACATACATACATACATACATACATACATACAT
>JAHTLZ010000237.1:20663380-20675286 GCA_023846285.1 Phrynocephalus versicolor
GCATAGATTATAAAATAAATCAATCCTGTAATATTCTGGAATTGTGAGGTTCCCCCTCCCCCCCCCACTGTCGAGCTGACAGTGAGGGAGGAGGGAACCAGCTATCATTATGTCGGCCTCTAGTTTATGTTAGCTAGTTAACCTTTTGAGGGAGGAGGGAATTGATTCAAATTGAAATCCCACTGTTCCTGTTATGGCTCTCACTAATAACAACAAAATCTGATTTTATAATGTTCCTTGGTACCACATTAACCTTACATCAAATTAACAAGTTTTATCAGCAGACGGGAGAAGAAAAACCCAAACAGCGACTAATACTGCTAGATCTGTTAATACTGTGATCGGGCAGGGAAGCTATAGAAGCAAATAGTGGAACAGAAACCTGTCAAACAGTTAATGGTTTAAAAGGGTGAGAAAAACTGTGGTGCTGTGTGTCTCCACCAGAGGGGAACATCGGTTTCACTGGGGGTGGATAAGTCAGTGTGTATTTTCATAAAATGAAATTAATTATATACTTTTTACTGATTTACAGAGGAAATCGAGAGATGGGAAGTTGCCATTGTTTCTTTTGCTGAAACTTCAGTCTTTGCTCCCCCCCCCACACACACACACTGCCCCTGTGAGACTGAGGCAACGTTATTTCTTTCCCTACCTCTTGACTTTGACCTCATAGAAAATACTTTCTATATTATGTAGGCCAACGGAAATATGCAAAATCTAACACTTTCATCACTGCTGACTTTTTGCACAAACCTTTAAAAGAAGCCGCACTGGGTGGATCGTACCCATCTTTCCACTGGGGCCCTCCCACTGATAGGGCCCCATGAGATTCCTTGACTAATTATTATTATTATTAAAGAGAATCATCTGTGGAATGCCAGCAGTTCATATCATATATTTCAGTTCTGCAGCCTCCCCATTTGACTCTATGGATCGGAGCCTGCCAGGACACCTTATGTTACTACTTTGTACCTAAAATGACAAAACTGGAATGGGGAGGAAGGCGGGCAGCACCTGACTGGTGTACCATAGATCTGGTGAACCATGTCTAGCGAGATTTGAAGTTCAGCAGCCTGCTCTTAACTCTATCAAATTCAGGCTATTTAACCTATAGGCACAAAACTCATGAAGGGTTAAGAACCAGAGGGATCCATAACAGAATGAGACAAGTTGACTTGGGCTGTTTGCATAAAGCATATATATATTTTAATGATTCTGGGAAGGGGGAAAAGCTGACTTGGGTGTACTGCGTGAAGCACATTTGAATGCATAAAGCATATTTTTATGGTGCTATTTAGAACCATAAGTAAAATGATCTACATGTGACACATTTATTTCTTTATGGGGTATCAGGGAATTTCTGGGCTCCCATTTAGAAAATGGGGGGAAATGTGTATTTTTAACAACAGTTTTTTTAATTGACGGAATGGGAATTGATGGCTTCAACACTTCATATAAACAACCAATATTTCATTCTATGAGCAAGATTATTACCTCTATAGTATGTCCTTAGCAGATTTCTTTCTTTCTTTCTTTCTTTAAAAATAGTGATTGCTGCTGCCTGCAACCTGTTCCATCATTCATTTGGGCTTTTTATTTCTTGATCCAAAATGCTTCCTATAGATTTTCACTCTTCTTCTTCTTCTTCTTCTTCTTCTTCTTCTTCTTCTTCTTCTTCTTCTTCTTCTTCTTCTTCTTCTTCTTCTTCTTCTTCTTCTTCTTCTTCTTCTCCTCCTCCTCCTCTTCTAATATCAGAGACAGCTACTGTCCCAGGTCTTTCCCCAAGCAGACTGCAAATGAGTGAACACTCATAAATTAAATGTACGAGCACAGTTCATGCTGGGAATTCCTCCTACCAGTACATCTATCTGCACACAAGTGTGGGTGGTGGTGTCTGGACAACAACTTCCAGAATTCAGTGCTGGCTAGTGAAGTCTGGGTGTGGTTCTTTAAAAGCATCAGTGTTCTAAAGCCCCCTCCATGCCACAGAATTAAATGTGCAAAGTCCTTAAAACAAGCCAGATGTTCAGGGACACTGTGATTATGCCTTGTCTACATGCCCACCCATCTCCAACACCGATGTGTACAGATGGGCACAAAGTAGTGGTTTGTTGATTTGTGCCAGTTCAACCTTGGGAGAAATAGATGTTTGGCACATCCTAACCCTATCTCCTCTGGTGGGTACATCACCTCAGAGACAGCATCCTTGGTTTTCTGCCCCGTCTTCTCCAGGCACTGCCTCTGAGTGGGCACCGGCCAGAGGAGGCAGGCCTGGGAAGTGTCAGACAGATGTTAATCCGTACTGGTGATTCATGCCCACCTCTACTCTTGTGGTCTGACTTGAGTGCTTGTCTAAGGCATGCCCCAACAACCATTCTGCTTCATCAAAAGCAATGGTCATCTACACCTCATTGTTTGCAGGGGTGATCAAGTCCAGGAACAAGTCCCCCCCCCCCCCGAGGCCCCCGTGGGGGATATTTTTTTTGGAAAATCGAAGGGGGCGGAAATTTACTTTATTTTTTTCTAAAAAACTTGTGGTTCATCTAAACAAATTGTGGAAGGGGGTGGAACACAAAATTAGAGTTATGCTTCTTAAAGGATTCTTGAAGGATTCTGGGAGTATACACTGTGGTAGGGGAGCTTCAGAATTAGACAAAGGTCCACTTGAAACCTGCAAGCTGTGAGCAACCTATGGGTTACATGCAATCTCAACTAAGATCCCTATGCTGCTTTTCCATTCAGTGGAAGCAGAAACCCCTCGCCGCCGCCACCACCAAACCACCAGTTTGGCTAAAAGAAATTGTACGGCAGCAGGAATGTATCGCAACGACACGATGTTGACAGGAATACTAAATCACACACTCCGCTGCATCCCACTGCTGAGAGGTTTGCATTTAAGTCCAGGGAAGTTTGCCAGTGTGATGGCAAGTGACATTGCCATTCCTGTTAATCAAAATGTCTGAGTTCTTTGACCCCACAGGTGGATCTGGCTCTGCTATAACATTGTTAATCCTGGAGAGAGAGAGAGAGAGAGAGAGAGAGAGACCCATTGTTGACAGTCTGCTAAAGGCCTAGAAAAGTGGAGTACTTCTTACTGAAATCCATGGGTCCTTCTCCGTTGTGATGGGTCATGATGACAGATGAGGCCAAACCTCAGGCCTCAAAGGAGCAACTAGGTCAGCATGCCCTAACTCAGGGGTGTCCAAACTTTTTGCAAGGAGGGCTGGATTTATCGAGGTGAAATTGTGTGGGGGCCAGCCATTCAGCAGCATTTGGCCCCTGGGCCAGACTTTGGACAAATCTCTATGATATGCAAGGAGGCAGGGAGGACGCTGCAGCGATGAAGCTGGGGGCAGGTAGGTTGGGCTGGTGGCTGGTGGGGTGGACAGAGGCAGGGAGGGCAAGCAAACTGTAAAACTGCAAGCTGACGCCTCCATCCAATATGGGGAGAAGCCAGCTGGCAGGGATGTGTGACAGGCTGAGTTGGCAGGGAAAAGAGGCCGTGGGCCACTCAAAATTTGAAAACGGGCTGCATTTGGCCCCCAGGCCTGACTTTGGACATGCCTGCCCTAACTCATCAAGTTCTGCCATCAAACGCAGAACCTCAACCAATCCACTTCCGTATGATGAGTACAGTGGTACCTTGTATAAAGGAATTAATTCGTTCCAAATGAAATTATGTTAAGCAAATTTTCCTTTATACAAATTCCCATAGGAATGCATTGAAAGCAGAGTAATCCCATTTTTATGTTGTACGGATTTTCCCCATAGGCAATTATGTTAAGCAAATTTCCCCTATCTCCGGAATTTTTTATGTTGTACAAATTTTCTGTTATACAAGCTGTCTGTTATACAAGGTACCACTGTATACAATATCTGCATGGCATGTATATTTCTTCACACTCGCAAGTGACAATTTTGGGTTTCGAAAAATCTGCCATCAAAGCCCCCAGAATGTGTTAAGCATTTTAAAGTGGTTCCGTTCCCTCCGACCAAAACCTTTCACTCTTCAATGTAATGAACATGGGCATAGAAAGACCATGGAGCTTTCTATCTGTTTATTTCTAATTTATAGTATTTTTTTTTTAAATGCTGGTTATCTTTTTATGCCTTCCAGCATCCTCAAGAAGAAATAGTTAAAATTAAGTGAACAGCATTTCTATCCTTTCTCTTCAAAGCACAGATGCTAAGTTTGATTTTATTTCTAACACGGAGATTGAAATTCTATTTTAATATGCAGAACTACAGTCAAGGGAGCCATAAAATACAGAGTGTTTTCATTAGATGATAGTCCTGCGCTTCTTGTTAACAAGAATGCTGATTCATCAAACAGCAGTGATCAAGATACTGGGACCTGAAATAACAATGGATCTTTGAGAAAGGGATGGATGTGAAATTGAGGGGAGGGGAGGGGGGAGATAAAATGTTCTTGGTATTACGGATGTGAGAGAATCTGTTATGGCTGCATTTTAAAGCCAATCGAGATAATGTGCACTTCTTGGACTAATACGAGGGCTCAAAATACAGTTATCGTTTAGATTTGGTGCTTCTTGCCTCAAATATGATACAAAATTGTGCCATTGAGGGAGAATTTGTTTTCTAAAATGCACATTTGAGAGACAGTTGCATACATATATAAGTGGACCCTCGTATAACAAACGGTTTGTATAACATAAAATCTGTACAACATAAAAAATTCCAGAGATAGGGGAAATTTGCTTAACGGAATCGCCCATGGGGCAAATCCATAGAACATAAAAATGGTCGCAATTAGAGATTACTATGTTTTCTATGCATTCCTACGGGAAATTTATATAAAGGAAAATTTGCTTAACATAATCTCATTTGGAACGAATTAATTCCTTAAGTAGAATTGCTCTTAAGTCGGGCTGCTCTTAAGTCAGGGTACCACTGTATATTCCGTAAATTCTGGAATTTTTGCTTCACATTGTTTTTGTTAATGATGTAGACATCACATTAGGGAAACAGGGGTTCAGGAGCTTGTCCTGTAGTTCCACAAGGTGATTATGGGTTCTAAATAACCCTGTTGAGGCTGAAGGCCAAAATAATGCCATTGTTCATACTTACATATTGAGAATGCCACCCTATCCGTCTCTGAGCTAACTGTGTGGAATTGATGCATGGACGAGACTGACTTCTTAGTTTTCTTAGCAGGGCCCTTGTGCATACAAGGTGCACTCATTTGCCTTCTCATTTTATACATTCTTTGCCTCCACCCAGAAAATCCAATCAATTTAAAGAGGTTAGGGATAGGGCTAATTGTTGTGAACCTACTCATCCATCCTAACTTGTTAAGTGGAAAGACCATCCATTGGGTCCATTTCTAGATCCACAGCTCTGGGGCTGATCAAAGTTGAGGTGAGATGATAGGAATTGTAGGCCAAAACAACTTCATGGCCACCGTTTTTTTCTTTGGAGGATGAGAGGACTGAAGAAGATCAAGAAGAGGTTCTAGAACAGTGGTGGTGAACTTTCAGCCCTCCAGATGTTTTGGACCACAACTCCCACAGTCCTTTGTCATTGGCAGTACAGGCTTAGAATTCTGGGAGTTGTGGTCTAAAACACCTGGAGTGCCGAAGCTTTGCCAACACTGCTCTAGAATGAAAAGGAATTTCGTGTGAGGCTAAACTCTAATGAGGAAGAAGCCTCCATCATCATCTTTCTTCTCCCTAGTGCTGCCCAATCAGACAGGGAGGTGGAATGATGCATTTCCATGCACAGCTCCTGATTGGCCAATGCCAGGGAGAAGGAAAGATGACGTTGGAGCCTTCTTCCTTGTTGGAGTTTAGCCCCGCATGAACCCAGAGCAAGGTAAGAGATTGGCTGAATTTATTCCATAGCGTTAGTCCGGTTCTGAATGCCAGCTGGGCTCCCGCATTCCGTTTCGGAACTAGGCCACTTCTGAAACGAAGCGCCCATGCCTAGTAGTGGACCTTTTCTTATCGAACACAGGATCACATTGCCATCCTGAAAGGCAATTCTGAAGATTTTGATTATCACTTCCTTTAAAAAGATCATAGGCTCGGAATTAATATTGAAATAATTAAATTAGACAATTATTATCAGTTGTGTTTATCCTTAAAAGGATGACCATGGCTGGAAAATAGGGTGAGACAGATTTATCTGCCTGTCTACCTGGCTCATCTTCATACCTCAGTGAAGTTAACAAGCAGGGGTTTATAGTGTGGTGATAGAACAGCCACCATGCAGTAATCCTAAGTATACTATATCTACCTATAGAAATAGTCCCACTAGCATGGAATTAGATGAGGAGATCCTACTGAGGTAGCTCAAAGGATGTAGCATCATGCCATCTAGTTCTTTTCTGTGCAGTTAGACTGTCAGTGCTGTGAGAAAGTGCCATATAATTGATTCTGCCTACATGGGCTTGTCATTGAGGCTCAACTTATAGCTATCTGCAATACCTAAAACTGGCCTCTTTATATGTACTTCCAGATACACAGGTTCCATTTTTAGGAATTCCAGATATCTATAGGTTGAGCCTAAATGACAAGCTCATGTAGGCTAAAATTTGGGGGAACTATCCATATTCTAACAAATGCAGATAGATTTTTTTGTCCCATTCAATTTTGTGAATTCCGGAACCCATCTGGATTTGGAAACAACTTTTGTTCTAAGGTCTACCATCACCTTCCCTAATCTGGAGACTTCCAATTTGGCCATGCTGGATATGGATGGGGAGCCTAACACAAGAGGCAGGTGACAGCTTGGGAGAGTATAGTTAAGTGAGTGTCTATGTTATATTAGGTCTTGCTGTTCATCTCCTAAAGCTTCCTAGGTGAAAATTGTCAAGGACACCCCATACAGAGAACCTTGGGCCATTTTGCAATATGTCTGATTAGCACCAAAGCATGCCATGATCCTGATCATAAGAGTAGGGTGTGAATGGGCACAGAAGCAGTTGTGAACTCTGAAAATGAATTCAGATCCACTTTCATTTCAGGAGGCCATGTGAACCTTGCCCAGCATGTCTTGAGGGTCCATAGGCACTTTTAGAATGGAGCATTTTCACCAACTCATGAATACAATAGCTTGGAACCTGATTTCCCCTTCCATGAATTGTACAAAATCAGGATAATTTTGTACAAAGCGAGAACCTTCTTGGCTGCCTCTTCCTCTGCATGTCTCCCTTACTCTCTTGAAATCTGATCCTGCAGTTTGGGAGGCTATTGGGGAGAAGTGTAGGGTAGGTTGCTTTTTGGGGTGGGGTGGGGTGGGGAGATTTATAGAAATCTCCACTTCCTTGCAATAACGGTAGGGATTGCTGAAGAAAATGGGCCTAAAGGTGTGACTTGCACAATTGACACAGCTTGTGTGCAGCAGTAGACCTGTTCTCCAGTTCATCGTGTCATATTTCCAAAGTGGTAATTGGGCAAGTGGCAATGACATTCTATAGGGGCAACACATTTCTCATTATGTCTGCAGAGAGTTCTGTAGAGTAACACTCCCATTTGTTTTAAAGGCGGTTTTGTTGGATGACCCTTTTTATATTATGAGAATGCATTTTCTAAAACCTTGCTTTGGTGAGTTTTCTTTGATTAATTTCATATCAACGACTTCCATTTATTCTTTGATATATACGAGTGGGACCAGACACAGTTTGTATTTTTCATTTGTTATAGGCACACAGCTTGAGAAGGTACTAATTGCAGCCATCTCTTTGGTTGTCTCATTTGATGATGTGTTGGGTTTGATCAACCATGTTTTTAACAGAAGCCTGTGAGGATTTAACTTTCCAGGGTACTAGCAATCATAACATTACATTTTTAAAAAGAGATCTTTTCTCCAGTCCTTCAAATTAGCAAATTTCAGTGGATATCAGTGTAAACACAGTTAACTCTACATGTGGTTGTAGTTAGTCATCCCAGTCTTCCTCAGTCTAACAGGATGACTCAGTCTTCCTGATGTGTTATTAACTCCCCTCATCGCCCATTTGGAGACTGCTAGAATGGAGAAGTCTGATTAACACTAGGACGGTTACTTCACTTCCATCCTCGTGCTGAGTTGCAGTTGCTTCCGGGTTGAAATCAGTTGTTGTCAATCAATCAATCAATCAAACCTTTAATGGCATAAATAAAACACACATATAAATAAAACACATTTATGAAACCTAATTTAGGTTTTCTGGCAATAACCAAGTCAATGATTGCAACTGACATTCAAACATAGCTCAGAGTGGGAGTATTGATACAGGCTGTGGAGTTTCAGCATGATTCACTATGTATGCCATAAAACCCGCTACCTTCTTCACCCTGTCTTCCACTAGATCATTTAGCATTAATTGCATTATTCCTGCATCTGGCCATCCCTTCACCCTAGATAATATTGGGCCCAGGTATTGCATGCGTGGTACTGAGTAGCGAGGGCAGTACAAACACATATGTGCCAGAGACTCAATTCCTCCCAACTCGCACGAGCAATTCCTCTTGTTATACGGAATGCCTTGGAACCTACCTGCTAATAGTGCTGAAGGCATTACATTAAATCTGGCCAGAGAATAAGCTCTGCGTTTTTGTGGTGACTGTAGTATATGAAGATATCTAGCACTCTGGCCTTGCCTAATTGGAATTAAGTGATTTAAGGGTGAGCAAGTCTTATTTGCTGAACTCAGGAGATCCTGGAATTCAATATCTAGTAGTCTACGTTTAATAACATGAAATGCTTCCTTTTGGGGCAGAGAGCCAAGTTGTTCTAATGATAGACCTATTTTTGAAATTTTCTTTTCAATGTAGTCAAGTTCTTGTGCCCTGACCTGTTCTTGGAGAATTTGGTGTATGAAGCTACCCTCTTTAAAGTTGTAGTGGATCTTTAACCAATATTTGATTGCTCTCGACCATGCCTGAGTTGCTACCATATTTTGGCCTGTTTCTAAACAAAGAGCCGCATATGGTACACATGTTGGTACTTCCAAGATCTTCCGTAGGAACATAGATTGCACTTGTTCTAGAGAATGGTCCCATGCCTTGATCCATAATGGTATGCCATACAACAACTGAGGTACAATCTTTGCATTGAACACTTTTAGTGCAGAGGGTACATATCTGTTTCCTGTATTATAAAAAAAATCTGCAAACTGCCTGGGTGGTGCCTTTGGCCCGTTGTATTGCCACTTTGCGTTGGAGCACCCAGGACTGTTTATAGTGAAACATGATACCCAAATATTTGAAATGCTTAACCTGTTCAATCTTTCTTCCAGCAAAGATCCACCTGTACAATTTCCAAGATTTAGCAAATACAACAATTTTAGACTTATTGTAATTAAGTTGTAAGTTGTTGTTACCTAGGAACTCAAGGCATTTATACATCAAGCGTTTTAGACCAGGTTTGGTACGAGACAAGATCACGGCATCATCCGCGTACAGAAGTAGAGGGACTGGAGTGGAGCCAATTTTAGGGGGATGTCCTTCAGTTTCCAACAATAGTGGGGCTAAATCATTGAGGAACAAGTTAAACAGGGAAGGGGCTAGTAAACAACCCTGTTTGACACCTTTGTTAGTAGTTATTCGCTCAGTTAGGATCCCTGAGTTAGAACATTTAATTTGGCAGGAGGTTGCCAAATGCAATCTCCTAATAAGAAATATTAATCTTCTGTCAATTGGGAGGTTGGCTAATTTGTCCCACAATTTCTCACGGTCCACTGAGTCAAAAGCCCCTTTCAGGTCTAAGAAGGCCACATATAATTTAGATTTAGCCTGAGTTACATATTTATTTACCAGATGTGCTAGGGTAAAACAATGATCAAGAGTGGATTTCCCCTTCCTAAAACCTGCTTGTTCTGGTCCGATTACTGATGTCTGCTCCTCCCAGTCAATTAGTTTGTTTAGAAGATGTTTGGTATAAAGTTTGCCAATAACGGATAGGAGACTAATTGGTCTGTAATTACCTGGGTTTAAGGGGTCACCTGCTTTATAGATTGGGACAACTATTGCATTGGTCCAGGCTTCTGGTATCAAGCCAGATTTGTCTACCATGGTGAAAAGGGCAGCCAACGGTGCCATCCACCAGTCAGCATCAAACTTCAGTATCTCTGGGGGTATTATATCAGCCCCTGGTGCTTTACCCAGTTTTAACTGGGAGATTAGTTCTTTTATCTCTACAAGAGTGACTGGGGGCCATTCTGGAAGACCCTTAGGCATGGTTTCCTCACTGGCACTGATGGAGTTACCTCCATTATGGAACAGAGATGAAAAATGTCTGTGCCAAATATTTGGTTCAATATTGGCTGGATCCAAATAATTATTTCTGTTTGTGTTGTTCACTATGTCCCAAAATTGTTTGGAATTTTTAAGGGATATTGCTGTGAGTAATTGATTCCATTGGTTATGGATGAAGGCTTGCCTTTTGGCCTTGTACAGCAATTTTAACTGATTCTTTGTTTCATAGAATTCCTTTGGTATATATGCTAGCCCCTGGTCCTTATAATGCTTAAAGATATTCCTTAAGATAATTTTCTGTTCTATACACTCGCGGTCAAACCAGTCTTGTTTGATGTGGTTTGTCCTGCATTGCTCTAAAGTTGGATTATAGCTTAGTGTCTTAGATAAGAGTGCTGTCAATCCTTCGTAGGCTCCAATTACATCCCTAGGATCATTAGAGGTCGTAATGGAGGATTTAAGGTCTATAAGTGTTTTAGATTTTAGTAGCTGGGCCAGTTTAAGTTTTGTTGTTGCATTCCATCTTATCTTATTGAGTACCTCTGAATTTTGGTTTTGTCTTATCAGCATTGATTTACCCTCAGTTTTCAGGTTCAACGTAAGTAACAATGGGAAGTGATCGCTACAAATGTTATCCCCTACCGTGAATTCAGCCACAAAGGGTTTCAGGGCTAGGGACACCATAATGTAGTCTATAACACTAGCTCCTCTAATAGAAGAGAAGGTGAATTCTCCTGAATTGGGATATTCTGTTAAGCCATTCAACCATATGCAATTATGTTGGATACAGAATCTTGCCATATTATGCCCTGCTGCATTTGTGCTCTTATCCTTAGAACATCGCTTATGATTGAATGGTAATAGCATTGAAGAGTCTAGGTCTATTCCTGGGGTCATAGCAAATATGTCCATGTCACTGGCTACTCTGGCATTGAAATCTCCCCCAATTATGAAGTCTGTGTTGGGGAATTGGTCCTCCAACTTGCCTAAGAAAATTGCCAGAAGATCCCACTGCTGCTCTAAGATTGGCTGAGTAGAGTATGGGGGCATATAAACATTAATTATTAAAATACCTCTTCCCTGCAAAGTTATCTTAATAGCTAAAAAATTACAGTTGTTGCAATTCAGATCAGATGTAGCTATTAATTCAGGATTTAAATTTGAATTAGTAGCTACCAATGTGGCTATACCAGCCTGTGGGCGCCCTTTAGCCTTGAGTTTACGTGCAGAAAGGGAGAACGCTTTGAAACCGGGGAACTGTAGCTGTGATTGTTCCTGCAGCCATGTCTCTTGCAGTAGGAGGATATCAAATCCTTTCAAGTAGATCAGAAAGTCTTCATCTGCTACTTTAGTCTTCCAGCCTGCAATGTTCCATGAGATGATTGCTACTGGAGAGGTAGGTCGTGTGCTAAGGTGGGCTCCAATGAGTCAGTTCTTTTGACTCCTCTGTGTAGCCTGAGCTGGCCGTATATCCTTGTTCTTTCTGTGATTATCTGTATCACGTGACTGAGAGGGAATTAATGCCTGGGCAAGTTTACTGTCATCCCTAATTGCAAGCTTGCTTCTGTTGTCAGATTGGGTATCCTTGATGGATCCCTGATCCTGGGCGCATTTGAACAGTGATTTTGTTGGTTCCATGCAATCCCCATTTTGGGGTCCGGCAGGTAAGTCGATATTTGGAGACAGTAAGTGGGTGGTTGATATATATGT
>JAHTLZ010000237.1:20675326-20712351 GCA_023846285.1 Phrynocephalus versicolor
AAGCAAATGAGAACACTGATAAATCTGTGTTCAAAATAACTTCAAAAACAAAAACAAAACCCCTAAACTCTACATGTATACCATTTTTGTTTCCTCTGAGTAAATCAGGCAGGTTTAGGGGTGGGGGGTGGATAACTACAGTGGATTGAGGCTGCACATGCCCCGGCTTCCAATTTCCCTGCAGCAATTTATCAGTGATTATATTTTAATTGATCCCCACAGTATAAGCTAATTTAGGGCTGATATCAGCTCGGCTAGATCATTTGAAAATCCTTTGAAGTGGAGAGAACTTGTTTTCTTGCATCTTCTCCTTCTCTGTGCATTAGTTACTAAATGAAAATAGATAACCAGCACCCCGTCTGCTTCCCTAACTGGCAATGAATTCCCTAGATTTCCTCTAATGGCTTCTAAATGTAAGGTATTCGCTAATGGTGTCTTATTACAAATCCTTTCTTTGTAAAACACACATAGCACAACCCATTGTTTACAGCCTAGATCTGCCTTGGTTGCTCACATCTGAGAGCTGTTTACAAAAGGTGGAAATGATATTCAGATATTAAAGCAGAAGAATGAAGCCAATTAACAAAGCGTTTGAACTCTCAGTTCTATATTTTGATTTGTATTTTCTGCTTAGGAGGAGATAAAGGCTTGTAATAGAGCTGGCTTGGGACAAAATGGCAAGTTGGCAACCTCCACTTCCATTTCATATACGTTGTTGTTGTTGTTCAGTTGTTCAGTCGTGTCCGACTCTTTGTGACCCCATGGACCAGAGCTCGCCAGGCCTTCCTATCCTCCACTGCCTCCCAGAGTTTTGTCAAATCCATATTGGTTGCATCAATGACACCATCCAACCATCTCATTCTCTGCCGTCCTCTTTTCCTTTTGCCTTTAATCTTTCCCAACATCAGGGACTTTTCCAAGCAGTCCACTCTCCTCATGAGGTGACTAAAGTACTGGAGCCTCAGCTTCAAAATCTGTCCTTCCAGAGAACATTCGGGGTTGACTGAATTCACAAGAGAAATTTCTTTCACCATTGGCTGCATGGCAAGGCCCTTCAACGGATCTGGGGGCAACAGGTGAATTTCAAGGCTCCCAGACCAGCTCTGTGGAGCAGATAGCTTTGCCCTTCACGAGAGAGAAACGGCTAGAGAGGCAGGGCCAGTGCCAGGCTTTTTTTTTGCCCCCGACCAATTTTCAAAAATAGATAAATTGTAGGAAAATGTACCTCTCTCAGGTCAGTTCTGCGCTCCCCTCAGGTCAGTTCTGTGCCCCTCAGTTCAGTTCTGCACCCTTCTCGGGTCTGCACTCTAGGCAGTTGCCTAGTTCACCTAGTGTTCGCTTCAGCCCTGACTAGAGGGTTCCAGAGGAACACAATGGAGGGACTTGACAGGGCTTTTGTATAATTTTCTGAGACAGTTGCCCCACACTGCCTAATGATAGGGCCAGGCCTCTCTGATAATCTAGTTTAGAAGAAAAAGGATTTTTTCCCATGCTGGCATTACAAAGAGAAGAAGCATACAACCGCAGTCTGGAAAGAGAACTCCAGTGAGGAATAGCCAGTTGCTCAACAGCAAAGCAGCAAAACACCTGTTTTTTATGCCATTTTATGCTTTTCCCATTGTATTGGGTATTTTGTTAAATTGCATTTTATTGCTTATTGCTTATTTGCTGTTTTTGTGCTTGCTTATTTTTTTTTGTACACTGCCTTGACTTGTCTTTGTATATAAATGCTAAATAAAGTAAAAAGTAAAAGGAAGCTGCAGGTTCGATCTCTGGCATTTCCAGGCAGATCCAGGAAAACTGTTGCACTTGCAACCCTGGAATGATACAGCCAGTCAGTGCCAATAATGCCAAGATAGGCTGTCTGCCACAGTATGAGGCTGCTTCCAATTTTCCATCATATAATGGAAGTCCAGTGTAACCAGAGTTTTGTCCTTTTGTGTGTGTGAAGGGGGGCAGCATGTTAAGCAGAGATCAGTAACTGGTGGCCATCCTTGCCCAAACCTGTGTCGTGAGAGCTACCATATCTTATTGCCATCTTATAAATTCTGAAGAAGGAAGGATGGGAGAGCAGATGTGGTCATGAGATCTGCCAGCAATCCATGGAAGAGAGTGGTCTGTTCCTCTCCATGTTGTTCCCAGAGAAGTCTTTAGATATAGCTAGTTGGCAATCTCAGATGGAGGGCAATAGGCACACCTATACCCCCAGACTTTGAGATGTCCCTTCCTTCCTTCCTTCCTTCCTTCCTTCCTTCCCCCAGATAAAGAGAGGAACCAACCTTTCCAAATTCTGTGATATACCTAGAGGGCATTGTGACACCAACAAGAATAAGCCATTCTTGTGTATTCTTTCGTGGCTGGGATCTGATAGTTGTTGCGAGTAATTTAATTTACTTTATCTTATTCACCCTATTTGATTTGATTTTATTTAGTTTACTTAGTTCCCCTCTTTCTTTTTTCTTTCTTTTTTGTTATTGTTATTGTCTACTGCCCATTGACCCATCGACCCATCTTGTTGTATTGCTTTGTTCTGCTTTTTTAACTTTGTAAACTGCCCAGAGTTCCATATTGGAAGATGGGCAGTATAAAAATAAAACAAACAAACAAACAAATAAATATTTTTTCGGACTGTTTGGCCACGTTCTGGAAGTTTTTTCCAGAAAAAAAACTTCCAGAACACGGCCAAACAGCCCGAAAAACTGACAACAACTATAAGCCATTTTGTGTTGCATTTTGTTCTGTATGCTCACAGGAGGTCCTCAATGCACACAGGGCAAGGAGGATTCTGTTGGCATCTCTCATTGACTGCTATAATCATCATATCATCATTAATCATTTGTGTGGGATTTCCATTTTAAGGAGGAAAATATTTTCCTTAACATGTGATGGTGTGCTTTGTGGTTTGTCTCTTGCTGATGTGGCCACTGTAGTTTTCTTTTGAAGGTGCTCATTCGTATTTGCAATGCACTCTTCCTCCCTTCAGTCTGATAGTGCTCAAGGTATGGGTATGGATTGCTGGGATACTGATGAAGATCTGAAAAAAGACCAAAGCCATCCCTACCTTTGTTAACACCATGTTGAACCTCAGCAGGTTATGTGAGAAATTTCAGGCAATAAACTACAGCTGCTTTCATCTCTGTAAAAAACAAATGCACATAGCTCCAAGACTATATGAATCCAAGAGACCTGAAATCTGTATGGGTATAAAGGATATACCTCAGGGTTGTTCTTTTTAATTGCTTATTTCAATCACTAGGTGGCAGACCACAGGATGCTGAGTTAAACCACAGGGTGTCTTCTGTAAAACTCTTTATGAGTGTGTGTGAGTGGTGTGAAAGCACTGTGATCCAAATGTTTGCACCTGAGTTTGCTGAGCAGTGAGGTTAAGACAGCATCTTCATTTCTGATCTTTCCACAGGAACAGAGGTCTTAGATGCATACTTTACTTAAAAAAAATCTAGCTGTGGTAGAAGTTAAGGTAGGAGCAAAATATATACAAATTACTACTCTGCTTAGATGTTTTGCAAATAATAAACCCACCACTGGCTTATAGCGTGTCTAACCTATGAGTTAAGTCACAGCTGTGACTGACACCATGTTTTGAGGCCTTAGGTATTTAAAAGTGTGGAATAAACCATTTATGCCTCTCTCTACATATGACATTGCTTTTAAGGAATTACAGTGACAGTCTTTTGCCCTGAATGCTGAGAACTTTGGTGTACCTGTTAATCGCAATAAGGTTCAGCATTACAAATGTACTATTTTGCACTGTAACTCCCAGAATCTCCAGCCAACAATGGTCACTGCAGATATGTTGATTCAACAATTGCATCTCCTGCAGCTGTTTAATGTTTGGATGGCAGGAAAACTATAAATATCTGTACTTTAAAAAAGAACTTCAAAACATCAAACTAATTCAAAAGTGATATAGAATGTGCTGAACAGATAATGTGAAAGTAGAGTTTTTTTAAAGTTCTTTTAAAAAAGTTTTTAACTTTAAAAAAACATAAAACACATCAAAGGAATATAAAATTCATCAGGGTAAACAGGAGGACTTAAAGTCATGTCTGTTTAAAGAACATACACCAAAGAGCCAAATGCAGAGGTGCATGGATTAAATAGGGGAAAAACTAATCTATTTCAAAAAGGAGCTTAATACAAAGAAAGGTATTATCGAACCACATTGGTCAATAAAAGAACCAGGGTGGAAATATAAGTCACTGTACATTGTAATTTAATAGCTTAATCCATCTCCAGCTGCTAATATGACAAGCGGAATCCTGCAGAGGATTGTGGGGGACCAAGCCCTATGTAGGTGCTGTGCTCGGTGCAGTCTTTAGTTTGCAGTTGTGTGAACGAAATGTTGGCTTCCTCAAAGTGATGGAAACTTCTTCTTGCATAAGGGGGATGGTGAATACCCCCTTCTGTGTAAAGAGCAAGAAAAGAGCAATCACAAACAACGTAGACTGCTAATCACAGCAAAAGCAGGAAATTTTGGTCCATTTGTTGCCTTTTTACCATAGGTCAGTACAAAAAATTCTGAATCTTGTGAAAGAATGAGGTTGTCTACTACTGGGATGCTCCCCGGAATGTCCGCTCCTGCTCAGAACTCATGCATACCTCATGCTTATGACTTTGTTCACTAAGGCTGCTTTCACACAACCCCTAAAATCCGCTGCAAAGTGCTTGCAGATGCGGAGCATAAAATTGTTTTCCCACCAGCAGCGGACTTTAAAACAAAAAAGTATGACCACACCCACTTAAGCGCGCC
This sequence comes from Phrynocephalus versicolor, assembly GCA_023846285.1. NCBI lineage: Eukaryota > Metazoa > Chordata > Lepidosauria > Squamata > Agamidae > Phrynocephalus > Phrynocephalus versicolor. Next base: position 20,680,098 of record JAHTLZ010000237.1, read on the forward strand.
CCAGCGCATTTTACAAGTACCTGGTCTCGAGGAGATAAAATTGTTCCAATGCGGATTTTAAAGAAGTGCATGCCTGGCCAGCTCCTCTGCCTTCTGTTAGTTTTTGTTGTTTTTCTCTCTCTTTTAACAGACAGGGATCCCTAATGGGCTTCCTGTCCTGCTACAATTAGCTGCTGCTGACTGGGGGAAGCGTGTTGGGCAGGCGGAGGTGAGCCTGCATTTTTTTTCTCCCTTCCCTCAATCCACAGCAGACAGAAGGAATAGAATCGGAGTGTAGGAGGGTAGGAACACAGGAACGAGGACAACAACCACATGATCTCTGGTTTGGGGGGGATCTGCATTTAAGTTACCAGTGGTTGTGTGAAAGCGGTCTAAGTAGCAAACAATGACACACACCCCATTTCTCCATTTTGGCTATAGAAGCCATCACCACCCATTGTCCAAATTAATATCTAATAGCTAAATAGCTTGTATCACTGCCACAGTCTCCATCACTACTTTCATAGCTTTATTACCTGCAGATGAATCCCTGACATACCTCTGATGTATTTTGTCCCACCCCAGCCCCCGACAACACACACTTCACATATTAAGAGTAGTGTTTGTATATGCCATAAGGTGTATCGGAAGAAAGCAAGGTTGAGGAGAGAAAGGAGGAAATTGCAATCAGCAAACAACGAAGCAGTAGTAATTGCATATTCATGGTTAGACAATGCTATTACAGATTCTGGCAGTTGTAAATCATGGTAACAGAAGAGAAAATTTGGTGCTTCTACTTGAGACACAGCAATGCATTTTAATGATTGGAGAGAATCTACTGTGAATTACTGAGTTTTTTTAACCAATTAGCCGACACTAAAACAAAGACAATAAAAAGTATCAACAGTCATCTATTGCTACATGAATTTTGTTTGTTCAGTTGACAAATATAATTTGGTTTCCATTATTTATGATAATGCGACACAGAGTGCTAAATGCTCCAAAACGTGGTTTGGAAAAGCAGGCAGGGAAAAACTGGTTGTCCCATGGAGGTTGGCGTGGAAGAGACATGTGTGGTACAGTACCTGGAGGCAGCTTGAAGGCTGCGCCAAATGTTGTAGCTCCAGAGCATATGGAGGAGATGAAGCTGTGAATGGTGTTAGAATAGCTTTTCAGCAAAATGGGAACCTGGGAATTTTCCCAAAGGGGAATTAAGGGATGACCCTCTTAATATGATCAGAGGTGGGCAAATTGAACCTGATGTTGCCCAATCGGTGAATGGTGCAACAGTGGCGAAAAGTCTCTCCTCTAGCTCCTTCATGAGACTGGGAGTTCCACTCCAAAAAAATATGTGCTATGGTTACAAGTCGAATCACATACCTGGGAGGTTTCTAGGAGTGTGGGTCTCACTTACTGTCAGATATTAGTTAGTGAATATATGTATTAGACAGGATGTTCTATATATATCTGATATGTATTTAATTCATTTAAAGATGGAGTCTGTAAAAGTGCAAAGTCACAGTGACTCAATGTATAGTTTTTTCTAAAGGAGTACAGATGTTAAGAATTAGCATAATGAATTTTGGCTGATGCAAGGGGTTGCAATAGCTATGAGGTAATGTCATTTATGACTGGACAGACACATGTATAAAAATGTTCTGTAAATCATTGTTCATTGGGCCTTCTGTGAGTAAGGCACCCACTTTGTTTCTCTGTCATATATTTTGCCATATGTACTGAATGCTGTTATGCTGTTGAACTTTGTATAAGTTCTGTGATGCTGTGATATATTTTTGTACAGTTTGTAATATAGCAGTTTGGTTTTAAGAAAACTCTGTCTCTGGTAGAGATAGGCACGACCAGGAAAAATGACGTTTCGAGTTGTCGTGTGTCGGAGCCGGCCCGTTTCGGCTCATTTCCGTTTGTTGTGAAATTTCTCAAAAATTTGTCATTTTGTTTGTCGTTTTTTTGTCTGTCGTTAGTACTGGTTTGGGGGGGTAGCGGGCTCCTGGAGGCACCTCTCTGGGGTGGGTGCCTCCTCTGGCCTGTGATGAAGGGAAAGCGGGCTCCTGGAGGCACCTCTCTGGGGTGGGTGCCTCCTCTGGCCCGCTACAAAAGGGTATGCATAGCCAATTGGATATGCATACCAAGTTGCAGTGGCAGGCAGAGGCACCTCTTTTGGGTGCCTCTACTCTGACTCACTAAGGACAGCATACTGGCATACTGTGTGCACTTGTTGTGCTGGGGAGTGAAGTGAGAGAGGACCCCTATGGGCGCCCTATGGCTCACTAAGAAGGGAAGTGTACTTGCGTGTAGTGCAATGCGAGTACACAGATCTGGCTTAGGGTTAGGGTTAGCGCAAGGGCTAGGCTTAGGGTTATGGGTAAGGTTAGGGTGAGTTAGTGGGGTGCACCTCTGGGTGCCTCTCTGACCCACTAAGCAGGACAGTGTACTGGCGTATGGGTTAGGCTTAGGGTTAGGGTTTGGGCTTGGGCTAGGGTTAGTGGGCTTTTTATGCCCGACTGGCACATCCCAGAAGTCTCGGTCAAAACCTGGCCAAGTGGCCATGCAATTGGTGGAATGGCTCCAAAAATTTGCATGGTCCACTCCCATGGCCAGCCCATCATTGCGCAGGTGTAAAAAAATAAAATAAAAATAAAATAAAATAAAATCAATCGAGACGTTTTGTTGCAAGAAAAACCCACTGCTGCTCCTGTAAAAATTCGGGCAGTTTTAAAATAGCTATTTTCGCATGTTTCTGTGGTGCTTTGGTGTGTTTTTGGACCACAATTTCAAAATAAATATTGCGGTCGCCCCATTTTGGATCCCCCGCCCGCACCGCATGGCATGGCGAGTTGGCGAGACGACGAGGATGCCCCCCACCAGAGCAGCCCAGGAGAGGAGAGGGGGGAGGCCGGGGACCCCCCCCCAGAAACCACCCCTCTGGTAGGTGCCCTCACCTCACTGAGGCAGGCATATTTTCGCCTGCTTTTTTGGCTGGGAATCGTTTTTTTTTTTAATTTTTAAGACTTTTTTTCTGTGCCGCCGCTTGGCGAATTGGAGACGATGAGGATGCCCCCCACCAGAGCAGGCCAGGAGAGGAGAGGGGGGAGGCCGGGGACCCCCCCCCCCAGAAACCACCCCTCTGGTAGGTGCCCTCACTCAGGCAGGCATATTTTCGCCTCCTTTTTTGCCCGGGAATCGTTTTTTTAAAAAACTTTTTTTCTGTGCCGATCGCTGTGATGCCATGCACGACAACGACAAATCAGACCCAATTTTTCTTTTATCGGTTCAAGTTCGAGTTCTGGCGGAGTAATTGTCGTTCTTCGTTCCGTTGCGTAATGGAAACGAGGAACGGAAACGGAAACGAGAATTTCGCCAAGTCGTGCCCATGTCTAGTCTCTGGCTAACTATTTATTCAATAAATATTGCTTCTGCTGGCTGATCAAATAGCACTAAACTCTGACACTTACAGTTAAGGTGTGCACCTTATTTTTTTAAAAAATAAACCCTACATGTTTAATTTGAAACAAGGTATGGCAGGCACATGCACCTCAATTTGAAGGGTGGAGACGCCCTTCCTCCATTGTCACCAATGGAAGGAATTCGGAGCTGGTGACGGCAGGCACCCAGCTGCAGAGCCATGGGATGATATTCAGGAGTAGGTCCATGCTGTGACTTGCCCACCTTTGCTCTGGATAGATCACGAGAACCCACATGACTCACCTGTTTATTTCCAGATGGTATATGAAATCATACCAACTCTTTGTGACTCCCTCCATTCTTATTCTGAATCAGCAATTGGGAATTGCAAGATGACAAGACTGTCATTAGACCCAGTTGGATTGGCTGTATTTTTAAAAGGGTGTGCCATCTTTAAAATAGGAATTATATATGGTGTTGTTGGAGTCCTAACAGCTTACAATGAGTTCCATGTGTCACTTGCTGCAGCTGTCTACCTGTTACTGCCAAATCAGAGAAACTGTCAGATCACAGAGAGGCTATGATGGGATGTTGTCTGGACTGGAGTCATGGGCAGCAAACACTGCTGTATATTTCTGCACCTTTCTGATCCCACCCTTCTGCTTTATTTATAGCAGGTTACTCAAAGCCCACCTTGAGTAAATCTTTTAACTCAATGGGACTCGCATAAGAGTTTGCTTACTATTCAGCCATTGATTTGATGGACGTAGTTTTGGCTGGAACTAGGGATAAGATATTGGCCAATGAAAATCACACTTCTGATCTAAATATAAAACAATCTGCAGTAAAGTTAAGACCCTCATAGTCCTAAAATCAGCACAGAACAGTCAGCATGTCTAAAATTATTTCTGAGCTAGAGATGTAATGAGTACTTACAAAATGTCTCATCCTGAGTGGTTCTCCCAGTCTCTGTACTTTGGCTCCCCTTCAGATTACCCTCCTGCATCTGTGAGATTTCACACACACACCCCAAAAAAATATTCCAGTTCCATTTTTCCCTTTGGCTTTTTCTCATTGCCTCTTGCCTCTCTTTCAGTGCAGGAAACTAGCAAATCCTGCAGCTTAACTGCCCTTTCTCATCATCCTGTATAGGAAAGGTGCCATTCTGTGCTATGATGATAACAATCCTGCACATCTTGGGGTTGTTCTTTTTTAAAAAAAGATTGTATCACTTTCAATAAATTTTATGAGACTTCCTATGAGATTTCCCTGGTTAACTGGGGGGGGGGGGATATAGAAAAAGCTCATTTTCTTAGCTTCTCTCTAAGAATCAGAGTATGAGTGATCCGAATCTCTACTCTTAGCTCAAGAAGATTTAAAACAAAAAACAACTTTGGTTTTTAGAGAGTAAGTAGCACTAGCGAAACAATTACAGGAAGACTGACATACAGCTATAGCATATTTCACCAGGAAAGTCTAAGCCAGTGGTTCTCAATCTGTGGTTCCTCAGATGTTCCTGGACTGCAACTCCCAGAAGTCTTCATCACTACCTGAGCTGGCCAGGATTTCTGGGAGTTGCAGTCCAGGAACATCTGGGGACCCACAGGTTGAGAACCGCTGGTCTAACCTGTATTGTGCGACAACTTGTCTCTCAGATAGAGTTGAACTGTACTTACGTGATACAAATGCAAGACTAGGCTACTGGTGGTACCTTTATAGTCCACTGATAAAATAAAAAAAGAATCACTGCAAGCTTTCAAGGGCAATACCCTCTTTATCAAAGCATGTACCAAAAGTCCAAATATGGCAAAATATGTGATTTGCTAGGAGATAAGTCTTAGCTGCAAAGTTCTTGGCAAGATGATATTAGCCTTATAAGATATTAGTACTTATACGAGTCATCATCACTTATATGATGAACCACTGTCCAACCACCTTCTGTCTGGTCAAGGAGACCAGTAGTGTAGTGTCTACACTACAGAATTGTAACAGTTTGATACCCCCCTAATGGTCATGGCTCTATCTTATGGAAGATAGGTTTGCATTTTGGTGAGATGGTTAGAATTCTATACTGGAGAACTCTGTGGATCTACTCTGAACTACAACAATGAATTCTAGCTCACCAAACTACAGACCCTGGAACCTCACTGAATGGAATGGTCGTCAACAGATATAACAGCGTAATCTAGCTACCTTCTTCCTGCCACCCATCCACCAACCCTGACATGCTGAAGCTGTTTGCTTGAATGTCACATGGCATGTGCCTTATGACACATCTATGATTGTTTAGATATTCCTTCTTCTGAAAGGCATTTGCAACGAATCAGGAAAGACAGTTGTTGTCAAACAACACTTAGCACAGTAGCAAGTAACACCACCGCCAAAGGAGGGAATGACGAGCCTTCTGTGAGAGGCTCGAAAGAATCAGGGAAACTCCACAAACCAATCGGGGGACCTTGATCTGTTTTATCAAATCCTGCCAGAGTTGCCCCATGTTGCCTGTGGCATACATTTGCATGCCAGCAACTGGCAATTTGCTTGTGGAGAAATGTGGGGAAGAAGAAGAAAAAAGCGGAAGTCTCACAACTTGTTCTATTATTGCTCAGCACATACAGAACTTGGGAGAGAGAGAGAGAGAGAGAGAGAGAGAGAGTGCGAGCAGAAAAAGGCAACTAAATCAAACACTTAGCTGGAGAGCAGACACAGAAAGCAAACAACAACAAAAAAGGGAATCCAATTACTTTATGTTTGTTTTGTTAAATCGCCCCCCCCCCACAGAAGAGTGAGTGGAAGGGGAGGGGGGAACCCTATTTTTAACTTGTTTTCTTCTTTGCTACACCGCTGGGAGTAGGCACTACCATATGACTAACTGTACATTGCGGCTGATCCTTCTGCTAATGCTAATTAACCTCCTGGTACAAATATCAACAGCACACAGCCTGGGCTTTGACTGCATATGATTCCACCCCCCCCCCTCTCCTCACTGGGAGGGAGAACAAACCTTCCTTTTAATCAGCCATCATTAGTCTTCTTTCTGCTTAAGCTGAAAAAACAGGTGATCACTCTTCCCCTCCCCCTCCTCAAAAGAAAAATTGGACTCCAGGCTTTTCAAGCTGTCTTCCGGGGAGTCCCCTTGAAGCTTATCAGGGGCATCAGGGAGAAAAATCTGTAATGGCCGTCAACCTTCCCCAAAAGGAAAAATCATAACATTTTGCCATCAATGGGCTTTTGCAACGCAGCCAGTCAGAGGAGAGAGAGACTTGGGTTTTGGTGCTGAGGGTGGCAGCCACAGTTCATGCAGAGCTTGGAAATAACGAGTTACAGATCACTCAGTTAGCTGTAAAGAGTTACTTTTTCAAAGTTAGCGAGGATGTACGGAAGTTACATTTCAGAAACGCTGGATCGAGTAGGAACAAAGCCAATTTGTATCATCACGAATGGGGTTTCGTGTCATCAGTATGTTGATGATTTTTTACATCTGCAGTGGATGCCATTTCATCCTTGGAGCGCTGCCTGGATGCTGTTCTGGAGTCGATCAGAGTGAATAGACTGAGGTTGAATCCAGGCAAGACAGAAGTCATTCAGGTGGGGGCTCTAGGTATTGGCAAAAATTACTTTTTGGGGGGGGGATTGACTCTCCCAGCACAGGATGAGGTGCGTAGTCTGGGCATTCTGTTGGACCCAGCGCTCACAATGGAAGCCCAGGTGGCATCAGTGGTTCGTTCCGCACATTACCAGCTGTGGTGGATCTCACAGCTGCATGCCTTTCTTGATCCCAACACCCTCACTATGTTGGTCCATGCACTCATAGTCTAGAGATTAGACTAATGTAGCTGGCTAGATGCCCCGAGCACAAGCAATCTCACCTGATCTTGGAAGCGAAGCAGGGTCGGGCCTAGCTCATGTTGGGCAACTGCCAGGGAGTACTGTAGGCACCTGGGGCAGGAACTGGCAAGCCACTCCAGTATTCCTGCAAAGAAAACTCTATGGACCTGGGTTCACGAAGAGTCAGTCACAACTGTAATTAGACAACAAGTGCACTCTATGTGGGGCTGCCTTTGAGATTAATACGGAGGCTCCAGCTATTGCAGAATACTGCAGCTAGGTTAATAACGGGTGTAAAACACCATCAACACACCACCCTGACCTTGGCCGCACTGTACTGGCTTCTGATCCATTTCCATATTGATTTCAAGGTTTTGATGTTGACATACAAAAACCTAAACAGTTTAGGACCTTGCTATCTGTCAGAATGGCTCCTACCTTAAAATACCACCCAGAACACTTGCTCTTCCCAGGCGGGTCATCTGAGGGTGTCAACGCTGAGGGAAGCCCATAAAACAATTTGCAGGAACTGGGCTTTCTCAGTGGTGGCACCTCGTCTTTGGAATTAACTTCTCCCAGAAATCTGCCAGGCACCCATGCTGCAGGTCTTAAAAAAGCTCTTGAAGACCTTGTTTTTCAAAAGAGCTTTCCTTGGTAACTGACTCTTGTTGCTGCTGATCTGTTCTCAAAATCTTTATCTTTGTCAGGACATGTTATATTGTAATATTGTTGTTTTAAAAAAATCTGATGTTTTTTTATTTTAATTATGATCTATGTCTGTTAGTGTATTATGTTTTATTCTTTACCTTAATATTCAGTAAACTGCCCAGAGTGGCTTTTACGATGGTGTGCTATATAAGTCAAATAAATACCAAGTAAATAAATCTATCAAGACAACATCTCCACACAAGATCGGAAGTGCTCAGGGTGGTATGGCCTGAAAAAAGTTGTGAAGTATGAAACATTTCAAACCAATGTGCCAAATGTACCAAATGTATCAAATAAATAAATAAATACCAAATAAATAATTGTACCAAGACAACATCTCCACACAAGATCAGAAGTGCTCAGGGTGGTAGGGCCTGAAAAAAGCTGTGAAGTAGAAAACCTTTCAAACCAATCTGAACTATGGTAAGGGAGCATTACCTCAAAGTGGCAGGGTGATGATACTATGCCCCATTGAAACTGAATCATATAAACCAAAAATTGGACCCAAGAATATATAATTTTGGGGTCAAGGTATTTTAAAAAAATTAGTAATGTAACATCCCAAGATATGGTTATAAATCCAGCATGTGGATTAATGAATTTATTCTTAGATGCCAAAGCATTACTAAATCATAAAGAGCTAATTACTTTTTTGTGTATAGCAGCTAGACAAACAATTCCTCAGTGCTGGAAGATAGTTGTGGAAATTTCAATGGATGTTTGGGAATCTAGTGTATGGAAATTAGTTTTGATGGAAAAAATTACTGCCCACTCTAATCTGAGGTACCAACATTCCAGTATCGGCTCATTTTATAAAACCTGGTTTCCTTTTATTCAATGTGGTAATAATAATGCTGATTTTCTTAGCGCGCGCACACACACACACACACACACACACACATCCACTCATGCTGATTTATGGAAAGATGTGTTATGTTAACTAGTAATACGATAAGGATAGGTTTGTTTACTATGTGGAGGTTGATGGCTTATAACTATTTTATGGTTTTGTATATTGTATCATATAAAATTTTATGTTATGTTATTTTATTTAAAATACAACCTCTCAAAACAAGTGCAAACAATTGGGAGATTTCTTGCTGCTATACAAGAGAAAGAGGAACATTTTTTTCTGTCAGCACTAACAAAATGAAATCACACTTCTCTGCAGAAAACCTCTTTTATGGAAAATCTTGGGATTGGTTTTGTTTTGCTTTGCTTTTTAAAAACACATTTTATACAAAATAGAAGTTTTTAATGCAGGAAAATAGTGATCTAGTTTTACTGGACTAAGAAGTTCAGCACAACTAGAGTAGCCTTGGTTCTGTCAGGATGTGATCAGTCAACCCCTCTGTTAAGTCCTGTTGATTCAATGGACTTACTAGAGTTATGACTTATTAGTGGATTTGAGCCAGAGAGTTATGTTTAAAAGCATTTTGCTAAGCAAACACGATGATGTTGATCTATCACTGGAATAAGTAACAAGAACAATTTAGTTTTTACTTTAAAAATGGTAAGACGGAGGCCCATCCAGCTCTTAAGAAATGATTACATGCCTAAAAAGCAGTCCCTGACTTCTCAACTAGTAGAAGGGGCTTTTGTAAAGCATACAGTTTGAAAATGGCTAAAATGAGCATAAATAGTGGCCTTTGATGACACCTCAAAGGGGGTGGCTTTCTCACCATTGTTGGATGATGGTTCCTGTTAGACCCAGCCAACATCACCAGGGATGGGGTGTGTGTGATGCAGAAGTGAAGTCTAGTGACATTTGAAAGGTTGCAAGCTGCTGGTCTGTTCTTGGAAGATGGCCGCAAGCATTATGGCAAGCAATGTAAAGAATAACCCCCAGTTCTTTGTTTTTGCCATTTTAAACTATGTGTACGACACTTTGATGGGGAATGTTTAAACCCTCTGAGATTTTATGTCCCAAGATGAAAGCAAGGCAAGGAGTTCTTTTCTCTCCAGCTCCACATCAAGGTTTCAATAACTTCCACAAAAAAGTCTGCACAACGCTTGTGGCTTTTCCCTGTGAGAAACAAAGCAAAGCACCCACATGATCAAAGAGAGCAAGCATAGTGTAACTCACAGTGGGGCCACTGTGAGATACAGGAAGCTGGACTAGATGGCCTTTCGCCCGATCCAGCATGGCTCTTCTTATGCTCTTATGTTCACATAACAATGGGTGATTTCTTTAAAAAGATACAAACCCTCTCTCCTGCACTTCTGATCCTTAGAAGTCCATGCAACACAGAAGCAATCATCAGTATTTTGTGCAAAATTACCAGTATTGTATCTTATTTGCATTTAACCTTTGTGTTGTTTTGTGCAATTTGCCCCCCTTTATGGCAAGAAAAATTCTTCTTGTTCTGTTGCTCTTGTCACGACAGCTGCAACATCTACTACCTGCTCACAAGGCAAAAAAGAAGCAATACTTTTACAAGCCTTCATCTCTGCCTGCAGGATAAATCTTAAAGATTTATTCAAATCTAGGGTGCCTCAATTGTTTTTGTTGTCTTCACCTCTCAACAGATGTGAAATACCTGATCTCAGCATCCTTCAGCAATTGCAGCTCTCTTGGCCATGGTGGTTGCAACCTAGGGATGTTGCTAACCTCTTAATGAAGAAAAATATGAAAAGAAGTCTCAGAGTCCTTACAGCATCTGATATCTCCTTTGTTAGCTTGTGGCTGGAGTGCTTCGGTGCTCAGAGATTTAAAAGTCACCCCTGTATTTCCACCATCTACCACCACCCTTTGGTTGGCTGCTCTTGCTTACTCTTGGAAGTTGATGCGGGAGTGGAAGAGATGGAGAAATAGAAAGAAACACACCAGAAAGATATCAAGAAAGAATGCAGTTTGGATGAGATTGTCTTGTTCTTGTCTGACAACTGTAACTTCAGTGATTTCAACATGTTAATGAGGCATAGCAGACTGGACTGGGAATGCTTGCAGAATCTGATTTTGCAAACTCTAGTTTGAGCCAATCTGAGGCTTGTCTCATCAACTAATGTGCTAATCACAATTTATTTACATTTGGGGGCAACTTCCATACATCTCAGTGCAGTTCGGGGCTCAAAATTGGTATCGAAATATAATGCATTTAAAGTACAGCACATTTAAAGGACAATACGAAGGCCTATTTAAAAACAACATTTCATGTGGATTGTTAAAACTGAGCTTACTCATGGGTGCCAATGGGTGGTCTATTTTCTAAACAGTGGGGGAATCACCCTATAATTTTATGGTGAGACATGCACCATGCTTGGATGTGATCTGCCCCTGAATATGTATGAAATTGCGAAGTATTGGAAATAGATTGATTAACTCATCCCTAGACAGTAGTGGCATATTGCCTAATAGCTGATAGTTCCTAATGGGTTTAATTCTCACATTCATTGCCAAATAACCAAGGGTTTCCCGTTTAAGAATATGTATGTGTGAATCTCTTTTTAAAGCTACATTGAAATGTAACAGAGGTTTTGGATCACTAAATTTGTTTTCTGCTTTAGCAGCATCATAGACTTTCAATTTTTCTTCAAATCATTGGTGGTGGTGGGGGGAGAGATACCAGGACTCAACAATTTAATTATCACTTAGTCAGGACTGAAAATAATGTTGGTGCTTTCAAAATTTTTGCCAATATTATCCATGTCTCTCTAAGAATCAATGGCCCAAATCCTGTTGCTTAGCACAATAAATCACACAACAGTAGTTCTATGGACTCAATGGCGTTTGGGGAGTCAGCTCCTCTGTAAGTTGCATTGACTTCAATGAACCAAGTCTACTTGTGATTTACTGCATTAAAATAAGTTGTAGTTAGAGTAGGCCCATTTGAATCAATGGAGTGTGTGGAGTTGACTTACCAAATTCCCACTGATTCAGTGACACCTCCCCAGTGCAATGTACTATGGTAGGTTGTCATGTGCAAATTTGTGATGTTTGTGGTGTGTTTCGGAGAATAAAATATGCATGGTATTAGGCAGTCTTAAGAAGTGCATCAATAAACATGCAAGTTATGGAACATATACAGTGGTACTTTGTATAAAGGAATTAATTCATCCCAAATGAATTTATTTATTTATTTATTTATTTATTTATTTATTTATTTATTTATTTATTTTAAGGCTTGTATACCGCCCGTCTTCCCAAAGGAACTCCAGGCGGTTCACATCAATATAGGACAACAACAACTGATGAACAACAATCTAACATAGAATATAAATAAAAACTAATTATAAAAGCAGAGAGCAGATGGCAGGGACGGAGGGGAAAAAAGAAACTTAAGTTAAATTAAGTCACCAAATGCCTCTCGGAAGAGCATGGTCTTTAAAGCCTTCCGAAAGGCTGGCAGGGACTGTGCAAGGTGCACTTCGCTGGGGAGATGGTTCCATAGAGTGGGGCTGGCCACAGAGAAGGCCCGACTCCAGGCAGAAGTTTTCTGGGCCTCTCTGGGCATGGGCACCCGTAGCGAGTGCATCCATGACATCATCGTTGGCCGGGCCAGAGTTGACCGCTGGGTGATCCGCTCTGCCAGGTAGTCAGGTCCTAGGCCATGGAGGGTTTTATAAACTAAAACCAAGACCTTGAATCTAATTCGGGATGCAACGGGTAACCAATGCAGACGAGCCAAGACTGGGGTGAGGTGGTCGTGCTGGCGCACACCTGCCACCAGTCTGGTCGCTGCATTTTGCACCCGCTGCAATCGCCGAAGGAGAGTCAAGGGCAACCCCATGTAGAGAGCGTTGCAATATGTTAAGCAAATTGAATGCATTGAAAACAGAGTAATCGCTAAACACAACCATTTCTATGTTGTACAGATTTGCCCCATAGGCGATTCTGTTAAGCACATTTCCCCTATCTCCAGAATTGTTTATGTTGTACATATTTTATGTTATACAAACCATTTGTTATACGAGAGTTCACTGTATGTGAATTTTCACACAAGATTTAAAAAGCAACATCTCACAACCTGATATAAACAGGAGATATGTAGGATGCATCTAGAGAGAGAGAGAAACAGCAATTGGATGGAGAGTTATTCACGTAGAATAATTCCCATCAGCAAAACCAGGAAGTGAGTATTTTGCAAGCAGATGAAGAGGGTGCACCCAGAAATAGTCTTCTCCAAATTCTACTGCCAGAGCTGCTTCATTAAGAAAAACTACTCCCCCTGGCTTTGCACATACAGAAGAGGTAGACTGCGCATTGACAGGTTCTTCCATCAGATCATAATGAACACGTATAGATACCTTCATAAATTAGAGGACAGCTTGATAACAAATGAATCTAGCTTCTGTAATGCAACTGTCCACAAATTCTTGTTAATTACCTTATAGACTGGTCCTCTGAACAAAACCTAATTACTTGAGTTTGGGGAGGAAGAGATGAATTTAACCCCACTGGATCAAACGGCTAATTAAACTGTTTAAGTTTTATTAATGTTTCTGGTTCATTCTTTTCTTTCATTAAAAAAGGGGAGTCCAGTTATAACATTTCTAAAAAAGTCAAACATGTTATAAAAGAAGAGAAACTGATAGCTTCAGAAATAGGCCTATGGTCTTCGCATTAGGGGAAGAATAGTGGAAACACTGCTTCCTTTTCTTTTCTTTTCTGGTTCACTGCAACTTTAGAATTTGTGTTTGGAAGAAGGTCAAAACATTTCAATGGAGAAAACAGGTTCTGAAGTCTTGGATTAATAGAAAAATTGAAAACTACAGTGGTACCTTGAGATACCAATGCCTTAATATATGAAAAACTTGAGATAAGAAAAAAATTCAGTGGAATCTGGGTTTTTTTTTTTTGAGATATGAAAAAATACAAAAGAAGTTTCCCCAGGGCGCATTGTGCCTGGGAAGTTTATAAGGCTGGCCCCATGCATCCAAGAATCTATGGGTAGCATGTGGCATGGAATGGTTTTTGCGGAGAGATTTGGAGCCATTTTGGAAAGTGTTTGCAGCTGTGTTTTTGGACTTTTTGGATGTTTTCTCTGCATTTCTCAAGCAGTGGAAAGGTAGGGAGATGATCCTCACTGTTTCTCTGCTCTTTTCTGAGTGTTTGCATTGCTTCCCACTGGATTGTGGAGTAACGCACACTTTATAAAGAGGTTTGAACAAATAATGACTTGTTTTGACTGTTTTCTGACCTCCGGAATGGATTACAGTCACCCCCTGCCATTTCGCAGTTCAGCTACTGTGGTCCCACTATATCGCAGGATCGCAGTACCTGTGCCTCGGGCCGCACAGGGGGTGATCACATTGCCCCGCACCGCTGCCCTGCGCTCCTCCAAGAAGCCTCGGGGACTCTTGGGGGGGGCAGCACGGCAATCACATCAACCCGTGCCACACCACCACTCCTCTGAGAAGCCTCAGGGGTGCAGCGGGGGGCGATCGCATTGCCCTGCACCGCCCCCTGCACTCCTCTGAGAAGCCTCGGGGCTGCCCCCACTCCTCCAAAAAGCCTTGGGGTGCGGCGGGGGCGATCGCATCACCGCGTGCCGTCCCCGACACTCCTCCGAGTAGCCTCGGGGTGGCAGGGGGCAATCGCATCGGCCCATGCCCCCGCACTCCTCTGAGAAGCCTCAGGGCCGCTCGGGGGTGCGGTGGGAGCGATCGCATCACCCCGCGCCATCCCCCACTCCTCCGAGAAGCCTCGGGGGTGCGGCAGGGGGCGATTGCATCACCCCATGCCGCTGCCCCGCGCTTCTCTGAGAAGCCTCGGGCCACGTGGGGGGGGGTGGAGGGCGATGCAATTGCCCACACCGCCCTCCCACACGGCCCGAGGCTTCTTGGAAAAGTGCGGGATGGTGGCGTTGGGCGCTGCCCCTCAATCTCCTTTGAAATGCATTGAGCCAATCCATTTCAATGGAGAAATTTTCCCCATTGGAATGCATTGAGCCAATGTATTCCAATCGGGAAAATTTTCTCCACTGAAATGCATTGAGCCAATACATTTCAATGGAGATGGCCCTGGATGAGATGTCTCGGGGTGGTGCGGCGGGTGGCAGTGGGAGGTCAAATCCCCCTGCCGCCACCTGCGTGCACCGGTCCAAGAAATCTTAGGGCGGCGTGGGCGGGCAGCGGCGGGAGGTCAGATCCTGCAACACCGCCGGCGCACGCCACCCCAAGACTTCTTGCAGGCACGCGGCAGTGGCGGCAGGGGGATGTGATTGCCCCTGCCCCCGCCCCGACCTGCTTCCACATATCGTGGATTTTCAGGCATCACGGGTCGGGTGGGTCCCTAACCCCCGCGATAGGCAGGGGGTTACTGTAATTCCTTTCCCATTCATTCAAAATTTTTGTGATTCGAACATTCCCGTAGAATGGATTAATTTTGTATCTCAAGGCACCACATAGATATGAAGATGAAATGCACTAAAAGCATTGCTATGTCCTGTGACAGAGATGGCCAAACCACAACCTGTTGGCCTCAAGTGTCACCATGCAAAAGGGGAGGAATACTTCTGCTCCTGAAGGCATCAAAGGCATGGTGGTTCTCATGTTAGGTATCTTGAGGAGGACATCCTAGTCGTCCCATCTGAAAAATTCAAAGTTAGAAGTGTCCATTTAGTCCAGTTCTTCGGCTGGTGTAGTGCTTGGTTATCACCCTCAAGCCTGACAAAGCTGTCTACTCCCTTGTGAAAATGGGGACCTTCTTCTTATAGCAGACATAAATGATAACACTGTAGTTGTTAACATATTGTCAAGTCGATCCTGACTTATGTTGACCCTATGAATTAGTGGCAGGATTATGGAACAGAGGTTGAGCGTTTGATTCTCTTTTGTGCCTCTCAGGAGAAGAGCGAGCCTCTGCAACCTTTTGCAAGCTGTACAGTCCCAAGGTTTCCACAGTAGAGGGGAGTAACTGCTGAATACTCTGTACCTTTAAAATAGTTGAAGAAGCCACGGTAAGCCAACATTACCTTGACATTATGCCTGATGGAAAGACTTAATGGGTTGATAGTGGCAACGACTGAAATATTTTTGTGTATTTCTCCCTGTGCAACTCCAGCAGCAGAACCTTCAAATTAAGAAGACATTTCCCGGTCAAATGGTTAGAATGTGGTAGGAAATACCCACTCCACCTTCTTAACTTGTGTCCATTCGGTGCTGAAAGTAACTCAGCTGGTGTTACATTGCTGGCATAACTACAGTGGTCCCCCACCCTTTCACAGTTCACATACTGCGGTCCTGCTATATTGTGGGACCACAGTATATGAAAAAAGGCCCCCTAGGGTAAGGGGGCAAAGGCCTGTTTCAGGCCTCCCATACTAATCCCAGGACTGGGGATGCCCTGAATGGGCCTGCGAGGGCCTTCTCAGGTCTTCTGGAGACCCCAAAAGGGCCTACCTGTGAACCGGAAGTCATTTCTGGGTTACAGAAAATTCATTTTTGAGTCCTACAAAGGCTGGGGGTAAGAACAAGAGTCCCCAGTTAGTCCCCCCCAGGCCCAACCCATCTTGAATCCGCATATCGCAGATTTTCAATTATTGCGGGTTGGGTCTGGTCCCTAACCCCCGTGATAGGCAGGGGGTCACTGTAATAGGATTCTAGCTATTTACGTTATGTTGTATCTTGTATAAAGGAATTAATTTGTTCCAAATAAAATTATGTTAAGCAAACTTTTCTTTATACAAATTTCCCATAGGAATGCGTAATCACTCCAAGAGTAATCCCTAATTGTGAACATTTTTATATTGTACAGATTTATTTTATTTATTTATTTATTTATTTTTATATTTATATCCCGCTTATCTCCTTTGTAAGGACTCTAAGCGGCTAACAACAGATCAAATAACAAAACAAATACAAAATAACAAGTTAAACAAACAGTGTAAAACCTACAAATCCTAAGATCATAAAACCTAAGCCTCCAAACGCGTCCCAGCACGTCAAAGACGTAGATCCTAAAATAAATTGGAGACACAATGGGCATAATAATAAAAATAATAGCATTAGTAGCAGCGATGGCGGGGAAAAAAAAAAAATTAAATTTCGCCAAAGGCCTCTCGAAATAAGAAGGTCTTTAGAGCTCTTCGAAAGGCCTGCAGGGACTCTGCAGAGCGCACTTCGCTGGGGATGGCGTTCCAAATGGATGGGGCTGCCACCGAGAAGGCCCGGTTTCGGGTAACCGTCTTCCGGGCCTCTCGAGGGGTGGCAACCCGAAGCGAGTGCGCTCGCACCTGCCGAACTGGACGGACCGAGGTGGATCGCTGGACGATACGCTCTGACAGGTAGTCCGGTCCCAAGCCATGGAGGGTTTTATAAACTAAAACCAAGACCTTGAATCTAATCCGGGCCGCAACGGGCAACCAGTGCAGGCGAGCCAGGACTGGGGTGATATGGTCATAACGACGCACACCAGCCACCAGCCTGGCTGCCGCATTCTGTACCCGCTGCAGGCGCCGGAGAAGAGTCAAGGGCAACCCCATGTAGAGAGCGTTACAGTAGTCCAGTCTCGAGATCACCAGTGCTTGGACCACTGTTCTCAGAGAGTCAACATCCAGGTACGGGCGGATCTGGGCGATCTGACGAAGATGGAAATAAGCAGCCCTGGTCACCGACGCCACCTGAGCCTCCATGGTCAGCGCCGGGTCCAGGACCACGCCCAGATTCCGCGCCCTCTCCACAGGCTGGAGAGAAACCCCCCCCAGCTGCGGAAGAGGGCCACCGTACCCAGATGGTGAGCTCCCAAAGAACATAACCTCCGTCTTCTCGGGATTGAGCTTAAGCCTGTTCGCCCCGGTCCAAGCCAGGACGGCGTCCAGGCACTCATCAAGGATCCTCACAGCTTCCACTGCAGAGGTGGAAAAGGAGAGATAGAGCTGCGTGTCATCAGCGTACTGATGACAGCAGACTCCAAATCTCCTAATGACCCCAGCCAGCGGCCTTACGTAGATGTTAAACAGCATGGGGGACAGCGACGACCCCTGTGGAACCCCACAAGGGAGTATCCAAGGAGCCGACAACTCCCCCCCATGCAGCACGTACTGTGGACGGTCCTCCAGGAAGGATCAGAGCCAACTGCGAGCAGTGCCTCCGATACCGACCTCGGAGAGCCGATCCAACAGGATACCGTGGTCGACGGTATCAAAGGCCGCTGACAAATCCAGGAGAACCAACAGGGTAGAGCAACCCCTGTCGGCCGCCCGGATTAGGTCATCTTGCAGCGCGACCAAAGCTGTTTCAGTCCCCCAACGAGGCCTGAACCCGGACTGGCAAGGATCGAGGCACTGCCGATCCTCCAGGTATGACTGTAACCGAACCGCCGCCACCCTCTCGATCACCTTGCCCATAAACGGGACGTTGGCAATAGGACGATAGTTGGCCAAATCGTCCGGGGAAAGGCCAGGTTTTTTAAGAATGGGCTTTACCACCGTCTCCTTCAGACGAGAGGGAAAAACCCCCTCGCTGAAGGAGGCGGTAGCAATAACCGAAGCCCATTCGGCCATGGTCCCGCTGGCAGATTTAATGAGCCAGGCTGGGCAGGGATCGAAAGGAGTGGACGCCGGTCGGCAGTGAGCCATAGCCTTGGAGGCCTCGACAGCGGAAACAGGCCTGAGCACATCCAACCGAGGCGACGAAGGCGGCCCAGCATCTGGGGGTGCCGGGACAGTGCTACTGCAACCGGAGTCGAAGCCGGTCCGGATGGCCTCTATTTTTGAACAAAAGAAGGCTGCGAAATTCTCGCTACTGAACTCAGTAGGAGGAGGCCTAACCAGACTAGGATTGGTGAGGTCCCGAACCACACGGAAAAGCTCCGCTTGACGGTTCGAGGCCTCACCAATTCTCAGGGAGACAAAAGATCTTTGGGCCTCCCTGATCGCGATGGAATAGCGTCTAGTCTGGGAAACAACAGCAGCCTTGCTGATAACCGTCCGGGTTCTTCTCCAGCTGCGCTCTAGTCTTCTCCTCTCCTGCTTCATCGCTCGGAGCTCGGACGTAAACCACGGCGAGGACCGAGCTCGGCAACGGAGAAGACGCTTAGGGGCGATCCGGTCGATGGTCTGGGCAGCTGTATCAAACCAATGGTTGGCCACAACCTCGGCCGGCGCGCCAGTCAGTTTTCCAGGAAACGCCCCGAAGACTTCCTGGAACCGGGAAGGGTCCATGAGTCTTCGGGGACGGGCCAAAACAGGAGGCCGATGGTCCCCGCGAGGAGGGGCCAGAATCGCCACCGGGAAAGTAAGCAGGTGATGGTCTGACCATGACACAGGAAGGGGGACGATGCCCCCAACCTCCAGACTCGAAGTCCCCGACATGGAGGAAAAAACCAGATCCAGGGTGTGGCCGGACCTGTGAGTGGGGCATACAACATGCTGGGACAGACCCATGGACGCCATGGATTCCATGAACTCCAGAGCTGCCCCAGAAAGCTCACCGCCGGCATGCACATTGAAGTCACCCGCGACTAAAAGGCGCGGGGACTTCAAAAGTGCAGCCCCAATGAACTCGGAGAGCTCCGGGAGGGATTGTGCTGGGTTGCGGGGAGCACGGTAACCGAGCACAATGCCAAATCTGTCCCGCTGTCCCACCAACAGGTGAAGGCACTCTAACCCCTGGCTAACCAATGTCGAGGCCCTGCAAACATAAAGAGAATCCCGATGGACGATGGCGACCCCTCCTCCCTTCTGACCCTCCAGCCTCCCCACACCCTGCACCAGGTACCCGGGCGGGCACAGAAGGGAGAGCGAAGCCCCCCCCTCTGCACCCACCCAGGTCTCGGTAATGAAGGCCAGGTCAGCCCGCCCATCCTGGATGGTATCATATATGATGGGGATTTTATTGTGGACTGACCTGGCATTCAGCAGCATGCAGGAAAGGCTGGAGGCACTGGAGAAGTGACTCCCGGACACGTGGCAGGGAGCCGAGGGGTCAGAACGCGGGACAGGCACAAGATGCCTGACCCGGGTTCTTCGGATCTGACAAACCCCCCGGCTACAAGCGTACCGCCCACGGCCCGTCACAGTTGGTATATGAGTCCCTGCAAACATGGCGAAAGGAGAAAAAAAAAAGAAAAAAAAACTAATATAACCTAATAATATAAGTACTGACAAACAAAAATTACAATAATACAATAAATAAATTACAATCACTAACAAACTGTAAACAACAGTAAATTACAATAATAATAATAAAATAAGCAATCTAGTAACAGTAAATAATAAAACAAATGGGCAAAGCGCCAGGAGAGATGTAACCACCTGGGAGTAGAAGGGGGTGGAAGCCAGGGGATCAAAGCTCAGATGGTGAATGAGAGGTTGCTGTATTACAGGTGCTGAGATTGAAATCAGCAGCAACGCGCTGATACCCACGTCCGGGCTCCAAACCCCCCAACAGGGAAACCCCCCCCCCATCAACCCCATTTCCACCAGTAGGCTTATCAATTAAACTCCAGGTCCCTATCCCTCCCCAGATGGACTGGAGGGTGATGATATAATAGGTAAGTGTCCCCCCAGGCATGGACATCAATCCTTGAGGGGGGGGGAGTCAGGAGCTTCAGCTGCTTCCGGCGTCTCCGATGGAAACAGGGCAAAGGAGCTCCAACAGATAGATGGATGCCGGACACCAGAACCAAAACCCGGCAGTAACAGGGAGCCCAGGACCCTTGAGGCACCGGCAGCCGGTCTGCTGCCCGAAGACCACCAATCGCAATGGCTACCGCGGGCGATAGAGAGCGACCACCGGCAGCCGACATGCTGCCCGAGTCCCAAAGGGGAGACAGCACACCGGCGGCCGAACCACCGCCCGAGAGCCACCGGAAGGCAACCAAGGACCACCAGAATTTGTAAGAAAGGCACCGGCGGCCGGCTTACCGCCCGAGTTCCCAAGCACCGGCGGCCGGCTTACCGCCCGAGTTCCCAAGGCGAGAGGCGCACCGATGGAGAGGCGCACGAGAAACACCAAGGGAGCCAAATGGAGCTTCCAAAAGGGCAAAGCTGGCAACCGGTCCGGTGGCCGGCTAGGCGCCCGGGCGAGACGGGCAGCAGGGCAGCAGGACGATGTAAAAGCAGGCGGCCAGGGGAGACGAGCAGCCAGTCCCCGGCAGATAGATTCAACTCCCACCTCATAGGCTCCGACCCATGGGAGAGTACCCGAAATGGCGGCCGCCGTCTTAGTCCTCTGATAAGCCAAATCACCAAGGACAGACGGGCCGACCCCACACCTGGGACTACCCACAAGGACGAGCGAGGGAGGGGGGCTAGCCAGGGAGGGGGCTAAGATGTAAAAAGAAGGAGGGGGGAAAGGGGGATAAAGCAAGAGGCCACACGTATAAGGACGCCCGGGCGAGGCAGCCTACCATATCCAAGCGCCTCGTCCTCGTCGGGATCGGCATCGGCGTCCAGGCTCAGCTTGGGAAATGGAGCCTCCGAAGCCTCAGCAGAACCCCCCCCCCCCGGTACAGAGCCACCCAGGGTGCTCCTGGCAAGCCCCATAGACGATTCTGTTAAGCAAATTTCCCCTATATTGGGAATTTTTTATACTTAGTAGTTTTTCAGCCCTAATTTTGGGCTGAAATAAAGGGGCCCTCGACTTATATTCGGGTCAATACTTTTAGCCACTGAGGCAAGTGCTTGGGTCGGTGGCTAAAAGTCATTTTAAATATTGTGCATTGCTTCTTCTGACTTTGAGCCACTGAGGCAAGTCATTTTAAGCATCACACACCGCTCCCCCAGCTCACAAAGGAGGAGCTGCCAGGCCCTGTTGCATTTCCCACCCTAGACTTACACTCGAGTCAATTTCTAGACAAGTGAGAAAATGAAGAACAGAGGGAAGGGTGTCTCTGCCCCAAGGAACATGGTTCTATTTATGAAAGGTGCATTTTCCCCTACACATGGACACTCATTATCTACTATCAGACCAGCAATATTGTATGAATTAATGACGGATGCATTTACTGTTAGCAATTTCAGGTCCACTTGAAGCCATTTGTTCAGGATTATTTCAGATACAATAACTACGTGGGTTGGAAACAGCTGCTCCCACCGTTTACCAAAATAGTACCGTCTGTGTTTAAAGAAAACAACCGAGATTGTTCCAATGAAATGTTGAGCATCTCTATATGGAAATGACATTTTCAGCCTTTATGTTCTCTTCTGAAATAGGCAGTTATTCATAGCCTGCTTTCCTGGCTGGAATCAGAACAGCTTCCAATCTTTTTTTCTTGTTCTTTTAATCCAACAGTTCCTTGGTATTTACTAGGTTTTGGAAACCCTGCAGTCCCTCAGAGCTTCTGTGAGGGTTATGGGGTTTTCAAAAAGCCTCTTCTGTGGTCAGTGGAAGCCTATATCCCTTGTCCTTCTAATATTGGGATTCTGATGTGAGCGAGATCCAAAAGTATCAAAGGCTGGGACTGCAGGTCTTCTTTACCATAAGTATTGACTATGGGTTAGCTGCAAACAGGCTCAAACCCACTTGCAACTCATTTCCTGTTTTAACAGGACTGTAGCTCTCGAAGCAATAACAAACAAAAACAACCTTAGAACTGTCGAGTTGAAAGAGACCTTACGGGTCATTGGGTTCAGCCTTTGCCAAGGAGGCACAGTGGGGAATTGAACCCCCAAACTTGTGGCTCTTCCACTACTAGATCCTCAACCACAGTCAGTCCAACCACAATGAATAATAAGCAAATATGGCATGGTATCACATTGCATTGCATTTAAAGAGACCAGAGATATCACTTCAGTGAGGAAAAGAAACGCAACCGAGATTATTGTGAAAACTCTAATTTTCCCCTTAAGTAGCTTTAATGCAGTTGAAACAGAACAATTTTCAAGGAGGTCGTTGCAACATGCAGAGATTTTGGATTGTACATCCTCGAGTTGTTAAGCTTTTTCCCCTTTCGGAAAATATTTACGATACTGTATTACAACCCACATTAATGTGATGAATGGATCTCCCCTAAGGGGGAAAACAAAATTAAACTAGAGAAAAGGCCACATCAAATTATAATGCATTTTGCATAATCCACCAGCAGGGTTCCTGTCTTCCTCCCCAGTTCCCTTTGCTTTGGCAACCCTTACCTTTTTATATAATAGGTATTTCATTTTACCTGAAACAGACAGAAAACTTACCTGAATCAGGAAGCCAAAAGCTTGGTATCAAATGCAACATCCAGTGGTCAAATGAAACATCCATCTTTGATTTTACTTGGCTAGAGAGACAGGGGTTAGAAAAGACATACTTGATAAATCCCTTGTTCTTGTAGAGGTTGGCTGTCCTGAAAGGGCAAGACAGCTCAGTGAGCAAAGCTAAAGCCTGAAAGGAACTTCAGCTCCAGCTGAGAGTGAGACAAATTCCCTTAAAATGTTTCATCTGTCCTTTCTTTGTGAAAGAAAGGGCACATACATGTACCAAGCACTGAAACACTGGCTGACTGTTAAGAAAGATGGTGGAGGACATCTAGTAGGACGGTCAAACAGAGACACCCTCATTTTGGACAGGTCATGCGATTCACATGTATTTCGTGTAGAACTTTGCACAAAAGATGGGCAATTTTGTCCATGCACACATGTGCGCGCACACACAAAGAGTATGTACTGTTGTGCAAACATCCTTGGCAACCTGCGGGCTGTGCTGCTTCCACCGCCAATGATGTGGGTGAACACTCACAGGCCATGCCGCCGCCGCCCCCCCCCCCCCCAGGCTGGTGCACCACCACCGTCCCTATCCCTCACACTACCCCTCACCATCCGTGGATAACTGAACCCGCAAATGGCAAATCAACAGATACGGGGCTGATATTGTATTCATGTTGTTAATTTGGGGTACATAAAGTGGGGGCATCGTACACGGTGGCATCTTACAGACAGAAAACTACAGTAAATCCTTAAGAAAGCAAACTGTTCTGCTTCTGTACCGCCCCATACCACTTCAAGTAGTCTCTGGGTAGTTTACAGTTTTTAATTACAGTATGCAGGCTACACAGTGCCCCCCTCCCAGCAAGCTGGGTACTCATTTTATCGAGTTCAGAAGGATGGAAGGCTGAGTCAGCCATGAGCCTGATACCAGGGATTGAACCCTAGGTCGTGAGCACAGTTTTACCAGCAGTACAGGCATTTAACCACTGCGCCACGTGGCTTAAGAATACCTGAAGGTAGATATGAGCAATTCTAAAGCCCCATTGTCGATTTGACCACATGAAATAGTTTGATGATGACTACTCAAAAATGGAAGAGTGACAGGGAGGAGATGAAGATGACCAAACATGGGAGGGTTATGATCATAGCAGTAAATTATGCAATAAAGCACGTGAAGAACTTCCTAGTTTTGGGGGCAACACTACTGCAACGTGGAGGAGGAAAGGTTTCAGCCCACAACAATAAAGGGGGCAGTACATTACTGGGCTTATCTTTTCAAAATCGTATTTGGCCGTCAAAAGTTCAAACAGCTACACTTTACATACACGGATAACCTTCTTCTCAACACCCAACTCTGAGAAACAATTGTAGCTCTTGAAATCATATCCAAAGCACACTTATCCAAAGAAACTCTGAAAAATTAGTTATATGGTAATTAGCTCTTAATGTCTTCCAGGCACATAAACTTGGATGGAATTGCCTTTACATTGCCTTTAAAAGTATATAATGCAGCAGCAAAAGTCAAATTCTGCTGTATCGGATGCTTAATAAATAAACATTATGATGGTAGTGTGGGAGACGAGCATAGCCAATTAATTTATAGTTTAAGCATCTAATCGGTACGTCACAAACTGAGACGTCACCATAAATTTGTCGTATTTATTAGGTGCTACATAAGTTGTGGAACTTCTGATTGCTGGATGATGTCTAATGTGCCGCAGGGCATGTTGCTTGATTGGATCAATGATGCATGGAAAAAGTCTTGAGAGCTGCCAATTCAGTTTGCTTCATTTTCCCTTTCATCTTCAAAATGAGAAATTAAATGAACTAGATGCATTAAACACATTCCGTAAATTAATTAATAAGTGTTTAATACATATACTCAGAACAAACAAAAGCAAATTGAATTAGGGTTTATTAAAGGAAGCAAAAAGCTCAAATCTGTGTCTCCATCACAGTTATATCAAGGTGTATTTGTCTACTTTGCTTCTCAGTAGGGGATGTAATGGGTCCTGGGAAGATTTTGAAACCAAGAGCAACTCGACATGAAGTTGGAAATGAGTTGAGGGCACAGCCTCTGGAGAGGTTTGAAGAAGAAGCTGGAAAGTGGAAATTGAAATTCAGGAAATACTTGTACTATATGTGTGATGGATAGTTTTAAGAGTGATGTTCTTCCAACAATACAGTGGTACCTCTTAAGTTGAATGCCCCATAAGAGAAATAACTCATAAGCTGAATGATATGCTTCACAAGACAAAAAATTTCTATGGGATTCCTCATAAGGCGAAAATCTGTTCTGCATTTTGAAACAAGCTACTCAGGATGCATTGCACCCCCGTAATTTATGGAAGGGTGGGAGAAGTTTTTTCATCACGTTTTGGAGCCATTCTGCACATTGCTTCGCAGCAGTTTTTGGAATTTTCGAATTTGGAATGGTAGGGAGCTGAGGTTTCCTTGCTCTCTTTTGTGTTTTTGCATTGTTTTCCATTGCACTTTTGGCCGGAACGACCTGGGGTCTGTCTTGGAGCTTGCTTTTTGTTCATCTTTGCATTGCTTTTAATTGCAGTTTTGCCGGGGACGCTTTCCTTTTGCATTGCACTGTGGGTTCACTTTATAAAGAGGTGTGAACAAACAAACAAAAAAAGCTTTGGGGGATTTTTTTCAGACCTTCGGAACGGAGTAATCAGTTTCCAAGTCATTTCTATGGGAAACCGCAGCTTGCAAGATGAATTTTTCATAAAATGAAGCGACTCGTGGAACGAATTAAATTCGTCTTAAGAGGTACCACTGGTTAACTGATTTGTTATTATAATTTGTTATGTATGAGCTTTGACTTGATATATTCAGTGTAACCTTTTGTGCTTTTTTCTTTTTCCCTTACCCTTTTCCCATTAAAATTAATAAAATCTTTAAATAAATTTTTAAAAAAGAGGTACCACTGGTGGAGCCATGCCCTGAACAGAGACAATCTGCTATGTGGATGGTCTGTGCTGCAGTTTCCAAAATGATAGAGGTGTTTGATTCACACTCACTTCTGCCTTGGCTTCATCTCTGAAGTCACCTGGCCTAAAGCCAGGGCACCCTTTAATGTTCTGACCAATCCAGAGGTTGCCCAGTATGGACTATGGCTGCTTTCCTTATTCTGACTCATGGCAAGTTCGGATAGAAGTCCAGCCCTACCTATTTTGTGGTCTGAGATGAAGAACAAACTTGGCCTCCTCCCTGTACTAAAGCGGACCAGATTCACGGTTGGTGAAACAGTTTTCCAACTCTACCTGCAGGCAAGAAACTAGCATGGGGAACTCAGAGCAGGCATTTTGTGATTGTTTCATGCCCTCCAGTATTTTCTAGCAGATCCCGTTCTCTTCAGTTGCCTGATTGTGTACACTTCCAAATCCACATCTAGGTAGGATTCCTTACACAGAGTTAATATTTTCTTTCTTTCTTGTTGCACTGGGGGTAAGTCCAGAGTGCTCATTATTCATACCTAACCAGCTTAGCCTGCTGTTCCACCTCAACATCGTCTTCCAATAGTGATGCCCAAGAATATGGGGAAATAATTTCCTGCAAGCTTCCCAGGAGCGCAACTCAACATTCAATCCTTCCCCAATTGCCCATAGAGTCCCCTTAGTTAGCGCTTTAGTATAAGGAGGACTTAATTCATAAATTAGCGTGGTTTACAAGGCCATACCCAGAAAAGTGCCGAGGACAGCAAAGACCTTTTAAAATTCCCCTGTTCCTGTGCCTGCCTGCGTTTGCAGATACTGCAGGAAGAGGATATATGGTGAAATTCATTGCAGGAGAGGCCCAAATACATCACCCACTGAGTCATTTGCAGGGGATGCAAAACACACAGATGCACAAACGCAACCTCATTAATTTGCCCTGAGTAATCCTAGGTGGTCCATTTGAGCAGAAAAATTAGAACAGATAAAAAGGGGCTGGATTTTTATGTACAAATAAGGCAAAATTATTCTGACAAAAGGGCTAATAAACAATATTACAATATAGAAGAGCAGAGTATGGATTTGGGGGTGGTGAATGGTGAAGAAGGTATTTTTGTCTCTTTGGAGGATAATCCATCCTGCTCTTTTCCTTCCTTCCTTCCTTCCTTCCTTCCTTCCTTCCTTCCTCTTCCACCATCACCATATCTACCACCACTATTTATTCCATGGTTTGGCAAGAACCCTTTGAATATTTGAGAAACCATGCTGAGAGGTGCCCTATTCTCATTCAGAATGCCATACAGCTTTAGCCAGTGTACTTTCTGGGTTGTAAGTGGCCATGTTGGCTATTTGATTCTGGGAGTCATAGCCCAAAGGGTAATCTGGGCCCTCGTCCAAATGAACAGTCTTTGCATCTGTTGCCTCCATTTCCGACCATTGACAGTGTAACCCTTGGCATGTTTGCTGAGAAATATTATTTGATGAAATTTACTCCTGTTTTGTTGGCACTGACTGAAACTTTGAGAAGATACTTCCCCCCTAGCCATATAAAGGACGTTATTGGAGCAGACCTTGGAAAAAATCCAACCAAGGGTGGGCATTAAGACTTAAATTTAAAAGGCAAAGGGAGGTGTCAGTTGCAGTGGTACTTCAGATAATGAATTTAATTCGTTCTCCGAGGCAATTTGTTATCTGAAAAAAATCATTGTCCAAAACACGGTTTCTAATAGGAATGAATGGGAAACCAATGAATCCATTCCGGAGCCTAGGAAAATGACACAGACACCTGTTTTTTTGCTCAAAACTCTCTATAAAGTGCATTTTAAAGGTACAGATGTGATGCAGTCCGGGATAACTCTTTTTTACCGATGCATGCTGGAAATTCATTATCCCAGGCAGCCCATAGGGAAAATTCGTTATCCAAGGCAGCCCATAGGAAAATTCGTTATCCGAGGCAACCCTATACCTGGAAATTGCGATTCATTATCCGAAAAATTTGTTATCAGGGGCATTCGTTATCCAAGGTATTATGGTATTATGGTTCAGACCATTATGTGTAAGCAACCATTGGGACCATGCAACATTTTCCGCCATTCTGTTTTTCTTTCTTCCTATTGAAGGATCGACAGAAGGAAGTGCTACAGTGGCCCTGCTGCCTCATGTATGTGCACACATGAAAGCTCGTGTGCATAAGAAAACAATTTGAGAAAAGCAATGCATGACTTGCCATTTCAGACCAAATGGAAAGGGGGGGTAGAGGGGGAAACATTCCCATAATGTCAGCATTGTCTCTTTTCTTTGTCACCACCCTCATATGGAGCTAATTCAAATAATTGTGTGTAGACATTTCGCATGCTTGGTTTTTATTTTATTCTTATAAAGACTGCTACAAGGGACATCAATCAGGATTGGCATTCTGGCATGGAAGGAGCAAGAGCAATCCTTTCCTCCAACATTACAGACCTGGTGAGCATCATCATTCCTGCAGCCGTTATTCCTTCTTGGTAGAGAAGCTAATTTTTGGCATTCACGGCCACAGGACTTGGACCTGGACTTCACCTGGCCCAGAACTCCCTTCATGGCTGGTCACACATCTGGAGGGTCAAATGTTCAATTTCCCTGATTTTGAAGAAATCTATCTCTTATACTCCCCAAGAGAGGAGGGTTGGAAGAAGGAGGAAGGGGGGAAATGTTGTCTGCCATCCACATTGGTAGCCTTTATTCCTGCTGTCATTGTGGAAGAAGGAGAAGACGGAAGGACAAGGAGAAGAAAGGGAAAAGGAAAGGGCTGTTCTTGAAAGGGATAGATATGTTTGCCATGGTTTTTCAGGATGTGGAGCGGCCATGAAGCTCGGCAGCAAGTCTACGGGTCTACCTGTGGCTCTGGTTTTGATTCATTTGGTGTGTGTGTGTGTGTGTGTCTGTGTCAGTGTCTCTGTGTGTCTGTCTGTCTGTCTGTCAGTGTGTCTGTCTGTGTGTCTGTGTGAATGGAACCAATTACCTCAAGAGCTGGTCGTGAGTTCTCCAACACTGGAGGCATTCAAAAGAAATTTGCATAGCCACCTTGCAGATATTGTATGGTTTTATTTATTTATTTATTTATTTATTTATTTATTTATTTATTTAATATATTTTTATACTACCCGTCTTCCCAAAGGAACTCCAGGCGGTTAACAACAGAAGTAAATAAAAACAAATTTAAAACACACAGTACTGCAAACAGTGGGGGGGGGGGGTTGCAGAAAAATAAAGAAAAAAATAAAGAAAAAAACCTGGCAAAATGGTGGAATAGAATTAAAAAACACACACACTAAAGCTAAAGGTTGCCATATGCCTCTCGGAAAAGCCTTGAACAGGGGGTTGGACCCTGTAGGCCTCTTCCAACTTCATGATTTCTATGATTCCATGAAAGTCCTCTCTTATTTCGAAGCAAGGGCTAATGCTTGTCCTTCAATTTCTTCTTCATGTTTGGACTCCACTATTCAAGGAATGTTCCCGTTCATATTTGGTTCTCAGGGTGAGCAAGCACTGGAAGAAATCTGGGGTTCTTTGTGTCATGTCCAGGCTACACATACACGCTAAGCATACATCCACTCCACATGGGCTGTGGTAGCAGTAGAGAAGGGAGTCAGAGAGGGTAAAGGCTGAACATTCCCGTCACCATGCAGCGAGTGTTATCCTGTGGAGGCAACAACTGGCTGCTCCTAGAAAGAGATCTCCATAACTGGAAAATCTGCATTGGGGAAGAAATGTGGAAATGAAATGGAAATGTCATGCGGGTCTCTTTGTTGAACCACTTGTAAGTGGTATGTCCACACAGGGACTTTTTACTCATAACCTATGTTGCTGAGGCAGTTTGAAAAATGACTAACAAGCCACAATATTGTTCAGTTTGCTTTATAGTCATGGGGGGGGGGAGAGGAGGGGAGTTTCCAGTAAGCTAGGCGTGTGTTTCAGTAGCGGGAAATGACTCCAGAGAGCAGGGGTGAGGCTGTTTCTGGAGTAGATGGTTGCCTAGGGAATTACTGGTCCTTTAAAAGGGGGGGGGGGGCAGAGGCAAACAAAGAGGCAGGTTTTCCACATAAGGTGCTCCCTGCCAGCAGCGGTTTGATGTTTGCTGGAGGTGGTGGGAAGGCAACCATGAAATTCTATTTTGTTTTTCAGGCTTCCAACTACTCCTCTCATACCAGAGCCTCACCTTTCCCTCTCTCCCTCCCTCCCTCCCTCCCTCTCTCTCTCTCTCTCTCTCTCTCTCTCACACACACACACACACACACACACACACACTGCTGAAATACAGTTTAAACATGCTTTTCAGGTGTTTCCACCACCACCTCCTCTGGTGCAAACTTTTCCCAGGTTGTAGTCCTATTTATTTTGATTTTAAATGTGTTGTGCTTACCATTATACTTGCCTGGTGGTGGAAACCGAAGGGTAATGCTGTACATTTGTCATCAGGGCTCCTCATTTACTAACTGTCAGCTTCCTCCCCCAAAGAGACCTGGACCGTTTGGAATTCGGCTGGCTGCTTGGTGCGCCTTTCCTTATGCTTCTGAGGGCTGCTTTCTCTCCCACATACACTCTCCCTCCCTCCCGCCCTTTCCATTCCTCTCCCTTCTTTTCACTTTTTCCATAGGTAGGTCATCAGCAACTTTAAATTAATTGAGTGCTGTGGCATTATTTGCCATTATTTTATAATATGTCTGGTGACCTAACCTCAACAGAAAAGGAATTTTAAATAGCTGTTGTTAAGTGCATGGTCAGACAGCACCCGACAACAGAAGCACTTTTTTTAAAGGTTGGGGGAGAGATTAATATGGTGATTTAATTTAATTATGACTCTGTCACTATGCTAATGACTTCTTATTCCTTCCATATGAAGATTTATGCTAAAATGTGCTGTTTTAAAACTTACTCCCTCCCCACCTCCCTGCTCCTGGCCCATGTTCTCTTGCGTAAGTCACACTGGTGTAACCTGCAATGACAGATTTCCACTTATTCTAGAGTCTGAGCTTTAGTTCCCAGGTGAACGCGAAGCTTGCTAATTTGTACACAATGAGATTATATTGAAGCAGTGAGGAATCAAAGCAGAGATTCTTTCGTAAGTAGCATTTCAGCAGTACTGACGTATTTTTTCACAACATTGGTGTAATTATATGCAGCAGGCCTTTGGCCTTTGAGTTAACTTGCATCACAAGGAAAAACTTACATTGGCAGACCAAGAGAAGCATAGTAGGAGCTTTTATGTATTTGATCCCTAAAACAAAGGTTGTTGTTTAGGATAGTAAGTCACATCTAAAGTAAGCCCTTTGAACCACTGGGGGTCTGTCTGTGAAGATTCTCAGTCATCCAGGTGAGTTTATCTGGAAGTTGAGTCATGGCTACTGGACTTCTTTTTTGAGAGATAGAAACGTTTCTCTGTTCATCCAAACAGCTTCATCGGTCTGAATACAGCTGGTGCAAATCCTGACTCTTATAGGCAGCTTTGACCTCTAGTCACCCTGGCCTTAATTAGGCTCATCAGATGAACAATGGCCTAAATAGGCTTGTTAGGGAGACAATGGTATCCTTAGCCTTGAGGTGAACCATGGCTTAAGGTGCTGAAACCTATCAAGAAAGGGTCGTTAATGGGTCGTTAGCTATGACCTTGGTGGTAAAGGCTTTTTGATTTGTCTCGGTAGTGTGGAAAGCACAGCTTGATAAGTCTAGAGAGCCAACTCCTCTGTAAGGTCTGTTGGTTCAATGGGTCTATACTAGTCATGACTTACTATGCAAAACAAGATTTCAGCCAAGGTATTGCTGGAAGGAGCCATCTTTTATTTCTGAAAGCTCATAAAAATGAAATCCTATGTAGCTGAAAAAACAATGGAGACAAATTTTGTAAACACCTATTTTGATGTTTATCTCTGTACATTCAGTACAGGAGTGATTCCCCCCCCCCCCCGATGCACGTTATGGTGGAACTGGAATGGTTCATTATTTTATTTCATTACTGGGCTGGGGGGCCTCCCGTATGAGGAAAGGCTAAAACATTTGGGGCTCTTTAGTCTGGAAAAAAGGCACCTGAGGGGGAGATATGATTGAAACGTACAAAATAATGCAGGGCATGAGTAAAGTGGACAGAGGGAGACTCTTCTCCCTCTCACAAAATACCAAAACTAGGGGACATACACTCAAATTGAAGGCTGGGAGAGTAAGAGCAGACAAAAGAAAATATTTTTTCACCCAGCGCGTTGTTAGTCTATGGAACTCCCTGCCACAGGATGTGGTGATGGCATCTGGCCTGGATGCCTTCAAAAG
>JAHTLZ010000237.1:20713351-20738983 GCA_023846285.1 Phrynocephalus versicolor
CTGCCACAGGATGTGGTGATGGCATCTGGCCTGGATGCCTTCAAAAGAGGATTGGACAGATTCCTGGAGGAAAAATCCATCACAGGTTACAAACCACGATGGAGATGTGTAATCTGAAGGCTTAAAACCAGGGTACTTCAAGGACCAGATGCTGGGGAGTGGTAGAAGGAGACAGATATCTAGTCTCATGGGCTCCCATAGGCATTTGGTGGGGCCACTGTGAGATACAGAAAGCTGGACTAGATGGGCCTTTGGCCTGATCCAGCATGGCTCTTCTTATGCTCTTATTTGTGTCTTTATATAAAGACTTCCTTGGGCAAAAGTCCTCTCAAAATGGCTTACCAAATTAGATTCTCTACAATAATGAAACAGCAAAAATTAATAAAACCAACAAATACCAGCAACAATAATATGCAGCTTAAACAGAAGACAAATCTTGGGCACAATTACAGCTGAAAACTAGGAAGATAAAATGGAGTCAACAAAAAGTAATGTAAGAGATGGGTTCTGGGAGCTTTTCTAATATGTGGTTGCTGTGTTTTTTTTTCTTGTTGTCCCTGATGCTAATGCTACTGATGCTGTTGTTAACATTTGTGTCCAGGTGTCTTTCCACTGACTTCATATTAGAATCACAGAATCACAGAATCATAGAATCATAGAGTTGGAAGAGACCTCAAGGGCCATCTAGTCCAATCCCCTGCCATGCAGGAACCCCATCACAATATTTTCGACAGATGGCCATCCAGCCTCTGCTTAAAAACCCCCAAAGAAGGAGACTCCACCACCCTTTGTGGCAGCATATTCCACTGCCGAACAGATCTAACTGTCATGAAGTTCTTCCTAATGTTCAAATGGAATCTCTTTTCCTGTAGTTTGAAACCATCACCCCGAGTCCTAGTCTCTGACCACACGTGGCTGTTTCCCTCTTTACCATATACTGACACCAACCTGTGAGGTAGGTCAAATCAAGAAAGTGTGATTGGACAATGGTCACCCAATGGACCTAGGAGCATTTTCATGGCCAAGGAGGGATTGAAGAGCAGTTCTTCTGAGTCCTGGTCCCTATCATAGCCACCACATTGACTCTATAAGCATTGCCTCTGTAATGGCCATTAGTCAATTGCGTTTAGTCAATACAACCAGTTTCACATTCTCCATCAGGAAATAAATATGAACCTAGGTGAGGCACATGCTGCTTGGGAAGGAAGAAAGGAAACTGGACTGACTACTGAGCTATGGATTTCCAGAAGAGACCAGTTGTTGTGATGTCAAGGGGACAGGATATCCATTCTAAAATTTAATCTATATGTGATTGCTGTCCGTGGTGCTGAACCTATCTTTAAAATGGTGGACAGCCTGGTAGGCTTCTGGAAATTGTTCCATGTTACAGAACCTTGTATAATCCCCTTTATTTATTTGTTTTTTATTTGTTATTTATTTGTTCTGGAAATTGTTGCATGTTACAGAACAATCACCTTTATTTATTTGTTTGTTTGTTTTTTAAAAAAACACTCTCATGTGACAAAGTCATACTGTGTGATTTTGAACCACCAAGAAATTAAGAAATATGGAAGGATGGGAAGACGTCTGCCCTCTTTAGCTATGAAGTCTGTGTGGAAAGCAATAAGACCAAGTTGAGGTTAGAATCAATTTTCCTGTAAAACAGAAGATGGCTGTAGCTTGCTTCCGAGTGCTCTAATTTATGCACACCACTTTATTACCTAAGCAGGCCACCCAGTGCATGGAAGAAATTGAGCACAGGTCTTCATTAAAAAGGAGATGGCCACAGCAGGGTGTGTGTTTTAGAAGTTCACTGTGGGAAGAAGGAGAGAAGAGATAGGGGCAGGAAGGCCTAATCCACTGCCATTCTAAATTCTACCAGCATTGCTCAAACATTTTAGTGCCTTATTAATCTGCTGGTTTTATGCTGGCTTTAAATGCACCACACCGGGGCAGAGGGGGGAGATGGGTGATCGACATACTGAAGAATCTGTATTTTCCTTTCTTTGCCCCCTCTCCTCTTCCCCTTGCATTTCTGTCAACTATAAAACATGCACTATTTTAATTAAGTTGCTTCCAACTAATTCAGGTGGTGGATAAAAATATAAATGAAGCAATTAAGATAGGTTCCATGTGACTGAGGTACTCGCTTTCCCCACTGCAAAATGCAAAAAGTGGAATGTAAAGATGCTGTTTATCTCAATTCCCCCTTGGCCACTAAAAGAAGTCATAAGATAGAGGCTGGTGGAGAATCTAAAAAAGATCCAAGGGAGGTAAAAGGCCAACTTTGATTTCTTGTCTTAGAAATTACAGGAAAGTGAGGGGACAAAGGAAGTGGCTTTGGGTTTTTATGTTACAAAATAACTTTTGGTCTCCGCCCTTCCTAAAGGCAGAAGTTGCCAGTATTTGTCTATAGAGCTTCCAGTAGGGTCAAGATCGGCCCTCCATGGAATAGTTTGGGGAACCTTTATTGGAAACACAACTGCTTACATTTGGTCTCAGAGGCTGAATCTGGACATGTACCTGGTTGGTATTTGCAATACGTCTAGAGCAGCATGGCCATATTGAGGCTCCTTAGGGCTAATGCTGGTGGCATCAGTTGGGCAAACCCAAGTGATTTTACTCCTTCAGCCAGGACAGGAAAAGGGTAACTCCCGCCCCAAGTCAAAGTGCAGTGAACTTAAAGCCAGAAAAAAATATTTTTTTAAAAATCCCATAATTTCCTCTCTCTCCTATTCCTTGGCAGTAAAAATAATACCATAAAGTAAATAACCATCTGCTACCTTGTTGAAAGAGCTGATACCTGCTGCCTAAGGCAAGTGCCTCACTCTTCCTAATGAATCTGGTCTGTACATTGTTTTAAATTATTTCTCGTCCTCCTCGTCCTCGTCCTCCTCCTCTTCCTCCTCCTCCTCTTCCTGGCTCCGATAATGGGTATAGAAGTGATTCTAGAGTATAAATAAAAGAATAGCAAGGAAGACAAAAACAAAACCAAACCCAGAAATGTTATTTTCTGCAGAACTCAAGCCATATACATTGCTATCTACGGGGCTAGAGTGGGGTTTGGGGCTATTATGTTTGGGATCCAAAAGTGGCTGGCTGACTCCACAATTTGTGTGGTGGAGCAAGAAGCACACACTAGGTCTGCACGACACTTGACTGACTCTCTGATTATATTGGAATCACCCATGAATGATCTTGGGTAATTCAAAGAGGAGTCAGTGAGTTGATACGATTTCCCCAGATTTAAAACAGTACAAGGTAGGGTCTCATGAGAATTTCTTCATTTGTTCGAAGACTCTGATCTCAATACCGGCAATTCTAACATTACTACAACGGAGAAGCCTACCTAAACACCATCCCTTGTCCGGAGTTGCTAACACACGAAATTCAAGGCTCGATGGTCCCCTTTCTATGTTAATGAACCAATGCCACTTTGTGATTCTCCTATCCAAATGGCAAGTGACTGAAGTGACAGGAGCCTCGTGGCGCAGTGGTTAAATGCCTGTACTGCAGGTAAAACTGTGCTCACGACCTGGGGTTCAATCCCAGGTAGCAGGCTCAAGGTTCACTCAGCCTTCCATCCTTCCGAGGTCGGTAAAATGAGTACCCAGCTTGCTGGGGGGGGGCAATGTGTAGCCTGCACACTGTAATTGAGTTTGTAAACCGCCCAGAGACTACTTAAAAAGTGGTATGGGGCGGTATATAAGCAGAACACTTTGCTTTTTTTGCTTTTAGTACATCCCACTGTAAATTTGCCAGTATTGTGAATTAGCTTAAGAGGAAAAGCCTTTTTACAAAATGGGCAAATTAAACAGAGAAATTAAAGCGAACCTCTTCGTGATATTAGCAAATCCACAGGGGAAGGCTTGCTTTAGTTTGTTTCCAGTGATCACACACATTGGAATGAACCAAAACAGAGCGATCCTACCTACACCAAAACAGTAGATAGGTGGGTAGGACTGTTCAGGGGGTGGGCTGGTTCTCTCTGGAAAAGATCTCTAATTGCCACCTTTAGGAGTGAACCAGTCAATCTGCCCAGTGGACCACATAGCTAACTAAACACCTGTGCGGTCAGCTTCTTTATCTACTACCTGTATTTTCACCTGGCCATGGAGGTATGTATAAGCATACTAGTCATAGTCTTGCACTCCACTCCAGTATCTGAGAAGGTAAAGTTTGATCTACAAAAGCTCACAATGAATTAAAATTGTTTAAGAGATACAGTGTTTTGGTCCTCCGTCCATTATTTCCTTTTTCTGTTGCCAATCCTATCTCAGGGCATTATGTTTTTTTTAAAAAAGAATAAAACAATGACAATATACTGTGTAACGCCTGTTACAGAGTTCTGAATATCTGAAGGGCTGTAATTCTGAATCTGTATTCTGAATCCAAATGCTGGTGCTTTTGCACACCCCTGGTGTATACCACCAAACAACTTGCTTCAGACCTTGTTGTGTAGCTTGTGGGATTGTAGTGTTGTGACAACACAATGGAATGGATCAATACAAGCAGAAATGAAGGTAGATGGACCATGTAAGCATATTCTACAGCAGCCTCTAATATATGGGCTGACATTCAATAAGGAGTCATAAATAGACTCGATACATTGAATCAGAGGGCATGTGATGAGTCAAGTTCCATTGACTCAACGAGCCTACTCTTGTTGTGACTTAATACTGGATTTCAGCCATGGAATATATTTAGAAAAAGTGTATGCCTTGTGACTTCAAATTTGCAGTACTGTGAAAAGTCTCTGGTTATATTGTTAGTGTTGTCTTAGTAATAGCTAGTTATACAATTGTTGAGGTCGGTAAAATGAGTACCCAGCTTGCTGGTGGTGGTGCTGGTGGGAAATGTGTAGCCTGCATACTATAATACCCAGTGACTGCCTGAAGTGGTATGGGGCGGTATATAAGCAGAACACATCGCTTTGCTTTTCTTTACTTTGAGTGTAGATGGCAATTAAACGGAAGCCAAATCTTTAACAGCTACAGAATTAGTAGCATTTGCTCCCTGTGAAAATCTAACTTTAGAAGTCATGCTAACTGCCCTCTGAAGTTTCTTGAGTCCCTTACAGCACCGCTTCTGTTGTGTCAGCATCCTCAATGAACACGGCTAGTGTACCGTATAAAATAACTCTATTATATGGCAGATAAAACAAAGATATATGCATCAGATTATAAATAACTTAATTTCCCACCGAATTTTACATCTTAATCTGCCAGACTATCACTTTTACTTAGGCTCTGAAAGAAAATTACGTTATTGTATTCCCAGGTATAATTCAATAACTCACCCATCAGGAAATGTCAGGTCATATTTGCAACAATCCAGGGGCCATTAAGCGAGATCCGAAGGTCATTCTGTTTGATCATTGTAAATGAACCTGTCTCAGAAAGTTTTGGTTCGGGACAGCCAAGGACTCATTAAATAATCAGTTTGCCCGACGATCAGCAAGAGCAACACAGTGACAGTTGCAGGGAGTCCTTTGAAACAGTCCTGAGCTCACACATAAGAATTTTATCTCTTTTTTGAGACCAGAAGCTATTTTTCTTTGATCGTATCCAAAAAGGAA
The DNA here is from genome assembly GCA_023846285.1 of Phrynocephalus versicolor. Lineage (NCBI taxonomy): Eukaryota > Metazoa > Chordata > Lepidosauria > Squamata > Agamidae > Phrynocephalus > Phrynocephalus versicolor. The sequence goes on from JAHTLZ010000237.1 coordinate 20,718,930, forward strand.
TGGCATTTGAAAATTGTCTCTTAAAAAAAAAATCTGAATTGCATTATATGCAGTATGAAAAATGGAAAATAGAAGCACAGCATCTGGGTGAAAACTGCACTCATTGGTAATTTCACCATACGAATAATGTGCACCATAGTGTCTTCTAGTTACACTGTACCATATACAGTGGACCTTTGTATAACAAGTGGTTTGTTTAACAGAAAATCTGCTTAAAGGAAAAAAAAATCTGGAGACAGTGGGAAATTACTTAACAGAATTGCCTATGGGCCGAATCTGTACAATAGAAAAACGGTTGTGATTAGGGATTAAGACTGAGGCTCTGTTCTTCGGGGGTGGCCCGGATGGGTACAGTGGCCCTCTTCCTAGTCTGGGTGGGTCCGCCCTCCAGCTGGCGCAAAGAGTGAGGAGTCTGGGCGTCGTCCTGGATCCGGACCTGTCCCTGGAGTCCCAGGTGGCAGCCCATCTTAGGCTCATTGCCCAGATTCACCCATACCTTGATGGGGACTCCCTGAGGACAGTGGTACAGGCGCTGGTCATATCGAGGTTGGATTACTGCAACACTCTCTACATAGGGCTCCCCTTGAGCCTTGTTCGGCGACTGCAGCGGGTCCAGAATGCGGCGGCCAGGTTGGTGGTTGGTGCACGTAGGTATGACCGCCTCACCCCCATCCTGGTCCGCCTGCACTGGTTGCCCATTGCCTCCCAAATAAGATTCAAGGTGCTGGTTTTGGTTTACAAAACCCTCCATGGCTTGGCCCCTGCCTATCTGGCAGAGCATATATCCCAACAATTAGATCAGGCCCGACCCACCTGATCCTCCTTGGCCCTCTCGCTCCGGACCGTTACTCCGAGGGAGGCCCGTAAAGAAAGTACTCGCAAACGAGCCCTCTCGGTTGCCGGTCCCGCCATCTGGAACTCCTTGCCGAGCGAGTTAGGACAGGCTCTCTCGCTGGCATTGTTTAAAAAAGCCCTTAAGACCAGGCTATTTATCTACGCCTTTGGCAATGGCTAGGGATCCGCCTTGTTTTGTTTTTTTTAATTCCCCTCTGCCCCTCGCCAAGACTTGTATGCCTGCTCGGATCTACTGTTACTGTTATAGTTTTTAACTTTTTAAACAACTTTTGTGTAAACCGCCCTGAGTTCTCGTCGGGAAATAGGTGCAGTATAAAAGTCTGAAAATAAATAAACAAATAAATAATCTGTCTTCAATACATTCCTCTGGGAAATTTGTACAAAGGGAAATTTGCTTAACAGAAGTTCATTTGGAATGAATTAATTCCTTCATACCATGTGCCACTGTACCTGAAACCACTGGAAACCCGCTTTTCTTTCGCCATCTTGCTTTAGTATCATTATCATTATCAGTATCAGTATCTTGATTTTTGGTTAGCTATTCTTTTTTTAATTTTGGGTTCCGCTGTTGGTTTGCTCATTATTTTTATGTTTATCTTTTGGAACCGATTACTCTTCCTTTGTTTCTCTGTATTATGGAATTTTTATATCTGTTAGCCGCCTTGAGTTCCCTTTCAGGAAAATCTGGTGGGATATAAATAAATAAATAAATAAATAAATAAATAAATAAATAAATAAATAAATAATTCAGAGCTTCCCAACCTTGGGTGACATAGGTGTTCTTAGACCGCAATTCCTAGAATCCTTCACCAAGTTTGGGAATTGGTGTCCAAGAACACCTGGGTTACCTAAGGTTGGATACCTAAAGTTCTATCACAAAATATTTACAGTATATTTAGTAGAGAAATGCTTCTCCCTGCTTGCTGCACCCCACATCCACTTTCTAAGGCAAACACTTAGAGACTGGTAGACAACACTTCCACCTTCCATGCAGGCTGTGTTCTCTTTTTCTGTGCTACTCCTTCCTTGCGATGGCTTGCTTCAGTTACTTAACCTCAGTACTTTTCTACACTTCTTGTCTACACACAGGTACAATAGCCAGAATCCTCCTGGAAGTTTACTTTAGTTTAAGCAAAATCATGTAAGCCATGGTAGCAAATTGCAGCTAATGACAATGGGCTTGGCTCCGTGGCTCATTTCAAGTGGGCTAGTACAGTCAAAATAAGGCGGCCTGAGATCAAGTACAGATCCCTATGCCATGTGGTGCAATATCAATCAATCAATCAATATAAAGTTTATTGTCTTGGCTACAAGCCATCACAATCAGAAAATACAAAGAGATAAATAGATAAAACAGTCATGGCTTTAAAAGGAAAAGGAAAAGGAAGCCATATAAAGATAAAGTTTCTTAAGTTGGCCTCTCTTATCAGACAGAAGGGGGTGAAAAGGAGCACTGATACCACCTCATATGAGGGAGTCCCCTACACAGCTCACTGCAATTGTGCTCAGAAAGTTTGCACGGATTTTCCTAGCAGCTTTGGCAAACCTAGCAACTCTGTAAGTAATGTGAGGGTCAGAGTCTGAGAGCAGCCTACCCACTTTAACCTGAGGACTCTCCGCCTGCAAGGGGGCCAAGATGTTGCCTAGAAGGTTGGCCCTTGGGTTGTGGTAGAGTTGGCAATTTAATAGATAGTGAGCCACATCCTCTATCTCAGCAGCGCCGCAGATACAAAGTCTTAGGTGTCTGGGTACATTGTTGTACCTTCCATCCAAGACAGCAGTTGGCATAGTTTGGAAGCGGAGTTCAGTAAAGGCTGTTCTCAAAGAGGGGATAGTAAGTGAATGTAAATAATGTGCCCTTGAATGATTGGTTTTCCATAGCTGGTACCAGTGAGAGAAGCTTGAAGAATTAATTAGGGCGAGGTCCTGATCATTGTCTTGTTTATATATCCACTCCTTCAGCATACTTTTAACTCCTGGGAAAACATAAATATCAGTGGAAAGAGATTTAGATTTCAAAAGGTTTTGTACCAAAGTGGCCCATCCACCACTCTTCCACTGCTCCATCAGACAACGTTTGGGAAGGCGATAGTCAGGCATGTCCAATATCCTCTTATAAAAACAGAATATAGCAAGAGTTGCCCTGGCTTTGATGGAGATCATGTCTGTTTCTACTCTGAGGAAGGCTGCTGGGGTCCCTTGTGGTACCACCAGGATGTGCCTCAGGAATTTATTTTGCTCTACTTCAAGTGTATGTAGGATGTTTGGATCCAAACCCCAGATCTCAATTCCGTGTTGCATTTGTGCAATCACCCTTCCTGAGAAGACCTTTAAAGCTGGGGATACCAATTTACCGCCCTTGGAGTGAAAAAAATTAATTAGAGCATGACTAGATTTCTGAGCTGAGATTTTAACAGCCTTGACCTGTGTTTTCCAGCAGTTTCTCTCATCAAAATGCACTCCCAAATATTTAAAGGTGTGTACTTGTTCTATCCTGTCCTCACCAATACACCAGTTGAATTTGGGGGGCTGCCTTCCGAAGATCAAGACTTTGGACTTTGCGTAATTTATTTTAAGGTGTTCTGTCTCACTAAACTCTCTGAGCTTATTCAAGCTTCTCTTGAGCCCCTTCTTGTTCATTGATAATAGGACAACATCATCCGCATAAATGAGTGCTGCAATCTTATAATTACCGATTGAAGGAGGGAAGTGATCGGGATGGTTTACAGTTTTTACGATATCATTGATATAAAAGTTAAAGAGGAGAGGTGCGAGCAGGCATCCCTGTCTAACACCTTTGTTTACACAAATTTCCTCTGAAACCCTTCCATCTGAGCTAATCCTTACCCTCAATTTAGAATTAGTGTAAAGTTCCTGAATTAGGAATAGCAACCTCTTATCGATGTCTGTTGCTGCCAGCTTATCCCATAGACGGTTCCTTGTGATTGTGTCAAATGCGGAAGAGAAGTCAATAAAGGCTGCAAAAAGCCATTTGAAGGGCTTAGTGGTATATTTGTAGACTAGGTGGTGTAGCACAAAGATCTGGTCCACCGTGCTGTGGCCCTTCCTAAACCCAGCTTGTTCCTGATGGAGGATGTTGCTCCCCTCCATCCACTCTGCCAGCTTCTGCATTAGGAAGCGGGTGTATAGTTTGGAACTAATATCTAGTAAACTAATAGGGCGATAATTCTGGGGGTTCATTTTGTCACCTTTTTTATAAATTGGGAAAATTATACTCTGCCTCCAGCCCTCTGGAAAAGTTCCTGTATGGTTGATATGAGTAAAAAGCTGTGCTAATATGGGAGCCCACCACTCCGTATTGCTTTTATAAACCTCTGGAGGGATCATGTCTTCACCTGGTGCTTTATTTGGTGCTAAAGCCTCAATAAGTGCACAGACTTGAGATTCTGAGACTGGGGGCCACTCTGGTGTAGAGTTTAACATAGTTTGTGTAGGATTCATATTGTTGGGCCCCACAACTAGATCGCTGTCAAAGATTTTCTTGAAGTGGGAGCACCAGGTATTTGCTGTGATACAGGCATTAGGTGTGTCATTAGTATCTAGATCTGGGAGAGAGATCATCCTCCAGAACTTTCTCTCTCTCTTCTCCATCACTGCCTGTCCTAATTCCTGCCACTGTGCTAACTCAAACAGTTTTTTCTTTTGTCTTAGAAGCTCTTTATATTTTGAGCGGAGGCAGGCCAGCTCCTTCAGGTCTGAACTTGACTTAGACCGTCTTGTCCTTCTCGTTAGATGAGCTAGGCACTTTTTGGCTAATCTACATTCTTTATCAAACCAACTTTTCCTGTGAGTGGCAGAACTTGACTCCTTCGTCTTATAGACTAAGAGTGGTCTTAAGTTTGTAGTAATATAGTTTATGCCCTCTATAGGATCTAATTCACCACTCACAATGCCCCTATGGGCGTTCAACAGGTGTGGTTTGCTTAGCTGTTCTCAAATGGTCAGGTCGACCAGTGGGGACCATTTTAAACGTTTCCCCATGACCATAGTTCTCTCGGCCCAGTCAGCTGGTGGGGGAGGTAATTGTGGGATGACCATTGGGATTTGAAGACAAATAGGTAGATGGTCACTATCTGGGCGATCTAGTACATTATATTCAGTTTCCTGAAATACCAACCTTGGGGAGCAAAAAATATAATCAATGACACTCCCTGCCCTGCTGTTAAGGAAGGTGAAATATCCCTTTGAGGTGTCCTGGGAACTGCCATGAAGGCAGGTTAACTGTAGAACAGCCATTGTCTCTACCAGCTTCCTGCCTTGTTTGTTAAATAATTTATCTGATGAATGCCGCCCAGGAGGGAAAGGTTCATAAAGAATTGGGCCAAGATCTATACCCAGCTCATTGGGGTCACAGCCTACTCTGGCGTTAAAGTCACCACACACAACAATATCCGCCTTGGGGTGCAGGAGCTCTGATCGAGTGATGGCCTCTTCTAAATCATTCCAGAAAGTTCGGAGGATGCCCGCTGAGTCTGGTGGGCAATAAGCATTAACACAAATTAGGGAATCCATCCCATTTCCCCATCTCCCCTTAATCAATACTCATAATATAAAGTTATTGTCAGACCGATAAATAACTTCGGTCACTACATCCAGCTTTACCGAGACTAAGATCGCGAGGCCTCCTTTAGCCCTCCCCTTAGTGGAGGATTTGCGGGCAGGAGACAGAGATGTACTATATCCTTGCAAGACCAGTGAGGAGGTATCCATTACCCAAGTTTCCTGTAAACAAAGGATGTGAAATCCAGAAAGAAAGTTCCCAAAGTCCTGGTCCATCAACTTGTTTTGCCACCCAGCAATGTTCCATGATAGAATTGAAAGTGGACACTGGGAATTTGAGTAGATGTGGGGTTTGGAGCCATTCAGTCATTCAAGAGGCAGAGCACCAGCAGAAAGCCTTGGGTCAGAGGGTGCTTCAGCCTGGGTAGTTGTTTTGGGGCGGCAGGATTCATGGAAGTTGATGAGTTCCTGCCTTACCACCTCCATCTTTTGGAGCAGCTGAAGCTGGTTTTCCCAGGCAAGGGCGCCAAAATTGTCCAGCGCCTTTTTGGAGACAACTTCCTCACTGATGTCAGGCTGTATCAGCAAATCACTCAAAATTTGGTTAGTAGTCAAAGAAAAATCTGTAGGTGCAGACGTGGGTGGGGGAGCGGGTCTAAGGGGCTCAACTGGCTGGCCCCGAAGATCAGCAATTGAGGTTGAAACGTCCATATGCGTGCTTGGAGTAACTATAGTCACTGGTTTCATCAAACTGGGTATGCCTCCAAGTGGATTATTTGATTCCTGAGCATCTTGTATTTCCTCTGAAGAATAATCTGGATGGTCTGATAACACCGGGGTTACTGAGGTTGGATCAGAAGTCGATGAAAAAGGATGCTGCGTATTTCCCCATTGGATTGGGTTTTGTTGAGGTGGAACCATCTGATGTGTGGACTTTGGGTGGTTGAAATGGGTATCCTTTGGCCTTATCTGGGTAGATAATGTGCCGAGTTCAGCGTTAGTTAGTTCTAAAAATCCGCCCCCTTGTGTGTGGTGAGCTAGACTGGTTTTGGCTGCTCTACCATCGGGCGCCATATAAGAATCTTGTAGAGGAGCCTTCTGCTGTGTAGAGTCGCACTTAGAAACTGCAGTTTGGGAAACTTCTTTGCTTGATGTTAAGTTTGGATTTTGAAGCACAAATGCTCCCTGAGGGTCTAATGCACTTGACAGGTGGCTTTTCAGGTGTTCTGCCTTTTCATGTAAGGAGGCCGCCGTTGATTTGACTTCCTCCCATTTGCTGTCAAGCTCTATCAAAGGGGCATTGATCTCTTCTCTAGGACAGCGGAGATCTCTATGATCAGATGGGAGAGAGGTCGAGGTATTTGATATCTGTGACTCTGTTTGTTTGGCATTAAGTTGAGATCTGGGGAAATTTTGAGGGCTACAGGTGGGGTCTTTCGTACTCATTTTGTGGGAGTAACTCTGAAGGGTCACAGGGGCAGGTCTACCCCTTTTGATGGAATAAACCATAGGATCAGAGATCAAGTACAGATCCCTATGCCATGTGGTGCAATATTAGCAGCCACGTGGAATAGACATTGCGAGTAGCCCTGTTTGATTCATTTTTAAATACATAACTAGACCAGGTGATATCTTTAGGCTACTAGTAAAATAACAAAAATATTGATAATAGCTCAAGGGCAACACCCTCTTCTGCTGAGCCTGGCCAAAAGTTCAAGCATGGCAAAAGATGGAGTTGCCAGGAGTTAGTTCTTAGATGTAAATTCTTAGCAAGATGAAACAAATGCTGTGTAGTTTCTTAGTTGAGGCCCTGAGCAGAGATGTTGTGAAGCTGCATCTGAAGTTGTGGGTTGTGTTTTTACAGTCCCAGTCCTTCCAACCACGTGACATAGATCCCGTACACACTTTCACACCCACTAATGGTCCATGCTTGGCCAGAGAAGGAGGAGGGTTGGTATAGCTCTGATGAAGAGGGTGTTGCCCTCAAAATATTAGCTACTTTTTTGTTATTTTACTAGTAGCCTAAAAGTAGCTTCTTCTTTTTGGAAGTTTTAAAGAAAGGAAAAAAAGTGTAAAGAAAAGAAATCTCCTTCCTTGCCCTCTCCTGTCTCCTCTCACTTTAAGAAGGAAAGCATCATTTTCCCCCTCTAAAAGGTACAGCACATCAGTGCTGCTCTAGTTGTTTTTAAATTTCATTTTCTCCCTCTGTTCCAAGGAGGAGAAAAGGAAGTAAGTTTTCAGTTTCTCCCCAATTCCCATTATCATTAAGTGGCTGAGCTTTCTTTTAAAGCCACTAATGATGTTGGGAAATTGATAATGATTGATAATTAACAACTCTGCCCACCTCTTACAAAACCAAAGACTGTGATTTCGTCGATTGAGTCAGTCTGTTTTGTGTTAGGCCTTCCTCTTTCCCCGCTGCCTTCAACGTCTCCTCCTTATGCTGCAATTCTCTTGTTAGCATTTATTAAAGGTCATCTTTCAAATACAGAAAGATTTGCTCTCTTTTGATACACGGCCCTCTGCAGTTTTTTTCCTCAGTTTGGAAATGACAGTGGTAACCTTGGAGCTTTAGAAAGTCCCTAAAGATCAATACATGTGCAGTGTGGCAAGAAAAATACATCCTGGTTTCCTGAAATACCAGGGTTGCTAAGCTTCAAGAATGTGGATAGTATATCAGGGTGGAATGGCTCTCCCCCCCTCCTCACTCCAAGATGCATTTTAAAAATGGGTAATGAAAATGCTGACAGTAATTTGAATAGAGTATACATTCCTTATACGCATTAAGACTATTTGTTAAATTTTGTAATTACTATGCAAATTAAGTGCCACACTTAAAAAATGGCAGGGAACGCAGTAGGGTGGGGGAGAGCACTCAGTTTGAAACACAGACCAGGGCAAGGTTGCAGGATTTTGAAAAAAAATGCAAGTTCCTCTTTTTCCCTTTTATTACTTGGGATCGATTTCCTTCTGGCTGGCTATTTTGAGGGCTCCAAAATGAGCAACACATTGTAAGAGCCGGTTGTTGTTTTTAAAGTGATGCATAATGCATGTCAAAACATTAAGAAGGCTTTATTAGGATATATTGTCATTATAACATAGGGAATTGAAGTTGCCCCCCCCCTTTTTTTTGTATTTAGGGTGCATCCCTCAGATAAGCTGTATTTGGAAATAAGGACCTGTTCCTTGGAAGAAGCAAGATATGCCCAGCTTAATGCCCACTGAAAGGCAATTACTGAGAAGTAATAAGCCCAATAATAGGGCTTATTACTTCTCAGTAAACAGCAAGGTCATGACCTGGCTAAATCAGTGTCAGCAGTTTGCAGCAGAGATGAGAAATGTGTGATCCCTTCTTTGTAGCTGGAATGCAGCTTCCTTCAGTCCTAACCAGCATAGCCAGGGTTTGGGGGTGACAGGAATAAATCTGGACTGGGAGGGACCTCATTTTCTCTCTCACGTCCTAGGAGATGCGGAAGGTATTAATGAAATGGGAGAAATTGCCTTTCCCTGGTTTGCCAAGGGCAGTCCTCTGTGTGTCTATTGCAATACAGTAGTCAGTTTTATTGAGCTGAAGAGGGCTTAATTCCAGGTGAGCGAAAGAGCTGCCCCTCAATATGGTATTATTTTAATATACCTAAATATATTCATTAATGTCACAAAATATGGCAATGTCAGAACTGGAAAGTAACTATTTGCAAGTAACATTCAATTACAGTGGGACCTTGACTTATGAAATTAATCAGTTCTGAATGCATTTTCATAAGTCGAATTTTTCTTAAGTCGAATCATTGGAAATCGACTAATTCATTCCGGAGGCTGGGGGAGATTGCCTCTACCCCTTGGTGCCTCAATTGTGGGGTGCCACAGGGGTTGGTAATCTCCACCATGCTTTTAAACATCTATATGAGACCGCTGGGGGAGGTCGACAGGAGGTATGGGGTCTCATGTCATCAATATGCTGATGACACGCAGCTCTACATCTCATTTTTTCCTTCTGCAGTGGATGCCGTTTCGTACCTTGATGCCTGTTTGGACGCTGTACTGGGATGGATGAGGGTGAACAGACTGAGGTTGAAACCGGACAAGACAGAGGTCCTTCGGGTGGGGGTGCCAGTGGTTGGCGGTTTGGGAAGCCCCCTCAGTTTTTTGGGGGGGTAACTCTCTCCGGGCAGGATGAGGTACACAATCTGAGCATAATATTGGACCCTGTGCTTTCCATGGACTCCCAGGTAGCATCAGTGGTCTGTGCCGCTCATTTCCATCTTAGGCGGATCGCTCAGCTGCATGCCTTCCTGGACCCTGGCGCTCTCACTACTCTGGTCCAGGCACTCGTAGTCTCGAGATTAGACTACTGCAATGCTCTCTATGTGGGGCTGCCTTGTAGATTAGTGCGGAAGCTCCAGCTAGTGTGAATTCTGCAGCTAGATTAGTTATAGGGTTAAGAAAACATCAACATATAACCCCAACGCTGGCCGCGCTGCACTGGCTGCCGATTCGCTTCCGCATTGATTTCAAGGTTTTAATGATGACATATAAAGCCCTAAACGGTTTAGGACCTTGCTATCTGGCAGAATGGCTCCTGCCACAAAGTACTGACCATAACACCCGATCATCTCAGGCAGGACATTTGAGGGTTCTGTCACTGAAGGAGGCCTGTAAATCTTTGACGAGAAATCGGGCTTTCTCAGTAGCGGCCCCTCGGCTCTGGAACCAACTTCCTCCTGAGATCTGTCTGGCACCTTCCCTCCCAGTCTTTAAGAAGCATCTAAAGACATAGCTATTTAAAAAGGCTTTCCCCGGATATTAATCTGTTCTAATAATGTTGCTATTATATATTTATCTGCTTTTATCTGTAGCCCATTTTGCTCCTGTTTTATGCTGTTGTTATATATTGCTTACTAGTTAAAGTGTTTTTATTTATATACTTGTGCTTCTCTGTTATATTGTATTTTACTGTTTATGGTTTGATTTCCATTCGGTTTGTAAACCGCCCAGAGTAGCCTTGTAGCTAGATGGAGCTGTATATAAATTTAATAAATAAATAATTAAATCAGTCAATCAATCAATCTTTACTTGGTTTTAACTAGATCGGAATCAATTGGTTTACATCATCCAACTCCTGCTTATCTTCTCCTCCCCTGTTTTATTCCCTCCTCGAGTTGACTCCGCCCATTCCCTCTACCTCAGTGTTTCTCTCATTTAATTCCATTCTCTGCTTTTACTAAGCCACAACAATTTCTTTCTCCCAGCCAAGGCTGTAACTAAGATGATATAACCAGGGCTTTGCTTGTCAAAGATAGATTTTTTTCCAAGCCAGCTACAGTGAAGGCATTCCTGATGAGATGTCTGGGATTAGTCTGGTGGCTTGGTCTACTCTCATAGGTACAGATGGGCATGTATCACCCATTTGGCTATTTATGCTGGTTGGTTCATTGGCTGAAGAGACGTTTGGTGCTTCAAAGCCCCGCCCCTTCCTGCAGAAGCCCACTCAGAGGCAGTTGGCCCGGTTTCCCTGCCTTGCCTCTGAGTGGGTGCCTTATTTTTAAAAACAACTTTCAAGGTTCTACTTTAAAAGGAAAGGAAAACAATAAGTTTAAATCAACTTGCAAACATAGTCAGCGAAGGGAACAGCTCAGCTGCCAGCTCCTGGGCTGGCTAGCTTCAGGCAGATCAAGATCAGAGGTAAGCTATCTGAACATCTGAGGTGCAATAAGAAAGGAAAACAAATCAATCAGTTTAAAAAAAATAAACATGCTGTTCTCAAGATGGCTGGATCAAGATCATTTTATTTCCAAAACAAAAAATGGTGTTTTGTTTCATTTCTTGATGACACGCTGTTTGCTGTCTTGTTTTGTAAAGTATCATAAGCTTACAAAACAACGAAACAGCATGTTGTTTTTCGTACGGTGCCCATCCCTATGTGAGATAGAAAACTGGTCTGCTTAGTTCATAGTCTGCTTAGCCTCTCCTATCAGACAGCAGGTCCACCTGGAGCCCTGTACCAGGCCTCTGATCTGGCTATTCACATTCATTGAATGCTTTGTGTTTGTCTGAGATGTGGAACACTGGTAAAAAAAAGGAGTCAGCTGCTTGGAATTTCCCTTCCATGATATCACTTTGTGAATAGTAGTGAACAGGAGAGGGTATTCCGTTGACCATCTTGCCTGTTCCCATTTGTGTTGTCAACATTCAGGCTGGCCTTTGCTTTTGGCAAGTTTTTTTCCTGCTGACAATGCAAGAGTGATATAGTGCAGCAATATCGGGTCATTTCCTGGCTTTTTGAATCATGGGTACAGATGCATCATATCCCATATTCACAACTCAGAGATTTTTTTTTTTTAAAAAAGTGGTGTGCTAAACAATAGCCACATTTTATTTAGCTTTATGTTTGTAGTTCTGACAGGGTTGCTGATACCCTGTGGAGAAGAGGAGATACTGGTGAAGCTTTCAGTACCGAATGACCCCTTTTATTGTGTTTGCATGATGAATAACAAAGTCTACAAGGGGGGGGGCACATGTTCACCAGTAGTTACAACCTTGTTCTCAGCATTGCCGTTGGCCAATTCCCTAAGTTTTGGCAATCATATTTGCATGTTGTGCCACACATTTGTTCTCTGTTGGGTTATGAAAGGGTTGACTGGCACACGCAGTTGGCATGCTTGAAATTCGAGTAAATCCAGTCGTGTGGACGGCGTTTAATTTAATTATATTTACTTCCCCCCCTTTTTCTCCTGCCCACTGTTCCATCTTGCTAGGCTTTTCCCTTTTTTGTATTGTAATGCTTTTTAACTTGTAAACCATCCAGAGTTCCATCTTGCAAGATGGGTGGTATAAAAATAAAACAAACAAACAAACAAACAACAACAACAACAATAATAATAATAATAATAATAATAATAATATGGCAACTATACCTTTCACTCTTTTTCTCCCTCTTACCGATTTTGTTTTGCTCCACCCAGGAATGCACCACAGGCCTTCAGCCCATCTCTTTCTTTCCCTAAAACATCTGTCCTGCCTTTGAGAATTAAATGCTCCTACAGAGCTGAGGTGTTCACCCACTTCGGGATATTTGCAAATTCAGATTGGAAGACTTGCTCTGAGTTGGTTCCAGCGATCACATGTGCTAGGACCAATCCAAAGCAGAGCAGTCTGATGTGGCAAAAAGGTAGAACCCCTGACAGGGGCTCACACACCCTGGTTGTGGGCCAGTTTGCTTTAGCAAATATGTCCCCTGGATGCCTTCTGTAAGAGTGAACTAGCCCATTTTTAACATATTGGGTTAAATGCCCATGCATTCAAGTGTCTTGATTTTGTAAAATCTCCCAGCGTGGACTCTTATCATTCCGCTAGGCTTGCTCATGTTTGAGGGCTTTGGCCAGTTGGGGAAGAAGCTGTGGTGGGGGGGAGAGTGAAGGATACAGGCTCGCATGGTAATGGTTTGAGACCAACATCTCACCAGCTGGTGTTCTCAGCCTGTCTGTCTCACTGTAAAAGCCAAAAGAACCCTCTGTCAGCACTTATTTATTCTGTATCAGTCCTTACCCTATGTTCTACAGAAAGATGACAGTTCTATTCATAGAATAGACAGGACAATAGTTTTGTCATTTCTAATTGTTTCCAGAACAGCTTGGTACACTCCTTAAGAACAGCTATAAAAAGCCCACTGCTTTGTTTCATATGGCATTCTGCAAACAGTCTGTGGGGCCCTTTTAGCTATTAGAAGTTAAAATAGGCTCAAATGAGCTTATTTCTTCTCCTTGCCACCCCACACAACCCACTTAATAACAGTTTTTTTTCTATCACTGTCTTAAAGCTAGAACTCCTATAATAAGCTTAATGGCAGGCAATGCACGACATTGTTAACAAGAAGCACATCAACTGTGCAACGAAGTTCCATCATACCACTCAGCTTCTCACCTGTTAGTGTCGCTAAGTACCACCGATTGGAATATTTTTCCACTCTGTATCATCTAGAGATGACAAAGGGCTGAGTCAGAAATTTTGGTACCATCCGCTCAGAAACAGCTCTGTGCTACTTTTTGCCTTTTGTCCTGGCAATGGTCTCATCGTCTATCCATCCAGTCATGTCTGACTCTCGGTCACTTTGTGGATTGATGCTCTCCATGCCTTCCTATCTCTTACACCTTCTTTTAGCTTCATCAAAGTCATTCCAGTGTCCCTTCGGATGGTGTCAAGCCAGTGTGTCCTTGGGTGACTCCTTTTGCCACTGACCAATCGAGTGTTATTGTCTTTTCCGGTGAGTCTACTTGCGCAACATGACCCAAGTATGAGCATTTTTGTTTGGTGATCTTGCCTTCCAGAGATATGTTTTGTTTGACTCTGTATAAGATTTCCTTCTTGGTCATCCTCAATGTCTGTGGGATGCCTCTATCTTTTTACTGTCTTCCTCAAGTCCAAGTTTCACAACCATATGAAGCTACTGGAAATATCAAATTAACAAGCCTTTGTTCTGGATTTTCCTGACTTTCCATCAACAGAGTGATATCATCTGCATACTGAAGGTTGTTGATGTTCCTACTACCAATTTTCACCCCATCTGCAGATTCTTCCAGATGTGCCATTCTCATAATCACTTCTGCATACAGTACATGCTAAGCAATGAAGGTGGCAAAATGAAATCCTGATGAGTGCCTTTTCCGATCTCAACCATTCTGTGTCTCCAAAAGCTGTCCTTACTGTTGTTTCTTGACCAGAGAACAGATATTGTTTTTATAGAGATTGTATAAATTGGATGAGGTGTGGTGAAATTCCCATGGCTTTGAGGCAGTTCCAGAGCTTGTCATGATCAACATGGTCAAAAGCTTTTATAGAGTCAATGGAGCACACGTAGAGGTCTTTTTGATATTCCTTCTCTTTTTTCCATCATCCATTAATGGTTAGCTATGTGGTCACCTGTTCCTATTCCTTTTAGGAATCCAGCTTTTACATCTGGTAACTCTCTTTCATTGGTGGAGTTCATACATTGTTGGATGATCTTAGGAGAATTTTACTCAAATGCGGTATAGAACAAATACTGACCTTTTCCACTCTTTTGGCCATAATGACCAGTGGCAATGGTACCTATGCCTACACAGGTATATGTGCAATGCTATACTCAAATGTGTATGTGTGTTATGCCACCAGTACATTTGGTGGGGCCACTGTGAGACACAGGAAGCTGGACTATGGGCCTTTGGCCTGATCCAGCATGGCTCTTCTTATGTTCTTATGTTCTTAGATGTGGTGGCAGTGGTGGCCACTTTAAGTTGTTTTGTGCTTTCAAGTTGGAACCAACCGATAGTGACTTGTATAGGGCTTTCAAGCCAACTCAGATATCTATGGAGTCATTTTACTACTTCCCTGCTTCCAGGGACTAGTATCCACGGTCAATAGGGGATTTGAACCCAGGCCTCCTGAGCTATAGGCCATCACTCCATCCAGTACACCACACCGGGTATTGAACAGCGCTTACACATTACCAAAAAGAAGATGAGTACAGTAGGACCCCCGTATCCACTGATTCAATTATCCACGGTTGGCAGAGGAAAAATAAATAATTCAGCAGCCGCAAAACAAGCTACCATCACAAACAGCAGCTGTAAAGCAAGCTACTGTTGCAAAACAGCAGCTGTAAAGCAAGTTACTATAACAAAGCAGCAGTTATGGGGAACACTTTGACGTTCTCTCTTATCCACGGTTTTCATTATCCATGGGAAGGCTTGGAACCAATCCCCAGTGGATACTGTGGTCCTACTGTATGACCAAACAGAGATATGAAGACTAACAGAGATGCTAATTTATAATTCTGGATGCAAATTCATGTATTAATGGGCTAGGAAGACAGCAAAGCAGGTTTTTAGCTGGTGTGGAAAGCTGTTCGGCTGGGGAATGGCCTGGGGGGGACGAGGTGAGAAAGAAAACGTTGTGAAACTAGCAGGAATCCTCTGGTACATTATTGGTGTTAAGCCATAGAACCAAGAAGAATATCCTAATACTGTATTTGTATTCCTCAATTGTGTTGAAATGTTTGGTCACAATTATCATGACAAGAGACACAATGCTGTGATCCCTCTCCAAAGAACAATAGGTCAATTCAGAGCTTAGGGCAGCCTAGAAAAGAAAATGATGAAAGTACAGAATGATAGAATTGTAGAATAATGGAGTTGGAAGTGGTGTATAAGGCAATTGAGTCCAACCTCCTTCTCAATGCAGGAATCCAAATCAAAACAGATCTGAGTGAAAGCGATCCAATGTTGTCTTGAATGCTTCTAGTGTTAGAGCACTCAACACCTCCCAAGGTACTGTATTTTTCGCTCTATAAGATGTGAAAAAGAAGCACGCAAAGGAGGTGACTGCAACTGTGGAATTCAAGCTGCAAAAGGAGAGGCTTGCAAATGAGTTGATTGGGACTGTGTAATCCAAGCTGCAAAAGGGGAGGCTTGCGAATTAGATGATTGGAACTGTGGAATCCAATCGCTCTAATGTTTATAATAATATTTCTGTGGTTTGTTCATTTTCTTTCAAGAACAAGAAGGCAAAGAGGAGGAGAAGCATTATTATTTTAATTATCATCACAGAGGGGCTTCACTGTAGAGTAGCACAATTATTTTACTCCCTGTAGAGTTCATTTTCTTAAACACATGGAAGGGAATTCCAGAATATTAGGAAATTATCTGTGCATTTATTATCGAGAAGAGTTTCATCAGTGGAAGTGTATTCAATGCATGTACATGCAGATACGACTAGATACTATATCATGTACTAGAATCATGATAAAACATTTGTCTTGTCCTGTTGTTGGCTGAACGCACAGTGCAGTTATAGTACTGGCAATGTAGGAAGAGATATGACATCTTGGCAAATATTGCTTTGCGAATATTTTTATACCCATTTGATGAGTTCAATTTTAAAAGAAGCTTTCCCCCCATGCCCTTTACTTTGGCTACTAGTAGAGATGGGCATGAATAAAAAAAATGGCATTTCGTTTGTCATTTGTCATTTGGAGGGTCCGTTTCCATTTGTTTCCATTTTTTGCGAATGTTTGCAAAAAATTCATTTTCGTTTTCATTTGTTTCGTTACCGTTTTGTTACCATTTATTTCATTTTTTGTGATTTTTTTAAGGATTTTAAGCAATTCACTCATATTGCAGTAACGGAAACGAAACGCACGACAAAATTTCCGGTGTTTCTGTTCGTTTCGTTTCATTTTAGAGACAAAATTCATTTGTCGTTTTGTTACGTAACGAAATGAAAAAACGAAAATGGAAACGAAAAATTGTTCGTTTCGTGCCCATCTCTAGCTACTAGTGTTGGCCATTGAAACCATCGGAAGCACTATTGGGGGCTTAGTTCTTCTGATCAGTTTGTCTGGGAGCCTGAATTTTGCTCACTTAGAATTAGAGAATTCCCCTTCTATGCTGTGTTTGCCTACCTGACAGAGGTCTTTCTCTGTGGAGAATGCATGACCTGGTGGGACACTGGAAATACTTCATCCAGTTTGAGTACAAGCTTGTCCCACAAGTTTCATTTGCCTCTTTCCTAAAACCATCTTCTGCCATTTCATGAAGACCTTTCTGTTCTCACCCATTTTGCCTTGTATTTGGTGGTGAACATTGGTTTTACCTGCTTTTGCTCTCTCTAGGTGAAATTTGCCTTTTGAAATAAAGCATGTTGTCATTTAATTAACCAATATCTGTCCTGAATAATGCACACTTATTATTTGATGAATAAAAGGTTCACAGCCATAAGGTCCCTTGTTGAAACCCTGACCTGCCTAGTGAAAGGTGAAAAGATTTTTGAAAAGCATCCCTATCTTTTTCTTGAAGGCTTTCACAGCCGGGATCTGATAGTTGTTTTGAGTTTTACGGGCTGTTTGGCCGTGTTTTGGAAGTTTTTATTCCTGACATTTTGCCAGACTCTACTGAAGATGATGGCCACAGAGTCTGATGAAACGTCAGGATGAAAAACTTCCAGAACATGGCCAAGCAGCCCGAAAAACTCGCAACAATCCCTACCTTTTTTTTATCCCAGTGACACAGCAAAGTTAGATGACTCATGGGCTGATGAGAACCAATTACCATTTACACATGACATCTTCCTAACAAAGTGAGGCGCTAGTTGTGTTCCTCAGCTTATACCTGATAATGGGATTGGGTGTGTATGTCCAGGAGTGTAAAACAGCAACAAACAAACAAACAGACAGATATCTCATTAGTGGGTAGCAATGTGCTATCAAGTGTCACACAAGCTCCCTTATGCAAATATAAAGTGGTTCAAAGATTCAGGCCACAGAATAAAATAGCACCCTAAAGCAGCACCCCAAATAACTGGTTTCTTGCATGGGTTTATCTAGTCTCTTCATATATCTTTCATGCCCAGCAGTGATATCTGGATGGGCTTCCATTTCATTGATAAAACACAATGAGAGGATGAGGGGAATCTCCATAGTAAAATTTAACCGGGGAGGTTTACAAGGAGTATGATCCATCTGCTTGATTTCAGACCAGCAAAGTGGTTTTAAAGGCATGTGAGCAAAGCCAATTAACAAGGAGTCCATCTTATTCCTGGGTATATGGTGGAGGAAGGGGCAACATAAAATATGAGTTCTGGAGAAGGGATAAGTCAAATGCAATCTAATGTGCAAGATCTTATAGTCAGGGTGTTGGATTTAGTTACCTCATCAGATGGCAGGGACTGGTAACTGCCACCAATAGCTAGACATGCAAGAAACAGGATCTTCAGTGAACCATGGGGGTCCCAATGATAAAGAAGTGGACAGACCCAGATAAAAATCCTCAAGGGACAGGGGACACTAGTATCTGTCAAACCAGTCTGGCTGCATCCATGTTGAGAAATGACATAAATTAATCATGCAAACCTTTTGCATGGCTGAAAAAGGCTTACAAAACCAGCCAGAACTTCATTTGTCTCCTAAAGGCAAGGAGGGATGAGAAGCCATGGTCTAACCTTCAGGATTTGGGATGTGCTAATCAGTAAAGGGAGTGCTGCCTAGATGCCCTAAGCACATCCGATCTCTCCTGCTCTCGGAAGCTAAGCAGGGTTGGCCCTGGTCAGTACTTGGATGGGAGACCACCAGGGAATACCAGGTGCTGTAGGTGCCTGGAGTAGGAACTAGCAAACCACTCCAGTATTCCTGCCAAGAAAACTCCATGGACATGGGGTCACGAATGGTTGGTCACAACTGTAATGTTACAACACACACACAGCAATCAGTAAAGGGAGACCTGAATTATTATGAGTAGTATTCTTGTTGTTGATTATTGCCATATTGTCAAAACTATATATGGAGAACCTGTCCTCTAAAATGGCTGTCATAGTATGGGATATAGTGTGGTTGTCATCTTCCCCAATGGTTACTTCACTCTCTTTCTTATCGGTCAGTCCCTATAATATTTATTTGTTTAAAAAATGTTGTAGGAAATAGAAATGGGCACCAAGTGTCCAGTTAGTGCCACCCTGTGCCCTTTCCTGCCTCCTCAGGTGACTGACCAGTCATGAGCCACGCAGGGAGACTCCATGTCCTGCCTCCTCATTGGAGGGGGTCAGCTGCCTGAGAAGGTGGGGAAGGGCTGTCCGGGCTCTCCCCAGACACGTGCACTTTGGAAGAAGGAGGACCCTGGCAGTGTAGGACAAAAGGTGAGTGGTTCGACCAGCAAGGGCTGGGTAGAGGTAGCATCCCTAGCAATCCAAATTCTGTTTTGAATAATTAAAAAAAAGTTATGCCTTCCTATATCCATAATGACAAAAGGAGGGAAATCTACTTTCCTGCAGTTCCACCCTCCCGGTATTTTAAAATCAAGACCCTTGAGATTAGTACAGCTTTTCCCTTTAACACTAGCTCCTTGAGAATATGTTTTAACTTGCTCTTTCCCCCACCCTACACTTTTCTTCTTTTCCCATTCTCAGTGCACCAGATGGGCTCTCTTGATTGCCTTTTTATGCTCTACCTATATTCTTATATAACTAAAATAAACAGTTTAAAAAAAATCCAGATTCTCAGATGAGCGGAATTGAATCTTGCTGCCTGCATACGTTATGCAAATTAAGTAGAATTTGCTTGTATTGCATAATTTATTCTGCTTCTGGAAGTAGTAGAGGAAAGAGGAGTAACTAGGCTGGCCATCCGAAGCTCTTCCATCGTGACAAGCTGTCTTATCCGTCCATTCCTTCTGAGATTTCTCACTGCATTGCCTAATGTTGGCATCCTCAGTAGAACCATCATCAGGAATGGTTACCCATTCCTCAAGGTGCCGCTGCAAACCCTGGAACTGCCTGGATGAGTGGCTCCTTTTCTTTCCTATTTCTAATTAGGGTCAAACATGCCTGTATTGCAGGTAAAACTGTGCTCAGAACTTGGGGTTCAATCCCTGGTAGCTGGCTCATGGTTGACTCAGCCTTCCATCCTTCCGAGGTTGGTAAATTGAGTACCCAGCTTGCTGGGGGTGGGGGGCAATGTGTAGCCTGCATAATTAAACTGTAAACTGCCCAGAGACTACTTGAAGTGGTTTAAGCAGAACACTAAAACAAAGACAAAAAAGTCGAATGTGTATTCATTGAAGAGAATTGTATTTCTAGAGAAGGTATATTTCCTTTGGTTCTTTCTTTCTTTCTTTCTTTCTTTCTTTCTTTCTTTCTTTCTTTCTTTCTTTCTTTCT
>JAHTLZ010000237.1:20738993-20799874 GCA_023846285.1 Phrynocephalus versicolor
TCTTTCTTTCTTTCTTTCTTTCTTTCTTTCTTTCTTTCTTTCTTTCTAGCTTTGTCAATTTAATCAGGGGAAGGAACTAATAATGGTAGTAATGGCAAAGAGGAAATTGATAGACTCATCAAAGCATTTCAGTCAACACCACCCTGACCATTTTGTGTAGCAGATTATACAAAATTGGGTGAGAAAGCTAAGACCCTAGAGAAGAAAAACAGCATTGAACAAGATCATTATAGGCTTGAGCACTGGACAGAAAACAACAGAATGAAGTGCAACATTGGAACACTTACAGAGAGTTAAAAAAAACCCCAAATGCATAGTGACAAGATGCTTAGAGTAAGAAAAAATTAGAATTATTTCAGATTGCCGGTTTAATATGCGTTCAGTGTGTTGTAGCTGCAAAAAAGGCAAACATGATTGTGTCTGTTTTCTGTGCGATCAAACTGGAACCCACTTATAGTGCTACTGATAGGGTTTTTTTTAAGATAAGTGAAATATTTAAGGAGTGGTTTTACAATTTCCATCAACAAGCAATGTCTTGCAAGCAGTGGAGCAGGTGACATGACCACAAGGGAGATAATGGTGGCTCCCCTCCCACTGTCGGTGATTGTCTGGAATGTTCCATCTCAGGGAAGCCTCAAAAGCAAGGGGAAGAGAGAGGAAGGCAGGTTCCCCTTGCACCAACCAGGCCCATTTTTAAAGGAGACTGCAGGCGATCGCACGATGCCAAGCAGCACAGAAAAAAAGCTTTAAAAATAAAAAACCCTGAATTCCCGGCCATAAAAGCAGGCGAAAATATGCCTGCCTCAGTGAGGGCACCTACCGAGGGGTGGTTTCTGGGGGGAGTCCCCGGCCTCCCCCCCCTCTCCTGTCCTGGGCTGCTGGTACCAGGCTGGGGGGGCATCGTCATCTCCATTTGCCATGCGGTGGGGGGGGGATCCAAAATGGCGACCACAATATTTATTTTTAAATCGTGGTCCAAAAACACACCAAAGCACCACAGAAACATTTGAAAATTAGGTATTTTAAATGCCTGGTTTTTTATAGTAGCAGCAGTGAGTTTTTCTTGCAACAAAACGTCTCCATTGATTTTATTTTATTTTATTTTTATTTTTATTTTTTTACACCTGCGCACGCACAATGATGGACTGGCCATGGGATGAGACCATGCAAATTTTTGGAGCCATTCCACCAATCGCATGGCCAGGTTTTGCTGAGACTTCTGCATATGCCAGAGAGGGCATAAAAAGTCCACCAACCCTAAGCCTAAGCCTAACCCTAACCCTAACCCTAACCCATACGCCAGTACACTGTCTTCTTAGTGGGTCAGAGGCACCCAGAGGTGCAGCCCACTAACCCATCCTAACCTTAACCATTACCCTAAGCCTAGCCCTTACCCTAACCCCAACCCTAAGCTAGATTCATACGCAAGTACACTTCCCTTCTTAGTGGGTCAGAGTGGTGCATCGAAAGGTGCCTCCAACTCCAGACCCACTCCCTCCCTTGTAACCTGTACGCCAGTACGCTTTCCTTCTTAGTGAGTCAGAGTCAGCGCCGAGAGAGGTGCCTTTGACACACTAACCCCCAACCATGGCTAATATGGCTAATAATGGCAAATTGGCTAATGGCTATAATGTTCTTAGTGAGACAGCGAAGTGCCGATGAGGTTTCCTGTCACACTAACAACAACCCAACATAATTGGCAGCAGCTACGCGTTACGCTTCCCTTCCCTTCTGGGTCAACTCAGAGGGAGGCAGAGAGGTGCCTCTCAGAGCCCCCCCCTAAACCTGTACAAACGACAGACGACAAACAGAACGACAAATTTTTGAAAATTTTCACGAAGAACGGAAACGACCCAAAACGGGCCCTTCCCGACAAACGACAACTCGAAACATTTTTTTTTCTGGTCATGCCCATCTCTAGTTGTCACATTAAAAACACAGAGCAAAATCCAGTTGTTAGTCCCAAACAGAGCAGATTCCACAGCCAGGTAGGTACCCGAACCATGGTGTGGACGTGGACTTCTAGCCAACTTCTTTTGTGAGTTTTGGCACTTTGTGTGGACAGTATGTGGTCTGTGTGTCCCCAAAATGGATCATCTGAGTTTCCATGATTTCTTATGGGGAAATTTGCTTTGCTATAAGAGCATTTTGGTTTACAAGCATGCTTCCTGAATGAATTATGCTCGAAACCAAGGTAATACTGTATTTCATTGTCTAGTTCCTTGCATATTTACTCTTACAGGCTTTAGGTTTAGACAGAGGAGATAATGCAGTCTTCCCAGGGGATCTCCATTCCCTTGAGATTCATTTCAACACTCACACTTCTAATTTACATTGCTTGCTTTTCACCTACACAAATAGATAACCTTTAGTTCAGCTGTAGAATCCTTCTCTTGCCCAGCATTTAATTAACATCCTCCTTAGGCTTGTTAATTGGTTGGGTCACACTTTTGTGGAAACAACCCTCTTCAACATCTTAATCATGAACGCCTTTTGAGAAAAACCAACACTCTGTTGGCAGACACAGTGGAAAACAAACAGCAGGTTTGAAACAAAATGTAGGAGAAAACTGAATTTAGTGCACATGGCCAAAGATTCAGTTTCTCTGTCATGATGTGTAGTATAAACTCCATGGCTTCTTTAAATAATAGATAAATATTATGTGAAGAATGTTCCTCATTCTACAGTATTGTCAAGTTTCAACAGGTAATTCCAAGTTCTGGTGTTGCAGAGGAGTAGATGATACAATTTTGTTCACATTTGTCAAAGATGCAATCTAATGCACACCTTCCGAAAGAATATTATGATCTGGACACAATTTATCTTTTGGACTAACACGTCAAGTGTTGTGATTAGAGATGGGCACAAACCATTCTATGAACCAAAAATAGTAACAGTGAATTGGGCTTGTTCGTGGTTCAATGGTTTGCGAAGAATTAAAATCCCTTCCCAATGGCACTCTGAAGACAGGGAAGATCGTAGCTGTCCATGAGAAGGACCAACACATGGCTTCCAGCAGAGGCTCAAACTCATGGCCTGCTCCTTCGTGAGGAAGAGCCTCCTCTCAGGAAGACCAGAAATCCTGGCTGCTGAGACCCTTGGGTGAAATATTGTGGATGAGATGTAAAGAAATCTCACAATGTTTTGTCTGGGAATGGGCCCAGACCGAACATTTAACAGTCCTAGGCCTTGATTTCACCATAGGTGGCAGTGCAACCCACCGGGTTCCCTCATGACTAGAGATGGGCACAAAATGAATTTTTAGTTTGTTTCATTATTTGTTATTCATTTTGTTAGGTAACAAAATGAATAACGATGCCCATAGCGATTTTAGAACAAAATGAAACAAACCCGAAAAAATGGTTCGGTTCGGTTTGTTTTGTTCTTCACCGCTGTCATCGCCCGCGGGGGAGGACTGTGACAGAGCCCTGTTCTTGCCTCCGCACACAAAGACGGGATGGAGGCTCTCTCCCTAGGGATCTCCGCTGCGGAGGTCGTTGGAGAGAGGGCCATGGTCTCCCAACCCAAGTGATCTCTTCTGCGAGTGAATGACAGCTGGCCGGGCTGTCATCCACCAGCGGCGGAGGGTGTTCAAGAGAAGGCCATGGTCTCCCGACCCAAGGGATCTCTGCCGCGAGTGGATGACAGCCGGCAGAGATCCCTTGGGTCAGGAGAGAGCCACGGTCCCGCCTCCCCTAGTGGGCTGAAGCTGATCCGGGCTGGGGTGGGGGAAAACCTTTTCCCCCCACCACAGGGCCGATAAGCTGACACATACGTGGGGGAGGGAAAGAACACACAAACACAAATGTTGCACAAGCACCACATATGCACCCCACCCCCAAAACAGTAAAAAAAGTGAAAAGAAACACAACACACACACACAACACAGAGAAACGAAATGAACCAAAACAAAAATGAAACAATTTTTTAAAAATCAATTTCAAATGAAATGAAACGAAATGAAATGGAGACAAAAAACAAAACAAAAATGAAACACCACTTTTGCGTTTTGTGCTGATCTCTGCTCATCACCTTACTGGGTGCCAGAAAGGACTTTCTGATATCATAATGATTACATGTTGTGTTGGGGTTTCTCTACTGTGTTATATATTTCATGTCTTATGATTCATATTTTACTCTCACTGATGATATAGTATGGTATGGCATAGTTACTGTGCCACAGCTTTTTCTTTTTGGTGTATGGACATGAAGTGAACTTGTGAGGAGGGGAAGAAATTAAAGCAGGGAAATTGTGAGGAGGAGATGGGGAGGTAGGCAAGATGGCTGTCTATTTTTTATTTGTTTGCTTATTTATTATTTTTCTATTCTGAGTAGATTACAACAGAAAATGAACATAAAATAACAAAAAAAGAGAAACCCACCCCTCAGCTCTAGAACCTATTTAAACAACAAGACATACAAAAGCTCAAGATGGTGACAACAAAAAATACAAATTAAATGAATTACACAGTTAAACAGTTAAATTAAATTAGATTAAATTAAAAAGTTCTCACAACAAACAATTATTACAAACAGAATTTACTTTTAAAAATATTTATTTGTAATTGTAAATATCAAATGGAGTAAAATTAGATTAAATTAAAAAGTTCTCGCAACAAACAATTATTACAAACAGAATTTACTTTTAAAAATATTTATTTGTAATTGTAAATATCAAATGGAGTAAAAATCTCCTGAACTGTTTACTAGTTTATGTGGAACAACCCCCCAAAAACTCTAAAAAATGTTTAAAAATCCAGAATAAACAATTATTCATATTTCCTCTTTTCAGTATTAAATAGAAATAAAATAAAAACCTCACTCTCAGAGAAAGAATTGAATGGGGAAAATGTATTGAAGGAAGTGGGACTAAGTTTCAGTGAATGGGCATGAAATTTAACCAGAATCATTTTTATTGCTCTGTATTTTCTTCAGTTGCTTTGAGGCCTAGTGAAGAGGACAGAACAGAACCAAACACACCCACCCACATGCAAAAACAAAAATGAAACCTTTTTATTTTTCTTGTGACAATAGCAGCACCTCCTAAAGAAAGAAATGCATCTTGTTCTTGCATCGGAGAGTTCAGTTTGTAACCTAAGACTTGCTTGTCCTCAGTGCAGAAAAAAATAGAATAATCTGATACTATACATATTTTTAGAAATGATTTGGAAAATATTAGAATACCCTGTCTTAAAATATTTTATTCATCATGTTAAAATAAAACATTCCATAATATATTTTTTCTTTTTTCAATGTTTCCAATTTTTCAGAACACCCCCCCCAAAAAAAAAAGTCTTCTGGGAAAAAAAATAGAAAAAACATTTTTTATGGGCCTTCAAATCTCTAATCCTGACTCGTCCTCCTAGAATGAAACAACCGTTCACATCAGGAAAAGCACTGTTAGAATTATTCCACCTTTAACAAAGGGGATGGGGAAAGCTCCCAGCAACAGGAGAACACTTCAAATTGTAATCACATCAGTGATACATTTTGCATCAGTGAGATCACAGAAAAATATAGTACTTCAAATTCACTCATGCTAATTGAGGGGTAAATGCTGAAGAATTTGTCAGTGCAGGCACTATCTTTATCCATTCTCACCTTTTCCACCAATACATCTACCTAAACATATAATATTAAACCTGAGTAGACATGTATGTGGTTGCACAGTTAATTTATTTCTTAAAGAAAACCCAACATTGTGGAAAAGGTGGAAGGCCTTTTGCACATGTTCAGAAACAATCAGTCTTCAGGGCCAGTTTTGAAAACACAAGCCCATTCCCTTTTTGTGTACCAGGTAACTATGCCAAAGCGTTTGACTGTGTAGACCACAACAAACTATGGCAAGTCCTTAAAGGAATGGGAGTGCCTGACCACCTTATCTGTCTCTTAAGAAATCTATATGTGGGACAAGCAGCAACCGTCAGAACTGGATATGGAACAACTGACTGGTTTAGAATTGGGAAAGGAGTACGACAAGGCTGTATACTGTCACCTTGCCTATTTAACTTATATGCAGAGTACATCATGAGAAAGGCAGGTCTGGATGAATCACAAGCCGGAATTAAGATTGCCGGAAGAAATATCAACAACCACAGATACGCAGATGATACTACTCTAATAGCAGAGAGTGAGGAGGAATTAAAGAACCTCTTAATGAGGGTGAAAGAGGAGAGTGAAAAAAATGGGCTGAAGCTCAACATCAAAAAAACTAAGATCATGGCCACTGGTCCCATCACCTCCTGGCAAATAGAAGGGGAAGAAATGGAGGCAATGACAGAGTTTATTTTCTTGGGCTCCTTGATCACTGCGGATGGCGACTGCAGCAACGAAATAAAAAGACGCCTGCTTCTTGGGAGGAAAGCAATGGCAAACCTAGATAGCATCCTAAAGAGCAGAGACATCACTTTGCCAACTAAGGTCAGGATAGTCAAAGCTATGGTTTTTCCAGTAGTGATGTATGGAAGTGAGAGCTGGACTATAAAGAAGGCTGATCGCCACAGAATTGATGCTTTTGAGCTGTGGTGCTGGAGGAGAGTCTTGAGAGTCCCCTGGACTGCAAAGAGAT
This sequence comes from Phrynocephalus versicolor, assembly GCA_023846285.1. Lineage (NCBI taxonomy): Eukaryota > Metazoa > Chordata > Lepidosauria > Squamata > Agamidae > Phrynocephalus > Phrynocephalus versicolor. The sequence goes on from JAHTLZ010000237.1 coordinate 20,745,562, forward strand.
CAAACCTATCCATTCTGAAAGAAATCAACCCCGAATGTTCTCTGGAAGGACAGATTTTGAAGCTGAGGCTCCAGTACTTTGGCCACCTCATGAGAAGAGAGGACTCCTTGGAAAAGTCCCTGATGCTGGGAAAAATCGAAGGCAAAAGGAAAAGAGGACGACAGAGAATGAGATGGTTGGACGGTGTCATCGATGCAACCAAAATGAATTTGATAAAACTCCGGGAGGCAGTGGAGGATAGGAAGGCCTGGCGAGCTCTGGTCCATGGGGTCACGAAGAGTCGGACACGACTGAATGACTGAATGACGACGAACTCCAAAAAAGATTTTTTTTTATTCCTTCATTGCTATTAAAAAGTACATTTAACATTTTAAGTGCTTTTTGATTGTACAAAGCACTTTGCCTCCATTAGTTTAGTAATCCTTACAGCAATCCTAAATCAAACCAATGTGGTTATTCCCATTTTGCAGCTGGGCTCTGAGCTTCAGGCTTATGATAGGCACAGTTACATAGTTTTAAACTCTCTACCTAATGGTCACTGAGAGTAAAATTGTTGTGAATATGTTTTCTTCACTTAAAAATATTTTTGCAGTTGTTTCCATGTTGTTTTTCTCATAAAGCTTGTTTACTTAGGCCTGGCAGCCTCATTCTCAAAATGCTCCCTAATTTGTAACGAGAAAAGGGGATAAATTTAAAAAGTGAATCACAATATTCAATCAAGATTGCTAATTCGTCTCTTCATTTTTTTTGGGTCCGGACACCCCACCAAATGCAACAAATAACCATAGAGAATAGATGCGAGTTTAATCAATTAGATTTCTAGGCTGAAGCCAATATGATTTATCCATTAACATTTGTTAATTAGATTTCACTGAAAATATATCTGCGTACATTTATGCACACATTCACCCAAACATATGTGTGTGCGCCAGTGCACATCTTCTTCGTTTGAAGGTTGTTAAATGCCCTTGTCTTTGATTTCTCATAAATCCTGAAAGAAGGAAAGATATAAGGGCAACAGTTAAACAATAGGAAGATTGCTAATTATATTGTCAATCAAGAAGACACAGAGGTGAGACTGTCTTCTTATCCTCAGCTGACCCACTTTTGTTGAAATATCCCGACACTTTAAACACCAGCAATACTGTGAAACATGACATGATTTAGCAGAGCCCTTGCTGTACTGGAGGTCTGGTAGAATAAGAACCTGATGGATTTATCATGGGTAGGTTTTGCCTTGGAAGCTTGCAGAAAACTTTCTCTAATGCATTCAGGAATAGCGTCAGGTATACATAAAAATTATGAATCAAGTTTGTCCCCAATGTACTGTATTTCTTTTGATGTAAGCACAGCTTTCCCAGAAGTAATTGTCAGTCCCCTGCTCTTTAAAAAGATTGCATTTTATGTATAAAAATAAAGCAGAGGTAAATATTTAATATACACTTCCTGAGCCTATAGTATATCAAGGTTTAATTTGTTGTAGTTCATGTACATAATAAAACATTAAGCAGGCCATGCTGAGAGGTACATACAGGGCACTCTCAGAAGAGAATGAAATATAGCAAATCAAAGTGATCAAGCGAAACGTGAAATGTAGCAGATCTCTTTCCCAATAAATCCAACATTTAATTACCAAATTTCCATTTCTGGAAATAGGCCACCGTTCTACCTGACACATCTGTTTATACTTAAGGCCCCCCGTATGTTTTCTAGGATTAGCTTCTCGGCAGGGATTCTAAGAAACTGAGAGATGACCCAGAGGCAGGATTGCAGCCCTCTCTCCGCCAATCTCCGCAGCCGGGGGGGGTGTCACCCCTTCGCGGTGGAGGATGGTTGAAAGCGGACCGTGGGCTCTGCTCTGCTGTCATTTCCCCGTGGCGGAGATCCCTTCAGAGGGGACTGTGAGCTTGACCGCACAAGCCAAGCCGAGTCCATGGCCTACTTTCAAGGGATTGCCGCCATTTGGAGATGACAGCCGGCTCAGCTGTCATCTCCCTGCAGCAGAGTTCCCTTCAGAGTAGACTGCTCTGCTTGTGCAGCCAAGCCAGCAGTCCCCTGTGAAGGTTTGGTGGTGGCGGCGGGAGCCGCAGTCCCGCCTCCTCATGCAGAGGCGATACCGCGGCCCTCTTCTGACCACTCTCCACCCTGAGTGGATGATAGTCAGGCCGGCTGTCATCCGCTCATGGTGGAGGGTGGCGAGAGGCAGCCATGGTCTGGATCTTCGCTGCGGGTGCATGACACCCAGCTTGGCTGTCATCCACTTGCGGCGGAGGGTGGTCGGGAGAGGGCCGCGGTCTCGCCTCCACACGAGGAGGTGGGATTGCGGCTCTCTCCGCCGCCAAAAAAATCATTCGAACCTGAACCCGAACCGAACCAAGGGTGGGCCCGAACCAGACGAACCCGAACCATGGGCTTTCTGGTTTGTGCCCATCTCTAGTTTTGACTGTAGTGTCTGTTTTGGATTCTGTCTCTATTCCCCTCATCCTGCCTCCCTGTCTGACTGCCCAGCACCACAGAGGAGCAAAGATGACATTGAAACCTGCTTCCTTGTTGGACTTCATCTCCACGGAGGTGCAGAGCAAGGTAAGTGATTGGCTGCTTGTGTGTCGGAGGCTTCCGAATACCACCTAGGCTCACGCCATTGCCCTTCCCTAATTTCCACATCTCTGATTATTCACACATATTTATATTTGAACACAGTTTCCCTCTGTTACTATTTTGTAAGCCTCCCTCAAAGGCATTCGGAGGATGAGTGACTTGATGGGATGATAATATTGACATTATTTAATGCATGCCATTTAGAAACATTGCTGAGAAACCACTTTTTACACTCCTTCAAGATCAATGCCCTTTTGGGGGTTGGCACTGGATGAGTTGAAAAATCCAAAGAAGAGGATACAATAAGTCTTTATAGCAAGGAACATGTTTCAAAGCAAGACATGCAAAAGACCTATGTTTTCTGAAGAGTTTGAGCCCTCCTTTGCTCAGATTTTGCAAGTGATTTATTACAAATAGCTAGTTACCTGTAGTTACGTCACATCCCCAGCAACAACAAAAAATGAGCTATATAATATTAGGAATAACAAGGAAAAATTTCACTCCTTTTGTAGAGGAAGTGTACCTTCTAGTAGAGAATGCAGCACGAATTTTGGGCTACACCCCCCAGAATGCCCCTCTCTGGTTGTGGAAGATATATTCTAAAATAGAAACTCTTTGAAACCTTCATTTGGGCGTGGAGGCAATGATGAGGTTGACTGATGAAAGAGAGAGGAAAGCATCATTTGCATCAAAGGCTAGCAGCTTCATACACCAGAATTCAATTAATTCATTTACACCTTCTCCAAACGGGAGGAGGTAACAAGCGGGGTACCTACCCCAAGGCTCGGTCCTGGGTCCAGTGCTCTTCAACAGTTGATGACTTGGACAAAGGAGTGCAGGGAATGCTTGTCAAATTCACATATGATACAAAATTGACTGGAATAGCTAATACTCTAGAAGACAGAAACAAAATTCAAAATGATCTTGATAGGCTGGAGCAGTGGGCTGAAACCAACAGAATGAAATTTACTGTATCAGGGAGAAGTGCATAGTATCGCACCTAGGAAGAAGAAAACCAATGCAAAATTACAAGATAGAGGACACTTGGCTCTGCAATACTATAAGCGAGAAGGACCTTGGAATTCTTTTAGATCATAAGTTGAAAATGAGCCAAATGTGTGATGCGTCCACAAAAAAAGCAAATACTTTTTTAGGCTACCTTAACTGAAGTATAATTTCCAAGTCTTGTAAGGTGCTTGTCCTCTATTCAGCACTGGCTAGGCCTCATCTTGAATACTGTATGTAATGTTAACGTGTTTGCCCCTGGCCCTTTCACAGGCTGTTGACAATCACTGCTTCTGAATTTTCCACCAACTAGCTTTGCTAATAAATTAAAGCCTTCAGACTGTTTTTAAGTTGAATAAAAATAAAAGAAGTTTATTGATTACAAAGTAGATTAAAACCATTAATGGTAACATGTTGAAATATAAACAAAAAGACGAATATAGCTCAAACCCACTTCAGTTTGATTACTAATAAAGTTAAATGCATGCACATCCAGTTCCTAAGTTTACAAACTCTAAACAGTTAGTCTTCTTCACAGACACTCTAAACTCCTATCTCTTCTCTATCTTTACACCAGCAAGTAAAACTCCCTTATCTAAACCTATCTGACTTTCTCTCAGATAATGCCAGTCTCTATGTAACTAAAACAGTGCTGAGCAGAGCCTTAAATCCCCTCAGGCATCTCCCCAGACTGTCTCATTGGTCTACAAACCCACCAATCAGTACAGCCACCTCTCATGAATTATTCATTACCATGTTTAACCTGAAAAAAAAACTGAGGGGTAATATTACAGCACCTTTCAAATACTTGAAGGGCTGTCATACGGAGGACGGGCAGGATATAGTCTCAATCAACCCAGAATACAGGACACACACTACAAAAGGCTCAAGTTGAAAGAACCCAATACAGTATTCAGCTGAATGTAAGGAAAGGTTTTCTAACTGTTAGAGCAGTATGGCAGTGGAACCACTTAACTTGAGAGGGGGTGAGTGCTCCCAACACTGGAGGCATTCAAGAGGAATTGGGACAACCACCTGGCAGATATCCTCTGATTTGTATTCCTGAACCGAGTGGAGGGCTAGACTTGATGGCCTTATAGGCTTCTTCCAACTCATTATTATATGATTCCATGATTACAGGTGAGCAATGAAAAACTAAACCATTGCTTTTAAAAATCTTGTTGCAGTAATAATGCGTAACTTTTTCCAAAGGGCCGCAGAACTATAGCAGAAACCAATTGCTTTTAAATAAAGCAATATCGGTGGCAATGACTTTTTTTTCTTTATAATTTATTCTTTCTGTCCTTCCTCAGCCATTGTTTTGCCCAAGAGTGCTACTGGAATTACTTTTTCTCATGACTTTCTCTCATGACATGGTATCATTCAGAATTCAGAAGGGATGCCCGTGAGGGAAAGAAAGTGGCAGCTACTGAAGAGAAAGAACTACCCGTGCTTCTGTTTTAAAGGTAAAGATGGTGTGAACTTTCAGAAAACAATTACTTCCTCCCCCACAAAAGGTGGTCAAAGGCTGCATCGTCATAATTCACCTCAGAAAAGGAACCAACTTGTGTTGTTTTCCACCGTTATTATTTTGTGTCCTGTCACCCGAGCAGGGATTCTTTTGGATTCAAGGCAAAAGAACACAAGTAAAAGAAAAAGGCTACAAAACTTTACTAAGGTAAATAAATAAATAAATAAATGGTGAAATGAGTATAAAGCTCAATAATATAAGACAGGAGTACAGTATCTTTTCATGTAAAAGACTATATTTTTGTTTGAAATGGTTGTCTTACACATGGAAGTAAGCCGAGGAGAGAACTGCCCAGTTGTGAAAATCTAATTTTGGGTTGGAAAAGTGGAGGCCGTCTTATACATGGGCATCTTAGAGATGAAAAACTGGAGTAGTTCTGAGCATGGAATTTAACTGTAATGCAGCAGAATAAGCAGTGCAGCAGAATTCTTGGAGCTCCTTCTGTCACTGGGACTTCTTTGTGCACACAGACTGTCCTGGTTGCTTAACTCCTCCAGTTCACCAGGAGCTGGGCCAGGTAGTGGTGGCCAACATTGAAGCTCAGAGCACCAAGATTTTTTGGTAGTGGTTGGGACCTCATATACCTTTAAGGCAACTTACACTTTAGGATTTTGGAATTTCCCAAAATTTGCCTTCACACTCTTAAGCTGGAGTTTCTGCTTTCAGTGGAAGGCACAGAATTCTCTTTTTAAAGAGTCTGGCTTCAACTGCCATTAGGAAATATCTTCTAATGCAGAGGTTAGCTGGTACTCAATGACCTCAAAGGCTTCTCCCTTGACTCTCAGTCAAGACCATCAGCACAGGCTGCTGGAGTTCCCAGTTTTTCTTGCCTCTGCTGCAACAACTCACTGCCTCAGACATTGTGGTGAAAACGCCCTGCCCTTTTTCTGGCCCACTCCGGTATATTAGGTATTCCTGTGTCTTCCATACCCTGCAAAGCACTTCAAACTATTAGGTTGAGAATGCGGGCCATACACCACAGTCTTTTCATCTTCCCAGCCTGCAGTGTTGCCACTTTTTGCCTTGTTGTCTGTGACAAACACACCTTGCCTTTCTGTATCTAGACTGCGTTGCTGCAGCATGTTCCCCAGATCCTCTTAAATGTTGTGAGATGTGTGACTTCTGTCCATGATGACCACATTGAACAGGGCTCACCTGTATCCTGCTCTTGTGTGTTGTCTTATGTATTCCCCCCCCCCCCGGCTTCCCTGGACCGGTGGCTCAACCTCTGCCCTCTGATGTCTCTTAGCTTGCACAATAAGGAAGCCGCTTGCCCCCACAGTGCCCCCTTTCTTTTGTCATCTGCATTGTTGAGTCTTCAGGTGGCTGAAGGTCACTTATATCTGTTTCCCTTTAAACCAGAGGTTTCAAAATGCAAGTTGAGGATTCAGAGAAGCACACAGAAAACTTCTGCAGTGCAGGCTTGCACCAGAGTATATCCTAACAGCAAATACCGGGGTGGGGGTGGGGGTGGGTTTATTAGCAGTTATGCCCATCTTTCAATTGGAAAAAACCAAATGTGAAAAAAATACCTACTGGTGTATATGGCTGCTGCTAGATTTCATTGGTCTAGAGAGACATCATATATAGGTTTTGTTCTCTCCCCAACTCCCTTTTCTTGGGACACCCAAGGAGACACTGAGTTCTCTGCTTCCGTTAACCTTGGTGCAGAAGTGTCTTTGAGTTTCATTTCTCAAGAAATCATTCCAGGATGCCTGAGAAATATTTGTCACTATCACTTCTTCTGCTGATAAGCAGAAACCTAGCCATTTGCTTTCTAATCTATAGGCATAACTCAGACTACAAATGGTAGGAAAGGAATTAATATTACAGATATTCAGAACAATGAAGTTCAGATTTGGATATATTTAGAACTATCCAAATATGGCACTACTCAGTGAACTCTTAATATCTCTGCATCCAAATGCACAGCCCTCCTTAGAAACTTGGTTGAGTTGTCTGTTCCTTGAAGCAGGTGTAAGAGAAACAACATCATTTCCCTGTGAGGCACCTGTCCCTCTATCTCTATGTTAAGGGTCTTTTAAAGAAACAAAAACAAATTCTCTTTGATGATTTTTAAAACAGGCAAAGAGGCAACCTTGGTATGCAATATTTATACCAAACATTACTTAAAAACACATCCCAGTTTGACTTAGCAGGTTTACAAGCAAGGTGTTCTTAAATATAGGAAGGTTAATGGAGTCTTTACTTAGCTGCTATGATTATTCTCACTGTCCTCACCCACATCATCATCCATTTACAAGCCTATACCAATGAATGGCTGAAAAAAATCTATATGCTGAAGAGCATTAAAATTGGCAAGATTCAGAAATCCCTTAATCATACACAAAAATCTCAGAAATGCCATGTGGAACTAAATAAAATAAGTTAAGAAATAGTTCTAATAATTAGTTTTAAGAGGGCAAGAGATAGCAAAGGAGGAACGGGAAAGTTCTAAAAAGAAAACATGATTTTTTTTGGAAGGCAAGCCTGTCCACAATGCTGATTTTGCCTTATTGCCTTGTGGACTATGGAGCTCAAAAGATGGGATAAATGTACCAAAAACTAAATGAAGTTTGCCATTCCCAAAGGGCGAACATCCAGCCATCTTACTCTCCCTCAGTCGCATCTAATCGACTTGGCTTATGACCTGTTCCTGCAATATTTTGCATTTGCTTTCTTCCCGGCCACATGGCTGAGTTTCACTGGCAAGTGGATGGATGGATCAGAAATGTCATCATGTCAGCCCAGAGTGGGGTTCTGTGGGGTGGAGTAGAAGGGAAAGGAATGGATGGGTGCTATTTTTCAAGCTGCCAATTTATACACAACCACATTTGGTCACAAGGAAAAGACTTACATTATTGGATTCTTCCTATATGAGTTTCTCCTTTCTCTTTTAAAATAAGATTTGCTTACAGTACCGAGGAACCCTGAATGTCCTTTGTGGTCAAAATCGTTACAGGATAAATAATGCAGAACTTACCCCCTTATGATGCGGCTTTACTGCTGATGGTCTCCAAGTCTGATGGATAATCTGACCCTGATCTCTCTCTCTCCTCCTATCTAATAATTTCATAATTCCAAAGTTACGATTGCTTTGTCTTAATTACAAGAATCTCTATGGCTGCTTTCACATGACCACTAAAATCTGCAGCAAACCTTGATCCGGATCACACACACACACACACCCTGGAGCAGTCATGTGGTTGATGTTGCAGTTTGGGTGTTCCTATGGTTGCATTTTGAAAATCCGCAACCGTTCTGATCCCATGACTGAGAACTGCAGCAAAGACACAATAACAGGGTCAAAAAGGTTCCCACGGACTCAAGTAACAAAATCTGCATCAGAACAGCAACAAGGATTTTACAACCTCGACCAGGTACTTGTAAAATGTGCTGGGTCACACTTAAGTGGGTGTGGTCACACTTTATTTTTTTTTAATTCCATGCTCGTGGGAAAACAATTTTATGCACCGCATGTGCGAGCACTTTGCAGCGGATTTTAGTGGTTGTGTGAAAGCAGCCTGTGTTGTTTTCTCCCTTCCCAAACTCAAAGTTGGAGAAGGTCACCTTCAATATTTATAGCGGCAGTGGTACTGTAATAATGAGGCACAGGCAGGCCAAATTGGAATCAAGAACATCAAGCTAGAGAAGACCAACTATTTCTTAGAATACACAATTGTGCAACCTAGCATGTGTATATAAGATTGATTGAGATGCGGCATTTACATAACACAGCCTTGTGACCAACCACATTCTTTCTGGTGTTAGCCAATAGGTGTTTGAAAGAGTTAACCGCCAGACAGAGGAAGTGATAGTCAGGGTAAGGCTTATTCTGCTTGTTTGCTTGTTCTGTTCATCTGTTACCATGAGACTTTTTTTTTCTGTTGAGAAGTAATGTTTTTCCCACCCAATTATGCTGTCTGCTATTAGTATGTTATTAAAGAAAGCTATTACGAAACTATTATAAGTCTGTCAAGCACAAGAAAACAATGTTTAAGTACTGTTTGTTTATTTTACAGCATGTTGCACAATAAAAAATTCTTAAAAGTGTTTCCAGGACTTGCTGAATATTATTTCAACTGTTGGCACGTAGCAGTTCCTATACGTGTACCAAGGGAGAACCTATTCATGATCTGTGGGGATTTTTTTTAAAAAATAGTAGCACTTGATCCACCTCTGTGTGTTGATTCTCAGACATTTCAACTAGAGATGGGCACGACTCAGAAAAATTGTTCGTTTTCGTTTTCGGCTAGGGGTCCGTTTCGGCTCGTTTCCGTTTTTGTGAGCTAATTTCAAATTTTTTCGTTTTCATTTCGTTACGTAACGAAAATGAAAAAATGAAAACAAAAACGAAAATTTTTTCGTTTCTTCCCATTTAGCTCCATTATGTGTTTTTCCAGTAATGAAAAACGAAAATGGCTCGAAATTAGTCATTTCGTTTCCGTTTTCATTCCAGTTCTGAGCCGTTTTTCGTTTTTCGTTTCGTTACGTAACGGAAACGAAAGACGAAAACGAAAACGAAAATACCGCTAAGTCGTGCCCATCTCTAATTTCAACACTCCTAAGAACAGCTACTAGTATTCTCAAAGGCTTTCACGGCCGGGATCTGATAGCTGTTGTGAGCTTTTCAGGCTGTTTGGCTGTGTTCTGGAAGTTTTTCTTCCTGACATTTTGCCAGACTCTATGGCCGGCATCTTCAGAGGGCAAGGAGCTCAGGGAACCCAGAGCAGCACAGAGCCCCTTGGCCTCTGAAGATGCCTGCCACAGAGTCTGGTGAGATGTCAGGAAGAAAAACTTTCAGAACACGGCCAAACAGCCTGAAAAACTCACAACAGCTAACAGCTACTAGTTTACAAAGGAGGAAGTAACTCTCATACTTTGGTATAAAGCTCCGGGATGGTGTTGGCATACCCAATACTGTACAGTGGAACCTTGTATAAAGGAATTAATTCGTTCCAAATGAAATTATGTTAAGCAAATTTTCCTTTATACAAATTTCCCATAGGAATGCATTGAAAACAGAGTAATCTCTAATTTTGACCATTGTTATGTTGTATGGATTCACCCCATAGGCAATTCTGTTAAGCAATTGCCCCCTATCTCTGGATTTTTTTATGTTGTACAGATTTTATATTATACAAGCCGTTAGTTATATGAGGGTCCACTGTATATAAAAACAACCATCAGCCACTAAGCATTCAGTTCTGGTGCCTCTGTCCTCATCTGGAGTTATACAAAGCTGACCATTTCTCTGGGAACTAGACCTTTGGATTTTAACATAGAGGACAATGATTCAAATTTCCCAAATGTATAGCTGTCATTGTGAACATACAGTCAGTGCCATAGGCTGTGTTCCTTCTAAAGCAGCTATTTTTCGAGAAAAGTAATTTCAATCCCAGCAGGAATGCTGGCTCAACTTCCCATCCCATCAGTTTTAAATTAGTAAAACTTTATTGGCAGAAAGGTTTTTAGTTGGTGAAATCAGGACACATCCCCTTTTGGTGCTTCCTAAAGGTTCATCTGCTGGCTGATTTTAAATTTTGAAAGAACAATATGAGAAAACAGTGTAAGTACTTCACACCTCAAATATTTCAGTATATTCGTAAAATGTCACAGGAGGACAATTCAATAACCATAAGCTGATGTTTCCTTTTTGTCGAAGGACACAGTTATAGATTTGGAAGGAACACTGACGTTCATCCACTCTGAATTCCTACCAAGGTGGAAAATTACTGCAAAAGCATCTCGGAGAGACAGCCCACCCAGTATCCAGTGTGCTTAATTTAAAACGGTTAATTGTAGAGGACTGTATCTGGACATGCTTTCAAGTGGATAGCCAGGTTTCAATCGAAGGAATATGGATCAGGTGATACTGTGTAGGAATTTATAGAGAAGAAATGCCCCTGGAGCATCCTCCAGTCATTTTCCCCCCCCCTTAAGAAGCTAAGAGGTGGGGTAGGACCGGTGAGCATAGGAAGAAAGCATCAATTTCTTCTTTTTCTTGTACTCCTCTTTCACTTCAGAAGGCATATTTGTCCGGCTTCAGAAATCCCAGCTCGAATTCAGGGGAAACGATGTCAAAGGACTTCTATGCTGAAGCATGCCATAACTGCCCTGTTTCTGGCCGTGGCACAGTGGAGATGACAGGCCTTCATTTCATATAGAAAGTCTCCAGCGAGTTTAACCCCCTTAACACCTTGGCTCGGTTCATTCGTGGATTCGGCTTCCCTCGCACTCGTTTGTGGGGGTTTCCTTTTCCCACTCCTGTGCAGCTCCTCCTTGCTAGCTTGCAAATGGTAATAGATCTCTATATCATATCGAGTTTGGAGGACTTATTCATTTTTCCTGCAAAAGTTAAATAAAGTGCAAAACTTTTGGCCCATCAATCCTTGAGCAAGCTGTCCAAGGTGACATTTCATTAGCACATTTTGTCAGTGGATAAATTGTACGGCATGCTCAGAAGGGAAGGTGGAAAACATCCAGTCCTTTTTCATTAGATCCATCTGAAGTTGAACCACTGGAGATTACATACAAAAAGCACACGAGACAGAGGAAGCGCTACCCTGTCTATAAAGTACATTAATCATTCATTCCTTTCTGAGTGCCTTAAGTCAGTGCCATGTCTCTGCTTAGGCCCAAACCCGGCTATTCAATTTTGAACTGCGTGACAGATGCATTTCAAGGAAAATCACAGACATAACGACTCCTGCCAGGCTTGATAAAGTCCTCATTCATCAATTAAGAAGTTTCCAATAAGGCAAGGAGGATGCAGCAAACTGAGTCCATGCACACAATAATATGTTCTACTTTCTCTGCTCTGTTCCTGCTTTTGCTGATCTCAGTGGTGGCAGTAGGTTTCAATTTGACAACTCCCTTTCTCCCCCTCCTCCCCCCATGGCACTCAGGGTAAAAGCAATGCAACTTTCTTGACTTGCATCTTTGCAATGACCCTTTGTAGTAGGGCAACACTGAGAGGCAGTGCCTACAGCACAGATGCCCTAAGCACACCTGATGTTGCCTGAATTTGGAAGCTAAGCAGGGTCAGCCCTGGTTAGTACTTGGATGGGAGACCTCCAGGGAATACCAGGTGCTGCAGGCACTTGGAGGAAGAACTGGCAAACCACTCCAGTATTCCTGCCAAGCAAACTCCATGGACATTTATTTATTTATTTATTTATTTATTTATTTATTTATTTATTTATTTATTTATTCATTTCGAGGCCCTCAAAAGTAAAACAAAGTCACCATTAAAGTTACAGTTTTAACAAATATAACTTTTTCAAAATTGAAAAAGTTATATTTGTTAAAACTGTAACTTTAATTGAAAAAGTTACAATATGTGAAAGTAGTAACTTGAATGACAAATTTCTGCTTTTGCGGGCCCAGGAAGGAGAATTGTAGCTACAAGAGAACAGGTACTCAGTTTTGATTTCTGAGTACCTGAGAAAGAGGAGTTAGCCTCTTGTTGCTACTTCGAGCTACCCATTGTTTCATCGGAGAAACAAAATAAAACATGATAAATGGTTATGAAGCCCTTTTAAGGAGCCATCTGATTCTCTTCTGTCAAAAATGAGTGGTAGTGATGCAGCCTTTTGGGGGAGGTGACATTTCTGTTGGATGTTCAGACAGAGGCATAGCTAGTGTTTGGAGCGCCCCGGGAAAAAGTCAGTTTTTGCGCTCCCCCCACGTGCATCTCACCCACTAAGCAAGGGGTGCCCAATCCTGGGGGAACAGCAGGGGAGAGGTAGAAGGGTCCCTCTTTCTGATACCCTCTTCGGAGTTCTCCCAGACAAGGCTCTGGCTCTCCTGTGCAGACTGCACAGTACGTGGATAATGCCAAGCAGGCAATTTTGTTTTCAAACATCACGTCCATAGCATGCTTCCCCCTCTTCCTATCCCCCAGCTAAGGCTTGGCAATCATTAGCCCGGGGAAAGGAGGAGAGAGAAGCGGGTGATTGGATTTTTTTTCCCAAGCAGCACCTCTGCTGCACGCTTCCCTCTCCTCCTTTCCCTGTGCTAACGATTGCCAATCCTTAGCAGAGATGTGGGGAAGGAGGAGGGGGAGCAATCAACGGAGGTGCTGCTTGGGAAAAAATTGTCTGCTTCCCTCTCCTCCTTTCCCCAGGCTAATAATCACCAAGCCTTAGCAGGGCAAAAGGAGGACGGCTGGTGGGATGGCACATGGCTTCCTCCTCCTGCTCCCCCTCCAGGTGCCACTAGATTGCTGCACGCCACAGGGCAAATGCACTCTTCCAGCCCTCCCTAGTTACGGCAGTGTGTTCAGAAGGCCTTCGGAGAAGCCAGCAACCTCTCTCAAGATTATGCTCATCACTGCATATGGAAATTGTACCTGGCAGGCTGAGGAGGGGGTAATTCAGGCCTTCAATCGATTCCTGGGAGACAATGGAGGAGGAAGAAGAAGAAGGATTCAACATTTGTTATGAGGCCATGAGAGGTAAAACCCAGACAGACCAAAAGAAGGAGCCAAGATTGAGGCTAGGACAATTACGGCCAGACTGGAGGGGAAAATAGACTTTAGACTAGGTCTACTCACTAGAACCCTGAAATCTCGTGAACTCAGCTCAGTGCAAATTAAATCATCAAGAGCCGAGGAATTTGTTCTGAGGAGCAGGAAGAAAATGGGCCATAGACCTGGACCAACGTTGACTCCTTATTACACAAACTCCAACACGTCTTAATTTTGGCAATGTATTTTGTGTGTGTGGAAGGAGACATTTGACATTGTCAGGCGACTGGGAGAGAGAAGTCCCTGTGAATTCCGTGATCAAATGTGCTAAGAGATTTTGATCCAACTTCTGCCCTCCACCTGTGACAGAGAGGAGGCACCGAATCTTTCCATATTTAATTATCGTATGTCTCGGGGACAGCATGAAATCAGAGAATTTGTGGATGTGACAAGTTGCTGATTCTTGAAGAACAAAACCCTCATTCCCCATGTTCTTTCCCATGAAAGAAACATTAATATGATTTAAACAGTTGTAGCACTCTCAAAAAGAAACAGAGAGAGAGAGACAGAGAGAGAGAGAGGGGTATACCTGAGGTACTTCAATATTCCAATAAGTACAGGGTTTTAAAAGGTTTTAAAGCTGCCTCTGAAGTATAAAACTTTTCAAGGTTGTTCCCATCCCACTGCAGCATTGTGTAATATTTTCCCATGAAATGGGGCTTCTTGAGGTAGCAGCTCCCATGTTAAAATTCATCATTGCCACTACCTCGCAGAGATCTAAACAGAAGCTAAACGCACAAATGGGAGAGGAGCAAAGGATATATATGATGGGGGGAGTGCCTCGTGCAATCTGTGGTGCCTGCTACTGCTTTTATGAATTCTGTCCCTTGGATGTTTTAAAGGAATTCCCACTGTGACCTTTATTCCATTAAACAGGGCAAGTATAACAGCCCAGAACAGGTGGTGCATTAAGGCCTTTGATCATACTATAAACCACCTCTCCGTTGCATGAGAGACTATTGGAAATGAAATGAAAATGTAATGAAGGGAAAATTCGCACTTACCAAATGTTGCTGTGTGAGGCACAGCTAATTGGATCGTAATATAAAACACTGTAAAAACAAAAGGGATGGTGCCGTAGGGGGAGGCTGGTAATATATTCATAAGACAAAAAATGACTTTCCCAGCTGTAGGCAAGAGATGAAAGCGGGTTCCAAAATGTCAACCCTAAGTAGCGGCGGGGGTGGGGGTGGGGACACCTTTCTATATTTACTGTAAGACTTAAAGGTGGGATGAATTCCTGTGATTCTCGGTCAAGAAACACTGTCGGCAAGTCGTTTGTGCAGGGACTGCTCAGGGCCACTGCAGCTTGCGGTGGTGAAGCCAACAACCCCATCAACCATCCTTCACGTTGTGCAGTTGTATTTGGTGCAGGGATTTAAGTGCAGTACTGCACTCAAGCTTCTGCTCACAACCTGAGTTTGATCCTGGTGGATTATGGTAGCGAGCTCAAAGTTGACTCAACCTTCCATTCTTCCAAGGCCAGTAAAATGAGCACCCAGTTTGCTGGGTAGGGAGCAAATGATTGTTTGCATAATCATAGATCTTCACTCTTGAACGACGGCGCCTAAGAGGTGACCTGATTGAAGTTTATAAAATCATGCATGGTGTGGAAAAAGTAGGTTAAAAAAAAGCTGTTTTCCCTATCGCACCATGCTAGAATTAGGGGGCACTCCATGAAACTTTTGGGTGCTAGATCTCAAACAAATAAGAGAAAGTCTTTTTTCACCCAGAGGATCACTGCTCTGTGAAACTCCCTGCCAGAAGAAGTGCTGACAGCTGTCAGCCTTGACAGCTCAAAGAAAGGGCTGGACAAGTTCATTAAGAACAAGGGTATCAGTGACTATCATTATGGATGCCTAAGGACAACCTCCGGTTTGGAAAGATAGGCAGAATATCTCTCAATGCCATTTGCAGGGAATGGTAACCAAGTGAAGACATCTGCTTGGGAATATCCTGAAGCAAATGGTGAGCTACTGTGTGAGACAGAATGCTGGACAGGATGGGCTGTGGCCTGCTCCAACAAGGCTGTTCTTATGTTCTTATGTTGCAACTGCCGCTGAGGATCCAGTATGGGGTGGCCTTGCAAGGCCGCAGGGAGGCCTCCTGTCACCCACTGCTATTGAGGATCTGGTGTGGGGTGGCCTCATGAGGCCCTGGGTGGCCTCCCAACAACCGCTGCCACCGCTGCCATCGAAGATCCGTTTGGTGGTGAAAAACATGTTTTAAAAACCCACACTTCCCCCCATTGAGTGCTTTAAAAATAAACAACAAAAATGAAAAAAAATGAACCATTGAAAAAAAATTCTCAATGAAACGAAACAAAGAGAAATGAACTAAAAACAAAACAGGATTTTCCCGTTTTGTGCCCATCTCTACTCAAAATATGTATGTTGCTGATGCCCACCTTCGCCCCCTGCTGAAGTCCCGTGGCTCTGCTTCGTCTGTGAACCTTTATTTATATACAGTACAGTATTTTAAAATGATTTTTTTACTGTTGAGTCAATGCATCTTTGCACCATTTTGATGCATTTTCACATAGGTGAGGAACACGTGCTTCACTGAGAAAAGTGAATACTGTATGTCCTATGTGTGAAATGGGACACATGTTGCCTTGTGCAACCATTGTAAAATGGCTGCATACATAAACCATCCTTGCCCCTCTTTCTGCCTTTTCTTTGGTGCCCGCACCGTGATTGTTCAATATGTGACGAAACTACTGTGCATACACCAAGGAAAAGGCACAAAGAGGAACAAGGATGATTATTACTTTCTAGACTGATAAATTAGGTCTGAGTTATTGTTTTTAGATGTTCCACACTTCTCCAAATGTTGTGATAGATGTCTTGGCTTAGAATATAGATTGCATGCTTTAGCATGAAAGCAGTACACAATTTTATATTTTAGAATACGGTGGTAGATCCTGGACAATAGAATGCATCCAGATATTGGCTATTTGTGAGGGAATGCTGCACATGGGAAAATAAGTTGTCCAGTTATTACAAATGGAAACAAACTAACAAATGAATGAATGCAAAACCGACAGAGGCTCTTTCCACATCAGCCATTCTATTGAGGTATGGTAGTTTGCCCTGGCATACCATTAGTTGCCTTGACTAGAACAACAACACAGTGAAGGGTGATTCATGGCCAGAAATTCACCCCCTCCCCAGATCAGTCTTTAAATAAATTGGTATGCAAGTAGAAAGCAGTAATGAAAAGAGCTACTGTTCTCACACGCAAATTTGGGAAATAATAGAGAGGCCACATTAAAACAACTGACAGTGTATATTATTTATATTTACAACCCTAATAAAGCTGTGTTGGTAACCACAAAAACAAAGATGCCATTGGAGAGAAACATGTGGGATAATAATTTTATATTATCAGTTGTATACTTACTACAGTTTTATAAAAGCGCTCGTAAGCCAGATGCAGCTTTATTGGGGGAGGGGAGATGGGAACACTGTGAACCAAACTGATAAATGCTACTATTTCTTTGAGTGATGAAACCCAGTTAGTGGCTCAAACAATCTAACAAGGATTGGTTCCCAGATGCTTATTGATGGGAAGTGTTAGGATTGTGCAGCCATTACCTTTAAGACAGTGGTGTCCAAACTTCAGCCCTCCATATGTTTTAGACTTCAACTCCCACAGTCCTTTGTCATTGGCAATACAGGTTTGGAATTCTGGGAGTTGTGGACCAAAACATCCAGAGGGCCAAAGTTTGGACACCCCTGCTTTAAGGCCACTTCTTTGTGAAAACAAAAATCCTTTGTCCTGAAACTGTCAGTTCAATGACTTTGTAATAGTTTGATTCCAACTGGTGGTCATACTTGACCATCCCTGCCCTCCTTCTTGCATTTGCTCACTGTTTTCTTTATTGTGTCAGACCCTTTCCTCTGTACTTTGCTGTGCCCTGGTATTCTTTCAGTCTTCGGGAACACCCGCTTCTCTTCTCTTTCCCCTATACCCCAAGCCCGAAGGCATCTCAATGACATTAAAGGCAATATGTTTCATCCCCATGTACATCCCATGAAGTGCTGGACTAGCTCAATGGTTGAGGTCTCTGAAGGTTGGGGGTTCAATTCCTCACTGTGACTCCTTGAGAGGGGCTGGGCCCAATGATTCATAGGGTATCTTCCAGCTCTGCCATTCCAAGGTTATTACTTACTTACTTACTTACTTGTTAACTGCCCGATTTTCCTGCAGGAACTCAGGGTGGTGTACAACATATTGCAAATAAACAACTTGCCCAGAAAAACAAAACCCCAAACAAACCAAATCAAATTTCAAATAATAACAATAATAGTAATAAGAATAAGAATAAAATGCAAATAGAAATAGAAATAGAAATAGAACATCAGCAGCCATATAACATAAACAGGGTTCGGCAAGGACGGGCTGGGACCTGCAGACAAACAACTGACAACACACCACTGTGCACTCGATGGTCACCCAAAGCATTCTCTAAAGAGACAGGTCTTTAATGCCCTCCTGAAGGCCAACAGCGAATCCGCCAGCCTAATCTCCATCTGTCAACAGACTAATATACTGAATGGGCAGTTACATATATAAATTAAATGTGTTTGCCACTGAGCAGTGCAGCAGTAACGTAGATAAAATGTCAGTATTGATATAAAGGGTTGCAGAGTTAGGCTAACAGGAAAAACAATGACAATGAATAGAGTAAAAACTCATATATTCATATATACATCAAAATATACACAGCATAACAACCAAGCATTATATACAATATAGCAAAAAGACAAACAGAGTGTGGGGTAAACTGTTCTCATCATAACAGTCCCCAAGTTACAAATGGCAAGCTAGTGCTTTTATACTAATCAGCACTCATAAGATCTGATGCAATCACTAATTAACAATCTGATGCAATCTGATCTAACCATTACAAATCATGATGTTACAATCAGTTCCACCTGCACTTCATCACTTAACATGCCTGTGATTACTTATCTCTAACACTTGTGGATTAACATCATTACACTGCAGAATCTAACTGCCTCCATTTTACAATTCTCTTTACACATTCTGTTAAATATACATAACATATGTTTTATCAACTTTTACATATCTTGACACCATCAGCATGTTGTTTCAATGTGCCGGGGTAGCCACCAAGAAGGCCCGATTCTGGGTAGAAACCCTTCAGGTCTCCCTAGGTGTGGCCACCTGGAACAAGAGGGAGAGCAAAACTCGGGTCGGTCAGGACGAAGCTGATCTTTGGGAGATCCGCTCCGCCAGATAGACAGGTCCCAAGCCATGGAAGGTTTTATAAACCAAATATACATAATCTCATCAGTCCCGAGTTTTGTCACTCATCATCATCTTCAGATGCAGGAGGAAGCAAAAGCGATAGGTTCATAAAAATCCCGAGAGGTACAGCAGCATGGCCCATCTCGAGGTTTAAGGAAGACATAACATTAAACAAATCTTTGCATTCAATCTTTAAATGTTTTTTTTTTTTAAAAATGGAAATAGAAATGGGTCCCCTTATCAGGAGAAAGGTGGCCTATAAAACAAACACATGCCTGAAGTCACTTATTTGGAAACTCTAGGAAGTCTCCTACTAATGATCTGGCTCGACTCCCAGGAAACTCAGTAGGGAATTGAAGTCGCAACCTTTGGCTCCACAGACAACCACTGAGCTGTCCTGTGAGATTACTCGTAAATATCCTGAGAATTGATTCCCCACACCCACTGCCTTTGGGCTGTACAAGTAAAGCATATCTCCCATTGTAGGCTGGGAAGAAAGTACGTAGGAGGTTTGTGAGGTGCTGCTTTAACCTCACCGACGGAACGAGTGTTTGAAGCCAGTGGCCAGAAAAAAAATGCAAACAGCAGCATTATTAAAAATTAATCAGTGTTAAAATGCCTATTTGGTGACTGGTAAGTAAGAAAAATATATAGCCCCATAAATTTCAGCACTTGTACTAATCTTCTTTCCTCCTAAAGTGGCCCTGATTTGCATCTGCTCACTCCATTTCCACATTTAAATAACAGAGCCCTTGACCATTTTGTTCTTGGGAGGAGGGGAAGCATGGTCTGAAAATAAACTGGATCCTACTTTATCTGAGAGTGAGTCTTGTTGAAATCACTAAGACTCACTTTGGAACAGAGACATGCTAGGTTGCCTTGATGGTAATCAGGGTCAACTTAACCTCACTTCCGCCCCATTCTGAGGCAATCTGAGTATTACATGAGAGGTGTGTTTGCCTCCACTGGCTGACAATCAGCTATCAAGCACAATTCAAGGTGCTGACCTTGACCTACAAAGCACGATATGACCTGGGTCCTAGCTACCTCAAAGATCGAATCTCACAGTATGAACCAACTTGGATGTTAAGGTCATCAGGAGAGGTTCTTCTCTCCATCCCACCACCCTCACAGGTACGTCTCGTGAGAACCCATGAAAGGGCCTTCTCCACTGCTCCACCCAGACTCTGGAACTCCCTCCCACTAGCGGCCAGGACTGCCTCATTTCTGTTGTCCTTCCGGAAACAGGCAAAGACCTTTCTCTTCAGGCAAGCTTTCCCTGAATGATGGACTACCATGTGTATTTTATATGAATCTATGGGTTCACATAGACTTTGTGTTTATGACTACTTATAACCGTGTTGCTTTAATGTAATGTTTGTCTATTAATGCTGTAAGATGTCCCTCAATTCCTTGTTCTCAAATACTTGAGCATGTTTTAATTGCACTAGACGGTATATCATCCCTCATTACTGTAAGCTGCCTTGGGTCCTTTTCCAATGAGAAAGGCGGGGTAAAAGTACTCTAGAATAAATGAATGAAATAATAATTGGCAAAGTCTGCTGGGAGTGTGGAGGCAATTGGGGAGTTTACTCTATGGTACTACTCTATTGAAATGATTCATAAGCTAAGGAAATGACAAAACAGTGTTTAATTTTCGTTAGGGTGCTCATTCCTAGTGATGACATGTTGTAGCTTGCAGGGGCACTGTATTGGGGGTGGGGGGAGAATGGCTACCATTAAATTCAGATTCGAAAGGAGATACGTATTCTAATTTCCATACACATTGGGCCAGGAGATGCAGAGGGGCTACTCTTGCTTCAGAATTTTGCCTGGATTAATTTTTCGAGCATGCATACTTCTGCCAAAACATGAGATTGTGCTGATAATGGCTGACACTCAGCAGTGAATGGCTATGTTCCTCAAACTGGGCTGCTTACAATCATGTATTTAAAAGAAAGTTGTAATATGTGAAATGCTGCCTAAATATCTCATTGTATTCAGAACCCTGGCTGAGGAGCTGCAGGTTGGGGGATCAGTCTACAGAGTGCGTCCTGCAGGAAGATCCAGATTGTGTACACCTGGGCAACCTGCAAAGTCCTAGAGTGCCTCCAGAGGGAGGGAACAGTTAGCCCCCCTAAGTACTTGTTGCCTAGAAGACCCTGGAAAGAGTTACCATAAACTAGGCTTGATATGGTGGAATATTGTTGTCATCATTGTTGGCTTTATCACCATTATGTATAATACGTCCGTGTTTGTAACCAATTGATGCAAATCAGTTGCATCCTTTGTTGCATTACATTAGACTCTACAATTGCATGCCTACTCCTTTAAGAGTTAAAGGTGTGCATCTTAATTTTTAAAAGGAAAAAAGTCCCTAGAAAAGTGAAGAGAATGCAATAATAATGATGTTCCTTTCCTCCCCCCACCAACAAACGGAGAAGCTAGACTGGAACAGAACAATTGTAAAAGCTTTCAAACTAATCTGGTTACTTGCCTTGATCTGTTAAAAAAAAAAACCCTGTGCTAATCTGTCTATATTTAGGACAATTTAGCAGGCTTTGATCCTCTACTTAATGAGTGAACATTTCAATGTCTGAGTGCATCGCTGCTGCTCCTGGTGCCTCTTGATATCAATGAGGCAGAGCAGAGAGTCATTTGGGATGTATTGTCAGACAGATCTTTCCAGCCACTGACCATCCATCAGTAAAGGCAATGGCCATGGTAACACAATCCACTTCATCTGCACAGGAAAAGTGGAGATGATGCCTGCAGTTAAATTTCTTGCTTACTTGGGGGTTTGAGCTTGAGAAGGGCAATGCATTACCTGAACAGTCATCTTGCTCTTGGTAAATGTCGCAGACCTTGCTGGAAAGTATAGAGGTGGCTTTGAGCAGAGGGTGTGTGCACGGGAGAGTTGACCCTTCCTGAAGTTTGCAAGCTAAGGCAGACTCCCAAACTAGGATCATGAGCCACACCTACCAACATCAAGATGATATATCATGTATCATTATCATGGTGTGACAGCTCCTACTTAACAGCTCAGATAACCATCTCCTAATTGGACGACTGAGCACATGGAACAAAACCAAGTGAGACAGGGCATATAGAGGACAATTCCCTGGAAAGTGTCCTGGACAGTACGCAACTAAGAACCTGTCAGAATAAAGGAGGCTTCTGCATCCAGACAGGGCCCACCTCCTCGTCCTGTTTCTTCATAGTCATTACTGAGACCCCATGAGTGGCTACCATGATGGACCCAAAGCAAGGCTGAAACCCAATGTCTGCTTGCCATCATTAGGCACTGAGGCATCCCTAAGAAGGCCCTAATGAAACATCAGGAATGGTGGGGGTTTGGGGCTTTTTCCAGCAGTGACTGCAGCTGATCTCAGGCATACAGTTGCCTCAGGACTACTTCCTCCAGGTTCCAATCTTTTCCAATGCAGAACTCCTTGGGAGACAGATCCATGGCATGCAGCCTGAACCTTCTTTGCCTCTAGAGGAGCTCCAGCTGTGGACACTTCTGGCTTTGATGTACTGGCTCCCAGAATCATGGGGCGGGCTCCTGGAAAAGAGTGCTGCCACCCAGCCAGCTACAGAGGGGCTAAGACTGCTGAGAACAACCAGGCCTTGGGGTCTGGGCTGCCCAGCCTGACCAGTTCTGGGGGTCTACATTCTTGCAGGCTCCACATATCTTCCATTGGCTCAGCCTCGGAGCCCTGGAAAATGACACACATTAATTCTAATGGAAGCTTATGCTATACAAATGTGAGAATCTAAGCAGATCACGAAACAAACTGTTTTAAGCAGTTTGTCTCATCCAGTGCTAAATTTATCCGGTTTATAGCAAGGAATCCATCCTTCATTGGCAGAGCTTTTGAGAGCCTGAGAGTGGCCACCAAGCAGTTTCCCCTCAAACTCTCATCAAATTACAGTATTTGTAACCATGCAGGGAGGGGAACCTTGAAATATGAGGAGGGAGGCACCCATCTCAAACTTGCCCTTGTGGTGCTGCTGCCAGGAAAAGGGTCTTCTCTTAAAACCTAAAACTTAGGCAGGAACTTCAGAGAGAATAGATTCTTTCAAATAGTTTTGACCCAAATGAAACTTTTGCAGGTCATCAAAACCAACACTTCAAAGTATTCACAGGATTCAGGACTTGATGCCAGACTCAGAACCAGGGCTCAGACCCAAAGACTTGCCAACATCCCTGTTATACCGCATAGACTTTTAAACAACAGTGACTTAATACAGGACACAACATTGGTTGAAATCAGAGATGGGCACGAAACAAATAAAATTGTTTTATTTGTTATTCATTTTGTTACACAACAAAATGAATAACAAACCATCCCCTCAAAGAAAAATGAAACAAAATGAAATGGAAATTTTCATTTTGTTCCATTTCATTTTTCATTCTGGTATCGATGATGACTCTCCTACCTGACCTCCACCATCAGCCACCACTGCCACTACTTTAAAAAAAAATGCCGACCAGGCACACACTACAGCTGGTAGGTGTGCCACGTGGTCGGCCATTCAAACATAAAAATAAAAATAAAAATAAGTTTAAATGAATTTTGAAAAACCGACCCGGCCCTCACACTCCCGACCTGACCCACGAGCCGGCAGGATTAAAAAAATTAACTGACCCGGTCGCACTACAGCTGGTCAGTGGGGTTCAAAAAAAAAAAAGAAAAACAAAAAGAAAAGAAAAGAAAAGAAAAATGAACCGAACTAAAATGAATTACGAAACAATTTTTTAAAAATTCATTTCATAATTAACAAAACAAAATGGGGTGGGGGGAAATGAATAATGAAATGAAACACCATTTTGGCATTTTGTGCCCATCTCTAGAAATGATGTTCTCTGCTAAGGAGATTGAGCATAGACCCTTTATTTGCTTCCCAGAAGCCACTATTGGAACAACTACCATGGACCTGTGGCAGGCCCACGTATTTCAGGACAATTCCTTTCTTATCCAACAAGACAACTTTCAACAATAAGCAGTGTGGAATAATCCCCACTCCAATGCTAGCAAAGCTGGACTGAGACACCTATTGAGTTCCATTATCAATACTCTGATTCAGATTCCTCATGTATTATGCAGCTTACCGGATATCATTAGGCAAGTAACTGTCTCAGCTGAACACACAGAACTATAGCAAATTCGACAAGTTGCCCTAGTTTCTTTGTATGATGGGCAGTGTTGTGACGGCCAGAGACTCCCTCCTAGTTTGATCTATAATTAATCCAGGAAAGCTAAATTACATATTTGGGTGTCCAAAGCATGTCCAATAATTAATCAATTTCTCCCAAATTAGGTTATTGGCCCTTTTTGCATGTCAACCTATGGTTCAGCTTAGGGTCCGAGACTAGGCTGACCAAACAAAGTTTTTGTTTGAGAGCAGTTAGTTAGTTAGTTAGTTAGTTCGTTAGTTCGTTAGTTAGATGTAATTTCTATCCCACCCATCTGGCAGCATGGTCTTTCTGGACAGCTTACAACATTCACAATAAAGACAAATAAATATCATAAATTAAAATAAACTCAACATACATAATCAACATTAAAAATGATTACAATTATATAAAATAAAACCGCACAAGAATCAAAGGCTACATGATTAAATGAGATGGTGGGCTGGTGGTTTTAGCTGGACATCTACTGTGCTATGTTGGTAATGGCTCTCGACATGTCTGGCTATACTAGAGTCAGGTTTTGAAAAGACTGTTTGAAAGAGTCCAGCTATTATGTTCAGCTTAAGTTTGCAAATTCACTCCCAAGAAGTTAGAAGAACCCTGGCAACACTAACTTCGACTGGGCAATTGTTCTTGTAACAACAAGAACAGCAGCAGAAGCAGCAGTTCTAGCAACAGCCGCAGAAGCAGCAGGAACGGCAACAAATAGTGTGCCGTCAAGTTGATTCTGGCTTATGGCAACCCTTTCCAGGGTTTTCTAGGTAGAGAATACACAGATAGTTTTCCATTCCCTTATTGGTTAGCCCATGACTACATAGGTTGGCTCTTCTCCTAGGAAGCACAGTGAGGAATAGAGATCTCAGTCCCTTGTTCTGCACCCAGATATCTAAGTACTTCCCATTATATGCAGCTGCCAAATGTTGGCTGGGTCCAATCCTTGGATACTAGGTCTTTCTCAAAACCATACAGTATTTATAGGTATTTGCTCGACATGTGATGCTTTTGCAACCGAGATGTTCTGATCTCACTTACACCAAAAGTACAGTGGTACCTTGTATAAAGGAATTAATTCATTCCAAATGAAATTATGTTAAGCAAATTTTCCTTTATACAAACTCCCCATAAGAATGCATTGAAAACAGAGTAATCCCTAATTGCGACCATTTTTATGTTGTACAGATTCGCCCTATAAGTGATTCTGTTAAGCAAATTTCCTCTATCTCTGGAATTTTTTATGTTGTACAGATTTTATGTTATACAAACCATTGGTTATACGAGGGTCCACTGTACAAGGATGGTTTTCAAGGTCTTTTTGGTGCTCCAACTATAGCACCAAGTACAGCTGGAACAATTTGAGTTCTCTTTTGCCATAAACACTTGATCTCAACACACAGGTTGTTGTATTTGGCAAGCTTTCAAAGTTAAAAATTATTATTTAGCAAATCAAATAAGGTTTATTGGGGATATTGTGTTTAGTCCAGAAAGATTAATATGGTGGAAAATGGAATCATTGGAAATAAAGGAAGATATTGAAAAATACTTATTCGGCACTATTAAGAAAACAAAGTTAAATGAGATTAATAACCCCCTTCTTAGATCTATGTTAAATGCATGGTATCTACATAAGAAAAAATTATGTCCCTCTGACTCACCATTGAGATCTGTAACTGAAATGGAGAATTTCCCTACAAATTTGAAAGTTTTCAAAAAAGTATTTAGGGATAAACAAGTGATTAGATTGAAAGACTGGATAGGCGAGATGAGAGGGAAAGTACAAATGAAGGAAATTCTCCAAGGTAGGGATATATCTTGGTTTAATTTTATACAATTAAAGAAATGGACTGATACTTGGATAAAGAAAAATAATAAATGCAGAGAGTACACAAAATATGAACAACTCTTATTGTTGTATGAGGATACTCAGAAGGAAATAGTAGTAAAAGGTATTGTTAGTAAACTATATAAAATTATTTCAGATTTAGATGAAAATAGGGGAGGATTTGGATTGAAGTTATTGTGGGAACAAGATTTTAAAAAACAAATAAGAGAAGAAGACTGGGCTAAAATATGGAGAATGAGAATACTTAGATCTATGTCTGTTAGAATAAAGGAAAATTTCTTTAAGATAAGTTTAAGATGGTATTTGATGCCAGTGAAATTGAATAAAATGAATGCAAATTTTTCTAGGCTTTGTTGGAAATGTGATAATGACATTGGTACCTTTTATCATTTGTGGTGGGAATGTAAAAAGATACAGAAATTTTGGGAAAGTATTTTTAAAGAACTAAGTGACATACTAGAAATGACTATATAGCCCAAATCTGATATTGCTTTGTTATCAATATTTGTGGATCATAGTTATGATGTTAAAACTAAAGAGTTGATTACAAATTTGTTGACAGCATCTAGATTAATAATTGCTAGAAATTGGAAATCTAAATATGAACTATGTTTAGAAGAATGGTATAATGAAGTATGGAATATTGCTTTAAATGATAAATTGACTTGTTCTCTCAAGGTTAAAAAAGGAGAGTTAAAAAGAGATATTTTCTATGACATATGCGGTAGATTTATTGAATATGTGCTTGTACGGGATAAGGGTAAGGTTTCCGCGCAACAATCGATTTTGTTCTGGAGGGGAGGATGATGAATGTAAATATGAAGAGTGATCCTGTTGGTGAAGGGGTGCACTGTTGCTGATGTTTGTCTTTTTTATGTAATTTGTATATGTTTTTTTAATAATAATAATAATAATAATAATAATAATAATAATAATAATAATAATAATAATAATAATAATAATAATAATAGAGATAGATAGATAGATAGATAGATAGATAGATAGATAGATAGATAGATAGATAGAGTGTGGGTGTGTCCAACCACACTTGGCCAATAAAAGTATTCTGATTCTGATTCTGATTCTGATTTAGGTGCATAAGGCAGGATGTTAGAACTTTTTTGACTATAAAGAAGCAGATGCTTTATGGATTACTAAATATGCCATGCTGAAGGGTGGGCAGGGACCCCAGGAGCCCTAAATTTGTCCCCTAGAAATCCTGAGAACAGCTTCCAAATGAAATAGTTAAAAAAACAGTTTGGAGCTCTATTGTGTACAGGACATAGGGGCAATTGCAGTTTTAAGGGGTCCACAGACCTTCAGTTCCCTCCCCTGATTTTATTAAAATTTATTTCTCAAAATTTATTTTTTTATTGTATGATATATTTGAGTTTACTTGCAGTGTTTTGTATTCATGAGTTGTTGTAAACCACCCAGAGTGACCTCGCTGCCAGATGGGCAGTATAAAAATCCAATAAAACAAAAAATAAATAGATAGATAGATAGATAGATAGATAGATAGATAGATAGATAGATAGATAGATAGATAGATAGATAGATAGATAGATAGATAGATAGATAGATAGATAGATAGATAGATATAAAGATTGCTGGGGCGGGGAGGAGGGGGGAAAATACTGTAGTTAAAAACTGTTAATCACCCAGAGACTACTTGAAGTGGTATGGGGCAGTATATAAGCAGAACACTTTGCTTTTGCTTTTTCAATCTGTTTTTAATGCATTCCTATGGGAAAGTTGTACAAAGGAAATTTTGCTTAACAGAATTTCATTTGGAATGAATTAATTCCTTTATACAAAGTACCACTGTAGTATCATTCTTATTTGGTCCCCCAATTAACCTGCCCTATATATTTTAATTCAGTATTCCTTATCATTGGGAGCACCAGCCAGACTCATAGCAACAGTAACCAATTGTGGACTCTGCCCCTGGGCGAACCAGCTATGAAGCCTTGGTGTTAGAGATGGGCACGAAATGCAAAAATGGTGTTTCGTGGTTGTTATTCAGGCCCTGGGGTCCGCTTCAATCTGTTTCCGTTTTTTGGGGCCCCGGGGCCCGCTTTATTTCAGTTTCTTCGTTTTTCGGGTGTGGCAAGCTGTGGCCGCAGGGAGCCCTCCCAGGGCTGGGCGCCACCAGAGCCGGTGGCATGCAGACTGGGAGAGCATTCCCGCGGCCGTGGGGAGCCCTCCTGGGGCAGGGGCAAGCCTCCTGGGAGAGCTGTCCCGCAGCCACGGGGAGCACTCGCAGGGCCGGGTGCCACCGGAGACTGTGGCAAGCCTGCCGGGACAGTGATCCCGTGGCCACGGGGAGGCCTCCCGGAGCCAGGCGCAGCTCTGATCACCACCCCCAACAGGCCGCCAACCCCAGAGCACCGCCGAGTGCCGCCCTCCCTTGGGCACCCTCCCCAAGGACCAATCCGCCATGCCATCCACCAACCCTGTCAGGTCACTGCCCCCGGAGCTCCGTGCAGCGCCGCCCTAACTGGGGCCCTTCTCCCCAGGAACCACTCCGCTCCAGGAGCCACTGCCAAGGCAGCCTGCCACCCCACAACCCCCAGCACAGACCCAGGAAACCTGTGGTGGGGTGCTGTTGCACCCCCCCCCCCATGATCCAACAACACCCTCCACTCCAGCTTCCAGGCTGGCTGCACAGTCGCCGCTTTGCCACATGGCCGAGATTCCAGAGCCCAGCCCATAAGCGGTCGGATGTCAAGCCCCACACACAGAGCACACACACAAGCAGAGTTCAGTTCTTTGCCAAGATCTTTAGTGGAAAGCCAGGCAAGTTCAAGTCCTTTGCTAACAATCAAGTGACAGATAAATAACAGAATCCAACTCCCAGCAATTACCAGTCCAAATCAAAACCAGAATATCTCATGGAAACCAGATGCCAAACCCAAGGGAACAGATCAAGCCATTGTCCAGGAAGCCGGTCCGAAGTCAGGAAACAGAGCCAAGGTCACAGACAGGAACATGGTTGCAAGTTCAAATGACGCGTTGCTCCCACAGAGAGCTCAAGGTAAGCTTGCCAGCTTTATCCCAAAACAGGGAACACACACTTACTTCTGGAAAGGCTTCTGCTAGTACTCAGGGCTTCCCGACCTGATTCCCCGTCTAGCATCAAAGACTCTTTCCCTAGCTCTCCTGGTAGCATGTCTTTGCAGAATCCTGCTCATGGCCCTTCTAGGAGGAGGATATATGTTTTCAGCTGAGTCATCAGACCCAGCTGGCTGCTGAGTTGAGCTGCAAGGCTCCTCCAGCAACTCTTCACCATTTAACCCCTCAGAGTCAGGTTCTGTGACAGGCAGGGTCCTGACATCAGATCCCGTCTCTACTTGCGAGACCAGCAAGGTCTTGCGTCGGCTCCGGCGGGGAGGGGGCAAAGAGGCTCCACCAGGCCCAACCCCCTCTCACCACCCTCCGCTGCTCCATTTTTCATTGCACGAGCAGCGCGATACCAGTAACAAAAATGAACAGAACCAAAGAAAATTTTCGTGGTTCTGTTCAGTTCGAGCCTGCCCCATTGCAACAGTCGTTATTCGTACCGTTACGTAACAGAATGAATAACGGAGAACGGTAACAAAAAAAATTGTCGTTTCATGCCCATCTCTACTTGGTGTTATTCTTCAAGTTTTAGCTAAGCTTTAGGGCTGGGCTGAATGCATCCCAGGCAGGTTGCAGCAATGGGCCACAACATTCACCACAGCCATGGTGGGCGATTACAGTATTTGGTTTCTAGCCAGTAACATTTCCCCCCAGCATGTGAGCTAGTCTTCATAAGCCATAGCCAATGAAAACCATAGTGATTTAAACCCCCTTTTATAACTCGTTGTAAATCTTAGCCTCCTATTCTGTACTGATGGAACAACAATATTAAAATCAGAACTGGCACATCTGAGAGAGGCAAAGGGAGTACTGCCAGAAGTAGCAGCTCTACTACCACCACGACTATTGCAATGACTAAATAAATTTACAAATTGTTCACATTTTTGTTTCACTTATCGTGGTATTCCACGCTCTCCACTTAAGCTGCTACTGCTTTTTAGGTGTGTGTGTGTGTGTGTGTGTGTGTGTGAACTAATATGATTTGGTTTAAAGTATTTATAACACCATCCCGTCTGAGGAATCATTCTGACACTAATCAAGTAGCGTCCTATAGCCAGTCATGCTGAGCAGCAATTTGTGTGTGCGTTGGAGCACAGGGAGAGCAAAAGGGGGGGGGAGAAAGAAAATGAAGCATAGAGGAGCATTG
Organism: Phrynocephalus versicolor; assembly: GCA_023846285.1. Taxonomy (NCBI): domain Eukaryota; kingdom Metazoa; phylum Chordata; class Lepidosauria; order Squamata; family Agamidae; genus Phrynocephalus; species Phrynocephalus versicolor. The sequence continues at coordinate 20,775,813 of JAHTLZ010000237.1, forward strand.
AAGCAACATGAATATTGTTTTGACACCGACAAAACTGCACAGACAATGAGAGGTAATACACAAGCCGTGTTGAAAAAAGCCACCAGATGCTGAATTACAGGAATTATAGCTGCTCTCTTTCTGAATCTGCTTTTTTAGTGGGGGAAAAAGCAGTCTTGATTTGCATTTAGCTCAGATTTCCTTTTTCCAAAAAAGCAGGCAAACACACACATATGAATATTTTCCTCCTGTTTAAGATGCATGACAAAAAGGGTAATCAGCGAGTCTGTGGAGGTTCCACCTTTTCCAACAGAATGGCAGCAAAGCAGGGGACACCTCCTACTGAACTGGAGCCAGGAGTGGAGAAATTGAATGGGGCCATCTTGCAGCTCTTAATGCACATGCAAAAACCCTCTGTGTGCACTATAGCTGATATAGGGCCATTTGGCAGTATTGGGGAGGGGGAGAGGAAGGACCATAATAAAGTGGGTCACACTGAAGTCCATCATCTAGAAAATCAGACCATCAAGAAAATGTAGAGCATTTCAGAACAGATTCAAACTTGATCAGTTCTGATTCTTCAATGAAGGTTGCTGCAAATGCTCCAGCTTATCTCATTGCTGTTTCCATGTGGCATATGATCTCTGTCTCATCCTCCTTGACTCTGAAATGGATTCTGCACAGTAATTAAATACAGGATATTAGGTGCTCCAGGGTTGCTTCTATGTACAGTATTCACTACTCGCTGGCCATAGGAAAACCACTACAGTATTTTGTTGGCCTGGCACTGTTTCCTTCCTTCCTTCCTTCCTTCCTTCCTTCCTTCCTTCCTTCCTCCACCTCCTCCTCCCTCCCTCCCTCCCTCCCTCATCTACAATAATGGAATGAGGGTGCTGCTGCACCTTAGAAGGTTGTCATGAAGTTTACTGAGGAAATGTTTTGATGAGTCCTGCAAAATGTACAGCTGGTCCAATTGGCTGCAGCCAAACTAGGAAGAGATTACTGGGAAACACGGATGACTTCTTGCAACAACTGCATTCAGCTTCCCGTTTGTTTCTGAATCAGAAGCTCTAAGGATTCATTTTGATACTGCGGATCAGGTGATACTATTACGGCTCCCTATGTCCCTGCTAGCAGATAGGGGATTCAGCTCATCAGCAGAGACCCACAGATATGCCAAGTGCATATGATGGGAACAGGAACAACTCTTAAGGGGCTGCAAGCAATTAGAGAATTCAGCTGACTGGAGGGTGTTAACTCCTGGTTAAGAGAATGCCACCAGCCAATGAAAACATTTCATTTTTGGTTGTTTTTTTTTTTTTGGCAGGAACTTGAGTTGATGTTTGATAGATGTTTCTTGTTCTTTAAATACATCATTGAGATACCCACTGTGATGTAGTGGATAAAATTCAAGTCTGTGATATAGTGAATATAAGGACTGAAGTCTGTGGTCAGCCATGGAAACTTACTCACTGAGTGAAACTTGGAAAGCTATGCCTTAAATATCTCATTAACTTTCGAATTCCATAGAACCAGGATGTTTTAAGTAATATTTCTAATTTGGAAACAAAATACAGAGAACACATCTCTGAGTACAAAGCGATATAACTTTAAGTAATGTCTGTGAAGATTGTTAGTAATCCAGTGAGGTTATCTGGAAGTTGAGTCATGGCACCTGGACTTCTTTTCTGGTGAGATCAAAGCATTTTGCTACTCATCCAAGCAGCTTCATTAGTCTGACAAAGTTGCTTGGATAAGTAGCAAAACATCTTGATCTCACTAGAAAAGAAGTCCAGTTGCCATGATTCAACTTCCAGAAAACGAAGTAATCTTTAGCCTACTTAAAAAAAGCATTGGAGAAATATGAAAGTTATTGAAAGTAAATTATATATTTAAGAAAAAGAATTGAAAATTTTGAATCTGGGAAAAGCCAAATACTGTAGAAAGGCATTGGAATGACAAAGAGTGTACTTTGTGAGACCTACCTGTACCTACACCATCTCTGTACTTACAAGTCATAACCAAAAGAATACTTCATTTGTCAGAATTGTTTGTAATTCATTGATCTTGCTCAGCCAGAGCTGACTAGTTGTTTTGGTAGATTTAAAAAATTCTTTTACAATGGCTATAGTCAACTATTGAAGCCACATTTTTAAATGTACTTTCATATTCAACCCAACATCTCCTGTGACTCCCTTTACTATTTCGTAACACTCTTACAGCATTTTAAACCATGACAAGCATGTACAGTGCTATGTCTCTCTGTGTCTCTCTTTGCCTTAGACCTGTCCATTCCATTTGTGCTGATTTTTATTATCTTTTTAAAATGTTATTTTCAATAGCATGTATGAAACTGAATCATACATGGAATTACAGAAATAGAACAAATTACATATAGAGAACCACACATTTCTGTAAAATTTTCTGGTTCCTTTTAAACAATGTATCAGACTTCTTGCTTAGATGGGTATTATTTTCAGTATTCTTAAACAAGTTAATGTATACACATGCATTCAGGACATTTTGGGCATAGAGGAAAAGTGTGATATAAATGTTGAGCATTACTGCTATTTCTTCCCATTTCATCTTTGTCTTTCTGCTAAGGGTAACACAGAGAGGACCTCATTATCTGACAACCCATCCTGAACAGTTAAACCATTTTCCAGGCATCAGGTAAAGCTGACTATCTCCTTCTCTGGATATGTGTTGATTTTACTGAAGGATCACAATTAGTTAAAGGGACATAATCCTAAAGGCTTCTTTAAACGATACTTGAATTACTAAATTGGTTGAGTTATTGGAAGCTAGTAAAAACAACAGCTTTTCTGAGAAGCCTTTTGGGATGTGCCCCCCTCATGATTGTTTTAGGTCTTTGTTATATTTTTGTTTCTGTTTTATGCCTGCTGTCGCCACTAGGCATTCCTGCTCTGTTTTGGGGTGGGGTGGGGTTGCTTTTGGATCCATTTATGCATGGCTTGGGGTTTTAAGTTTTTATTTCTAAACAGTCCAGAGTGGTGACATGCCACTAGGTGGTGGTATACAGATCAAATAAATAAATTAATTGAATAACTCGAATTAATGATTTGTTCAAACTGATTGAAGTGAAATTAAATTTCCAAAGCAATGAACAAGCAAAAGCAGGGATAACAAAGGAGGGGCTGTTATTAAACTATGCTGGATTGCAACTTGCATTATCTTGATCCAAGGAGCCAATGATGGGCGTGGCTGAGCATGACAGCATGCGTAGTATGACTTATCCGGGTGCCAATATGGGTAATGTTGTCTTATAAATAAATAAATTAGGGCAGTGAACCATATGCAACCCCTTTCAGTTTCCCATTTTTGCGGTCCTACATTTAACAGTAGAGATGGGCACAACTTGAAAATTTTTTTTTTCGAGTTGTCGTTAGTCGGGCCGGTTCCGTTTTGGCTCATTTCCGTTTTTCGTGAAAATTCGCAAAAATTAGTCGGTTCGTTTTTTTGTTTTTTCATTTTTGTTAGTACTGGTTTTTTTGGGGGGTAGCGGGCTCCTGGAGGCACCTCTGTGGGGTGGGTGCCTCCTCTGGCCCGCTATAAAGGGAAAGCGGGCTCCTAGAGGCACCCGTGGGTGCCTCCTATCCTCACCCACTAGGAAGGGGAAGCAGCAGGCTCCAAGAGACCCCTCAATATGGGGGTCTCCCCTCCTCACCTGCTGCTGCAAAATGGCATGCATAGCCATATGGATATGCATACCACTATTGCAGACAGTGAGACCAGTCCACTGGTACGACCCTCCGTCAAGGACGACTGGGTCGCACCTGCCATGTCCCACAAAGAAGGGAATCGTACTTGCGTGTAGTGCAATGCAAGTAGATCTGGCTTAGGGTTAAGGTGGGTTAGTGCAAGGGCTAGGGTTAGGCTAGTGACGGGTAAGGTTACGGTGGGCTAGTGGGTTGCACCTCTGGGTGCCTCTCTGACCCACTAAGAAGACAGTCTGTGACGTATGGGTAAGGAGTCAAGGATTAGGGTTAGGGGGTTAGGGGGCTAGGACAGGTTTTAGGGGGCTTTTTGGCACATCCCAGAAGTCTCCATGGCCAAGTGGCCATGCGATTGGTGGGATGGCTCCAAAAATTTGCATGGTCGTCCACTCCCACATGGCTCGGCCAGCCCATCATTGCGCAGGTGTAAATAAAATAAAATAAAATAAAATCAATGGAGAACAGAGGAGGAGAGGAGAGACATTTTGTTGCAAGAAAAAACCCACTGCTACTGTGAAAAATCTGGCAGTTTATAAATTTCCGCGTCTTTCTGTTGTGCTTGTGTGTTTTTGGACCACGATTTCAAAAACAATATTGCGTTCGCCGCCCCATTTTGGATCCCCCACCTGCACCGCATGGCATGGCGACTCGAGTCCGGCTGGGCTTTTTGCTGGCTGCGAGCCTGCGGCGAGTCCCACCAGACCAGAGCAGCCCAGGACGGAGGGGGGGAGGCCGGGACCCCCCTCCAGAAACAAACCATCCCTCCGGTAGGTGCCCTGAGGCACGGCAGGCATTTTTCCGCCTGCTTTTTGGCCGGGAACCGGGTTTTTTTAACTTTTAAAAACTTTTTTTCTGTGCCGCGTGGCATCGCGCGATGCAAGTAACGAGCACGACAAATCAGACAAAATTGTTCGTTTGTCGGTTCGAGCTTGAATTCTGGCGGAGTAATTCCCGTTACCGTTTCCGTAGAGTAACGGAACCGAGTAACGGAAACGGAAACGGGAATACCGCTAAGTCGTGCCCATCTCTATTTAACAGCACGTCAGCATTAAAGAATCCTGTTGCATTATTGTGTTAGGGAACAAAGCATGTTTTAAAAAGAGAATAGCATTCACAAAAATAGAGTGTCACATTATTGTTACTCTTTTTCCAAATGGCCCCTCTGACAAGGACCTGTGCATGGGTCTGGGGGTTAATTTGCTCACGCGTCCAGCCAGTTGGTGTGAAAAATTTGCACCGACCCGGGTCCCAGGGGGCAGTGGTGTGTGAGTTTATTTAAGCTGGCCCCTGCCTTCCCCAGCATTCTTATCTCTGGAGGTGATCACTCCACGCTCCCACCCTTAGAGAATGAGGCTAGCTGGTCACTATGGGGCCAGATGGGCATTTTTGGTGGGTACTCGAATTGGCCTTGAGTGTACACGTGTTTTCACCCATCCCATTCTCCTTTCAGCTTAGGGAGGGATTTCCTTCTGTTAGCCTGGTCATAACCCTTGTGGGCGGGTAGTGCAGGAGGTACAAGTATTCAGTCACAGCCTTTGTAAGGGGTCTTAAGGCACCATTCAGCCCTCGGATAATGAAACAACTTGGTTAGGGTTAGGATTAATGCAGTTATCAAGTTAATTTCAGGATGAACTGAGGGCTGTTTTTTGGCAAGTCGATTCACTCATGTTCAAAGGATGCTGAACAGGTGGGTGGCATCCTTTGGAGGAGTGAAGCTCACTGAATACCCATTGGACAGATGACATACCTCCTTGCCCTACGGGTTGAGGTCCCCTTGGCAGTTCTTTGAGTTATGCATGGTTATTATTCAATAAAGTTGTGGCCCTATTTTCCCAACATGAAGTTGTCTTACCACATTATTTCCGGGCTGGGTGGGCAAAAGCCCGTGAGAAAAATAAAGTTACTTTAGTTTAAGGAAATTATAATGTTGACATTAAACATTGCCTTTTTGAGACCAGCAGTTGTAGCTAATTCCTCTTACAAAGTACATACGTTTCCAAGCTTTGGTTTAGTGTAAGGTCATCAGAATCATGGAAATTTCCCCCATTTGCATTAATTCCCTTTTTCTGCCCTCTTTACCACCATTTTACCAAGTCACTGAAAAAATATTCTGGTACCTAATGAAAATAACTAGCTTTGTCTTTCCTATTACTTATTTTTACAGGTCTCTCCATTTCCCCATTTGCCAGATTGCTTACATTGTTAAAAGCTTTTGCCGACACTGTTATTTATGTTGTCACTTAACCACATTGGCCTCTGCTGCTAATGCCTTTTCCATCTTTTAAATGGTTGGACTCTACTAAGCTATATTTGAGTGTCCCTTCATTTCTCTTCTCTTCTCAGTGTTTGGGCGCCCCTGGCCCCCCTGTTACTTATTGACAGTCAACCAGGAGGCCTTTTTCCCCCAGAGTTCCAGCGATTGCTGCTTTTTAATTCCTGCAAACAACTGACTCACCATTGTTGGAGACTGGTTGGATTCAGCCTAGGGAGGTTGCAAAATATTCAAGATAATTCTCACTATGGCTTTACTTTCTGGTGGCATAGTGGCTGTGGATCTCGGCTGAGAGGGGTTTGGATCAGGCCCCTTTCCTGCTCTTCCCTTTCTCAAAAACACTCACTTTCTGCTTCTTCTGCCAGCTGACCCCAATCAACAGAGCAGCTGCACCAACAAAACTGAGATCAGCCAGCATTAAGGGCAGTTGTGCTGGCATAAGAGGTCTGTTCCAAAGCCACTGCAACCCACGTATCTTTCAGTTGGATTGCACTGTGTGTTGAACATCAGTCCCATTGAAATCAATCGTTGGTTACGACATCATGAATCCTGTTTCGCAGGCATTGAATTGACTTTCTCTGGATTCATTCCAGAGACATGTCTAATATTTCTTGTCCGTCTTCTGCTGCCGCCGATTTTCTTGTTGCTACATAGGAATAGATCTTTAATCTACAGCTGGTCTTTTTCATCTCTTGCCAAGGAGAAGAAGAGTCTATTAGAACCATGTATGGAAACAACCAGCATCACAGCATCCACGAACACTTACAGCTCCATTAACTTCTGTGCAGTTTCCTACAAAAACCTGTAAGAGACACGGAAAGAAGAAACCATAAAGAAGTGCTTTGCATATTTCGTGCTTCAGCAAAATGACAAGGAAACCAAGAGAGGATATATTTTTTTTTAAAAAAAGAGGAAAACAAAGGCTTGTGCATCTAGAATGGGTTGTCTGAGTTCCTGATACATTGCTTAAAAAGTGTTTGATTGAAAGCAAGGAAGTGGTAATCTGTCTCCTAATGCACATAAGCTTTGCAGCCATAAACTTTCCTAAATGCTAAGTTTCAGAAAATGCTGTGCAGGCAGATGGCAAATATGTGCGTAAAGTCTATCCCAAAGCTGCAGAAATTGCCATCTGCTTCCACCGTGATCACTCCATTGACAATGTTGAGAGGGTTTCGAAAAGTTGATCTAATGCGATGGCATGTCCCTGATTGTCCATAAAAACCTCCTCAGAATGACGCTCACTCCGCCCCTTTCCAGGCCATTTAATCAAGGGCTCTCCTGGTCTTTTAATGAGAGATGCAAAAGAAATTCTCATTACCGAAATGTTTTTATGGGTTTCTCAGGTTCATGCAAGACTGTTAGTGAAACTTTTGCTTAGCTTTCCTCCCCCCCCCCATCATTGGTAATAAAGTACAAACAACAGGCACATGCCAACAGGAGGGAAGTCTGTGAAACTCAACATGCATGACTTGACTTTCCTCAACACAAGATTCTCCCACCCAAGAAATGTCAAGGGGTTCCTTTGATGTTGTATTTTCCCCCTATGGAAGAAACACTGATCTGCACAGAATTATTACAATTTATGTGGAAAGAGCCATCTGCCCTGCACAGGACTCCCCACCAAGAATGCAGGGGTACCCAGAAAAGCTCTCCTTCCTGTGGTAAACTCAGACGGTGAGTGCAGATGGAAAGGCAGGCAAAATTGAGAGAAACGAGTGAGAGAAAAGGGGGAACATCAGTATGATTGAAAGGGCCCAACTTTTCAGAAGTACACTAAAAACAATAGAGGAATGAATCCTTCTGTGGGTCTCCAGGCTCTCTGTGGACAAGGGGAGATCATAGAATCCTTGTTAGGTTGTTATTACTGCACAGACGACCTTAGGCTGAAATGTATAACTGTTATTAAATATTTTTTCCACAACCAGGCTGCTCCAACTTGAATCATGGTTATGTATCAGCTCTGCCCAGTCAACACAGTAGATTGGAGGGGGGTGTTACCCTTCCCCTCCCATGGATCACTCTAAGTTCACTTGTCCATCACTGGGGACAATTAAGTCTTAGACTAGATATAAAGATAGTTTCTTTCCGAGTGCTATCAAACTGCTGAATAATTAATTTTTACTTTTCTTCCTTTTTTGTTATATTGTATTGTTGTACTGTGTTTTTATTGTTGACTATATGATTCTTATATTTCCTTTTATATATGGAGAGCATATTTTACCAAACCAAATTCTGGGTGTGTCCAACCACACTTGGCCAAGAAAAGTAAAGTATTCCTAGCTGAATCCTATCAGTCCTGCTGGACTCCCCAGCCCCTAGCACCTTTGGAGCCTGCCAGTCTCGCTCCACTTGTTATGGGAACTTTAGTAGTCTCTCTCTCTCTCTCTCTCTCTCTCTCTGTGTGTGTGTGTGTGTGTGTCAGCCAATATGGAATATCCAGACACTTGTTCCTGGTGCTGGATCATCAGGTATATGACAGACCCTTCCTTAAGATCATCTGCATTCTTTTTGTGCATTGATATTGTTCTGCATTAGAGGTGGGCACAAAACAAACAATTTTTCGTTTCCGTTTTCATTTTTTCATTTTGTTACGCAACGAAACGACAAACAAATTTTGTCTCCAAAATGAAACGAAACGAACAGAAACACCGGAAATTTTGTCGTGCGTTTCATTTTCGTTACGGCAATACAGTTGAATTGCTTTAAAAAATCACAAAAATCACAAAAAATTGAAATAAATGGTAATGAAACGGTAATGAAACAAATGAAAATGAAAATGAATTTTTTAGCAAAAATTCATGAAAAACAGAAACGAACCGAAACGGACCCTAAATGACAAACGACAAATGAAACACCATTTTTTTTATTTGTGCCCATCTCTATTCTGCATGTAAGATAGTGTCCATCATCCAGACCATTTGTATAGGGACTAGCATTCAAAAGCTTGTCTTGTTTGTAACATTTTAGTGATCCAGTAAAGGTAGAGCTGAACTGAAACTTTATAGGTTTAACTGTGTTTCAAGCTGAACCCATATATTCAGGAGAGAAAACCTAGGCCAGAGAACCCATGTCCTTAATGAAGAACCAGTTGAAAAGGCTATTGGCCTCTGGAAAGTGATGGAGAGGCTATAGTGCTTAATGGTTTCTTCTCCTGCTCTCCTACCTTTGATGTCAGTTAAATTTACAGTGATGTCAGAGAGGCACATATTGTTCAAAGGATTTCCAGAGAGGGGAGAAGACATAACCAACCAGTCCTCACCTCATCTTTGCTGTAATTTACCTTCTTAGCGTATGCTTTTCATGCGTTCAGCAGACAGGCCACTGATGCTTCACATGTGGTCTTAGGCACAGCTTTATTTGTAATGATTGCTTTCTTTTTTGATTGAAATATATAGAACAGATGCCCATGCCATCAAAACCTGATGCCAGAGTTTCCCCTGATTAACCAAAAACCAAACCCTCACAAACGACTCCCTCCCAAATAAAAAGACATGAACCTGTAACAAACTCAAGCAATGGCCTAAATCACAAAATGAGTAAGTCATAAGTAGTGGCAACACTCCTCTTTAGAGAGTGAACTAATAAAAGGACTAAAACATGGGTCAAACTGCTACCTGAGGTGAAGAATAAATAAACAAAGCCAAGTTAAATAATTTCTTGAACGTCTGGAAGGATTGGCTTTTGGGAGGCCATTTCAAAGTGAAGGTCCCACCACGAAGCCCTGATTCTTAGTCAAGGACTTCCTTGCCTCTCTCAGTGTGGCCACCAAAAAAAGTCATGGGATGACCAGGTGGGGTAGACAATTGATCTTCAAGGAAAACGTTGCAACAGGTCCCAAGGTCCCAAGGTCCCAAACTGTGCAGGGCTTTATCTGTTAAGACCAAAACCTTAAACTTGGCATGAAAATGATCAGATAACCGATGAGTCTATCCCCATGCCTTGTGATGTAGGCAACCCCATAGAAGACATCTGCAACCAAAGCCAACCTACCCACCACTGGAATTCTTAACTAGTTACTCACAGAAAGTGAAAAAGCATCTGTTTCTAAAACCTATGTAAAGCAAGTGGTGGTTCACGTTCGGGGAACGGGGCAGCAATGCGATACAAATGAAAAACCAAGCCTTTGAAATTTTTCTTCTTCAACCCCCAAGTTAGTTGTTTTTCTTGGTACAGCCCATTTCATCACAACAACAGCTAAGGCGGAAGGGCAGCCCTTCTGTTCAGAAGAATCTGTTCAATGAGATATTGGTCCTCAGTGACCTAACAGACTTGAGCCAGAGTCAATTAGCAGATGGCATGTTGGAGGCAAACAAACACAGAGACTACTCAGGTAAAAGTTTCTGCCTTCGTCTCCAGTTCTAAATAGCAACATTTGCTGGGAGTAGAGATGGGCACGACTCAAAACAATGGTGTTTCGTTTGTCGTTTGTCGTTTCGGGGGTCCGTTTCGGTTTGTTTTTGTTTTTCATGAATTTTTGCAAAAAAAATCATTTTTGTTTCGTTACGTAACGAAATGAAAAAATGAAAACAAAAACGAAAAAATTGCTGTTTCGTTAGCATTCATTACAGTTCAATGTATTTGCCGCAACGAAAACGAAACGCACGACAAAATTTCTGGTGTTTTGGTTCGTTTCGTTTCATTTTGGAGACAAAATTTGTTTTTCGTTTAGTTACATAACGAAATGAAAAAACGAAAATGAAAACGAAAAATTGCTTGTTTCGTGCCCATCTCTAGCTGGGAGGATAAGAAGCTGAGAGAGCTTAATCAAGTAAACAGAATATAGTGTTGTGTATTTAATGACTGTCGGTAAGGCTGGTTTTGAATCATATTTATGGTTACCGATCATGTGCAAGATATTCTGTTTCTTTGTTTATTTCTGATTTTTACTTGGCTAAGGACCTAGGTCTCTGGTTACCTTTCCATCTATGGCTGGGCCCTATCATTAGGTAGAATGAGGCAGCCAAGGCCAGGGAACAAGAGCTAGATGTTGGGTAATAGTTCTTGTACATGCCATCTAGGCTATCCTGCACCCCATAAGCTAACCCACTGACCTTAGCTGTGCATGAGACAACTGCCCCATCCAAAATGTTGAGATAAGATTGAGCTGTCAGTCTAGTCTGGGATAGGTCAGAACAGCAGGGTAGATATCCAAAGCGAATAAAGCAAAATGTGTTGCTTATACACCACCCTAAAACACTCTCTGGATGGTTTATTATTTAGTCAGGACACTACATATTGCCCAACCCCAGAAAGCTGGGCACTCAGTTTACTGACCTTGGAAGGATAGAAGTCTGAATGAACCTTGAGATGCCTACCTGAGAATAAAGCCCATGTTATGAGCATCTTTTGGCTTCAGTACTACAGTTTAGTCACTGTATCATGAGGCTGTAAGCAGAACTTTGTTTAAAAGGGAAAAATGGCCCCAGGCCCCTTTGAAGTTGCTCTCCTGGAGGTACTAGCAATGGATAGGCAGGAAACAGTAAATTCTCATTTTTTTTTAAAAAAAAAATTCTCTGCAAATTCTCTATTTTCAGAGACCATTTTCTATAAAACTGCTGGATAGTTCTATAGTTTAGGTATCTGGCTATGAATCTAGAGCAGTGGTGGCAAACCTTCGGCACTCCAGATGTTTTGGACCACAACTCCCAGGTGACGATGGAAGGGTTGCTGGATGAATGGAAATAAGTGTGAGGGAATAAAAATGAGGGAAAAGGCAGGAAGCACGGTTCAGGACTTATCCGTATTAAGAGATCCTTGGACAACACCAGTTTGAAGGGAAATGTGAAATGTTTAAACAAATAGAAGAAATTGAGTAACCCATTGAAATGACTTTTCACAAAACAGCTGATGTTCTAAATAAAAGTTTATTTATATTTGAACAACCTCGTGTCTTAATGGGGCCTGAGGGCGATGGTCCACCAAAGTCTAAAGAAGAACCCACTCACAGGGTTCAAGAGGATAAATCATTGCTCCAAGAACCACTGTTGTAAAACCTGCCTTCCACTTTTGACTGGTGATGACTAGCTATTGGTTGATGGAGCTCAAAGCCCAGAAGGGAAGACAACTTTATGGAACCTCTGGTGGACCAATACAGGCCTTTCATTCCTACAGATTCCTGTGTCTTCACTGCTCTCAAGTCTGACTGACGTATAGCAACCGTAATAGGACTTTCAAGGTAAGTGAGATGTTTAAGGAGTGGTTTTACCAGTTCCACTCTCCCAGTAAGCCTCCATGGCCACATAGGGATTCAAACCATTATTTTTCAGAGTCCTAGATTTTCACAGCATCTACTACACAAGGACACACAACCCCATTCTTATTTGCAGATATTTTATCAATGGAAAACAATCAGGGTATAAAGTGAATGTAAAGTGGCAGTGGCCTTCCATACAATCAGCTTTTTCAACTTCAGGGGTATAAGAATGAAAGGTTCTTTTCAAGCATTTTGGGAGTGGGGTTCATTTTTGAGGTCTTCAGGTGGAATGAAACTTTCCCACCAATGAGTTTTTTTCATGCCCCCTTCTCCGCTTCTCCTGCACCATGCTCGCTACGACCATCCTGGGTCTATTCAAACCAATGAACTAGAATTGAAAGGTTCGTTATCTGTTTGCTTAATCCACAGTTCCAGCCATTTGCTTCAAATTAAGCCACACTTCATGCATGGTTTGTTTTTACAGATAGATGTCAACAGGAAGACAACTAGCGGTTCTTTAGAATGGTCTTGATAATGGCAAATTGTGCTGTTTATTAAGGCTAATTAGATATGCCATTATGGCAACCTTCACAGAGCGATGTCCACTTGTTAATGGGATTTTCCTCATGATGGTTTAAGTAAAACCCACTGCTGATAATATTATATATGTATATATGTATATGGACTTTAATTATGTATCATTTTTATATTACAATGGATTAATTCCTGTTATTCCTTTATTATTTTCTATGTATATGTTCATATTCATGACATTCTTTTCAGATATCTTAATTGTACAAACAGTGTGGTGTGGACACCTCCAAAAGAAGGGAAGGGTTAGTATAAACATTTTGTGGAGTTTTTAAATGAAAAGAAATGTAGAAATCTTCTAAAACACAGTGGTGAACTTTTAGTGCTGCAAGTATTTTGGACTGTATCTTCCAAAGTCCATTATTATTAGAAATGAGGAGCCCTGTCGTGAAGTGGTTAAATGGCAGTACAGTTGTCCCCCGCCCTTTTGCAGTTCATATACTGCAGGGTCCCGGTATATCGTGGGTCCACAGTATTTGAAAAAAAGCCCCCCTGGGGTAAGGAGGAAGGGCCTTCCCAGGCCTGTTGGAGGCCCCAAAATTGCTTCCCCACAAACCGGAAGTGACTTCCGGTAAACCAGAAGTGACCTCCAGATCACTGGAAAGCACTTTGGATGTCTCTTGGGGACTGTAAAGCCCCTTGCAGACCTTTTTTTGTGGCAGCGCCAGGCCTGGGGTAAGTACAAGAGCCCCCAGAGAGCCCACCCAGTTCCAACCTGACCCAGCATCCACATATTGTGGATTTTCAATTATTGCAGGTTGGGCTGGGCCCCTAACCCCTGCGATAGGCGGGGGTTTACTGTACTGCAATCAGATCTGTGCTCACAACCGGAGTTTGATCCCCATGGATTCAGGTAGCCGGCTTGTCTGTATAATTGTGCTGTAAGCCAAAGTCCACAGGTATAAGCAATATGGAAATAAGCAGGTCCTCTGCTCCTGTGTATAAGGAGCATCATTTCATGAAACATGAAGCAAGCTTTTACAAAGATGAGTTTAAGGCTGCCACATTTATTCTTACAGATAAAGCAGGCATTAGCTACTGGTATATCCCTGATATGGGTCAGGACTCAGATGCTTTTTGCCCTGGGAATGTGTTATTCTTTCCAAATAGCACCTAAAGGTGCAAATGGAAGCTAGGAGTAGTACATGACAGCAGGAAACTAGCATGGGATTCCAGTCCAGGTTGGGTGCAGAGCCCTGAATTATGTACCTTTGCTCTTGCTCAAGAATAAAGTATCACCATACCCAGTGTGAAACTTATTATTTTTATACTTATGAAAGTCAAAAACAGGAAGGATAGCCAACAGAGAGGGGGAAAGTCTACAACCACCATACATTAAAAAAGGAAAAGGGAATGAAGGTACAGTAGTCCCCCCACCCCATAATGGTTCATTTACTAGGGTCCCAGTATATCGCTGTTTTTTTCTTGATAGAAGCACGCTTCCAAAAAGAGGAATTTATCTCCCTCCTGACACCTCTGCAAACAGACCTTGGGCTTCTCCTGGCAGTGTGAGCCAGCAGCGGCAGCCCTAGGTCTGTTTGCTGAGGTGTCAGGAGGGGGTTAAAATTCTCTCTTTGGAAGTGCCCAAGGTCTGTTTGCTGAGGTGTCATGGTGGGGTTAAAATCCTCTCTTTGGAAGTGCACACCAGCAAAAACAGTCCAAGGTCAGTTTGCTGAGGCATCTGCATTTCATGGATTTTCCTTTATTGTGGGTGGGTCCGCCGCCTAACTCCCGTGATAAATACAGAAGGGCTGTATCCAACATGACTGGCACAGATCATGAAACCAAGAATAACCAAACTGGATGAAAGAGTAAGATATGAAAAAGCAGAATAGGGAGAAGAAATCGAAAAAATGTGCCAAAAGGAAAATCAGATTAACTGAAGAAATTGAGAACTATGTCAAGAGATGCACAGAACAATAATTTGAAAATGAATGCTACCATTAGGGATTTAATTACCCCCAAACATGCCATTTCTTCTTTTGTTATTCTTGTTACACGCTGACTAACACAAACACCTCTTAATTAGAGAGCCAATTCATTAATATAATGAATAAATTAATCACTGCTACTGTTCTATATAGTTTTCCCCCTTGATGTATATTGGCCAAGATATATGAGCAGTTGCAATGATAGCTATCAATTGTCAAGTCTGACTGGGTTGCTAAACTCCTTTCTCCTGTTGGTAAGTACCAGGATCCCTTGATAAGATGGCTGAGCGGTTTTTGCCGCCGCGGCCTAAAAAGAGATGGCGAGTGGGCCCAGTGGGAGGCCTTGCCGCTGCAGCAACAAACAAGAGGGAAAGCAGGCCCAATGGGAGGCTGCCGCTGCCGCCACCAGAGGGGAGAGGGTGAGAGTGGGCTCGGCAGGACCCCCAAAAGGTAATTAAGCATTTCATTTCGTATGATTTTTTTTTGGTAAAAATTCATATGAAACAAAACAAAATAAAACACAGGGGGATGAAACATAATGAAATGAAACACAATTTTTCCGTTACATGCCCATCCCTAACAGAGCCTGATAGTGCAAATAGGACCCAGTTCTTTAAACAATGCCAAATATGTAATACTGTTAGGATGTGAGAGTTAGTTGTGTGTTACAGTAACTTTGTCAAGTTTTAAGAATTACATATAAACTTAATTAAGTGAAGTACAAGTTTATGCAGTATCAAGTACCAATATAGTTAAGTACTGTGAGTGTATTCTATTTTACATGAGTGTTAAACAACAAATGTGATTTAATGTATTATAAAAGGCCGAGTGATCATTTTATTTACTTGGAACTCTTGGCACAAACACACATTGGGGCAAATGCATGTTGTTGTTTTTTAATGTTTATTATAACACTTAAAACTTCTGCACACAAAATCTCTTAGTTACATTTTATATTATTTTAAAACCAGACCAACCAAAGACTAGGTCAACACAATTTTATATGTTCAGCTTCTAAAGAGAATTTGGGCCTAATGTGGTCTGTAGCTCACATACAGGTCTTGTTTTCTGCCCAGCCCATCATATCTATAAAGCTCCCCTTGAGCACCTTGCAGCAAATGAATCTTTCTTTTCTTCTTCTTCTTCTATGCGCCTTCAGCATTGCCCAGGTTCCACATCTGTTTATAAAAATAGGGAAGTCTTGGTGATCTTAAGCTCACAGTAATCCTGCTTCTGAATTTTTTATTTTTATTTTGCAAAAAGCATAATCCTGCTTTCGGTAATGTTTAGTTTCCTTTCCACCAGGAATAATTTCAGATTGTTGTTATTTTCAGCCAGTAATATGGTGTCTTCTACACCTCTTCCATTGCTGGTGTTTTCTTTACTTCTATTGTCCACTCTTCCTCAATCATTTGAATCCAGTTCTCCCACTAAAGATTGAAGGGCAGCTGTTCAAATTCATTTTAAACCCTTTCAAACATGTTACAGTGTTACCTTATATAAAGGAGTTAATTCATTCCAAATGAAATTATGTTAAGCAAATTTTCCTTTATACAAATTTCCCATAGGAATGCTTTGCAAACAGAGTAATCCCTAATCACGACCATTTTTATGTTGTACAGATTTGCCCTATAGACAATTCTGTTAAACAAATTTCCCCTATCTCCAGAATTTTTTTTGTTATACAGATTTTATGTTATACAAACCATTTGTTATACAAGGGTCCACTGTACCTGTATTTCACTGGTGTGGTGTCCTCTCTTATCCTGGTTACATAAGCCAACTTGAAGACTGTGATGTAAAAGGGAACCTCAACTACTCACCAAGGCAAAACAATTAGGTTTAATTCTCTGTTATTTTGTACACAGATCAATTCATGGCAGGCTTATCCTGGCAATGCCTTCAACAGTTTGGCACACCAAGCTCCTCTCTCAAGCAGCAACACAACTTTTTTTACACATGGAAAATGGCAAGCTTCTAGAGTAGTGGTGGCGAACCTTCGGCACTCCAGATGTTTTGGACCACAACTCCCAGTAGTCCAAGCCTGTATTGCCAATGGCAAAGGACTGTGGGAGTTGTGGTCCAAAACATCTGGAGTGCTGAAGGTTTGCCACCACTGCTCTAGAGGGTCCTGCTCACATGCAACTTCTTAATGAAAGAAAGAGCTCAGCTTTTCAAGGTTTTTGTGTATTGAGTCCATGTATGTGCACGAACCTTCTCCTCTGCAGGCATGTTGCTGCCCACATGTAGAAAGAGGCTGTGAAATGGGCTTGGGGCCATCCAGTTTTGTAATCAGGGTGATGGGTAAGATCTTGCCCAACTTGCTGGCCACCTTGGATGGGTCATTCCATGTAGGCTCCAGTGCAGGCATATAAATTCTCATTTGCCTTGCCTGCTGCACTCTTCTCCATGCTCATGAGGACAGACGCTCTTGATGCCACAGCAGCGAGACAGCGTTTTGCCCAAATGTTGTGCAAATTGTGCAAATTACACATTTGGAATTTGGGTAAAACTGCACTGTATTATGTAAAACTAGGCTACCTGCTAGTTTGTTTTCTGGGTGCTGAAGACTGAGAAGCATTAGATGAGTTTTCTGTGATTTTCTTAGCAATCACTCAGTCCTCTGCTTGATAAAGATGAATGGGGTTTTGTTTCCAAGAGCTTTGTTCAATAGGGTTCTGGAGTATCACACAGAAGATATGGGGCTGATCTTTTAAAACCACAAGACTTACCTGCAACTTCCACAGAAAAAAAGCCTTTCTTTTGTAAGCACTGTGATGAAAATGAGTTGGATAGACACACAGAGAGGTATCTCATGTCATTCCATATTGGAGGCAAAGTTGGAGGCCGAGCAGCCTTTGTATCTAGAAGTGAGCCATCCCTTACCTCCTGTCAACTTGGACATCTCAACACATCCCCTTTTACTCCTCTGTGGGTCAGAGTTCTGGTGTTTGAGGAAGCACCAAGGGGAAGGGGAAGTTCCACTTCTAAGGCTAGAAGTATAAGCACCATCAAAGACCTCAGACAGGAAGTGCCTACTCCTCCTTGTGTTCCTGGGACCATACAATTGCAGCCCAAAAGGTTCTAACTTATATTACAATTGATGCTTGCACATTATGAGCTTTACTCCCAGGTAGGGAGATACACAATTTCATCCCCGGGATGGGAAAGTTGGTAGTTAAAGAAAACTCCACATGCCTCTCTCCATGGCTGTTTTTTGTGTGTGACTTTGAAAAGTTCACCCAGAAAACAAATAAGTCCCCCTGATTTTGAATAATTGCCTCTTTTGAACAATAGGCAATTTTACTACCTCATTTGCAGAATAGTGAGCCGCTTCTGTCCACTGTGGGAAAACAATCAGAAACTTGGCTGCTGTATCAAATAGGCAATAAAATAGCGTATTTAGCAAATGAAATTAGAAAATTTCATTTACTCGCCTTGCCAAGTCAGCACCAGTGGGGTTGCTTAAAGATGTGCTTTAAATATTTTGATGGAGATGTTATAAATCTCTGGGAAAATATCTGAAAGGAAACACAGCACTGGGCCTGTTAAATTGTCTTCAAAATATTCATTCCTCTTAAAGTAATGTGCATGATTTATTTCACTCTCCTCTTCCATATAATGACCTTTAAGGAAGTGTTGGCAATCCAATTTTTCTTTTTTTCTTTCATTTTCCTTCTTCGCGATTTTAATTTCAGTAGTCTATCTGTTCACATCATTTCATACATAATATAGGTATTTGCATAGTGATATTACTACTCTTGTTTTACAGAATGCAAAGCTGTAGGAAAATAGCATGAATTATGCTTCCGCAATACAAATCAAATGTAGCCCTTCAGCTTTGCAGGAGCCATGCAAAGCTAAGGTCACCCTTGCTGTCTCAAATGGCTTTGCAAGGACACAAGCCTCACACAAGAGCTGCCTGAAAAAGGTCTAGAGCAGTGGAGGAGAACCAACTCCAGATGTTTTGGACCACAACTCCCAGCATTCCTAACCTGTATTGCCAATGACAAAGGACTGTGGGAGTTGTGGTCCAAAAGATCTGGAGTGCCAAAGGTCCACCACCGCTGGACTAGAGTCAACTTAGGCCAATGGTGCCCCATATCTCAGGGGTATGAACCAGACCTGTTCAGAGCGTCCATTCAAAGAAAGTAGAGGAGCATACTAGTATCATCTCACATTTGATTGTTTCTGAAAGGCATTCCCATCATGTTTCCTTGAACAAATTCCCTCCCTTTGAAGTCACTCAGAGGAAATTAAAATCAATGGAAAGGAATTAATCTGCTCCAGGACTAATGTAGAATAAGGATTAAATTGGGGTTATATCTAGACCCCCCCAGGAGATCATTTGGACTCAAAACCTCTCCAAAGCTGCCCTTGACATGCGAGAAACCACCTCACAGAACGCCAGAGGTTTTGCATTATAGGCTTTGTATCTTTATGCCAAAGACAGAAGTCCTCCTCCTCCACTAGTAGAGTGAGACATGAAATGTGTAAGTATCACTTTGACACTTCCAAGATCTGTAAGAAGAAAACAGCTATGGCTGTTCAAATAAGTACCAGTAATCATCCGCAGGGTGAATCCACCCTGGCTTCCTCTAGAGATCTAGCATGTGTTGGGTCCACAAGAAAAAGAAAAGGTTAGAAAGCCCTCCACTGAACAAAATGAACTGCGTCATTAGATAGAAATGGGTGACAGATTTTGGAGTGAAATGCTACCTATGACTTTTGAGAAATTCAGTGCCATGCATCAGAGGGCTTTTCAGATACTGTCACCGCCCGCCGATCATGGGGGTTAGGGACCCACCCCACCCATGATGCATGAAAATCCATGATATGCGGAAGCGGGTGGGGTGGGGCCTGGGGGGGCGATCGCGTGTCTGTCCGAGGCTTCTTGGAGGAGTGTGGGGGGCGGTGTGGAGCGACCCCATTGCCCCCCGCCACCGCCACCCCCCCCCCCACGGCTCCGAGTCTTCAGCACTGCTGTTTCAAAAGAAGGACTAAGCAGATGCCATTTGGCATGGGACATTATGTCCTTTTCTTTTTCCTACTGACTAGGTGCTAGGAGAAGGAGGCCCCTAATTATGCCACTTAATTCCCATTGGCCGGCATTGAGCCAATGGGAAGAGAGCCAAGGTCCTGATGGAGCCCTTTCTTCCATATCTTCAGATTGGGGAGATAGGGAAGAAGACATGGTGTGTCACAATTTAAGAAGCATCTCCCTCCTCCATTTTGAAACTGTGCATTTTAGGGCTAGACAGTACAGACGTTTGGTGGAATGAGAGGGCTGAGGGCAAAACACATATCTCAACAACAGTCACCACATTTCCCTCTTCATAAACACACACAAGAACAACCTCACAAATACAATCTAACAGCACATGACATTTCCTTGGAGTGTGTTGTTTGGTATGCTTCGGAGAAAAGAGATTGCTACCTGTTTGTAGTTGTGGGGGGTTCACTCTGGAAAGGAAGAGCTATTTGTGATCCATCTTTCATCTGGAAAGTCCAGGAGAAGACAACCTTATCGCATTTGTCTCTCACCCCTCTGGAAAGACCGGTTTTAAAAGGCAGCCTTGAAAGGGTAATGCCAGCAAAAGATACAGAGACATTCGCCGTTGTGTCTTTATGGATGAACAGTATGATGGGAAACCCTAGGAAGCCAATCGGAGTTTTAATGGCCACAGCTGCAGAATGCAACCCTTCTTCCAGGCTGTCACCTGTGTAAGGAAAACAAACAGATATGGAGTAACTTCAAAATTACTGGTTCATCATTATCCAATAGAGAAGCAGACTTAGCATGTCACGCCGGTGCTGCTATCTAGAATGCAATGACAGCTTTCAATAGATTCATGGTTTAGGTTCCCAGCTGCCAGAAATTGGAAAGGAAGCCTCCAAGAGGTGTTCTGCTACTGTCATTATCATTTAATTAGCCTGCTTCAACTTGGTGAAACAGGTTTGATGAGGAATGTTGAAGCCCTGAAAAATCCCTTCCTTCCAGTCTGGGTTTGGGAGGAGGGGGAGGGAGGAAGACAAGTGGGTTTTCTCTCTCTCTCTCTCATTAAGTTCTTGTGAATTAAGTTTTTGTGAATATTCTAGTAGCCGAAAGGTATCACCTGTTCCACTTTTGTATTTTTTGTGTGTGATGGCCACATGGCTCCTCAACTTGCTTTGTACAAAATGAGTACCCTTTCCTTTTGAGAACCAAACTGCTTTCACGCTCTCTCACACACTCTCTTTATCTCTCTCTCTCTCTCTTTCATACACACACAGAGCATGAGCAGAACAATGGTAGCCTGTTCTCTCGAAGGCTGATACTTCACGTCCATCTCATCGCTGTTTGCGGTCCCACTGGGGACCAGTACGAAGAAATCTAACTGCACGTCCATTGCGGGATGAAGGGAGTTCGTCCTGACCATGCCCCCTGAACTGCAATCTAAGCGGGATGAGAGATTCCCCTTCCTGGCCTCGGGAATCTCCTCATCTCGCTTCTCGTTCCGATACGAAGAGCCCGTGAGGTCAGTCTCCTCCCGCGACGGGCCATTCTCCATCTAGTGGCAGGAGTGCAAAGTGCCATTCACCAATACATTCCCTATGGAGTCAGCAACGCAGTGCAGAGAGATTAAAAGACAAATGCCTCAAACTCAGCTCCATAACGCATTGAAGGCAAGGCTTCGGAGAATCGAAACATTGAAAAACAGAAGGTCAGGCTGAAAAGAAAAGGAGAACAAAGGCATGGAATTTCACATCTCATTACGGAACGAGGATGTGCATTAACAGTCATGCCGGTATCATCCCTCACACCTGTGAGTACACGGGAACAGGGACAGAACCGCAAGAAGACCACGTGACTGCAACCGACATCAACACGCAACAAACTTCCTCCTGGGACGAGAGTGTACCTGAAGTAACCATCTTAGTGAGAGAAAACACACACATACCCACCTAGGTTTGTGATTTTGAAACCCCTGCTTTATCCAGCCACTGTCCTCATGTTGTGCAAGTTGTTTTGTTTGATTTGAAGTTAGTTTCATTAAGTGTTTTGTGCTATGCTGTGTACTTTTACCACACACACATCCTTATTTCTCTTTCTTGTTGGTAGTGTCATGCAATACTCTATCCTCTAATTGGGAGAGGGTTGTGTTTTTGTACTTCCTCCTCTTCATTTTAGAGGAGAAGACAAAGGAGGATTTCCATCTCTATGGCTACCTGGTAATGACCATCATCTTCTCAAGATCCTTTCACTATAAGTTCTACAGAGCAGCCATTCTCAAGCTTTCCCCCTTCTTTCTGGCACAGCCATAAACATAATATGAAAGGAATATAGGCCAAGACAGGACTGTATAAGTCACTTAACAAACTTGGGTGTGAATATACTTTTTTCTAGTCTGTGGCCCTCTTCCAATGTGCTAGACCTGCTCTCTCCAGGGGCCACATGACCCATGCTGAGAATGGCTGCTATGGATTGTGGATTCTGATGACTCCATATCGGTGGCAGGATATTTATTTAGTCCTACGGCTGAAGTGAGTCCTATTAACCTAAGTGCTCCTTGGATAAAAAAAGCTAGGGGAACCACAGACTCTTCCATTGCCTACTCCATTTTGACACTGTTTTTCTTCTGAGTCTATCCCATTGGCTGACACAGTAAACTTACATGATCCTGAAGGCTCAGTGCTGCAAGCATCTCTTTGGTGGCCCCAGCAACAGTATTGCAGCTTGATAATTTTAATTCCAGTGAGATTAATCATGTGGCAAGGCTGCCATAGAAATACAGTAATATTTTGGATAATGAATGCCTCTGACAATGAATGTTTCGGATAGCGAATGGATGTTTTCGGGTACAGGGCTGCCTTGGATAACAAATATTTCATAATGCCATGCAAAAAAGTGTTCCCAGGATGCATTGCACCCTCCCTGTAGTTTGTAGAGGGGTACGAGGAGTTTGAGCATTCCCCCACCCATGGTGTTTTGGAGCCATTCTGGACATTTTTTGCTGAGGGATTTGGACCTTTCAAACTTGGAAAGGGAAGGAGCTAGCTTTAATTTATCTTTGCACAGCTTTTCTTTGCATTTTTGGTGGGAACAGACTGGGGTAGTCTTGCTGCTTGTGTTTGTGTATGTTTGCATTTTCCCCTTTGCACTTTGGGTGGGAACAGGCTGGGGTAGTCTTGCTGCTTTCATTTCTCCATGTTTGGAATCTTTTCTTATTTGCAGCAGGCAAGAACAGGCTGGGGTTCTCTTGCAGCTTGTGTTGGTGTGTGTTAGCATTTTCCACCATTGCATTTTTGGTGGGAACAAGCTGGGGTAGTCTTGCTGCTTTCTTTTTTCCATGTTTGCATTGCACTGCAGGGTGGGGTGTTCTGGAGGGGGTGTTCCAGCACTGCATGCCTTTAAAGTGCACTTTATAAAGAGGCCTGAACACACACACCCAGCATTTTTGCCTTTTTTGACTTCCAGAACAGTTTAATTGGTTTCCCATTCATTTCAATGGGAAGTTGTGTTTCTGATCACAAATGTTTCAGATAACAAATTGCCTCAGAGAACGAATTAAATCCATTATCAGAGGTACCACTTGGCAACCTAGACATGGGGCTGGACTCAGTGATCCAAAGGGTCCCTTCCAGCTCTATAGATCGATGATGATGATGATGATGATGATGATGATGATGATGATGGCTTGCGTATCTATTTTATAATAGGTATATGTAGATATATCATATTTATCATGCTACAAAGGTCTCATATACTGAATGAAACCTTTGAGCCCTCTGGCTCTGATTACCAAGTGGCAGCGTAGGTTTCCAAAGTTTCAAACACGATGCATTTTCCTGCTCAAATCTGAGATTTTATGGGGTGAACTATCTCCATGCAACTGGGACCATGCATATACCCTGTCTCCCCACCATACTCTGCCCCAGAACTCGAGTCAGGGAGAGGGGCTTTCAAGGAGTCTCTCCTCTAGGCATCAGCCAGATTGAGACCTGCTTAGCTTCACTGTTACATCATGCATCTTCAGGCTATATTCTAGGAACCCTATTATGTTTATTTTGTTACTCTGATACAGAGCAAATTATATTTTGTATGAAGAGATGAAAAACAGAACCAGTTGTATAAGTCTAGAATGGATTTTTTAAAAATGCATCTGGGTAGATATAGTTCATTTGTGTCAACATTCATTTCTGTCTTGCTCTATGGGCTGGTGAGTCTCAAAACAGCCTTAAAATAGAATGTGGTAGTTCTGTTGTATCACAAGAACTGTCAAACTGAGGGGTCTTCTTTCTTTCTTTCTTTCTTTCTTTCTTTCTTTCTTTCTTTCTTTCTTTCTTTCTTTCTTTCTTTCTTTCTTTCTTTCTTTCTT
>JAHTLZ010000237.1:20813923-20824046 GCA_023846285.1 Phrynocephalus versicolor
TGGCGGCCGGCGGCGAGACTGGGCTTTTTGCGGCGGGCGGTCCCACCCACCACCACACCAGAGCATCCCAGGACGGAGGAGGGGGGGGAGGCCGGGCGGGGACCTCCAGAAACCACCCCTCTGGTAGGTGCCCTGAGGCACGGCAGACATTTTTCCGCCTGCTTTTTGGCCGGGAACCGGGCTTTTTAACTTTTAAAAACTTTTTTTTTCTGTGCCGCTTGGCATCGCGCGCGATCGCGCGATGCAAGTAACGAGCACGACAAATCAGACCAAATTGTTCGTTCGTCGGTTCGAGCTCGAAGTCTGGCGGAGTAATTCCCGTTTCCGTTTCCGTAGAGTAACGGAAACGAGTAACGGAAACGGAAACGGAAATACCGCTAAGTCGTGCCCATCTCTAGTCTAGGACACTGATTCACAAGCACTTTAAAAAAAATTGCTGCAAAAAAGCCTGTCAAAATGGACCAGAAGTGCAACAGGACAGCATGTCAAGAGCAAAAGAGGACAGAGTCCAATGGCAAAATAGCGGAAGTCTACAGAGGCTCTGAACAAGGGTATTCAACTGAACTGACCTACATCCATACTGAACTCCCATTCGCTGACATCATTTCCCAAGGTTCCTGGAATCATAAAAAAAGAAAAAAGAAAAAGAGCAGAGTCAGTCAAGTTGGAAGAAGCCTTCCTCCAAATGCAAGCGTTTTATTAAGTATGTTGAAATAATAATAGAACAAGTTGGCTGGATTGCTCCCAGGCTTACATCTCTAGCTATGGGCCAGAGTTTGGGAGTTCAATTCACCATTGGGTCTCCTGTAAATACAGCCAGGCTGTTTGGCCTTGGACAAGCCACACAATCCCAGGATGCCCCCACGAGAAGAGGAAATAAACCAAATTGAGGGGGGATATGATCGAGATGTAGAAAATAATGTAGGGCATGAGTAAAGTGGATAGAGGAAAGCTCTTCTCCCTCTCACAAAATACCAGAATTAGGGGACATCAACTCAAACCGAGGGCTGGGAGAATGACAACAGACAAAAGAAAATGTTTTTCACCCAGTGCATTGTTAGTCTGTGGAACACCCTGCCACAGGATGTGGTGATGGCCTCTGGCCTATATGCCTTCAAAAAGAGATTGGACAGATTCCTGGAAGAAAAGTCCATCACAGGTTACAAACCACGATGGAGATGTGTAATCTCCAGGCTTAAAACCGGGGTACTTCAAGGGCCAGATGCAGGAGAGTGGTATCAGGAGACAGAGATCTAGTCTTGTGCACTCCCAGATGGTGGGGCCACTGTGAGATACAGGAAGCTGGACTAGATGGGCCTTTGGCCTGATCTAGCATGACTCTTCTTATGTTCTTATGTTCTTATGTAGTATTCCGAGTAGTTGGCATGTGGAAAATCCTAACAAGGGTCACCATAAGTCAGAATATGTGCATAAATTAAA
The DNA here is from genome assembly GCA_023846285.1 of Phrynocephalus versicolor. Lineage (NCBI taxonomy): Eukaryota > Metazoa > Chordata > Lepidosauria > Squamata > Agamidae > Phrynocephalus > Phrynocephalus versicolor. The sequence continues at coordinate 20,815,364 of JAHTLZ010000237.1, forward strand.
TTGCATAAATTAAATTACATAAGTCGCTTCAGCAAAATTGTTACTAACTCATGAGATGCCAGTTGCATTGTGACGCACGTGCTTACTGAACAATCTGGCATGCAGCTGATCACATCATTACCACCTAGTGGCAGCTTGGTATTATGATTTATATGATTTAAATTGCCTGTAGGATTTTGGCTAGTGAGACGGCAAAGGCAGAAACCAGGACTACAGGTTTCTTCCCATTGTTGGGCTTTCAAATTGACCTTTCTTCGAATGACTAAACAGATCTGGCAGTCTCCTATGCCTATGGGTACATGGATATGAACCAGAGGCACTAGACACTTCAATTTGAATTTTAACTTGTAGATTGTCAAGTTGGAGAAAGAACTGAACCTTGAACAATGACAGCTTTGGCAACTCTCGTGAAAAGAATAAGCAAACCCAACAAAGCAATGGAAATGACCAAATGAGGAGCAAGACAGGCCACCATTACCAGGGAGAGAACCAGAGGTGATGATATACTTCTGCCTCATAACTTTTAGATGGTCTACCACACATGATTACATGGAATTTATACTCTTTTCTCAACTGCTCCTGTTCTCTTTTAGCTTTAATGTTGTCTTCTAATGCTGTAAGATACCCCTCAATTACCTGCTCTTAAACTTGAATGTGTCTTAATTGTACTGGTTTGTATATTATCCCTCCTTACTGTAGGCCTCCTTGTGTCCTTTCCTAAGGAGAAAGGCGAGGGAAAAATACTCATAAGTACAAAAGTATTTTATCTGGATTGATCTGAACTGAGAAGTCTTATTAGAAGCATAAGGGAAAGAAGTTGCTTGCATGCAAGGGTAGAACAGCAAAGCTCCTCTCTATGCCCCATGCCCGTTCAGTCATTTCAGATCTCTGTGAAGAGGCTCTACATTTCTGGAGAGCAGGGGCAGCTTTCAATAGATCTATGGTTTAGGTTCCTGGCTGCCAGAGGATAGCAGAAAAGACAGCCTGCGAAGCCTTGAGCAAGCTGCACAGAACAGGTGGGACATCTCTCTCCCAGAAGAAGAGAACGGTAAACCACTTTTGATTATTCTCTACCTTGAAAACCCTGAAGAGGCTTGCCGTATATCAGAAGTGACTTGAAGGCATGCCGTTATTAGTACCAAGTCTTTCCCCATGGCGTAGAGCAGTGTTGGCAAACCTATGGCACGGGTGCCAAAGGTGGCACTCGGAGCCCTTTCTGTGGGCACCCAACATCACCCCTTTACAACTACCTGTATTCAGGTTAAATTGCTGTATTGGCACTTTTGAAAGATTAGTGGGTTTTGAACTGCAGTTTGGGCACTGGGTCTCTAAAAGGTTTACCATCCCTGGTGTAGAGAGTGTTCACAATCTGTTTTGCTCCTGCATGCAAGGCCGGCAATGGGAAGAGCTGCTGACAAATAACTCCCACCATGTTCTCCAACTATTTCTCATTACCAAGAACATTCATATAAATAAGCTGGGCTTCTGAATTATTAGCAATATAATAGCAAAAAAAAAAAGGGGGGGGGGAAATCTCAGAGTCATGCACGGGAAGTCTACTTGGACCTGAAGGCAAATTCGCCTTGCCTTTTCTTTCTCTCAAGACCCAAGACCACTCAGATTATCTTTAAGAAGAACCTCAGAATGTAGGCACTCCTATGCATGAAGGCGTGTGAAAAATAATGCCATTCAGCATCCCATAGAACTCAGGGCGTCTTCCTCTGTGCCTCAATACATTCGACCAGTGGTTCCATAGGAAGCCAGTATGAGAATCTTTTCTTCCCACCTGAGACAGCCCTGAACCAACCGGAACTGTTGTTCCCTTGAGATTAACAGAAATGAGATTTCTTTGGTTTTTTTTAAAGTATTCACCCTTGTTTTCTGATTTCTTTATACAGAGGAGCAATCTAAATATATTACAAGGCATATGCCTCTACTTCTTGTTAATATTTATAAGGAATGCAATATTTAATAGCTACACCAATGTTTTTGTTTTCAGATTAAAAAGAAGTTACTGCAAAGTTAACACGCTGTAATGTAAAAGAAGTGTAGGGTTTTTTTACATTTCAGCTTTTTTCTGAAGCATCCTGCATCCTAAATTTGCCATTGGGTGATCTGCTTCCCATTTTTCCTGATCCCCACTCATGTTAAGGAGCCTTGTGGCGCAATGGTTAAATGCCTGTACTGTAGCTAAAACTGTGCTCACAACCTGGGGTACAATCCCAGTTGGGAGGCTCATGGATGACTCAGCCTTTCATCCTTCCGAGGTCGGTAAAATGAGTACCCAGCTGGCTTGGTGGGGTAGAATGTGTAGCCTGCATACTGTAATTAAAACTGTAAACCACCCAGAGACTACTTGAAGTGGTGTGGGGCGGTATATAAGCAGAACACAGACAGATTCTTTCAGGAATGGTTTTGGTTACCAAGGATGCTCATCATGGTCCCTTGGGTAACTTGTGAATGTACCAGTTTTGTACAAATAGCAGCAGCTGCATATATGGTCTCTCTCTCTCACACACTCTTACTTGACATCCATAACAGGCAGCACAGCAACCAGTCAGAAGACTGTTCTGTCCATCCACACACATACCTGTCTCTCTCCCAACTGGCATACATCCAAATGGCCACAGATGGTCAAAGAAACAGAATCTATCATTATGTATATACCTAGATATATACGAGAGGCAAACCATGTAGAATGGCCACCTATGAGCCTTGTATGGAGGGCCTGGGCCATACAACTGGGATATAAATCATCACCATCAATCATCATAATCATAATCCTCATCATCCTCATCATCTTCATCCTCATCATCGAACTGCAGTGCTGGAAGGGGCCCTGTGGATCATTCCCTCCCTCCCCTGTCAAGCAGGCCCAGTGGGGAATTGAACTGCCAACCACTGGCTCCACAGCCAGAGGCCTAAACTAATGCTTATACCACCATAAGTCAACTGCTGGAGCTTTGTGCTGCTCTCTGTGATCCAATGGAAGGCCACTAAGAGTTTGAGCAAAGCCACAGAATTTATGGAATTTATGTATTCCATGTATAGCTCGTATATATATAGTTTCACTGTAGAGTTCAAGACAGGGCAAGCGTTAGGCAACCTGGTCCACCTACCATCAGAACAGGTCTGTCATTAGGATGGAGACTGATCCAAATTCTGCCAGTGAGCTTCACCACTGAGCTGCCATTTTAAACCACCACAGCATAAGCTACAGTGACCATCGTCCCAGTAGTTTAAACTGGCATTCATTGGTAAAAGTTTAAAGCCAATGCGGAGGTGATCCCTCCTCAGGTTAAGCAAACAAACCTATAGTGTATATATAGTGTTTATATATTTTAATGTGACCTGGAGCATTTCTAGGAACCATCCACATTAACTGTCTAAATGCTGCAGTTATTCTTGCCTCTGGTTAAACATGGTGCAGTGGAAGAGGGTTTGTATGGAAAGCAAACCTTCGGGAGTTGTGAGCCATTCAGAATCAGCTGCTGAAGAGTCTAGTTTATCCTTAGGAAAACTATGCAGCAAACTGGAAGGAAAACTGAAGTCTTCCTCAAACATGACTCCACCTGAATACCATTATAGGGAGAGAGTAGAGCTAGATATGGTCACCCCCACACCTTGGGGACAGCTGATGTATGCTAGTAGCAGTCATCAACCCTGTGGATCAAAAGTGTGAGGAGGAGGATGGAGCCCACTGTGGTTAAACTCTGGGTTTGGTTGAACACATGGCAGCCTCATGATCTTATATAATGTCACTTGGAGAAAGTAATGCCCAGATAAGTTAGACCTTTCTGGCCATTCTACTAGAGGTCATTATCTGGTTGGAAGGATGCAAGTAGTTCTAAGGATGGGTCATGAGTGAAAGAAATTTAGGAACAAGACATATCTGTTTGGACCAGGGGCTCCTTAATGGGTGATTCAGTAGCTGAATGGCTGGAATTAGATTTTTAGAGACCTGGGCTGAACATACATGTCGTCCAGGATGCTTTCCCTATAACCTTGATCCAGTCACTTGCTCTCAGCTTAACTAGTATCTACATATTTGCGACAAGAAGAAAAGAAATAATGCATATTATTTAATAATAATAATGTGTTAGTTATAGAGCTCTCCTCCACTAGATATTCAGGGTGACAAGCACTACTATGCTCTGTAACAGGATACTTGGAAATTCTAGAAATATACCTCATGGACAACGGATGCCATCAGGATGCAGGGGTTGTATCCTGTTGCAGATGCTCATGTCATAATACTTCAGAAAGTCCTGCAAGTGTGCCAGAGCTGTACCTCTACTACATCAGATAATCTGCCCCCAGTGCCATTGTTCTGTTTGATTTTTAAAAAAATCCAAAGTTTTGCACAGAATACTCTTGTATGATGAATATTTGCTGCTGTCTAGCAATTATCTACATGGAAATGAAAAAAAAAACTTCATTAACATTACAGAATGTTAATTCAAAAAAGAAAGGGATTTTTTTTCTTCCCAAGAGATACGTTTGAAACTCTCTTCTTCCCACTTCTGTTTAAAAAATAACAATTTGCTCCACAGAAAAACGCGACGGGTATTAGTTCATAATCTGTATTGTTCAGAGAAAGTCACATGCCTGCAATAATGCAGTACAGTAATTAGATGATATTTAATGTCAGAAGGCAGTTAATGACGGGCACCATAAAAATCAAACAGCACCTTTTAACAAGGGCTGCATTGATGTGTGAAACAGCCCTGCCAAATGCTTTTGTTTTAAGTTTATGAGCTGGATTCATTAGCTCCTTTTAAAATAAATAAATAAAGGCCTACAGCCTCAAAGTTCAAAGTGAATCAATATTGCCACGACGGAGGGCGGCCTTTTGAAGGTCTTTTGACAAGACTTCTACTCATTTCTGTGACAAAATACCAGGATCATCCACTCTCTGAGCAACGAAGGGATTTATTTTGATTCTTGTTTTCAAAAGTGGCTCACTTGAAAGAGCCCTGGCCTTGCATGCAGGTTGGATTCCTGGTTTACTCCAGTTTGAAGGGTTTGGTAGCAGCCCATTGGCAAGACCTTTGCTGGGGTCTCTGGAGAGGCGCTAGCTGCCAAGCTTGTCCACTGGAGCAGCTTCTGGGCTCCATGAAGCACTTGGCCACCACGGGCAGCTTTTCAGAGCCTTGGGATTGGAGGTTTCTGAACACGTTGATCTAAGGACCTTTTGGAAATATGCTAGTACCAGAGATGGGCATGAATGTCTGGTTTGGTGGTTCAGCATTGTTTGTTTTCTGGCTGACCAGCTGACCAGCAGTTATGCTCCCCGCCCTGTCCATTGGATGCCCATTCAGCAGCAGTGCCTGGAGGAAGCCTGGGATGGTGATCAGCCATTCAGCCAGGAAATGAACCACGTCGACCCATTGCACCGGTGGATCATGCCCATCCCTAGTGTGGATCTCTTTCATTGACAAGGCATTGGGATGGATGACCATTGGGGGTCCTTCCAATTCTACAATGTTATGATTCCATGAGGTCCCCCCCATTGCCTTCTACTCCTCTTGACCTGTGGTCAGCTTGGCTGAAGGAACAGATTGCTGCTCCTCATGTTTCTAATGGAATCAAGAACTGTAGAACTGGACAACTGGAAGGGACCACAGGAATCATCGTACTCAGGCCCCTAAAAAAGCAGGAAATCTTCCACCGAAGCCTCCTTGACAGGTGGACATCTGTGATGTGCCCCTTACACACACTGGGTTTTCACACACTGCCACCACCAGAGTAACTGGATACTTGTATGTATTCGAGAGTCACACCAGGTTATATAGTTTTAAAACAAAATATGAAATGTTTATTAGTTTACAATTGGATGATCAGTATTATGATAGCTTTAGCCGATGCTATTGTATTGCATATATGAATTCTTATAATAATGTGTTTCCTTTATAAACCAGACCCTTTTCAGTGGCAGGATCTCCCACCTGACCAACTGACAATCTAAAGTGACTCTCAGCTCTCTTTACTGGACTGAACTGACCTCCTCTCAGCTTTAACACAAACTGAACTTCCCATCACCCATTAGGTTCCAATATATAACATTCTTAACCACTCCCACCAGCTTGGTGATTGGCGATTCAAAACACACTCATGAATATTTATCCTTGCTTTACCTTTTTTGCCACAACATCCAACTGTTTAAACATTCCCTGTGGAAGAAACATCACTTCCCAAGACTGTCCATTCTACTGTTGGGACTTCCTTTTGGCACGTTCTTCTTAATCTCTTGCTGCATAAAGCATAGAAAATAATTTGAATAGCTTCCTGTCACTTTCTATGTTCTGTCCTTATCTCTGGCCCTGAGTTTACACCTCTTCCAATTAGCATGCAATGACTGTACGAGCAAAGCCATTTAACTCACTCAGGGATGGGTGATGACCAGTTGCTTTTCTATTAAAGCTTTCCCTTCTGACGGGGAGCTGACAGCTCCTTGTTCTTGCCTCGGTGCTTCCTGTGTGGTGCTGGTAATGTTTTCCGACATCGCCTCTTTTTTTGAAAATAATCAAGCACTCTGTATGTGTGTGTGTTTCAATCCATCTGTTTTGACTCTTGACAAAAGGAAATAATCCTTGGGAGATGCAGGGATGGAAGACAGCAAGCAGCTTAGAATCAAGGGTTGGGGGGGGAGGGCAACCCCACACTTCGCTTAAATAGCACAAATTAATCCCAGAGCGAATCCAGTAAGTGACACAAAATTACTTGTTGTTATCATCAGCCATTAAATCCTGAAAGCTATTGTGTGACAAAGGGGGTGGAGGGAAGGCAGGAGGAAAGCACATTAAGGAGAAGAAGGATGCTCTCCAAAGCTGTGTGAATGTTTTCACACCAATTCCGAGTCTTCCCTGGTGAATCTAAATAGCTGTCTCACTCCCATCTATCATTCACCGATATAAGTGGTGCTCAAGTTTATACTTGAGCAGCAGTATGGCTGGTACTATAGGGATTCGTTAGCTGGCTGGATCGCTCAGTGGTTTAGGTATTTGCCCGCAGTGGTTGGGAGTTTGATGCCTACCGTGCCTCCTACAAGTAGATCCAGTATGTCTGGCCCTGGGCAAGCTGCACAATCCCAGGAGACCCCCTAGGAGAGGGCATTGGCAAGCCACTTCTAATTATTCTCTACTTGGAAAACCCCCCAAAAGGGTCACTATAAGTCAAAATTGACTTAATGGGACATCATCCTCATCTTCATCCTCCTCCTCCTCCTCCTCCTCGTTGTTGTTGTTGTTGTTGTTGTTGTTGTTCTTCTTCTTCTTCTTCTTCTAGGGATTCATTATTTGTCATTAAGATTTAATAGCAGTTGGACTTAATAACCATTTGCAGCCTACAATATGTGTATATATATGTGTGTTGGCTTTCAACACCTTCCAGGAGTGATGTTTACCACATATGGCTACAGATCTATAATTACCCATTCTGGGAGTTTCAACTGACTTACCTATGCCTTCCAGACAGCTAAATATAGGATACCTGCATGAAACTGAGTAAACATAAAAGCTTTGCTAGTATTCTTTCTAAGATTACTAAAGAGGGAGATGCAGTTTGCATTAACCAAAATTTGTAATAGATGTACCCCACTAGTGGCATAATGTTGCTTTTACGAATATACCTATTGGTTTCCCACAATCACACGGAAACCACAAGTGTCATCCATTCATGCAATCTTTTATTTTACTTTAAAGCCCTATAAAAAGGCCTCCAAGGTACCTGGACTTACCATATTTTCAGGAAAGCTTTCCATGACTCTCTCCAGAGAGTGAAGTTTGGGTTGCTTGCGTTTTGCATCCCCAAGGACCCCCCCTCTAAGAAAAGTATCACCCAGGGACCTAGAGACACCACACTTGTAGGAAAGACACCCAGGACTCTCCTCTACAATCCCTCGTTATACACCCACAAAGTGAACCCCCCTCCAAAGAAAGTGCACTTTAGTAACTGGTTTGGGGAAACCCAATCTTTATCAAACTTGATTACAGAGGGGACTCAGAGCAAGCTTCTATGTAAGTTTGGTGTTTCTAGGTACCTGGGGAAAACCTTCCTGGCGGGTTGTTTTGGGGGTGCATAACTCAAACACCATAAATCCAATCTTGCTCAATTTTGTCAGGAAACACTACCCTGAACATTGGGTGTCTCTAGGTGCGCACATGCGGGGTGTGTGACATTTATAGCCCAATGAAGGTCTTAAAAGCCAAGAAGACCCAGATGGGGTGATAACGATCCTTCAAATAGCCTGGACCCAAGCACTTTGAATTGACCCCAGAAACTGACTGGCAGCCAGTGAAACTGTTTTACTATGCCCTATAACAACTCTCAAGTAAAGGCCTTAGCTATTTTGCACACAAAGGCAGGGAACAGGAACTGTTCTTTCTAATACATCCATAAAACATTCTAAAGCTGTTAATCAATGCCATTTCTGTCAACATGCCACTACCTCTGCATGACTCTTTCTGGGGAATTTGTCCACACCATTGACTGATGACATTTAAAATGGCATAGTATTCGAGCCTGGGATTGTGTAAAACATTCATTTTAATTCCTTGTGTACCTTTTACTGCTGTAAAAGTTGTATCACATTAAGCATCTGGAGGAGGAGGAGGAGGAGGATTTTCTAAGCAGTTATAGATAGATAGATAGATAGATAGATAGATAGATAGATAGATAGATA
>JAHTLZ010000237.1:20828795-20844441 GCA_023846285.1 Phrynocephalus versicolor
ACACACACACACACACACACACACACACACACACACACACACACACATGAATGTTGCCATCCTACTCCATACTCTCATCTTTTTGACCCCAGTGCCACCTGAAAATCCAGAACAAAGTGTGAGACAGTAGCATGAATCAGCACCTATATCATGTTCTAGGCCCCCTTTGTCATGTAGTGTGGCTACTTGGTTGCAATAAAAAAATAAATAAAATACACAGTCACAGCCAATGCAGTGTGATTGCCTCTTGGTCAGTAACAACTGCAAGTCTAAGTTGCTACAAAAAGAAATTGACACAAAAAAGGAGTGGCTTGAAATTAGTTACTCTTCATCTCTGGGGAGTGGGTAGGGAAAGGTTGCTGGATAAATGACAGGTTAGGCTGGGAATGCATCCTGCCCACCACTCGGGCTATCATTCAGCAAGGTGACAGAGAAAATTGTAAAAATGCAAGACTAGGCAATAGATGATACCTCTATAGGCCGCTAATAAAATAACAAAAAATCATTGCAAGCTTTCATGGCCAAAAACCTTTTTTTCAACCAAAGTATGAAAAGTCTGAACATGGCAAAAGATGGGGTTTGCCAGGAGATCATTCTTAGATGTCAAGTTCTTGGCAAGATGATATTCGCCAGGCCGTCTTCTTAGGTGAGGCAGAAAGCAGCAGGGCTGTTGTTAAAGCTGCATCTGAAGTCAAGGATTGGGTCTTACACCTCAGCCCTTCAAACCAAGGGACATGGGTCATGTGCACCCACCCACACCTCCTCTCCATTTGGCTCTTTGAGACATTCAAATCCCTATTTGGCCAGAGAGGGGTGTGAAAGTTATGAAAGTGAAATTGGGAGGTCTAGTTCAATGATAGACCAAGCCAGGTAATTGCCCATACCCAAGAAGGATGGGTGGGGAGGAGTGCAGATGATACAGTAGGTGGAAGCAGGAAAAAGTGTGAGGATGATCACCTCAGAGTCTCTTAGTTTCTTAGTGAGCATGTTTTGTTTTCAGGGTTAACTTTTATACAAGGTAGGAGAGAAGGGCAGAAGGGAGAGAGAGGGCGAATGAGGGTCACAGAAAGAACAAGATAATTAAATTACTTTCAGTCATTCACCCTATAGCTCTGGGTATCTTTCACTGATTTGAACTGAAATGCCAACTGTGTCATAAATTTTGGGGCAAGTTAATGATGTCATTTCAGGTATCTTGGGTTCACCTCAGAGAAAGTTATTCATTACCAGCTTACTATTAGTTATCTTTTCCTGCATGGGTGCGATAGTTAAAAGGAAAAGGGAGAGAGAGAGAGAAAAAAAACCCTAATGGCCTGATTCCCTGCCATTACCACTTCTTTTCGGCATCAACAATAAATAACTTGAATTAATTGCCTTTTAATTTAATTTCCCCTGCTCATGCAGATGAGAGAGAGCACAGAGGTGGATGTTTTATATGTTTCATGAAGTCAAGAATTCCCTTGTTTTATGCAGAAATAAAACAGTGCAAGCTGTATTCTCCCATGATTAACACTACTGTGAGAGTTTTCTTTCAGTGAAGAAGGTAACAGTCAAGGAGATAACATAGGCTGTTACCTCACGTTCTTCTTTGCTCTGCGACTAGCTTTGTATCGTGACAGCGTTGGTCGCAATCACATGGTTTTGTCCCTGTTTCAGTGTTCCCATGGTCGTGATAACTTGTCTCGTCGTGACAAGTGTTAACTCACAGTTTTGTACCGTGACAAACACTGAATTTGTCTAGCTTCCTTTTTCCTTTTGTGGGGGGGGGGACTTAAAAATTCTTTTTTGATACTTCACTTCTGAAAAGTCAAAATCTTTGCAGGCAGGGAAGGAGTCTGCGGCTCATCTGGCTAGCTTTTACTTTCTCCACATGCTCTGGGTGATAGCCTTCAGGCTTTGTTCTTTATTCCTTTTGCTTGCTAATTAATTGTCTGTCTGGTGTCCCTCTTGCCTGGCTTTGAAGTTTGGTTTGTTTTATTGGTATTTAATGGAGGAGAGCAAGGGGGTGGTGATCATCTGGGGTGGGTGGGCACTTTGAACATAACACCCAACCCAGTACCTGGGACACAGTTTTCTGAGAGAAACAAATGTTTTGTTGTGTGACAGTTGTTACTAGACATGGGCACGACTCGGCGAAATCCTCGTTTCCATTTCCGTTCGTCGTTTCCGTTACCTAACGAGGAACGGTAACAAGAATTACTCCGCTGCAGCTCGAACCTGACCCGATAAAGATAAATTTGGTCTGATTTTTCGTTGTCGTTCATGGCATCGCAGCGACTGCGCAATGCCAAGCAGCACAGAAAAAAAGTTTTAAAAATTAAAAAAACCCGATTCCCGCTGGCCATAAAAGGAGGCGAAAACATGCCTGCCTCAGTGAGGGCACGTACTAGAGAGGGGTGGTTCCTGGAGGGGGGTCCCCGGCATTCCCTCCCCTCTCCTGTCCTGGGCTGCTGGTACCACGCTGGGGGGGGGCATCCTCGTCGTCTCCATTTGCCATGTGGTGGTGGGGGATCCAAAATGGCGACCACAATTTTTTTTTTTAAATCGTGGTCCAAAAACCCACCAAAGCACCACAGAAACATGTGAAAATTAGGTATTTTAAATGCCTGATTTTTATAGTAGCAGCAGTGGGTTTTTCTTGCAATAAAACATCTCCATTGATTTTATTTTATTTTATTTTTATTTTTATTTTTTTACACCTGCGCACGCGCAATGATGGGCTGGCCATGGGATGGGACCATGCAAATTTTTGGAGCCATTCCACCAATTGCATGGGCAGGTTTTGACTGAGACTTCTGGATGTGCCAGAGAGGGCATAAAAAGCCCACCAACCCTAACGCTAACCCTAACCCTAACCCTAACCCTAACCCTAACCCATACGCCAGTACACTGTCCTTCTTAGTGGGCCAGAGGCACCCAGAGGTGCAGCCAACTAACCCACCCTAACCTTAACCGTTACCCTAAGCCTAGCCCTTACCATAACACCAACCCTAACCCAGATTCGTACGCAAGTACGCTTCCCTTCTTAGTGGGTCAGAGTGATGCACCCAGAAAGGTGCCTCCAACTCCAGACCCACTCCCTCCCTAAGCGTAACCTGTACGCCAGTACGCCAGTATGCTTTCCTTCTTAGTGAGTCAGAGAAGCGCCAACGAGGTTCCTCTGTCACACTAACCCCCCAACCCTAACAGTGAGTCAGAGAAGCACCGATGAGGTTCCTCTGTCACACTAACCCCCCAACCCTAACATAATGTAATGTATGGTACGCGGCGGCTACGCGTTACGCTGCCCTTCCCTTCTGGGTCAACTCAGAGGCACCCAGAGAGGTGCCTCCCAGAGCCCACTTACCCCAACCCCAACCCAAACGACAAATGGAAACGGAAATGACAAATTTTTGGAAATTTCCGCGACAAACGGAAACGACCCGAAACAGGCCCGCCCTGACAAACAACAACTCGAAACGTAATTTTTTCTGGTTGTGCCCATCTCTAGTTGTTACCTCATGGTGTCTTGTCTCAGAACAGAAACCAGGAACATACTGTGACAACGAAATACCCTACCCCAGAGCCAGGTACAGATTTGTCTCACTTAGCACACTTGGGGGGGCGGGAAGTGGTCGAGACACATTTCAGCTGTTGTGCAACGGACATGAAGTAAGCTTTTTTTGGACTACTCCAAAGCACAACACCTAGAGAGACAAAATGCATGTGAAGTAACCGCCATAGGTGTAATGAAGTTCTATGAAGAGAAGGAAGAGGGTTTGTTTTGGTAATGTTCACCACTATCTTGGCTCATAGTGAGAAGAAACCCAGCCCAATTCAGGAAGATTGTGTGTGTGTGTGTGTGTGTGTGTGTGTGTGTGTGTGTGTGTGTGTGTGTGTGTGTGTGTGTGTTATTTAATAGTTGGAGTGCATAAATAAATACAAATTATGGATTAAAAAGAGTTTTTTTTAAAAAAAATAAACACAGTGATGTCTACACACACATACCCCAAAAAACCAACAAAGCACTCAGTATTAAAAAGGAAGAACAATCAGGTCGGACTGGCGGGCATTCATTGAAATCAAGATTCCACATCCTTTACTGTATCTCCATAGATAGTCACAAAGACCATGAACATGGCTTTTCTGGAGAAGCACCATCTTCTCAACATTTCGTATAAACCTCCATTCAGACTAGGTGCTTTCCAAACCAATGCAACACTCACATCTTTGGATTCATTTTCTGCTTGCTTGTCCTCCTTCAGGATGCCCATGCAGCACCTTGATAATGAAGCAATGTCTGTGAGATGAAACTCCTTTTTCTCCTTACCTCTCACCTTGGTATATGGAACAAAGAGCTCCTTCCTACTCATCTCTCCTCTTCTGCCCTTGATTTCCTCCATCACCTTTTCTTCCTAATGGATCAGGGACCCTAGTGACTCTCTGGAATTGTATGGAAGATGTGTTGCCCACTTCAGCCCAGAAGTACTGTAAGTGGCTGGGAACTACTCCATCATTTAAACTACCTTTTAAAGCTCTCAGTCGTTTTGGAATCCTTTATTTGTTAACAGCTCTAAACACACACACACACACACACACACACACACAAATTGTGGGATCTGTATAATTATTCAGATTGTTCATTTGTAAACTGGAATGCACATTCGTCGTCTCCCATACTCCGCTGATTGCGAGGTGTCCCACCCACTTATGTCAAGAGTGGGGCTGTTGTTTTGAAGTTCCTCAAGAAGTCAGCAAAAACATTTGCCTTTCCAAAGGTTGTTTTTCAAGCAGGCCTGAAAAACAAAGGGGAGTAATTAGCGTTTGGGGGCCGTGTGGAAGGGAATTGGCATCTGTCTTACTCAGCGCAGCATTTGGGAAGGGAACATGTCGGGGAGAAACTTTTTGCCATGTCTATTGCTTCCTTATTACTACCGAACATATGGTATGGAAGATCACACACTGCTCTATGACTCCTGAAGCGGCTGGGAACAGCAGGGTGAATGGTGGAGGGGGGGGAGAAAGAGTCATTCCAAAGCCGAAGTCAAAGCCTGAGGATATTGGCACTCAATACCAAACATATTTACCTGAAAGTGAGCCCTACTGAATTTTAGTTGAGCTTCCATCCAAGTAAGTGTGCTTAGCACTGGAACCTCAGGGTGCCTTCAGATTGCCCGTGCCGTTTTATTCTTCAGGAGGGCATATTCCAGGCGTGGAGGTGGAGTTAGGAATGAAAGAGAGCAGTAGATGTCACCAAAACTTTCCGAGTTAAGCAAATTTTGTTAAGCAAATTTTCCTTTCTAGAAATTTCCCATAGGAATGCGTTGAAAGCAAAGTAATCTCTAATCGTGACCATTTTTTGTGTAGTATGGATTCACCCAATAGGTAACTCTGTTAAGCAAATTTCCCCTATCTCCAGATTTTTTCTGTTGTACAGATTTTATGTTATACAAACCGTTTGTTATACGAGGGTCCACTGTATATCCGTTCCTCTAAACTTTCCACGTCTACTCCATGATGTACTCAAAAGCATCTTCGTTACCCTCAACTTTATCTGTCACTTGTTATCTGCTTGTGCTCTGCTGTATGATATTGAGGCGGTTTGGCTCTGCATCATATTGACTTCAATTGTCTTGTCTCGGGGGTGGGGGAGAGACCTGGTATAGTGTAGTAGTGAATAGACTGAAAGACTAGGACTTGTAATATCTGGGTTCAAATCCCCCTCAGCCATAAAAACCAATGAAGGGAGAAGATTAGAACTGATAAAGGTAAAAGGTTCCCCCCACATATGCATGCTAGTCGTGTCTGACTCTAGGGGCGGTGTTCATCTCTGTATTCAAGCCGGAGGAGCCAGTGCTGTGCAAGTCCATGGCCATGTGGCCGGCATGGCTGCAAGGAAACACTGTTTTACCTTCCCGCTTTTTACGGCAGTACCTATTTATCTAGTTGCATTTACATGCTTCCGAACTGCTAGGTTGGCAGGAGCTGGGGTTATCAGAGGGAGCTCGCTCTGCTGCGTGGCACCCAGGATTCGAACTGCCGAGCTGCCGACTTTGCAGTCTACAGTTTTGGTGCCTTAGTCCACTGAGCCACCACACTTTAAACATCTCACTTGCCTTGAAAGCCCTATTAGGGCCTCTTCGAATCAATTCCAGCTTCACAACATCTAACAGACAATCTTATCTGGTCCCCTCCACAGAGTCAATGAAGTGTTTAATATGCCAATGTCCTGAAATGGGCATCTTCTTCAACCTCTACACATATGGCCTATTGACCACAGAAGGCTTGCTTTTAGTTTGTTTCCGATGTTTGCATGCACTGGCAATGAACAAGAAATGTAGAAGCAGCTCTTGATGGGAGCCAGAAAGTTTGTGGGTAGCACCGTTCATGGTGGTGGGCTGGACCCATCCCCACAGTAGAAGAAAAAGCAGGTTAAATGCCTGTGTAGTCACCCTCTAAATGTAAGACACAGCTCTGGCATCGAAGATCTGCTAGCTGATAATACTGAAGCACTGATGGCGTGGCAGTCCAACCGCCCAAAGTTCCCTTTGGGGAAAATTGGCCACGGTATACCAATGCAAAAATAAATAAATAAATAAATAAATAAATAAATAAATAAATAAATAAATAAACAAACACAGTGGTGGGACTCGCTCAAAATATTATCCAAAGAGAATATGATATGCAGCATACCAGGTTTATCACAAATGGGAATTTTATAGAAGGTCAAGTCTTCCATATTGCATGACAATTCAGTTTCTTGGTGTAATCTGTTTGACATTCAAGAAGATCCTACAAAAAGACAGAGGAGCCAGAGAAACAAAAGACAAATTCTGCCTATTCCATATACATTACTTTGGACGGAGAATACTGATGTTATACACAGGGGAACAGAGGCTGGGTTTCCAGTGCAATGTATGTGAAGTGTAAAACAAAAGTGAAATTATAGTGATGGTATATAGGCACTAATGAGAACCTAAAGGTAGACCTGAAGCTAAAGCAAACATACCTGCATATACACCTATATCTTCTCTAATGTATAGATAGATTGACAAAGTTCAGGGGTGTAACGACTAAATAACATGTGATAATTCATTGTGATTGCACTTCTGACTATGACTTGTCATGATTTTGCAACAGTGTCTAGCGGTGTTTTAGCTTTGTTTCTTAGGATTCCCGAACTTTCAACAGTTCACTTTAAAGAAAAGTCTTCAGTCCTTCTAGAAGTCAAGACAATAGGCAAAATGTTTGGCCAATTCCTTGCCCAACTGTCTTGCAAGGGGGAAAAAAAGGAATCCTGCTTGTGTCTGTCACTGACATTAATCAATGAGTGACAATTTGATTGATCATAGATTTAAAATGTAAATTGACCTGTTCTTTTCTTGTTCCTGCACAACTGCTGTGACTTGAGCATGGAATATGATGGATCTATAAGAACATGTTGGGAGGATGTAGCAAAACAAATTAAGGCAAGACACCTATGCAATGCAGGGTCAGATTTGCTAGGACCATAAGAAAATTGTAAGCTGTTAAGATGCCATTGACTCCCTTTGTTTAAAGATTCATGGCATGGACATTGTGCGAATCAAACTAGACCTTTTGATCTTCCACAGGCTTCAAGGAATTTATAGGTGCTATCTGAAGGAAAGAGGAAGTTTGGAGAAGTCACAGAAGAAAACATTGTAGCATGTATTGCTCTGAATCGTAAGATTTCTTGACCAAAATGTACTCTTTCGAAATGTATTCTTTGAGTTTTCTTGGGAGTATAGTATGGCTCTTTAACTGCTTACTCAGATAGTCATTCTCCTAAGCTAAATTAGAAGTAAATAAAAAGACGTGTATAGGAAAGTTGTGTATTTTTATTTATTATAAAGCCTATTCCCTAGTGCAGTGTAGCCCTTAGCAATGAAACAGCAATGCAATTACTGTGGGTGCGGTTGTACCAACAATATGCTTTGAGGAGCGATGGAAGCAAAATGTGAAGGGCAGTGCTCACTTGAGGCTGCTGTCCCACTTACAACATGTTTTTTTTAAAGTTACTCCTCATGAATTTCAAGTCTTTGTTAACATTAGTTCAGATGACATACCATTGGCAATTCTTTTGTTCCCCTCCGTGCTATCTCCACATTAAATCCAGTCTGCTGGGAGGGAGGCTACTACAATTTTTTTCCTGCATTTCATTGTCCATGACTACTGGCATTCCATTGAGTGTGTACTCCTAAATAAATTTATTTCATATATCTATGGCATGTGGGTCCATGTCTCCCAATGGCTGCCATCCATCTCCTTCTTTCCAAAATGTCATCAAATAGGGCAGTGGTTCCCAACCCTCCTAATGCCACGACCCTTTAATACAGTTCCTCATGTTGTGGTGACCCCCTTGACCTGCCTGGAAGAGGCCATGAACCCCCTTTGGCAGGCCACTGCCACAGGTGCCATAGAGAACTTCCCTCTACAGGCACCCTCAGCAAATCACAGCCTCCGGAGCCATTGACTGACATCCCCTCCAACCTATCAAGCTGTAACTCACTCTCCCCGCTTCCTCCTCTTCCTCCTCCAGACCCAAGCTGTTTGTGCCTTTTTCTTCACCTGTGGGTTGGAGAGAGAGGCAAGGATATCTCTCAATGCCATTTGCGGTGAATCATAAGCATTTGAAGACATCTGCTTGGGAATACCCTGAAGCAAATGGTGAGCCACTGTGCTAGACACAATGCATGGGCTGTGGCCTGTTCCACGAAAGTTGTTCTTATGTTGTTAGATTTTCCCAGGTATCTGAAGATTAAGTTTTTAAAAAATTAAGGATTAGGTAGTAGGTGGTGTAAAAAAAAATTCCTTACTTATTACTCTGGGTATCCGCTTTCGAAAGTGAGAAAATTAATTGTATAAGGAAACTTCCTGTGTAGGGAAGCATGGCTTTTTCTGCAGTTGGGTATTCCTTTCTGTCATTTATTTTTGGCAGCGTGCCGCTCTTCTCCCGCGGTCCACTGCTTGGGAGTTGCTGCTGTCACATCTCATGTTTACTCACCTAGACACATGACTTCCTGCCAGCCCCGTTCTTGTGCACACGAGGGGGATCGCTTGAGATATCAAAGCGTTCGCTCCCGTTTCAGGAAAGTGAGAAATGACACCACATCATTGGTATTCACTGAGGGCAGACGCTGAGCCTCTGCTCATTTCATCAAAGAACTATTTATGAGGCTGTAAAAAAGATGAGTTTCTCCGAATAGTCTCCAAATTAAACTTTTTAAAGTTTAATGTTGGCACACAAGAATAATTACAGTTATAAACCATTAAACATTTGGAGGAAATTTATAGGATTGGAAGGAAGAAATTTACAGCTGTGGCCTAATACGATAAATTTCATCCACAAAAGCAGCCCCACCATTACATTTCTATCTAGGATTTCATATTTTCTTCCCCCAACCCCTGGTCTTTAAAAAAATTGTCATTCAAGTAGCCAGGTCATATCTTTACAAATTTTGTGTATGCAAAAATGAATGCCTTTCTTGAGGTGCGATTGATTAAACCAGGAGGGAATCATTGATACAGATAGTTTGATTTTAGGTTTTTTTTAAATAATGACAACAACAATAACAACAACAACCAATGCAGTTTTCTGTGCTCATTTTGCAAAGGCTCGATATATCTTCTGGGAAAAAGGCATGACAAATGTCCAGTGTTTCTCTGTCTGACCTACTGCTAAAGAATATAAAAAGTACCTCATGTGACTGCAGCATTTCCTTGATGGTTGCATTGGTTTTGCTGTGGTTTCTCCTTATTTGTTTGATTGAATGAGCCTCAACTAGAGATGGGCACGACTTAGCGGTATTTTCGTTTTCGTTTTCATTTTTCGTTTCCGTTACATAACGAAACGAAAAACGAAAAACGGCTCAGAACTGGAACGGAAACGGAAACGAAACGACTAATTCCGAGCCAATTTTCGTTTTTCGTTACTGGAAAAACACATAATGGAGCGAAATGGGAAGAAATGAAAATATTTTCATTTTCGTTTTCGTTTTTTCATTTTCGTTACATAACGAAACAAAAATGAAAAATTTTGAAATTAGCTCACGAAAACGGAAACGAGCCGAAACGGACCCCTAGCCGAAAACGAAAACGAAAACGAACAATTTTTCTGAGTCGTGCCCATCTCTAGCCTTAACATATGAAATGAAGGCTGATACATTATAT
This sequence comes from Phrynocephalus versicolor, assembly GCA_023846285.1. Lineage (NCBI taxonomy): Eukaryota > Metazoa > Chordata > Lepidosauria > Squamata > Agamidae > Phrynocephalus > Phrynocephalus versicolor. Next base: position 20,838,966 of record JAHTLZ010000237.1, read on the forward strand.
GAACCAAGTAGTTTCTTCTCTTTCAATGACTGTTGTTCATCAGTGACCCAAAAGTTTTAGAAACATAGTGTCTCTAAGTTTTTGTTGGCCAGGCTCTGAGGCTTTGAATTTAGTTAATGCTTTAATGTTTAATTTTGCAGTTTAAATAGGACTTCTTTCTAAATGGATTCCAGAGATTTAAACAATATACTGTATTTTAAAAGCACTACATAAGTTTCAGGATTGTTTTAAGTACGGCGGCAAACTCGAAGCATTTTTGCTATATAGAGGAAGCATTTCTAAACAAATTTTGAATGTATCTAGGAGAGTTGATATTGTCCATAATATTCTAGGCAACACTTTTTATCTTGTGTATAATAACATGATAATCATGTGCTGTCAACTCAATTCTGACCTATGGAGATGTTTTTCTGGGTTTTTAGGCTGAGAAGGATCTCCAATAATTTCCACATTGGCTTAGAATAAATAAAAAAAACCATCATCCCTTTGTTGCTGAATAAAGACTTAGGAAGTAACACAGTGGAGTTTGCATAGATGGAGACCACCATAGAAAATATCTTACTCTATATCCTAAATGTATTGTCTAGGATGATGCATCCTTCTCATACTTAAAAAACAGATGGTTTTTAAAAAGTCTGAGAAACATTGAAGGTGAGTGAAAGGGAGCACCCACATTTCTTGATGCCTCTCACATCTTGTTCATGCTCAGACCTTGGGTGAAAGCTCTCTCTAATGTGGAGCAGAGGCTGCCCTCTTTATATCCCTTTTGATGAAGGTGCATGCTGTTTTCTCTGGTGGCCCAGTCTTCTCCCATGGCTATATGAAGACGTAGCTGTAGCTTGTCAATTAAGAGAAAGAGGCAGGAAATAAGGCTTCTCCCATTACTTTTTTTTGTCACCTGTGCCGTCTTTCGTGGAGGATCTCGTCCCTCCTTATTTTATTAGCACTTTCGCCCTTTTATATTTTTTCTTTCTTTTTCTTTCTTAGCTTGTTGCCTTGTTTTAATTGTAAACCGCACAGAGTTCCATTTGGAAGATGGGCAGTCTAGAAATATAACAGATACATAAATAAATACATAATAACCTCTAGCCTTGATTGACTCTTCTGTCCAGAGTTGGTATAAAAAGTCTGTGTGCGACAAAGAGACACAGAGATTTTTAACCCACCAAATAGTGTTGAATAGCCATTCAGCTAAAGACTCAAGGTGTGTAGGCAGCACTTGGGAGTGCAGTAGTTACCTCCAGGAATGTGGTGCACAGATCAAGCAAACTGTACTGTGGGGCCACCCCCTGTCTCTCTCATGATGATTTGCCATGAATAGAGATGGGCACGAAATGGAAATATAGGTGTTTTGTTTTGTTTTCTTTCGTTTCAGTCTTCATTGCATTTTGTTTCATGAATAAGGGATTTTTAAAAAGAATTTTTTGTCATGCTTCGTAAGGCTATAAATAAGGGGGAGCTTTCTTTTTATTTAATGGGGAGCTCACTACCTTAAATCAAAGACCCTCAAACCTTCCAATCAATTTGCTTTCGAGCAAAGAACCCTCTGAAAACAAGCAGGAGACCTAAGGGCTAGCTGCTACATGGATAGATCAGAGAGATAAGATTAAAATAAATATATTTTCCTTCCCTTGATGCGGCGAGGGAAGGAAATATATTTAAAAATAACCCTTACAGTCCTACTTACCGAGGAAAGGAAAACAATCAGTTTAAATCAACTTGTAGACACAGCCAGCAAAGGGAAGAGCTCGATTCCTGGCTATCTTCAGGCAGATCAATATCGGCGATAAACTATCTGAACAGCTGAGGTGTGGGAAGGAAGGAAAACAAACCAATCAGTTTAATAATAAACCTCATGTTCTCAAGACAGCTGGATCAAGAGTCTAGGATGAATCATTTCATTTGCAAAACAAAATTGGTGTTTTGTTTCATTTCTTGATGACACACTGCTGTTTCGTTTCATTTCATAAGGTTTTGTAAGCTTACAAAACGATGAAACAGTGTGTTATTTTTCGAAAGGCACCAATCCCTAGTCGGGAATATCAGCATCTTTTCCAGGGTAAGAAGATCTGGCATGAAGGTTAACCCTAATCATTGTCATACCATTGTAGAGTGTTCCGCTGGGAATTCACACCCACATAATTTGGGAAGTAGCAAAGAGGGCTTTGTCTGCATCTTACGCATCTTGATACCTCCTGCACCAAAGATGAGCAAAGCAGTGTGACAGCCAGAACACATATATTCCATTTCAGCCTCTCAAATATTCAAATATTAATGTACACACACACAACAACAACAACAACAACAACAACAACAACAACAACAACAACAACCCCCACGCAGTAGACGAGTGGGAGAACAAAATTTGGGTTTCCGTTTCGCTCTCTAGGCTGTGTACGCCTGGACGTGATGATTGATAGGTTGGGCTGAGTTAACCATGATAATTACAGCTTTTATCTCCAGGCAGCTGAAAAGCTTCCACAAAATCCATGCTCAGGAAAAGTGAGTTTTGACTTTCATGAGCTTGATACATAGTAGTCAACATCAGCGTCTAATAACCCTAATTTCTTCCTCTTTGCTTATTTATCCCAGATACCCTCCGTGGGGATGATTATAGTCTTTAACTCGCTAGAAAAAAAGGTTCTTTGTTTCCTCATTTATGCATTACATTAGAGCATGTCTCTTTTTAAATAACCATTTAAAAGGCAGCATAATATCTTTTGGCCTTTCCATGGTAATCTTCCTTCTTCTCCCTCCTTACTTTGTAATGTATAATTTAACTCTTTTCTTTATTAGAGTTTGTTTTGAAATGCTAAACTGTTTATCTAGTAATTAAGCAAACTTTAAATAGATACTTTAAATATATTAAACCAGGAGTTCAATGGAGTTCAACAGGTCTTACTCTGAGACAGAAGTATGTAGGTGCACGGATTTTGTCATCTGGCCACATTCACAGTTGAGATTCTCAGAAGAGAATCTCAGTTGAGATTCAAGGGGAGACAGGGTAAATATTTTAATCCACTTTATTATTTGAAAGAAATACCCACAGATGTAGTAGAGGTGCTTATTTATCATTGAAAGTACATAGAATGCTTGAAAACGTCAAGGTGGGAGTGTTGCAAGAAACCCCATTCCTCTGAATATGGATTCTAGTATTGCCCTAAGCACATCCGATCTCGTCTGATTTCAGAAGCTAAGCAGAGTCAGCCCTGGCTAGTACTTAAATGGGTGACCACCAGGGAATACCAGGTGCTGTAGGCACCTGTACTAGGTATTGGCACAACCACTCCAGTATTCCTGCCAAGAAAACTCCATGGACATGGGGTCACAAAGAGTCAGTCATGACTATAACAACGCAAACACAAAAAACACATTTCTAATTCAGTAAAATTATGTCCCGACATGCATTTCCTTCAATGAGACTTCAGTCTTTACAGTTGTATATCTATTATAATGTAATATGGAGGTCAGGGATAGCTAATTTGCATAGTTGTGCATAGATGTAGCGAAGCCCTATTTAAGCAATCCATGAGGGAGGTTTTGGGTTTAAAAAATTATTCAGAATCTGAAGTGAGGTGGGGCTATTTCCAGACTTATCAGAACTGAAGCAAGGAAGCTAGAGTCCCCACAAAGCACTCAACACTGCTATGGTTTTCAGTAGGGATGGGCATGAAATAGAAAAAATGGTGTTTCATTTTGTTCTGTTTCGTCCCCACCCACATTTCATTTTGTTCCATTTCATACTACTTTTTTAAAAAATTGTACAAAATGAAACAATAACAAAATGTTTCATTTCTCTGGGGGCTTGTACTCACCCCTCCTCCTCCTCCTTCTGCACTCCGGGGGCTTCTGGGCTCTGGTCAGGCTCCAGTGGTGTCACTAGGGAGCCCCGCACCAGATCGTCAGCAGCACCAGGGGCAGCGGGTGCCAAGAAGCCTCTCCATTGCCTCATGAGGCAGCCCTGTGCCAAATCTGTGGTGGTGGTGTGGCGGCGGCAGGTGCAGAGAAGCCTCCTTGCCGCGTCACGAGGCACCGCTTCTCTGGCTATGCTCCCCATTGTGGGGAGGAGAAGTTATGGGTCTTTTAAACTTCTCAGTGGCAGTGGTGGTGGGGGCAGGCACAGGGCCTCCTGGCAGCCCTGCTGGCCTTCTCCAGCCCATGTCCTCAGCAGAAGCGGTGGCAGTGGTGGGCGCAGGGGCCTCTCCAGCCCACATTCTCTGTGAAAGCAGTGGCAGCGATGGGCGCAGGGCCTCCTGGTAGCCCTGCTGGCCCTTTCTGGCATGGCGGCATGGCAACAACAGGGCCTCCCGCAGTCTGATTGCCCTTTCCAGCTGGGGTGTTCAGCAGTAGTGGTGGCAGCAGCGGCAGCCCATTTTACAGACTAAACAAAATGGTTTGTTTTAATGGAAAAAAACAAGCATTTCATTTTGTCTGTAACAAAATGCTACTTCATTGTTTCATTTTGAACGCTTTTACACAACCTCTAAAATCCGCTGGTAACTTAAATTCAGACCAGAGATCCTGGGGTTTGTTCCTCTTCCTGTGTTCCCACTCTTCCTCACTCCATTGCTCCTGTCGGCGGTGAGGAGAGGGAGAAAAACAGGGAGAGAAAAATGCAGACTCAACTCCGCTCAACTCCGCCTGCCAGTCAGAGCAGCCCCGTAGTGATTCCTGTCTCTTAAATGGGTGGCGGGGACAAAAAATAAACAGAAGGTGGGAAGAGCCTGCCACCCACAGCTTTACAATCCACATCGGAAGTTTTTTTTACCTCCGGAGACCAGGTACTTCTAAAGTGCGCTGGGGTGTGCTTAGGTGGGCATGGTCATACTTTATTTTGTTTAAAGTCTGCAGCTGGTGGGAAAACAATTTTAAGCTTTGCATTTGGGAGCCCTTTGCTTTGGATTTTAGGGGTTGTGTAAAAGCAGCCTTTGTTTCATTTTGTTTCATTACGTAATGATGAAACAACATTTTGTTTTTCGTTTTGTGCCCATCCCTTAAAATGTGTGTGTGTGTGTGTGTGTGTGTGTGTGTGTGTGTGTTTCCAACCACTCACTGGGGAAATGAAAATCATTCCTCAGGAGGGAATTGCCTGTAGCTCTGATAAGCATCCATTTTTCCATGAAGAGAATGAGATTATTATTTGCATTGCTTTTTTTTCAGGTGGCAGGGTACTATAAGCATACACTGGAAAAAAAATATTTCTTGCTTTTAGGCAGTTTTGGATCTCAAGTGAAACTGCCATGTCTCTCTGTGTGAAGTCTGTACCATCATGCAGCATTTGTGTGGGCTGAGTTACATTAGCATTAGGAATAGAACCTAAGCTACCTCTCCCCTAACCTTGTTTTGTATTTATACTTTTAAAATGCCTACTTCCGGCAAAGACCTTTCTCCCCAGGCAAGCTTTCCCTGAATGACGGACTACCATTATGTGTCTTTTATATGAATCTATAGGTTCACATAGATTTTGTGTTTATAA
>JAHTLZ010000237.1:20850880-20887074 GCA_023846285.1 Phrynocephalus versicolor
ATAGATAGATAGATAGATAGATAGATAGATAGATAGATAGATAGATAAAAGAGATGGGGCTTTCACAAATGTGGAACTGATAGCAAAGAATGGATTCTACATCTGCTCCCCCCCCTCAAATAAACGGACCTTTATGAGCAGAAAAACTCACTCCCAGGCAGAATGGTCTACCCACGCATGTACCATGCTAACATTTAAATTGTTTGTTTTAATAAGAAGCTGGAAGAACAGAGGTTTGTTTAGTCAGTGGGTTCAAGCCCTCAGAGGGCTCTAACTTCCCAGGGAGATCCACTGGGTTAGGTCCTAACTGAGCTCCCTTGACACACCAAGTCAAATGCTGCCCACCAGGTTCTTAAGTTGGTACACTTGGTCCAACAGCACAATAATTTGAACCTTGAAATCCCCCGCTGGTTGCAAATTTCAAAACTGGGGAAGGATAAGAAGGTGAAAAGCTTTCAAGCAGCAGAAAATGTGAAGGGGTCAAGAAACAGAGTCAACCCCACTGCAAAGAAGCCACTGTCTCTGGCTGGTATAAGAACATTGCCACAATGGCTGTAGGGCTATTTTGGGAAAGGTTCATCAGATCAGTGGATACTTGGATTTTCATATGTTTGATTTGAAAGAGAACACTGGACAGTTAGGGCATGAATTTTCTTAATGGCCTCTCTCCTTGTAACTTCAAGCTGACCTCTTCTGGCAGCCAGGGGAAATTGAAATAAAGGACATTAATGATTATTAGACATGGGCACGGAGTGGCGAAATTTTCATTTCCGTTACCATTTGTCATTTCTGTTACGTAACGAAATGACAAACAAAAATGGTACTGAAAATGCAACTAAACGAACAGAACCATGAAAATTGTGGTCGTTACATTTCGTTTCCGTTAATGGCGACACACAATGAAATGAGCTGTTTTCAATGTTAAAAAACGCCCTGGACATCCATAAAAATGCAGCTATAATTATTTATATTGTCTGATAATACCTACCAGGGGGATTGGGGTCCTTAAAACATTTGTTTTTGTCTTCTCCCATCGCGATGTATTTTTATTTTCCCTTTAAAATGGATGTCGCCACCAGCCATGTGATGGGAGGCAAGCCATGTGATGGGATCATGTTCAACCAATAGCATGCCCAGGTTGCAGACTGGGCGGGCAGGTCTGGCAGGCACAGAGGGCATAAAAAGCTCTGGCAGCCCCCGTCCTCCTTGCAATCTCTGGTGGGAGTTAGGGTGGGATTGCTGTCTCTGCTGCGACTCTAGCTTCAGTCCTGCAGCCTCCCTGTGTGCATGAGTGCTGCGTACCTCTCGGTGAGTACCCTCCCTTGCCCCACAGTACAGTCACTCTGCGGCTGCCTTGCACCCTGGGCAACGCCCGCCGCTGCCTTTGCAGCCTCCCTGCATACCTAGTCTATACTGTGTCTCTGCCAGCATCCATTTTTTTAGTGTTTTCCCTCTGGTCTGGGGCGTTGGGGGATGCCTGTGCATGGAAATGCTTTAAAAATCGCGCAAAAAGCGGGTAGAAACGACAAAAAAAAACAGTAACGAAATTTTCAAAAAATTCACAACAAACGAAAACGAACCAAAACGGACCTCTCAACGACAAACGAAAAACCAAAATACCATTTTTCTGTTTCGTGCCCATCTCTAATGATTATTATTACATTCAGATACCACTGGTTTCTGTTGTTAAGAAATGAAACTTCTTTTCCTTTTCTTTCTTTTTTTCATTAATGGCAAAATGAATGCACAGCTCTTGTTCACAGTGTTAAGGAATCAAATAAAATTGGAATGGTATCGTTTAGGGTTGTAAGAAGTTCTTGGGACCAAATTGTTTTGGTGAATTTCTCTGTCAGGCTGTGCCAAGACTCCCTGACAAGCCTTTCCTCATTCTAGGTGCTGCATCAAGATGGGGTCTCTTTCCATTTCTTCCTTTAATGAAGAAATTATGTGCAGAAAACACAATGTTCTGTATGAAATCAAATCATTTTCCTACAAACTCCACAGGATAATTGAGCAGAACTGGACATAGGCTGGGCTAAACACAAAGAGATTCCGTGGATCAAAGGGAATTTCAAAGACCCATGGGTGCATTTCCACCCTGGACTAATCAGAGAACTATTCTGGACTGTCCTACAGGATAGGGTAGCTCTTCTGCACAGAAATCTGTAGGGCAGAAACAGTCCACTTTGGGAGGTGCGGAGGGGAATTTTGGGAAGTAGAGATGGGCACGAAACGCAAAAATGGTGTTTCATTTCTTTTTGTTTTGTGGCCCATCTCACTTCGTTTTGTTTCTTTGAAACAATTTTTTTTAAAAAAAATCATTTAGTTGTTCATTTTGTTTACCCCGTTCTCGCCTCCGCATGCAGAGGTGGGAACAGAGTCTCTTCTTCTCCCCCATGGTGGATGACAGTGCCGGGCGCTGTCATCCCCTGCAGGGAAGATCCCTTTAAAGAGACCCCCTTCCTGCCTCTGTATGTGAAGGCAGGAACGGGGCTCTCTCTAGACAGCCCTCCCCCGCGGGCAATGACAGTTGGGCTGTCATCACCAGCGGGGAAGAACGAAATGAACCTAACCAAACCATTTTTTTTTGTTTGGTTCATTTTGTTCTAAAATCACTCCGGGGTTCTTTATCTGTTTCATTACCTAACGAAACAAATAACGAATAACAAAAGTTTATTTCATGCCCATCATTTCATTGGGAAGATTTGGAAGAAATTTTGAAATATATTTCCCCCACCCATTTTTTTCTCTCTCTTCCCAATGCAAGTTTGGATTGCTGCTGCCTTTGCCTTTGCCCGTCTATTAATTTTTTTTTAATCCTGTAGTTTTTTAACCTTTTAACTACGTTTGTCAACCGCCCTGAGTTCCCGGTCCGGGAAGAAGGCGCGGTATATAAATATAAAAATAAATAAATAAATAAATAATCCACCCCAGGAAAAAAAACCCTACCAAGAGCCAAGTCATATTCTTGGCTTAGCCACTGTAGCACCCTCCTCTAAATGTTGTTAATGGGCTACAAAATGTGTCAAAGCTGGCAGATCACCAGCCCCATCCCTTTGATAACTGGAGGGTGAAAGTCTGAGCCAGATGGTCCACAACAATCATTCTTTACTGGGATCCCTTCTGGCTCCCTGGGTGGAGGGCAGTGGTCCTGGCACTTTTAAAGGAGGTCACAGATTGGAAACAATTCTTCACACACCAGCTTGTAAGTTTAGTTCTGTGTCTTATACAATCCTGAGTTAACCTCTGTTTCTTTCCTATCGGGTTTATGACCGTGGCCAAACCCAGGTTGAGAACAACTGGTCTACAATATCACTGGCCGTGTGAATCAATTAATTACATGGCATCAGTCAGTGCTGTCTTATGGTGATCCTTCTCATGGATTAATAGTTCTACAGTGCTCAGAAAGAGCTTATCATTCTCTTGTTTTTTGGAGGTAGCTTAACTGCCCAGGTCTCTTATTCACGTGGACGGCCTTCAGAGACACAGGAAGCTCTCCCTTTCAGACACATTGCCCTTACAATGCAGAGGGAAGTATGAGGGACATAGGAGGTGGGCAAGGCTATTGTGTTTGTCTTCCTGGTACTCTGAACCTCCAAACACTTGGCCAGAGCTTTGCTTTTTCAGAGAAGCTTCGAAGTAGGACCATCTGGCCCCTTTTTAGCTATTAATACTCCACAACTTCCCAGGGTCTATAGTCAATGAATCATCTCCAACACAGAGAGGTACTTGTATATTTTTTCCATCTATAAGACACCCCCATGTACAAGATGACCCCCCCTTTCCAACCCAAAATTACAGTTTTGCAGTTGCTTGGTTATCTCCTCAGCTTATGTCCATGTATAAGACAACCCTCAATTTTTAGTCTATCAATTTTAGACCAAAAATATAGTCTTATACAGTGGTACCTTGTATAAAGGAATCAATTCGTTCCAAATGAAATTATGTTAAGCAATTTTTCCTTTCTACAAATTTCCCATAGCAATGCATTGAAAACAGAGTAATTCCTAATCGCAACCATTTTTATGTTTTACGGATTCGCCCCATAGGCGATGCTGTTAAGCAAATTTCCCCTATCTCTGAAATATTTTATGTTGTACAAATTTTATGATATACTGTTTGTTATACAAAGGTCCACTGTACTTTGGAAAATACTGTATAAGTGTATATAGAAACTGAAACCTGTCCCACTATCATCTTGGATAACATGGGCCGTTACTTCACGAACCTCTTGCTTCGCGGCAACCCCTCCTTTCTGTGCGAATCGATCGTTTCAGTCCGCACGCCCCTCCTTTTTGGCTGCAATGCCACCCCGACCACGCCCCCTTTACCGTGCTCCAACCGGGGTGAGTGGTGACCCTGCCAGTGGCTGGGAATCATTTCGCTTTGCATCTCGCTTCGCTCCCAACTGACGTGTGGACTCGTTTTTTTTTTTTTTAATTACATTCAAGCCGGAAAATCGATGCATCGGCTTCCAACAGAAAGTTTAGCAGGGGACTCCCTCGCTCGAGTAGCGGAGGTGGCGGCGGCGGCGGCGGCAGCGGGAGCAGGAGGAGCAGCCGCCACCTCACCCAGCCAGAGCAGGGCGCCTGGGGCATGTAGCGCACAAGCGGCGGCTGGCGGGCGGCTGTGCCATGCGGGGCTCCCCCCGAGTAGCAGCGGCGGCGGCGGTGGGGCTGCCAATGATGCCAGGAAACAGTTAAAATCAGTAGAGTCACACGCCGAAATCAATACGGAAACAGTTCCGCTGCAACTGACAGTTACATATTGATGCATTGATACGCCGTCAGTAGCAAATTTTTAAAAAAGAGTATGGGAAAAACGGACGTTGAAAAGTGGCATGCAAATGCGAAGGGAGGACGTGAGGTTGCAATCGATTCGGTCCAAAAATGGGTGCACGTGAGTACAGCGAAAGAGGGGTGGGATCGAATGGAAACCACGTGACCGCCACCGAATTCAAAGCGAAGGCAATGTCGCTGCGAAGCGATGCGCCTCGTGAAGTACCGGCCATAGAAAGAGGCACCAGTCCTGATTTAGCAAAAGCAAGCCAGAGTGAGCCTCTGGGGCTCCCAGCTGGAGAGGCGGGTAATTCCAGTGATTTCAGTATTTAGCTTCAATACATGATTTTATAAATCAAGCCATTTGTATGTGGTAGCTTATCATATTACTTGGATCATCCAAGCAATGTTATCATACTTGAGAAAAGTTGGGGAGATGCACTAAGCAAGAGCTCCTGCTATTGTGCTGGAGAACACCATGCTACTAAAGAAAACCTACAGACACTATTTGAGCTCTGGAGACTCCTTAAGTCCGTAGAATTAGCCTTGGAAGCAGTGAGGACTCCTTTTTTTTTTTAATAACTAAGAGTTTTTTTTTTAAAAAAAGTCTTCCTTTGCATCATTTGTGATGTCCATACAGTGTGCATTCAACCAGCAAACAAACCCAAATGTTAGTTGTTTGTTTTTTAAAAAAATCCAGGCAAAAGAGAAAAGAGGGGGATTTTTGAAATATATGACAAAGGGGTAAGTTGATCAAAAGGAGAGAATCTTAAAACTGTGGCTTACATCCTGGCTGGCTGGTTGGAGCAAATTATGTATTGTTGCATGTCTTGGTGTTCTTAATTTTTGTGTCATGTCTCTTTTTTCTGGTTTTTGTACTTTAAATTTTTTTTAAATAGCAGTAACATGTTGCTGTGTAATGTGAATATTCTTTCATTATTTCAGGAAGACCTTAGATTCACATCTATAGGCTGGCAAGCATTCTTCCCCCAATCACAGAAAGCCTGGCATGCAGCGGGGTTTACATCCCCATAAAGAAAAAAACTAACAGAGGTAGCGAGGATAAGAGACAGGTCCTAATGCAGTAAGTCCATCATAGAAGAGGAATGGAGGATTCATCCACAACCACAGAATCAGCCCTCGTAGTAAACTATTGAGTAAACTAAGTTAGATAAGAAAGACACTTAGAAACCAAAGACTTGCTAGCATTTCACTTGGGCCTCCTGGAGCAGTGGTTAAATGCCGGTCCTGCAGGTAAAACTGTGCTCACAACCTGGGGTTCTATCCGAGGTAGCCGGGTCAAGGTTGACTCAGCCTTTCATCCTTCTGAGGTCGGTAAAATAAGTACCCAGCTTGCTGGGGAGGCAATGTCTAGCCTGCATACTGCAATTAAAAAACTGTAAACCGCCCAGAGACTACTTGAAGTGGTATGGGGGGAGGGTATATAAGCAGAACACATTGCTTTTGCTTTGCTTTGAAAAGGCTGGCAGTAGCACCATAAGGGCATATTAGGCTGTTTTTACATGACCCCTAAAATCTGAGGCAAAGGGCTCCCAGATGCAGAGCTTAAAATTGTTTTCCCACCAGCTGCGGACTTTTAAAAAAATTAAGTATGAGCATGCCCACCTAAGCGCGCCACAGCGCATTTAAAAGTACCTGGTCTCTGGAGGTAAAAAAAATTCCTATGTGGATTATAAAGCTGTGGATGCTGGCTCTCCTCGCCTTCTGTTTGGTTTTTTGTCCTTGCTGCCCCTTTATCAGCCTGGAATCCTGACGGGGCTGCTCCGACGGTAGGCGGAGGTGAGTGGAGGTGAGCCTGCATTCTTTTCTCCCTTTTTTTCTCCCTCCCTTCACTGCAGACAGGAGCAATGGAGTGCGGAAGGGTGGGAACACAGGAAGCAGAACAAACCCCAGGATCTCTGGTCCAAATTTAAGTTGCCAGCGGATTTTAGAGGTCGTGTAAAAGCGCCCTTAGCGACCTCATTGCAAGTTTAGGCAAGATATTGAGCTTTAGGTGATGCCATTAGCTGTCAATTACCTTCTTCTTTGGTGCTAATAACTCATTCTTTTCACACACCCCTCCCCCATTTCCTTTGTTTCAATTGCTTGGCATCTTTCGTTTTTTAACCCCACAAACACCACTTGGAGCATAACACATCTGTGGGGAAGTAAGTAATCCTTATCCAACACGATGGGTGCTCAACGGCTCTTGCTTCTGCCTTGTGGCCACTCCAGAATCACACAAATGGCTCAGTTCAGGCAGGTTTTGCACGTTCTTTTCACCAGGTAATACTCTTTGAAAATATATTTTAAAAATAACAAAACACAACTGCGGAAGCTGAAACTGAGGCTGCAAGTGCTCCAGACGTTCCCTCCCGATGAACTTGTCCAGAAAACATGGTTGCCTCCACACTGTCTGTGGAGACAATAATCTTTCACACAGTGTGAAGAAAAGTAGTACAGTGAGATGACATTTGGAGGAAAATATAAAGAAGCATTGTCTCTCCTCCCCTGCAACACGCACACCTTTGGCTGGGCTAAAGCCTCACCTCACCTCACCTCACCTTATTTTATTTTGTTTAAATTTCAGAATTGCTCTTCTTCTTCTTTATAGACACCTGGGCACTATAGAAACTTGGGTTAACCTCTGAAGTATAATAAAATATCAAAAAATTCAAAATGGATCTAGCGGTGTCTCAAAAAGCCTCATCTATCCTTATAGTTATCCCCATTCTTACTGCATTATATTCAAACTTTATAGGATCGGCTCAAAAAAGTCACTGAATAGAAATGCTCTCCCCTCCACCCTGCAGTAGAGAGACTGGGATTCCAGAAAGTTTTCTTTTATTGGCTCCATTACACAAAGGAATAGCACATGAAGACCAGGGCTCAAAATAAAACACTTTATTGAATAACAGAAGAAGGATAGTATCAATATGTTTTTATCCAGTCAAGAAATTTCTCCATAACAGCCTTTCGGTGCATCGTGCTCCACTACTCACAGAACTACTAATGGCTTTCTAATCTCATTGACTGTAATACTAGAGTTTTAAATCTATTTAGTTCAATTTTCTGACATGCATTGGAGACAAAAGGGCATATTTACTGGCTTTGTGTTTTATATCTTATTAGATTAGAAAATGACCGGGCTTTTGCATTGGCAACTCAACTTGGATTGTGTCCTCCTTGCACTTTTCTTTTTCTTTTTAAGTTTGGGGTGTTGAAGGGGGAGGAATGTGAGGTCACCATGCCAGTTAAATTCAGAGATTAAATCCAGAAATTATATATATGATTTTTGAATGGCGGTTTTATTGCTATGCTGTCTTGTCTTACACAAAGATCCAGAACAGTTCTATGATGCAGGCCATGTATGCTGAACAATGGGATTGTATTTATGGATAATGTACAGGATATATTGTTGTGGCTGCTGTTTAGCTTATTTTAATTCAGATGTGGGGAACCTTCCACCCTCCAGATGCTTTGGACCATAATTCCCATAGTCCTGTATCATTGGCAATCTAAGATCAGAATTCAGAGAGTTACTGTCTAAAACGTCTGGAGGGTTGAAGGTTGCCCACCCCTGTATTAATTCTACAGGACCTTTTTTTTCTAGGACTGCATAGGGATTCATGTGGCAAGGTTTAATGAAATCATTTTATCCATCCAAGAAGTCTCTCTCCACTCCATTCATCCTGAGCCCAGGAGAGTGAAATGTCATGCTGGCCACAGAGCATCACACCACTCTAGCCTATACTGAAATCAAAGTGCATCCAGAGCATCCAAGACTCAACAAAGCTAAGCACTCAGAACGACTACAGCCACCTTGCAAGGTAGAACTGGAACAGCATCCCAAAATACCAAAGTTTCTAGCCGCTGGTCAAGGCAAGTCTCTCCAAACCAAATCATTGATTGAATAAATGTTTATATTTAATAAAAGTAGTGGAAAAAACAATAAGTTTTGAAAATGTTTCAAAAAACACCGGGGGCAAAAAGGACCACTTGGGACAAAGCCTAAAGTGAATATGAGAAAGACGCCACAATTTAACTAAGTCAGTGAATTCTCACACCTTAGTGTAGCCTCAGCATAATTCTGAAGCAAGTACAGATTTGCATCAAGTAAGCATAGCATAGCATAGCATAGCATAGCATAGCATAGCATAGCATATCCTGAGTCATAAGCCGGGCCAATTCAAGCAACTTCTGGACCCCCTTTTTATGCATTGTGTCCACATTCTGGATGATTCCAGATAGGTTAGCAATCACACTTCTAGTTCCCTTGAATGTTAACAAAGACCATGGCATTTTCCATCCCATCTCTTTACACAGCTGAAGTTATGTTCCAGTGAGTACCATATCAGGTAACAAGCCAATGTGACCTTGAAGGCCTTTCTCACCAAGAGGTCACATTTTAAGCAAACTGCAGCTCTGATCACGGCAACAGAAGACTTTCTCTATGTGTGTACTTTACAATGCAATTTTGTATTGTAAGCATTTACCATCTCCCTACATATAAAAAGCCAGGCCTTGATTTGGTTTATGACGCCAGACTGACAAGTCACTTTGCACCCTACCCCCACCCCTCAAAGGGAACAAGCTACTGACTTTATAATTAGATAAGAAAAACTGGTTTACAGTTCCCTAGTGCCACACTTTGACCTGGTGTTCCAGTTAGTTCCCCTCTTACTATCAGGTTAAGAGGTATTTTGTGTTTTCTTCCCCTCATGTGTCCTGCTAAAGGCACCTGCAGCCTATTAGTGTAAGAGACTCTTGTGAAAGCTACAGCGTTTTAACCTCTGACCAAAACAGGAGCTATGAAAGTATCTGGGGAAAGAAATATAAGCATCCCTTTTTTCTAACCTCATAAGCAAAAGTTCAACTACAGAGATTCCGTTCAAGGTGAAAAACTGAAGGGTTACTGCAGTATCCCTACTGAAGAACGCAGAAAGGAAATGCCCAATAAACAGAGAAGACACTTTTTACCATCTGTGTTCTTATTCTCCTCCTCCTCCACCCTCCCCAAATGTGTTGCATTCAACAGATCCTTATGACCTCTAGACCCTCTACCATCCTCGACATTATACAGGAAACTTCCTCGTATTGTGCCAAAAGAAATCGTGAGTCTGTCTAGGCCAGTGTTGCCTCTTCTGATTGGTGGTAAGTGTCCATGACTGCATGCAAATGTCTGCATCAGCCTTTCAACTTGCTTGCCCCTTTTCAGTGGCCATGCTACAAATTGAATCTGAATTATTCTGTGTGAGAACTACATGTTCTGCCATCAAAGGAGGTGCCGTGATGTCTATCTTGAGCAGGCATGTCCAAACTTTGGCCCTCCAGATGTTTTGGACCACAACTCCCAGAATTCTAAGCTTAGATTGCCAGTGACAAAGGACTCTGGGAGTTGTGGTCCAAAACATCTGGAGGACCAAAGTTTGGACAGGCCTGATCTTTAGAGGTATTGAGAAGGAACTGAAATTGGGGCTGTGGCAAATGCTCAGTTTTCCTGTCCTTGGTGATTTTCTGAATCTTGTCATGTCAAGATACATTGCAGAAAGTCCTTATCACCTGCTCCAGTAACCTTTTCCAGCCTTCTGCTTAAATGAGAGTCCTTACCTGCATGCCTCCTCCTCATTTCTTCCCCTACCTTTGTTTTCTCCGGCTTTCACTTGCTCTTCTGCTCAGGAAGCCTTGCAGCCCTTTCCAGCAGAATCCTACACAGGAAAGATGCTATTCTGCATAGGGATTGGAATGATCCTGCCCAGGATGGTTCCCCCCCCCCCAAGAAGAAAAATGGCCATAAAATTTCGCAAATTTTCCCATAACATTTCATGGAGGGGAAAATAAAACTTATTTTACTTACTTGCTTACTTGCTTACTTACTTCTTACTTACTTACTTACTTACTTACTTACTTACTTACTTACTTACTTACTTACTTACTTACTTACTTACTTACTTACTTACTTACTTACTTACTTAAGTTGCACAGATAAGGAGAAAAGGGGATTTTCCCTCCTCCTTTTTTTCTTGCAAAGAGGAAGAACCTGAGAGATTCACAACCCTAAGTCAAACTGTCCACTGTTTTGGTTTGGTGCTGCTCTCTCCTTCCAAGAGAGCTTTGACAGTCATTGTGCCAGCTCAGCCCAATGCTTTTTGCAATGGGCAGCCTGATGCCCTTCAAGAAGTTCTGCTCTGTTCTATAAGAAATATGAAGTACAATACCGTTCACTTTACAGTGCTGATTTGCATTGCAAGCAGGTGGCTTATAGCCTGGCATGTTCTGAAAGTAAATAACTTTAAACAAAACACACAGTGAATATAAGGGCAGAGGACAAAATACAAGAATCTTATCTTCAGTTGTGAAGGTGCACTTGAGTATTGATAGTTGTCTGCTACCCCATATGCCACAACAGGAACTAAGCGGGTTTTCCCCCCTGATTCATTACTTTAGAGTGCATGCATAAAAATCAAAACAGTACTTTATTTGATTAAAAATTCTGTTTTTAAGAGACTGGGTGATAGACCAGCTTGGTGAATTATGATATTTGTTTTTGTAAAGTCTTGCTTTGCTCCTAGTCTGTCTCTCTATAAAAAATAAAATAAAAAAATCACAGTCATTCTGTTTTAACTGTTAAACAGTCCAGCATCCCCCAATGGAACAACTACATCATGTGTATGATAATCTAAGTTATGTTTTACCAAGTTACCCCTGACTTGCAGCAACCTTAATCCCAGCCAGAGAATGACAACACTAACTGGGGGCTCTATCACACGTCCTTTAAAACCCAGATCTGACTTTCTGTTAAACCGGCTCCAAAAATCTTGTCCCCATGGTCACCGGCTTTTTTTAAAAAAAACACCCGGTAGCCGCCCCTTTAGTGGGTTCTAGCGAGCTTTCCAAGACCTACCAGACCTCTTGGGTATTTTTTGCTCCAGTTAAAAATGCACATTTTCCCCAGCGTGGGGTCCATATGATCCATTTTTTTCCTGCGGATTTTTTTTTTAATTTTTCCTTAGCACCCATTAGCTGGCCCAGGGACTGGTCAGTGTTGAGTTTTTTTTTTTTTAATTCCCCCCCCCCCCCCAGTGCCAGTCAGCTGGCCTGTGGGCCAGTCGTGGCATTTTTTTAAATTTCATTTTTATTTTTATTTTCCCTTAGCCCCTACCAGCCAGAGGATTTTTTTTTTACATTTTTATTTCTCTCCCCCCCCCACGCGAGACAGCGGGGGTGCGGGGTAGTTGGGACATTTTTTATTTTTATTTTTTATTTCTCCTTAGCTCCCAGCAGCCGTCCCTGGGGCTGGTCAGACATTTTGTTTTATTGTACTTTTTTTTTCATTTCCTCTGTGCCTGCTTGAAGCAGGTTAGGGTCGGGAGGACATAACAGAAGGAAGCAGAACCCAAGGGACATGGGAACTTGGAATCCACCTCTTCAATCACTTGATCAGGTAAGGACAAAAGCAGGAGTTTCTCATTCCCCGCATCTTCCCCCTCATGTGATAGCACCCTGGGTGGTATACAAATTTATTTATTTATTTATTTATTTTTACAACTTATATGCTGCCCACTACCCAAAGGTCTCTGGGCGGCTTCCAATCAAAGAATTAAAATAGCTAAAAACATCAAACAACAATAAATAGTTAAAACAATAATAAAAACCTTATACTAAAATCATCACACTAAAATTGCCATCAGAAGACCCACAATCTAAATTGTATCAATTAAAAAACTTCTGGAACAGGAAGGTTTTTACCTGGCGCCGAAATGTCATCAGCGTTGGCGCCAGGCGGATCTCACTTGGGAGGGCATTCCATAGCTTGGGGGCAGCTGCCGAGAAGGCCCTGTGTCTGCAAGCCATCCCTCTTACCTCCTTGAGGGGTGGCTCTTTCAAGAGGGCCCCCTGGCTTGATCTTAATTGCCGGGTAGGTTCAAATGGAAATAAGTAAATAAACAAAGCTGTTTTCAAGGTGCGCAAAATATTTTAGGAATCATTTTCCCATTGAGACTCCATGGCTGAGCAGAAACTTGAACCCAGGTCTCCAGAGTCAGTCCGTCACTCTTCCAGATAGTACTTTCCAGATACTACTTTTGTGTTGACGCATACAGTGTTGTCCATACACATATGGATGAAAGTACCTGAATCAAAAGCTGATCTGACATGCAATCATCTCAACACTGCCTTCCCCACTAGTGTGATATGCATTTCTATATACATATCTAGATTTTGTTGTTGCTGTTGTTGTTATTGTTGTTGACATATACATATGGGGGGAAATCTAGACATTTACAGAGAAATACATTGGGGGAGATAGGGATAAGGTGTGTGCCTGATGAGTGCATGTTAACATGACGAGTAAACCCAGGTTCTCTGCTTCCCTTCCTCCTCCTTTATAGTCCTTTCCCAATAGAGATGGGCACGACTCAGAAAAATTGTTCATTTTCGTTTTCGTTTTCGGCTAGGGTACGTTTCGGCTCGTTTCCGTTTTCGTGAGGTAATTTCAAAATTTTTTGTTTTTGTTTCATTACGTAACGAAAACGAAAAAACGAAAACAAAAACGAATTTTTTTCGTTTCTTCCCATTTAGCTCCATTATGTGTTTTTCCAGTAACGAAAAACGAAAATTGGCTCGAAATTAGTCGTTTCGTTTCCGTTTTCGTTCCAGTTCTGAGCCGTTTTTTGTTTTTCGTTTCGTTATGTAAGGGAAACGAAAAATGAAAACGAAAACGAAAATACCGCTAAGTCGTGCCCATCTCTGTTTCCCAATATACCAGACATGGTGGGCCAAACTTTGTGAATGAAAACTGGGCATCTTCATAGAGGGATTGATTCTCTTACAACTCTTCAAATATGGAGGGTTGTCCGTTCTCAAGGCCAAACTCTGGCATCTGAGGTCCCAGATTCTAAAACTGAGGTTTGTACTCTGTTGGGTTGGTCACCCGAGGATTCTGCACTCTAAGGCCACAGAGACCAGGTCTCCATGACTAGCTCCAAGTAAAGATGTACGATTCTTCCATTGAACCCTGACAATTTGCTGCTACAGATTACTTTTGGCTTGGCTACATCCACACAGGGCAACACCTTCAGTGTTTCTGAGAAGGAATGCCTCCCCCCCCCCTTGATTATCATTTTCAGGAGAGGTCTTTTCTTGTCCTTTCCTCAGTAACCAGGACAGAAGAGCCTTGTGAGTTGGTAAAAGAAAGAAAATCTCTGTTCACTTCCAGAACACTTTAAAAATAGTTTGGCAGGAGTGCTTGCATTTCTGAGAAGGAACTACATTAACACCCCTCTCTCTGCTGTTGCTGTGGTCAGGACAACAAGTGCACTGCAATCATGTAAAAAAAAAACACTCCATAGGTTAGGTATTCTCTCACTAACCCACAAATCTGACCTTCTGAAAGGACTCTCCATGCCTGTTCCATAGACAAAACCATACCCCAATATCAAGGGTTAAACTGTCCTCTGCAGCAATCAGTTTCCCTCTCTTTCTCTCTCTTTCACTGCAGTTACAAAACAAAATAAAATAAAAGCTCTGTGCTTTTTCAACATTGAATCCTTCAGGGAAATGTCAGGATGGCTGGTCAATTTATAGTATTGTTAAGGAAACAATCAGATGGATAGTAAGGCTGATTTGGCTTTAATCGGGTGAAGTATAAATTGCTGAGCGGCTCAGGTGTGATCTATTCCTTAGATAACTCGAGCCACCGCTATCAGCATCAGTTTTCCAGTTCATTAACTTTATTTAGCCACAGGATCTAGAAGAGCCAATTTGGGCACCTATGTGCCCAGAATTCATTTGTCTCAAGCAGTGGGTGTAAACTGGCAGGAGAGGTGTGCTGCTCTGAAACAGGGGGCTTCAGGCAGCTCTGGCACTCTGCTTGTCCTTCAGCAGTCTGAACCACTCACTGCATTGGGGCTATGATCCCAGTGGAAGAAGAAATAAGAACTAAACAGGTAAGTGGTGAACATTCCCTTCTCTACAAATCAGACCCAGAAAATAGACATCAGCATGACCTGAGGTCTCATGTGTGAAAACAAAGCAAAAAGTGTTCTGCTTATATACCGCCCCATACCACTTCAAGTACTCTCTGGGTGGTTTACAGTTTTTAAGAACAATATGCAGACTACACATTGCCCCCCCCCCAGCAATCTGGGCACTCATTTTACCGACCTCAGAAAGGTGGAAGGCTGAGTCATCCATGAGCCGGCTACCTGGGATTGAACCCCAGGTCCTGAGCACAGTTTTACCTGCAGTACTGGCATTTAACCACTGTGCCACGAGGCTCCTAAAACAGACTGAAGTGTGACTTCAGGAAGACCATGGGGTGGAGAAAGGAGCTGATGACATTGCAACAGACCCTTCATGTTCCATTCAGTATTTGTAGGGTTAAAGGGACAGCCCATGATTGGAACTGACAAAGGAGAAAATCAAAAAGTTCCAGCTAAGCTGCTGGAACCAAAGGAGGAAGTAAGTGGACAGCTTAACTTACACTCAGTAAACTTGAAGATATCCTTTGGAAAATCCAACCACTAAGGGTCTCAGAAGAAGTAAGACTGAGGTCAACATTATGGTACACATGTCCTTGCAGCTATTAACACTTTCCATTATGGAGATCTGTAGCAAGAAGACTGCAGAAGCCCTTCAAAATTTCATTTTGATTCCTTAGAAGCCTGTTTTATGCCTTCAAATATTTGCCCTTAAACCAAGGGCTTGCTCATGGGCCATTTGCAATCATAGAAAGAGGGGGAATCAGCAGTTTCAAAGGAATCCCTTTTATTCAGTCTTTGGCTCCTATCCCACGTCCCTTTAAATGCAGATTAAATTTGTAAATAAGTTGTGTCCAAAAATGCCATCCCCACGGCCACTGTGCTTTTTTGGGGGGAAAGAAACAAAGAAAACCCTCTTAAGCGAGGTTTCCAAGACTTACTAGAGAGGTAGGGAATGTTTTGCCTCGTTTAAAAAATCCACCTTTTAAAGTGGCAGGCATCATGGGACCATGTAGACGATCCGGTTTTCTTTCTTTTTTTCCCCTCATAGCATGACCAGCTGTTCCTGGGGCCAATCAGCACTGTTTTTTTACTTTTATTTTTTATTTTCCCCCACCCTCCGAGCACCAGGAAGCTGGATTGGGTGCTGGTTTTTTTAACTTCCCTAAGCTCTACCGCCAGCCAGCTGGTCCTTTTAAAAATCCTAGCGCCACCTGCTGGCCATGGGGCTGAACTGTGCTTTAAAAAACACATTTGTACGTGGGAACTGCTATCCCACATCTTCAGTCATGTGATGGGAGGAAGAGGAAAACTAGACCTTCCAAAGATCAGGATCTTCCCCAGGTGAGATAGCAGCCCAAGATATGGAAAAACATCTATTTCAAACCAGCCAAGAAGAACAACAACTATTGACCTCACTAATGAAGCGAACCATGCCCAGGACATCTTCTTTGAGATGAAAAACTGAAAACAATGGTGGGATCGGGAGGCCATGGAGCAAAGATCAGATGGGCTAGCTTCATCTCCTGATAGCTTAACATGAGTTTGAAGAAAACATGGCAGGCTGAGAATTCATATGAGAGCACTGCAGCTATGAAATGCCCTGCAGAATTTTATTAGCGGTCTCATTTGCCCAGCTGTTAACTGTGGATAAGGGAGAGATTGACCAAAATGGAGTGACCCAAGCTGGAAGGTCCTTACTGCTTCAACAACTACTGTCACCATGCAACTACTCTTCCCCACCGCCATACTGTGGTGTTTGTTCTCATTGCCATACCTCCTTTCCCCCTGTTCCTTATTCCTCTGCCACATCCTTACTCCCTCGCATGGCTAATTCTCTCCTCTGGTTTCATGCCTTCTTGTCATAACCCTTGAGACTTGCACACCATTTGCTGGTCCCCCTGGTGCATCCCAGTCTCTCTGATCTCGCAAAGTTGTGGCTCCTTCTCCTCCCGCTTACAATAGTTCTTGATTTTTATTGTTACATCCCCTCCCAGCTTCTTTGCACAACGCTGGCCATTTAGAGCAGCTGATGAGCCTATCATGATGGACCCAAGTGGCTCCTTTTTGCCCAGCCCAGGTGATGGAGGCAGCAAGAGCAACAAGCAAGGAATGAGTGGAAAATTGAAGTGTGTGATACAATGATATCTCTTCTCTTGCCCCTGACAATAGAAGAATGTGTTCTTTAAGAGCACTTAAAGGAATGTGGCGGCTTTTCCTTGAAATGTCTGATCCCTCTTAAGATCAAAAAATATAGACCTACCCCAGTATATTATTTCAGAATTTCACTTTCCCAAACTTGTAATTATTATGAGGAAATATGAATGAATGAATATGATGAAGCTTATTATGTTATTATGCTGATTTCTGTGTGTCCCCTATACAAAATATTTTCCTCTATTTTTATCAACGGTCAAGCAGATTTCATAATTTTATTTTATTCTCTTTACTAGTATTGGTATTCTTTGGGCATTTGGAGGTAAGTAAGCTAATTTAATTTTGCTTACACCATGGTGGTTGCATAGCAACTTCATATTATGGGTAAGCTTGAATTAATGACAAAGTGGATAATGCCCATGCAAAATCTTAGTCCTTTGACCCAGGTACAGCTATGAGGAGAATAAACAGACAGAAAACAAAGCACAGAGTGTGGTTGATTTAAGTTTATTTGGGGAACAAAAATATTCTCTTTAGCAGCAGGTTGTGTTGGGTTAAGTGCTCAGTATAAATTTATATTAGTCACAAATCCCCAGAGAATAATCATAAGAACTTATTGTGATGTATTCTGCTATGTAGGATCATATCAAAAGGCTAGATCCTGCTCCAGTGGATTATCTGAAAACCCTACTCCATTCTGAAATATCCCATGACAGAACCCCATAAGTTTGTGATGCCACCAGAGACCAATACAGAGATGTTCTGGGAGTCATAGGCATTCCATAGACAATTGGAGGAGAATTTTCCACTCTTAGTACAGAAAGTCATGTTATTTGTCCCTATATCTGCTGGGAAGACTGTGGTAGCTACTGGTTTTACAACCCTAAGCATATTCCAAGAAGATGGATTCTTTAAGCACTCCACAGAGTCCTGAAGAACTATGTACCCATCCAATAAATATGAGACCTGGCCCCAAGGCCCTATGTGAACTTGAATTCCGATTCTGAAACCATAGTGCCACTTGAAAGTCTACCATAGGAAGAGTTTGACATCTCAAAAACAGGGCAGATTATGTTGTTTTCATTTCCGTCCAGTGCAGATAAGAAAAATCTTCCAGGTTTTTTTTCTTGTGGTACGGTAGGTATTTTGGAGATTTCTCACGAAGAGAGTACAGATAAGAGTGTTGATAATAATGATGGTGGCAGTACAGCTTGGGTCCAGACTAGCAGGACAAAATGCCAAAATTGAGTACAAGCCACAAATTTTGGCCCCAGGCAACCGACAAACAACAAACAATTCTTCAGTTTTTCGGGGATTAAACACATGGGCATGCACACGCACGCACGCACGCATGCACACACGCGCGCGCGCACACACACACACACACACACACACCAGAGCCCCCTGGACCCAGCCTACCCCCACCTTCCACCCTATTCCTAATGTCTGTCCCTATGTATTTGCTGTCATGGCCTCCTTCACCACCATTTGACCTTCCCCCGTGGCCAGGGCTGCCATGGCCTCCATTGCAACTGCAATAATCACCATCATTGCCTCAAACAGAGCAGCTACGTCAGCCTCCATCATGGTCACTGGGCCTCCAGTACAGCTGCTAGGGCTGCTGTCTTCACTATCGGGATTGCTATAGCAGCCATGACCCCTGCTGCCATCACCCCTGCATCAGAGCTGACACTGCCGCCACCATCACCGCCTTCATGCTTTCACATTTATTGGGGTCTCCCACACCAATGAATATTAAGGGACAGATATTTAACAAATCGGCAATATTCATTCATTATTATGGGTTTAAAATAAATTTTCTGCATATTTAGTTCATGCTGTTTCGTCGTGTCATAGGGTTACGAAACGTTTCAAAATGAAACGAAACGCCAGCTAGTATTTTGTTATGAAACAAAACAAAATACCATTTCCCCCCTCTTAAAAAAACACCAATTCGTTCTAGAGGAAATTGCA
This sequence comes from Phrynocephalus versicolor, assembly GCA_023846285.1. NCBI lineage: Eukaryota > Metazoa > Chordata > Lepidosauria > Squamata > Agamidae > Phrynocephalus > Phrynocephalus versicolor. The sequence goes on from JAHTLZ010000237.1 coordinate 20,869,770, forward strand.
GGGGAGCTTCCTCAAGCTCTCCCATGTAACCCCCACCCTGAAATTTTGAAAGGTTTGGGGTTCAGGGAGCTGAGTTATAAATCTCCAAAGGGGGTGCCCCTAGGAAAAATACCTTTCTAATTGGAATAGGAAGCTGATTTCAATGAATCAATTCCTTGGGGGGGGGACTGATTATTGATTATTTACCAACACTGACAAATCACAAATTAGAACAAACCACTTTTCTGATTTGTGCCCATCTCGAAGCATGATTGTATCCTGAAGGCCATCTTAGAGAACATCATCTTTAAGAACATCATCTAACTAAGGACTTTAAAAGTAACCTCCTGGTGAAGAACATCTTGCACCATGTCTGAACTTCTGGGACCTGCTTTGAAGAAGGGTGATTGACTGCACTCGAAAGCTTGCAGTGTTCCTTTTTCATTTTTAATAGTGGCCTATGAAGGTATCGCCTGTAACCTATTTAAGAATTATTATGTGGAAGAATTGGCTTTAAAATGTGTTACACATGTTCATTTTGATTGCTTACCATTTTAGTCATATTTCTTTGGCACAGGAAAATATTCGTCATGTTTTCAGTCTGTTGACGACAGTAGGAAGATCTCTGAAGGATCCCCGATTATTAAAGGATGTTACAAGAGGGTCTTACAAACCTTTCCTAAATCATGTGTTAAAAGTTATTAAAAGCAGATATTATAAAAGGTTCCTCACATCTAGTTCTATCATGCTGATGCCTACCTTCAGTTTTTCACTGACCCTGTTTTCATCTTTTGGCTGCAGCCTGCAGATCTGTGGGTTCTTGTCCAAAGTTTGGTATGACAATGAATTGCAATGATATGATTGAACAGAATCTGAAACAATGGGGATGGAAAAACATTGAAATATCCAGCAGGTGGTCAAAATGGACAGTTTTACACTTTTCCATATGCTGTTCCTCAATTGCGGCAGGTGTTCACTTCTAAGGGACTTCAATATATTAAAACTGAAGATCATTGTGAGCCAACAGTACTTCCAGGATTCAGCTTTATGTTAAATACCCCATGAAAATCTGTGATCAGGTCATCCCAGACACTGACTGGTCAGTTGAAACTTCTGTCCTTTGGATGGGAACCGAGGAATAACTTGGCCGGGGTGGTGGTGGTGGAAATCCTCTGGTTTCATCTGCCTGACAAAGACCAATGATCGCCTTTAAAGTGTCCCAGCCATGCAGAAATTGCTCCAGCCCAGCCTTAGAAGAGAGTAGCCCAGCTACTCAGGGACAGAACAGAGTCAGGCTGGGGCATTCTTGCTTTTATGTTGTATATATATGTAAGGAGTAGAGATGGGCACGAAATGAGCGATTTTTCGTTTTCATTTTTGTTTTTTCATTTCGTTACATAACAAAACGAAAAATGAATTTTGACTCCAAAATGAAACGAAACGACCCGAAACACGAAAAATTTTGTCGACCACTTTGTTTTCGTTATGGCAAGTACATTGCATTGTGCTAAATGGTAACGAAACAACAATTTTTCGTTTTCATTTTTGTTTTTTCGTTTCATTACGTAATGAAACGAAAACAATTTTTTTTGCAAAAAAACTCACGAAAACGGAAATGAACCGAAACGGCCCCCTAAACGACCAAACGACAAACGAAACACCATTTTTTTTTGAGTCGTGCCCATCTCTAGTAAGAAGATATGCCTGTGAAGATTCTCAGTCATCCACATGAGTTTATCTGGAAGTTGAGTCATGGCAACCAGACTTCTTTTCTTGAGAGAAAATGTGCTACCTGTCAAGTGGCCCTTTCATCAACCCCCAGACAAATCAGAAGCACTTCAAACCTCCAACAGCAAGACCATAGCTAACGTCCCATACGTAAGGGTGTTGGGAAAGGTTGCATAGGTGAGACTTTCATACACTCTAGGCCGGTGGTGGTAAACATTTGATACTCCAGATGTTTTGGACCACAACTCCCACAGTCCTTTGTCATTGGCAATCTAGGCTTGGAATTCTGGGAACTGTGGTCCAAGAGAAATAGAGTGCCAAACGTTTGCCATCTCTTCCCTAGGCCATTATCCACCTAATGAGCCAGTTCAGATCATGGTCCACCTATGAACCTATTCAGGCTGCTGTTGACCTGGCAAGCCTATTCAGGATATTATCCTACTTGTGAGCCTATTTCAGACCAAGGTGACGTGAGGTCAAAGTGAACTATAAAAATGGAGGAGTCACCACTTACATTCCTCAGACTGATGAAGCTGCTGGGATGAGCAGTGAAACATTTCACTCTCTCAAGAAAAGAAGTCCAGTTGCCATGACTCAACTTCCAGCTATGCAATATCAGAGTGTCCTAAGCAGTCCAGAATTCAAGCTATTTTGGATCAGGCCCTAAATCAAGCTTCAAGTCCAGATGATCTCATGTCTTCTTGTCCCCATGAAGCAGTTTACAGACCTGACAGGCTTCTTGAGGCTTAAAGAGGTAGAAGAGAATTTGTTCTCCATAACCGAAACTATTTCTGGTGTTACTGGTATTTTCCCCACAGGATCCATATAATGTTTGCCTTTTCGAAGTACATACGGTGGCAAAATCAGTGACCTGCTGTGCTATTTTGTACCTCCTTGAAGATCTGGTTGATTTCAAAACTTGCTATGTTCTAGGTGGTGGTGGTGGTGATGATGATGGTGTTTAATGCTATGAGTTGGGTGAGAGCTTCCTGATTGGAAGCTTTCAAGTGGCACTAAAAACCGCTGTAAAAAATTAAACAAGCAGGGAAGCTGACTTTTCTCTCTATATAAAGGGTTCTTAAAAGGAGAAGTAAATTTTGTTTGGATGCATTCCCACAAAAGTGCACACTTCTTCAACACCAAACAACAAAAGGAAGGGAGAGAGAAGATGAAAACCCTGTGTGGAAGAGCCCTTATTTAACAATCACGTGACTGGGAAAGGTTTTTTGTGAGACTACAATTCCCAAAATCCCCAAACAGTCCCAGAATCCCACTGCTTTTCTAAATATCTTCTATGAGAGAAGTGAATCCTTCTTGAGAATCCAGGGAACACTTGCCTCACTCTGCCTAATGATAGGAACAGCCGTTGGTTTTCTCTTCTGCCATGTAACGGCAAGACACAGAAGAGAAGCCCACAGTGATAGTGATTGCGGCATGTTTTATGAGAATTTCAAAGATAAATCTGAGGAAGTCTGAATAACTGATGGCAGCTCGTACAGGAGGGGGGAACAACCCTCTGGGAACAGATTCAACAGTGCCCTAAAATTAACATATATCAACATTTATAATAATTATTATTTTTTTCTCAGGAAGGCTTTAGTCAGTGAAGAGGAACAGAGGAATGAAAGCATAATAGGCTATTTTTATGTGCTATTAAAATTCAGTACCATGTAATGCTTTGATGCAGCCATGTCAGATACAGAACAAGTGCTGTCAGGACTCTGTTCAGCTTTCAAAAGCTTTCAAATTGAATTTCTAGCTGGGTCAGAAAACCTTTAATCATGTGTGTGTTTAATCTGCAGTGGATTTGTTTGTACCAGAGCTAAAATTACAGAACTGCTGTGCAAAAGAACCCCGAGTCCCTCCTCCTGCAGAACGGTGAACTGAAAATGTATCCCTTGGATGTGTGATGCCAGATGTTCTTGTGCATGCAGGGGATGGCAACTTGTAGCACGCCTGATGTTGTTGAACTACAACACCCATCAGCCCCAGCCATCATGGCCCACTTGGCCCAGGATGATGGGATCTGGACTTCCACAGCCTCTTGGGAAACATCTCTTGTGAGAGGGGACATTTTCTACTTTGAAACTTGACTAAGAGCTTGTATGGAGGGATGGAAGTTAGGGTTAAGTGATGCGGCAACAGAGCTCAGAAGTAATTTGTTACAAAATAATGAATTGTTTTCAATTAATTCCCTTTTCAGTTGCACAGATATAGCTGCTTTGGATTACATGACAATGTAATTTAATAAAGAGTGTGTTCATTGTTGTTTTATACTGCAGCTGTAACTTTTAGTGATTTCACTAGCGAGCAGAGGCAGCATATCATCTGATGTAAGCGCCTGGTTCATGTTGTTGCCCAGTGGTCTCTTGCATATGGGTGGAATTAAAACCTCTCCAATCTTTCTGCTTGAGGCCAACTCAACACAAATAGCTATCTAGATGAGAAATTCTTGAGTCTGTGACTTCCTGGCGCAGGTCCTTCAATTTCTTAATTTCCTTCCCCCAGGAGGCAGGAAGAGGAAATCTGTGGGCCCAAGTTCCTTGAAGTGATATCACTCACCACACAGAGCTGAACCACAACCTTTTGCATCCAAGCGACACCCAAACAGCATGACTTGTAGAACGCAGCACACATGGAAGTTATGTATTTGCCTTTCTTTCCCTCCCTTGGTGACTGCTGAAATCATATTGTTCGTTTGGGAAAAGCAAATACTGGTTGTTTGAATACACTCAATCCAACCTTTTCCCTCAATGTCTGGCATTTCCTTTAGATCCATTAGAAGCGTTGTTGAATGGTTATCACTGAGGGGGAGATAGGCTACTGTATTAATTTTTTAAAAGCTTCTTTTAGTTTTTACAGTAGGCTCTGTTTATGAGCAAGTCAGCGACCCATTCAAACCTTAAAATTTCTACATTGGTCATAAATATGGTAATTTTAACATTTGCCACCTCGTTCTCTCCCAGAAGTGACGCTCTCAGCAGGCCTACCACTTTGACATTTTCTTTCGTTTTTACAGAAATAAGCTTCTTCCCCTAGGCCCCAAAGCTATTAGCATTCATAATATTAATTGCCAAAAATTACCAGCTTCAAGAAGTTTTTATCTAACAAAACTGCTCTGTGGCTACCTCAAGACAATTTAGTGCCATTTATGTCTCAAGCAAACACTTAAGAATGTAAATAGGAAGAGGCCCACAGGAAAATTAATATTTAAAAAGCAAAATGTCATGCTCAGCTAAGCAGATTTTTTTTTAAAAAATCCATCTTTGTCTTCCTTGCCTTCCTTAAGTCATGAGTTCCTCTCAGAAATCTGTTTGGGGACTTAACAGAATAAGTTACAATTGATCAGAGCAAAGTGCTCTACTATAAAATACTAGCAGCTATCCAACTTTCTCTGTGAAAGGGAAATAAAAAACAATTTGATATTAGAAATATGCCTGTTTACTCGGAATTAAGCCCGAACTGAGTTACTTTGGGATCTAGAATTGCCGCCTCGGTGTACTGAACAATTGTGCTCCATTTTGAAGTTGTAAAACAATCAGTATAATTCAAATTCCCACATGTCTGTAGAAACACAGGCAAAAACAGAGCACCCAATACATAGCGGGGAAGAAGGACCGCTCCACAAAACTGGAGGAGCTCTCAGGTTTGCAGGCATATGAAAAATTTTAAAGAAAGGAAGCCCATATGAGGAGGATGCTGAAAACCATCGTAGTGAGAATTCAGTGGCATGGTAACATGTAGGGCTGGCAGACTGAGGCCCTGGTCTCACGATGATTTTGCTGCTCTTTTTGCTGTGAAAGACTGCGCAGCAAAAGATCGTGCCTTCACTCTGAAGAGTAGTATTTTGGTACCCCGGCCTACCACACCCCCGGAAGCGCACTTTAACTGCAGCATTTTGTACCACCACTAGGGGTTGTGTTAAAATACTTTTGTTATTAATGCACACTTTTTAATACCTGAAACGAGGCGTGACCCCAGAAAATTTGCACCAATTAGATTCGTACCCCTTTTCCTGCCACTTCCTGTAGTTCTGCCTTGGTAATCATTTATGCTACTGAATTGGCGGCAGTTTTAAGAAGAAAAACTGTTACCTGGCTGCAACGCAGGTATTCGCCACAAGGGAAAAAACAGGGAGAAGATGCGCAGTAAGCAAGTTGGGATGGACGCAGAGAAGTAAAATACTCCCCTGTCGTTGGGCCGCTAACTGTGCATCAAACATCACGTGACCACCCCCAAAAATAGTACGCATCATATTAAGATGCACAGATAACGATAGTGAGACTGGGGCCTGAGGGAAAGAAAAAAGTCAACACAGCAGGAAGGACAGTGGGATGGTTTAATATTATTATTATTAATGTTATTTAATATTGGGGGCGTAGCAATTGCTAGATGCCCATGGCCTAGTTTTTATTGGCAGGACACCATGGGCCCCACTGCTTTCACCCCATGAGACCACAAATGGCAAGAAGTTCAATTGTAATGTAACCTGCATTTAGAAAGAGTTTGGGGGAGTAAAAGAATGTGTGTGTGTGTGGGGGGGGTGCACGTCTCCTCATTTTCAAGAAGAATCACTACCCTCAGACCTGTGGGAAAAAATAATCTGGGAATATTCTGCGTGCAGCTCAGGGTCTGTGGAGTTCCTCGTCCTGGCAGAACAGGTAACAGATCCAGTGCTACCCTTTTCTCTACAAAAATTGCCTCTGAGCAAAGAGCATGCTTGCCCGCATCAGAGTCCCTAATTTATAGGCTGACATTTCAGAACCTAAGCTGTTCTTCATCCTTCTCTAATAAATTATCTTCTGTGGAGAAGAGCCTTGGGAAAGCTGCATAAATACAGGGTGCCCCCAGAAGAAGGGAATGGTAAACTAGTTTGGCGTATCTAGAAAATTCTGGAAAGAGTCACCATAAATCAGAATTGACTTGATGTCACATAGTTATTAAATTATGGCAGTTAGGATATATAAGAAGTCACCTGGTCCAGATCCTCCAAGGCTGTAGGCCAATGAGCTTCAATCTCCCTCTCTGGTATTGCCTAGCCCCCTATGTTTAAAAATTCTTTGCGGTTTTCCTTTGTTTCCCTCTTGGGAAAAGAGTGAAGGAAATGCATTGAAACTGAATAGGGCATTGGAAGAATAAAATATTGCAAAATTATTATTGGTGCCAGTAAAGACACATGTTTTGACCCTGATAGGTCTGTTCTGAGTGAAAGAGACTGGATGAGTCCCCCACTTAACTGATAAATCATGCAGAAAAACATGCCAATGAGGAGCAACATAGAAATGATGTTACAAAACCAATGAATTATAATGGGTGACATTAAAATAGTGTAGGTTTTGATCAAGAATTCTCTATAATGAGTTCTTCATTGGCCCACATTGGAAATGACATTACAAAACCAATGAATTTTAATGGGTGACATTAAAACATTGAAGGTTTTGATCAAGAATTCTCAATAATGGGTTCTTCTGAAACAAACATGAGGTTCTTCTGAAACAAACATAGGTTGCTCCAGTAGTAACAAACATTTCTGATTTTTGTTTGAAAAAGCAATTCTAGAAAGGTATTTTGTGCAAAATGTCTTCCACCTCTCTTTTGCACAGAAGTGTTCATTTTTATGAAGACATATACAATTAACATAACTAAATTTCTAGAGACTTATAGCTACTGCTTTCTTTAAGCATTTGATGCATCAGATGGGCTTTTTGTCAACAAGATGTTTTGTGATTGCTCCAGGTTTGTAGATATACAGTACAGTGGTAACTTGTATAAATGAATTAATTTGTTCCAAATGAAATTCTGTTAAGCAAATTTTCCCTATCTCTGGAATTTTTATGTTGTACAGATTTTATGTTATACAAACTGTTTGTTATACGAGGGTCCACTGTATTTCAATTCTCGGAGTGAAAGGTCCAAAACATCTGGAGGGCCGAAGTTTGCAAATGCCTGGTCTAGGCTGTCTCCAGGAAGCTCAGTGGGAAACTGAAATCAACCTCTGAATTAGGGCTGTATAAGAATCTTGTTTTACTTTTCTTTTTAAAATCAACATATAGTGAAATTCACAAAACGTGAACACACACAAGAAAGTGAAACAGCCACATGACACAGATCCTGATTTGACTACCATATATTTCACTCTATACAACACACTCCCCCCTTAAAAGTAAGGGAAAATATCTGTGTGTCTTATAGAAAGGATACAGTAGTCCCCACTACATATCTATCACAGATTTTCATTTAGAGAGAAGCTGTCTGCACAGACTCTCTCCCATTCCCTGCTGCAGCTGGGATTCCACAGTCCCAATCACCTTCTTTGCAACCCTCTCCTTTTGCAGCTTGGATTCCCCAGTCCTAATCACCTTGCTTGCAACCCTCCCCTTTTGCAGCCAGGATTCCACAGTTCCAATCACCATTTGCAATTCTCCCCTTTTACAGCTTGGACTCCCCATCCCCAATCGCTTCCTTTGCAAAGAGGCTTCCTCCATATAGCCTCTGCCCTCCCCCTTTGCCGCTAGGATTCCCCCACCATGAAACCTTAGGCTAAACATTTTTTCTTGTTTTCCTCCTCTAAAAACTAGGTGTATCTTATGGTCAGGTGTGTCTTATAGAGCAAAAAATATGGTACCTTTTTGTCATTGTATGTTTTAGGCTTGTTTTACTAAATCTGGGGGTCACAACCGAGGTGACATGTTTATACTTTGAGATTAAAGGTTCAGTGGCACTGTTCACTCTGCAACTGACCTAATAACACTTCAATCAATCGAAGGGAATTGTGTTGGATTTACAACCTTAATGATGTTATCACTACAGCTAATTATGATTTGGCACTCGGCATGTAAAAGCCAATTACTGAATCATGAATGTCTACTGGAGAAGAACCAGCCAGAGTACTGGCAACCCCTGCTGAATGGCTCGAAGCAAAACAGATGATTCTACTGTGTGCACAGAAGAAACCCTAAGAATGCGTGCCTGGGGCCTCATTGCTATCTCCTATATGGGAAAATAGCCAAAGTGGAAAACACACACAGAGAATAAAAAGAGGGCGATGTACCAAAAACATGGCTGTGCAGAATTAGTCAAACTCTCTGACCATTCCACAAAAGAGGGATGACCCAGAAAGAAGATCAATGACAAAACATAGGGGAAGGGTGTACTTTAGGACGATCTTATATCCATCATTTGCTCCATGGAGGCTTCACCTGCTAGAAAATGTTAGAGTTGGCTGGAAAGCTCAATGGCTGCAGAGCCAAAGCTTGGGGTTTTGATTCCCTCCTGTGCCTCCTGTCAGTACATTTAGCAGCCTATGCAGCCTTGGGTAAATAGCACAGTTGCAGGGCACCCTCCAGAAGAAGGGAATGATAACTCGCTTCTGAGTATTCTCTACCTGGAAAAATCTGAAAGGGGTTATTATCAATTCTGATCATTCAGAATTGACTTGAGTGCATGCATTTATGGTTGTTTGTAGATTTGGATCTATTTGTATGTGACTGGGTTATTTGCATAAGATTGGCGAGAGGACTTCTGCCTCTTAGTTTAAGGAGAGCAGCAGGAAAATTAGCACACCCCCCCAAAAAAGGTTGCTAAATGAAGAACCCTTAGTGTAACAAGGTTTTTTTTTTTTGTATGTGGAAGAACAGTGAGCTCCATTCATCTCTGATAGTCCGATTCCCGAGTAATAGAATCTTTGGATTCAATGCACCGATGTGCCTAACCTAACTGTGCTAGTAGTTAGTTCTTAGGGAGGAAGCCTAGTGGTCGGATGAGCAAGGTATAAATCTAATAAATAAATAAATAGTAATAATAACAATAGAGGCCCTGGAATCACTCCCTTCCTGGTTTAGGACCTGGTCTTCATAAACACAGAGACAATTACAGTTGGGAAAAAAATTCAGAAGTGATCACACACACACACACACACACACAGAGAGAGAGAGAGAGAGAGAGAGAAAGAGAGAGAGGGAGGGAGAAAGAGAGAGAGAGATTGAGATTCCACCCCTTTGGAGGGCAGTTCTTCAGCAATGAGGCATGTGACTGGTTTTGCACCCACTGCATATATTGTTGTGCAGGCCACTATAAGGAGACCATTTGCACGACTGCCACGTGCCGATAGATTCTTCTCCCAACAGGAACTGGAGTTTGGGCAGGGGGACAACATCCAGTTCCTCTTCTGCTCAAGGAAATGAGCCCTCTCATTTTATACATCCCAACCTCGGCTGCAGATTGGCTCACGAGGGGCCTTTTTGTACCGCAAATAGGATTGAGGTGGGCACGGAGAAAGCCATTTCTCATGACTCTCCCGAGTTGTCAGCACCTCAGAATCACCACTGGAATAGAGGCCGGAGACTGCATTTCATTGACTTTCAGATTTCAATCCATAAATTCTGCCAGTCAGTCCAAAAATCTTCCCGACTTTCCATGAATCACTCTTGCAAGATTTAACCAGGCAGATATATGTTCGGCTACCTGCATGCTTGCACTTTTGGGTCCTTTTCAAGAAATCCTTATTGCTAGTCCACCCCCCCCCCCAAAGACCTCTAAGCTGAATTGTCACAGTAATTGAAAACCTCTGCACAAAACAAAGCCTCATCTCAAAATATCTTAACTGGGACTCTGTGAACAAAGCTGTGATAAGAAAAATGCTCGCATAATTTGTTCCAAATGAAATTATATTAAACAAATTTTCCTTTATACAAATTTCCCACAGCAATGCATTGAAAACGGAATAATCCATATTCTCGACCATTTTTATGTTGTACGAATTCACACCATAGATGATTCTGTTAAGCAAATTTACCCTGTCTCTGGAATTTTTTATGTTGTACAGATTTTATGTTATACAAACCGTTTGTTATACGAGGGTCCACTATACTTAAGCGTGTCTTAATTGTACTGGACTGTATATTATCCCTCATTACTGTAAGTCACCTTGGGTCCCTTTTGAAGGAGAAAGGTGGGGTAAAAATACTCTAAAATAAAATAAATAAATAATCTTTTCTCCTTGTTAATTCTGGCTGCCTCTCTTTGCCGGAAAGACAAGTAATTTGATTCCTGGATTTGCATCAGGCTGCAGACTCAGAGGTTCGGCGGTCAACTCTTCACTGTGCATTAGCTGGAGAAGAGCCTGCCTACAAAGCCTTGGATAAGCTGCACAGTCCCACGGTGCCCCAGAAGAAGGGAAAGTAAACCATTCCTGAGCCCCGTGGCGCACTGGTTAAATGCCTGTACTGCAGCTAAAAATGTGCTCACAACCTGGGATTCAATCCCAGGTAGCTGGCACATGGTTGACTCAGCATTCCATCCTTCCGAGGTCAGTAAAATGAGTACCCAGCTTGCTTGGGGGGGGGGGGATGTGTAGCATACATACTGTAATTAAACACTGTAAACTGCCCAGAGACTACTTGAAGTGGTATAGGGTGGTATATAAGCAGAACACTTTTTTGCTTTTACTCGGCAGTGAGAATTGACTTGAAAAAGCAAGTGATATTAAAATTCCTCGCTTGTTGGAAGCCAGGCAAAGATCTTTTGTTTCTTTCACTTATATTCTCCATCTTCACAGTCCTTTTCTTGTGAAAAAAAAAATAAAGCATGTGCACAGAATGAGTGCAGAAGGACTGGGTGGTTGCAAGAAAGATGAAAACAAAACTACCCCGTGCTTAAAAGTATCAAATGTCCCTTAAACCTACACATAGCTTCCTCAGTTTTAAGCATTAAATTTGCTCACATTGCATTTATGTTTTGCTTTACAAAATATATATCATCAGGTTAGGTTGATCTAAGAGCGGCAGATTTAAGCTAGTCCTCATAGATGAGGACTGGTCTTCACCTGTGTGAATGAGACAAAGAAGAATTTATACGCTTAGAACAAAGCATGTGTTGTTCTACTACAGCATGGCTTTCAAGGGCATTCCATCAACTGAAGCAGAACAGTGCCAAGAGGTTTTGTTAAATAAAAAAATGTATAAACACATCATTTCGAGGTGGAGCAGAAAGAAGGATGGTTTAGTCTAACAACCACAAGAAGAAGACAATGTTGTCAAGACAATTTTGACTTATGAAGACTCTTTTCAGGATTTCCTGTGTACAGAGTCCTCAGAAATGGTTTGCCATTCCCATCTCTGGGAGCACCCTGGAATGATGTAGCTTGCCCAAAGTTACACAGCCTTGCTTTCCTCCCAGCAGGTACAATGGGAAATCACACTCTAAGCCTTGAGGAGCCCCGTGGTGCAGTGGTTAAATGCCTGCACTGCAGCTAAAACTGTGCTCATGACCTGGGGTTCAATCCCAGGTAGCAGGCTCAGGGTTGACTCAGCCTTCCATCCTTCTGAGGTCGCTAAAATGACTAGCCAGCTTGCTGGGGGGTGGGGGGCAATGTGTAGCCCGCATACTGTAATTAAACTGTAAACCACCCAGAGACCACTTGAAGGGGTATGGGATGGCATATAAGCAGAACACTTTTTTTGCTTTGTCCTCATTTGTCTCAAAGGTGGCATATCAGAGTTGGGTCGTGTCACGTGAAGATGCTCAGTTGCCAAAGATGATTCCTTGGGAATATGGGACTCTGTTTGGAATTCTTTTCTGGAAGTCTTTGAAGTGCTGCACTTGGGCTTTGGAGAAGCCCAGCAACTCCTGGGTAAAAGCATTTGGCATAAGCTTTTAGTACCTGCTGAAGAAAACACAGCCGTTTTCACACTCTTGATTTCCTGCATTCCTGGGATGCCTGTATGTCTGTTGTCTTTGTTTGGCCAGCTTTTGATTCCTGGAGTCTGTTTTTGAGATCAGCATCCTGTGCTCAGCTTGTTGACTTATTAGGTGGAAATTTCTCTGCCACAACATTAGTTTTGTTTATTGAACTTAGGGGATAGAATATTCTTCCCTGAGTTCTTGCCAGCTAAGGGTGTCTGTCATTCCCAGCTTCACTTTGAATTAGAAAATAGAAAATAGAAACTGTTACTTTAGAAAATAATACTTTCTACTAGAAAATGGATCCCTGGCCCTACTCTTATGTATTTATTCATATACTGTATTTCATATATTCATGTGGTCCTGTCTCATTATTAAAAATATTTCAAGGCAGCTTGCAACATCGATACATGGCATGGACTAACACTAAAAATAGGAAAGAAAGAAAAATCAAATCAGAGAAGCAAACAAAAGTCTGAAATCAGTGGCAGATACATAAAACATCAAGCTATCCTTTATTTGGAGAGACTAAATATACTCATGTTCATCTGAGGCTTAAAGTTCATAATTATGGATACCCACCTTTCTAGGAAGGTCATTTGAAAAAATACCTATTTGACTAGTGTGTCTTCTTTAATGTCTTAAGTACCAGTGAAAATACAATATTGTGCTGGAGTGGCATTTCAAAATTATCTGCTTTATTTGTTTACAGAGACATTTGGGGAAAATTGATCACTGGCCAAGGTCCAGGAGAAATTTTTTTGTTGACATGGGGTTCACCATTAACAGTTCATATTTCACTACTGTTCTTATTAGATGATGGCTCTGTTCGGGGTTGATTCCTTTAAACTGAGAAATTTGGTGGCATATTAGCGTAAGCATCTTGGGAACAGCACTGAAAACGTAACCTTTACATAAAAGGGAAATATCTTTTCATCACCTTTGTACATGTGAACAACCAAGTGCCAAAGTGTTCAGATTGGAGGTCTGGAAGTTGCAGTTGTCTCACACACTAGAATCATGGACTCATTGAGTTGGAAGGGACCTATGAGGCCACTTAATCCAACCCCCTGTTAGTTAGGAAACAATGATAGATGAAGATTTTTTTTCACTCAGTGTGTTGTTAGTCTGTGGAATTCCCCGCCACAGGATGTGGTGATGGCATCTGGCCTGGATGCCTTCAAAAGGGGATTGGACAGATTCCTGGAGGAGAAGTCCATCACAGGTTACAAACCATGATGGAGAGGTGTAATCTCCAGGCTTAAAACCGGGGTACTTCAAGAGCCAGATGCAGGGGAGTGGCATCAGGAGACAGATATCTAGTCTTGTGCGCTCCCAGAGGCATCTGGCGGGGCCACTGTGAGATACAGGAAGCTGGGCTTGATGGGCCTTTGGCCTAATCCAGCATGGCTCTTCTTATGTTCTTATTTAGAGCTCTTGAGAAAATCAAGGATTCTTCTAACTGGAACACAAAACAATTTAATAGAAGGATGGAAAATTTATAGGGGTCAAGAATGACCCATTGCCTATCCAAGCCCAACAGAACCCACATTCATGGGCACATTTAAAATCACAGAGTTAATAAGTGGCACTTTTTCTTTCTCTTTCCCTTTTGAACAAAGAGCATGATTTCTGTGTTTCTTGTTCCCAAGCAGACTTGCCCTTCTGGGTGGCAGCAGTAGTAGTACTAGTTAGTACCAATAAGTTCCTAAATGGGGAGTGCAGGATGCATATACAGTGGCACCTCTACTTACAAGTGGCTCGACTTAAGAGCAATTCAACTTAAGAGTGAAAAACCGTTGGCATTTTAACTGCTGCCTTACAAATTTTAGATCTGGTCTGCTCTACTTACATTTTTTTTAAAAAAAATTAGATAGGGCTGCTCTACTTAAGAGTTGTTTGACTTAACAGCATGCATTCGGAACATATTAAACTTGTACGTAGAGGTAACACTGCACTTCTAGCAAAAATGTTGAAAGCAGCACTGACTCAAAAATGATTATTTTGTTTTGCTCCCCCCCCCTTCCTTCCTTCTTTCCTTTTCTGGTAGCACAGCTGACGGCGGGGAGGCACGGAGTCTTTATGGAACTCTGGGTCTTGAGTTCCTCAGTCTTCACTTCTAGGTATTACATCAGTGGCTCCCAAGGCAGCCTAGGAGTTCTTAGATCCCAGAAATATGCATCACCAGCTCCACTAGGAAGGATTTCTAGGAGTCGCAGTCTAAGTACGCCTGGGTTATCAAAGGTTGGAGACTATTCAGAGTAGAGCTGTTTATGTCAACAGGGGGGAAAAACTCCATCCCCCAAGTTTTATGGAGCAAAATATCTACCACTTGACTGTGGGCTGTGGACTGGGACGTACAAAATAATGCATGGCATGAGCAAAGTGGATAGAAGGATGCTCTTCTCCTTCTCACAAAATACCAGAACTAGGGGACATCCACTCAAACTGAGCATTGGGAGGGTGGGAACAGACAAAAGAATTTTTTTTTACCCAGTGTGTTGTTAAGTCTTTGGAACTCCCTGCCACAGGGTGTGCTGATGGCATCTGGCCTGGATGCCTTCAAAAGGGGATTGGACAGATTCCTGGAGGAAAAGTCCATCACAGGTTACAAACCATGATGGAGATGTGTAATCTGCAGGCTTAAAATCAGGGTACTTCAAGGACCAGATGCAGGAGAGTAGTATCAGGAAACAGATATCTAGTCTTGTGCGCTCCCGGGTGCATTTGGTAGGGCCACTGTGAGATACAGGAAGTTGGACTAGATGGGCCTTTGGCCTGATCCAGCATGCCTCTTCTTATGTTCTTTTGTCCTTATGAGGTTGTACAGTGGCTCCCCCAAATTGAACAATCTGGGAGAACATACTTTATAACAGGATGGCACCTGAAGTATGTATTAAGATAGCAATTTTTTTTTTATTTTTTTTTTGCAGGGGATGGGGGTGGCACAGTTGCTCTGTGAAGTCAGAATTCAGTTTGAAGAGCCCTGGAAAGGCAAAGCAAGCAAGGGCAAAGAGAAATGTGGTTTCTTTGGCAGCCCTATAGAGAAAGAAACCATTTGACTTGAGCATTGTCACGAACATCAGATAAATCCTTTGAAAGTATCAAAGTGGCTGCCCGAACTTTGAGGCGGGGATATAGAACAGATGCTTATGAATCAATCTCTGCCCATGCTGGTAGGCACCCTTATGACCAGCAATTATTTAAAATAACTGACCTTAGAAGGACATTTTTTTGGGGGGGATAGACGTGGGAGGGAAGAAGAGGCCCGCATTGCTTCAGGAAACAATCTTGGCTCCAACACATGGTGAGCCAATGAATTTGGCAGGCCTGTAAGAAGCTTATTATCCATGTCCTTATGTATCCTTCTTCTAAAAAGTCCTATGCTGTGCTGAAGTTTAATGAGTTTAATGAATCAGTTCTGGACATTCACAATAAAGGGGTGCAGGGGTACATTTAGGAAAAGCAGCCTATAGGAAAAGCCTGACCCAGCCAACGGGTTATTAATTTTGCCCAGTACTTGGAGAGAACAGGGGGAATTAAATATCTCCTATGACACTTGCCGTGATCAACATAATGAGTGCCAATACACCTTGCAGCAAATAACCCATGACAGGAAGTTTTTTTAAAAAAATGGCTCTGTGCTTGTTTCCAGGTCCAGTGGTGATTGCAACCTTCAAAGCTGGACAAGTTTGACGTCAAGCAAGGTCTTTGAAGCCTTCATTGTGAGTCTTAAGATCGCCCGCTGAACCTGTGCTTTGTGGACCACCAGTAGTTGTGAAACAAGGGTTTGTTTACGGGGGAAGAAATCAGAACAATTTCTATTTTAATGAATTTTTTTCCAATCTTGCAAATTCCTAATCCACATTTAACCCAAAACTAATCATGTTTAGTCATCGTTTCCAAACAAAAGGTGCACTGAGAAATGAATTTATTGGGGGGGGGGGAATGCACGCCAGCAATTTTTGTACTTAGTGAAAATAACATTAACACATACTAAGAAAATTTGCAACGGAAGTGGATATCATGTGCAGCCTCAGACAGTAATTTGTGTGTTGAAATGCTGCTTTCCGTTCAGACAAACGAGTTTTTAAACAAGATCTCAAAGCTGGAAAATAAAGGAACTTAGGACTGTAAAATTATGAAACAGAGGAAAACTGGTTCAACTGATTCAATTCTCCCTGGGGCTGTGAGATCCAGAATCATGTCCAAAAAGTTGAATTCATAGTTCAGGGGCTGCCTGCCTAGAGAAACCCTTGAGAGCAATAATCCACTGATCTTCAGAAAGCTGCCCACAGCTGTCTTGGAAAGAGTGGCACTGGCTTAGCTTTGGGCTACTGTTGGTCGCTTTCCCTTCTTTCAGTATGGCACTTCAGGTGGTGGTGTTGCTCTAAAGAGGTGCAGGGGTGGTTCAAAACACAGGAAGATGGTGTCTTTGTGCTTTTCATTTCCCCCTTTTCCACTATGGCAGGCATGTCCAAACTTCAGCCCTCCTGATGTTTTGGACCACAACTCCCAGAATTCTAAGCTTATATTGCCAATGACAAAGGACTGTGGGAGTTGCAGTCCAAAGCATCTGGCGGGCTGAAGTTTAGACATGCCTGCTCTAAGGTGCAGGTGTTTATATGGCTGCTCCGTTCTCCCTGGTCCCAGGTTTCGGGGTGCAGATATTATTATTTTCCTAAGGAATCCAAAGCTGCCCAGATGCCCTAAGCACATCCGATCTCACATGATCTTGGAAGCTAAGCAGGGTCAGCCCTGGTTAGTACTTGAATGGGAGACCACCACGGAATACCCTGTAGGCGCCTGGAGTAGGAACTGGCCAACTACTCCAGTATTCCTGCCAAGAAGGGTCGGTCATGACTGTAACGACACACACACACACACACACACACACACACACACACACACACACACA
>JAHTLZ010000237.1:20891689-20928713 GCA_023846285.1 Phrynocephalus versicolor
TGTGTGTGTGTGTGTGTGTGTGTGTGTGTGTGTGTGTGTGTGTGTGTTTCTTGTTGGAATGCTTACACAGACAAATATGGCTACAGTTTTGAACATTGTATCAGTTACCTAGAAAGGACATGCAGGAAGTAAATCGCATAAAGAGAGAGAATTAGACTGAGAGCATTTTATCCACACACACTCAGCTTCTTTGCCACCTAAGGCACCACGTATAGGCAGCACCAGGTGGATTTATAATATGTTTTCAAGCCATAAACCGTTAAGATTTAGGTCTGGGAAGCGAAGGCACTCACCAGTGCTGTTAAACTAATGAGCAAGCCAGTCACAGTCAACAAGCTGACACTCTTCCATTCACTGACAGGCTAACAAAGCAGCTTGAAATTATTTCGGAATATAATGAGCTACGATCAATTACAATTATTCATTGCTGGACATCTCGGTCTATTATTCAGCCTGGTGTAAGTGTAATTGTCTTATTATAATGATATGAGTCGAGAGAGGTTCATAGAGATAAGAAGCCTAATGTACCTCTCTGAGACAATTACGCTCTATTGCCCATTAGCCAAAATGAAGCCAGCTCGGTTTTCATTAGTCACAACCCCAGACTTTGGCTTGAGAGGGGATGAGGACGACGGCATGATGCTGGTATCATCACATTTGTCCCCCTGGTTTTGGCCAAGGTCCAAGCTTTAACAGCCATGAAACCTTATCGCTGCAGAAAGCTGACTTGCATCTCCCCGTCCGAAAATCAATTACAGGCTCCCCATAATAAGTACTTTGTCTTGCTTTCTTTGCCTTACCCTTACTTGAGCAGTGTCTTGCTACTCCCTAAATATATATTCTTCTCCAACTGTAGGCATCAACATCAGGAATTTATTTAGGTGCACATTACCAAAAGAAATACATATACAGGGAATAGGGGTAGCTTATTCTGGAGATAAGCTTATAAATTTTCCTTCACTCTGTCAACAATCCTCTCCCCCTTCAAATGGCTTTTAAAATTAAAGCTAATGTGAACTAGTTTATTGCAAAGTATTTTTAAAAGTGATGAGCATGAATTTAAAATTGAATTGCAAAATGTGTTCAAAATTGCTAATTTGTTGGTTTGTATTTGCCAAACACAGTGATGACCAACAAATACAAATCAACATGTTTTCAGAGATTCTTTTTGCGGTGACGAAAGGGGGAGGCTCTTTGATGTGTAACTCAGACATCCGAATTCTGAACTTCATCAGATTTGCAGTGATTGTAGCGGAGAGTCAGGATACACTTTTCTGCTATTTTGGTGCCTCTAGATTCCTGGGGGTTTTAAAGGAAAAATGAATTGACAAATCGTTCATTAATTTGTCAAAAAATCCATCGATTCATGATTTGTGATTCACAAACATGGACAAATTTCAAATTATAGTGAACTGCCATTTTTAAAATTCATGCCCATCTCTAATTTTTAAACATTTTGGATATCTGGATAAGCAGAAACATTTATTCTAGGCATGTCCAAACTTCAGCCCTCCAGATGGTTTGGACCACAACTCCCACACTTCTTTGCCATTGGCAATCTAAGCTTAGAATTCTGGGAGTTAATGGTCCAAAACATCAGGAGGGATGAAGTTTGGACATGCCTGATTTATTCTAATTAAGAAAGAGATAACAAATTAAATGTGTTTCAGCCTTTTAAATAATTTGTATTGAATGTTTGGGACAGGTATACAAACAAATGCATGTACGTTCTGAACACATAATCCACATGCTGGAAAATCCATCCACACGGATGATAAGAAGATGTCCCTGCCCTATTAATGTATCAGTACACAGATTTCTAAAGTTGAGCTCCAAGTTTATTTAGGGGAAATCAGTATAGGGCTAAAGCACTTCCGTTCTCACTGGTTATTAATTTCCTGCCAACTAAGGCAACAAGGGGAAGAGAACACATAAAAAAACTGAGTAAGATAGTGGGTGAATCTGAGAGTCCTAGATTCTCTCAGATTCTTATGCTTCTATTCCTAAATTTAATTCACCCCCTTTTCATGGATTTAATGGCTTTTTAAAATGGCTGCATGAAAAGTCATTATTCCTCCGTGTATGCCCACCATCTGACTGGACTGATTGACTGATTGACTGAATGAATAATTTAACATATTTTTATCTTGACTTTCTGCTTAGAAAGGACCCAAAAAAGCTCATTAAAAGATGCCATGTAAACTTAAAAATAGTGAGTACAGTGGTAACCCCTGGTTAGAAATGCTTTGCGTTATGAAAAACTTGGGTTACAAAAAAGAAATGATTGGAAATGGGGATGCCTTGGGTTAAGAAAATTTTCAATGGAATGCCCCGGGTTCCATTTTTTCCCATTAGGCATTATGAAAGAAGTGTACCCAGGATGCATTGTGCCCCCATAGTTTGTGGAGGTGCGGGGAGTTTGAGATGTTTTTTTCATTGAGTTTTGGAGCCATTCTGGACATTTTTGCAGCGTGTTTTGGACTTTTTGAACTTTTTTTAGTGTGTTTTTCAAAGGTACAGAGCTAATTCTCCATTGCTTCCATGCCTGTTCTGTGCATTCTGCATTGTGTGTGTGTGGGGGGGTGCTCTTTTTTTAACCTCCGGAATGGATTGATTGGTTTTCTATGCATTCCTATGGGAAACCGCACTTTGGTTTACAAATTTTTCAGGATACAAAACATCCAAGAGAATGCATTAATTACTTAAACTGAGGTGCTACTGTGTACAATATTGAAACAGTCACAGAGATATCACACTAAAACGACAAACAAAAGCGACACTGAAACATTCATTTTTTTATAGCTGAATTGTATAGACTCTCTTGCTGTGAACCATCCAGAGTTCTTTCGGAATGTTGGGCGGTAAATAAATAAATAAATAAATAAATAAATAAATAAACATCAAAAGTGATAAAGTACAGCAATACATTGAGAACAAACCTCACTCAGGCAGCCAGTCACTAAAGGAAAGCTTTGGTAAAATATTTTGGCGTTTAAGAACAAGCTCTATGAGTGTGTTCTTCTCTCACAAACTTAGCATCAATTCTCCGAGATCGCTTGGGAAACTTGATAATATTATGCACATGTAAAAAGTGGTAGGATGGACTTCAGACAGTGGTCAGGTAGAGAGGACTGAAAAGCAAGAACATTTCTGTATACACTTCAAGAAGACATGATAAGAAAACATCAGGCAGTCAGACGATTTTCTGGAAACAAAAAGGGCTCTTCCCTCAGTGTTTCTTCATTGGCTAGTTGGTTGGGGTTTCATTTTAAATAAAAACTTTTAAAAATATTTTGCCCTATGGGAACTATCTGGAGGGAAAAGTAATGGTGTAATACATAGTTCAGTTGAATACCATCAGAATGGAGGTAGGAACTGCTGGATAGCTCAGTGAGTTAGGTCTCTGCTGTAGAGCCAGAGGTTGGTGGTTCAATTCCCCACTGGGTCTCCTTGACAAGGTCTGGACCCTATGATTCATCAGGTCCCTTTCTGCTCTGCAGCTCCACAGGGCTTTGGGGACAATCTCAAGAGATTTCACATAGTATTATTGGCAGTTGCAGATCTCAGAAATAACACCATCAGAGTTTCAAAAAAAATGGCAATATTAGGAATGTATTTGATAGATACTTAGGTTTTTGGTTAAATGACGTTTCTGTTATATAATACCAGTCAATATTTGTAGGATTTTTTATTGACTGTGCGTGGTATTTTTCAACAACAATCCATATGAACATGATCACATGCTGATATTTTTCATGCTGGTCTTTAACACTCAAAGGTATGCAAAAAACAGTTGCCTGAATGTTCAAATGCTCATCCTGATTTTTAAAATAGCTCTTTCTCTACATATAAGGGTTGCTTGTCCAGGGAAACACCATTGGTTAGAGATAGAGATCAACGATCATCTCTGGTGAATGGCAAAACAAAAGAACGAGGGTGGAAGAAGATGAATGGCATAGCCTGAGAACTCTCGCATACAGCAGGGAAAAACTTTGATCTGAAATCATGCCTCTAAGACACCACCAGGGAAAAATATAATATCCACTGCAGAAAGCATAGAATAACAGATGGGCTATGTGGATTTGCCGTTTCCTCGGCGCAGAGTGAGTAATGAACAAATGATGCCAGCTGGACATAAGAATATAAGAACATAATAAGAGCCATGCTGGATCAGGCCAAAGGCCCATCTAGTCCAGTTTCCTGTATCTCACGGTGGCCCCACCAAAAGCACATGAGACTACATATCTGTCTCCTGCAACCACTCCCCTGCATCTGGCCCTTGAGGTACCCTGGTTTAAAGCCTGGAGATTACACATCTCCATCATGGTTTTTAACCTGTGATGGACTTCTCCTCCAGGAATCTGTCCAATCCTCTTTTGAAAGCATCCAGGGTAGATGCCATCACCACCTCTTGTGGCAGGGAGTTCCACAGACTAACAACGCGCTGGGTAAAAAAAATATTTTCTTTTGTCTGTTCTCACTCTCCCAACCCTCAACTTGAGTGAATGTCACCTAGTTCTGGTAATTTGTGAGAGGGAGAAATGCGTCCCTCTATCCCCTTTTCCAGACTAAAGAGCCCCAAATGTTTTAGCCTTTCCTCATAATGCCTTGGGAGGCAGCAGGGCCATAGAATATACAACTTGGCCATTTTACTCCTTGCAATTGATGAGGTCTCTAAGGTATCCAAGCAACTTTCCCACACCATCCAGGAAGATCAAGTCCCAAATGCTTTATATGACTCTTAGGACTTCACTGACCATTGGGAAACAAGAGAGCCTTAGCTGTAGGGATGGTTTCTCAGCCTTAGTTCATGGGAGGAAGCAAACCAAGCAGAAAACTCTGTACACTCATCTTTTGTTGGCTCTCCTGCTGCGATCACCCAAAATATTTCTCAGATAAATATATGGTTGGGAAAGGTAACAGTTTAGTGAGGACTAGGAGTACCTCAGTGGTGTAAGGCCTCTGGCTGCAGAGCCAGAGACTGGGAGTTCGATTCCCCCCTGTGCCTCCTTGACAGAGGCTGAACCTGATGATCAAGAAGATCCCTTCCAGCGCCTTGGAGATCTACTATTAGTAAAAGTCAGTTTTAAGTTGGAAGGGTATTTTTGTCAACTAAGTTGTTACTGAATTGATATTGAAGCTAGGTAATTTCAATAAAGCTTTACCAGGAGGTGGGGAGACTACACAGCTTTCATTCATTATTTTATTACTATCCCACATCCATCCTTGCTTTGGGATTTGAAGAGAAGCAAACAGCTACTTGGATTTTTGTAAAATGCCTATTTTATGAGCCCTGTGACGCAGTGGTTAAATGCCTGTACTTCAGGTAAAACTGTGCTCACGACCTGGGGTTCAATCCCAGGTAGAGATGGGCACGAAACGACCATTTTTTTCATTACCATTCACCGTTATTTGTTCCATTACGTAACAGTACAAATAACGACCGTTGCGATGGGGCAGGCTCGAACTGAACAGAAACAAGAAAATTTTCTTCGGTTCTATTCGTTTCCATTATTGGCATCGCGCTGCTCGCACGATGAAAAATGGAGCAGCAGAGGGCGGCGAGAGGGGGCTGGGATCCCGCCTCCATGCCAAAGTATTGGGTTGTGACTAATAGACTTTTTTAGAGTGCCACCAAGATATATCTGACATTGGGACCCTTTCAATGGTTTTCTAGTTAATGCAGTCAGAATTTGTTTAGTGTTCTCTTCTTCGGGGGATGTTCTAGGAAAGTTGTTTCCAGTATTGGGTAACACGTCTGTTTTTGGACTGCAGTTCTCAGAAGCCTTCACTGTGCTGTCCACAGTTTCTGGGGATATGAAGTCCAAGAACATCTGGGTTACACAAGACTGGGAACTAGTGTCTGGGTAGCTTGCCCAAGATTACACAGAGAGACCTTCCTCCTAAGAGGTACAGTGGGACATTCAACCCCCCCCACCCCACCCCACCCCAAATTCCTGGCTCTACAAAGAGGTACTCCATCTCACTGAGTTATCCCGATGAGTCGCCAAACTACAAATCCCTGGAGTTGATCACCTGGAGCCCTCAAATTGATATATCTTCATAGAGTATATACACACTCTAGAAAATAATTCAAACTATGAACTATGACTCAGTCCTAAATAAGAGGTGGGTCACACAGGTGTCCACTGAAAAACTGCCCCACTTCCCAAGGTCCTGGATATATCTCCGGCCTCAGCGCTTAACGTGAGCAGCTTTAGAAGCAGTAATAAACAACGTATCGTGTAAATTCATCCTGAACCAAATGTTTGGAACACTTGCATATTGCATTGTTGAAACAGATCCAACCCAAAACCCTTTCTCTTGCTGTACAGCAGGTTCAAGGCTATTAAGAAGTAATGCTCATTAAATTAAAAAAGAGTCTCTCGTTCAATCTGATAATTGGGATTTTTCTTTTTATTTAGCCTCAGGCATCTTTCTTTTTACCGACACAAACCAGCATTATTATACCAATAATATAAGAAACAGAAGACCTGCTCTACAGACTCATTGGTATAACGGTAGCGTTTCCTGAACATTTCAGGGGCTTGATCTGCCCTCGGAATGGTCAAGGTACTCCTGTCAATATTTAATTTGTATTGACCCTTGGCTTGATTACAATGCATAATGCTGATTACATCCGTCTTCCAATAAAGCCTGCTTGCTGCTTGTGACAAAACTCTATTGATACATTTGATCTGCCCTGACAGGAAGAAACAAGGAGAATGCTGACTTCTCCATTTCCTGCTGCATGTCTTGTATATTATTACCCAGGAAGGGAGCACAACAACATTCCCCAAATTTAACCACTTCCTTGACTTCCAGCTAGATTATATTTTAGAGATGGGCATGAACTGAAAACATGGCATTTCATTTCATTTTTTTATTTCATTTTTGCTTCATTTTGTTTCATTTCATTTTTAATGAATTTTTTGGAAAAAATTCATTTCGTTGGTTCATTATGATTTGTTATTCATTTCCCCCCGCTTTACACTGCTTGATTGTGTTGTTCTGTTTGTGTCTCTCTCAAATCAATTTAATTAATACATATTTGAAAACATTTCAAAAAAGTTAAGAAAAACAAAAAAAATAGAACACATAACCTTCTGTAAAGCTGGTGGTGTGGTGGTGACAACTGGACACACTGGACAGCAGCACATCATCCACCATCTGTCCATCAACAACTTTTGGAATGGATTTGGATCAGCCAAGTTTCTTTCATTTTTGCAGTTTTGTTTTACCCCTAAATAAGCAATCCGCCCACAGATAGCAGAGTGACTCCAACCCCACAAGAAGACACCCACTGAGGCAGACAGAGAGTAAAGGGCTCCAAGTCACCCATAGGCAGCAGAGTGGCTCCAAATCCATAAAAAACCTCATAACACCCCCCCCCCATAAAAGGCAGCGCCCACTGAGGCAGGCAGTGTTATGGATTTCTACAAGGCTTTAGCAACTGGGCTTCTGAGACCCCAACACATGCAGCAAGAGTGGAACCACCAAGTACGGCAGAGACAGGGCCGTACAAATACTCTTTTTAATCACACCGAGAGTGGACCTCCCTGGTATGGCCTTGTTGAATCATTGGGCCTGGGTAGACCCCCAAAACACAGTGAGAGTGGACAGGCAGGGAGGCGGGTGGGCATGGTAGGAAAGGAGGCAAACAGACAGTGGAACAGGTGAAAAAAAGGTGTGGACCTAGGGGTTGGGGTGGGACAACCCCAAAGTGGAAAGGTTGAAGCGGATGAAGGTCAACCTTTCCACAACCTTCCACAGTCCCAGGGTGCAGACGGGAGCGGCGTGGTCTCAGTACATCTCCCATGTGGGAGAATACCCACTCACTCTGAACGCTGGTGGGGGGATAGACAAGAGGTCTAAAACCAAACTCGATAGCGTTGGCCAGATCTCTGCATTTTTGGCCCAGTATCGGAAGGGGGTCTGGCATTAGGGGTTGGAGGGGCTCAGCCATTTACTCCCTCACCATGGTCCGAGCATGGGCATGTTCCTCTGCCTCCCTTCCCTCCACTGAGCAGGAGATTGCCATTGCTAGAGCAGAGGCCAAGTACGTGGATGGAAGTGTACTTTATCTTTGGGTGCACCTGGAAGAGGAGGACCCTTAGGATGAGCCCTCCTCTTCCTTGCTCTGGCTGCCTTGCATCCTCAGCAACACCTGCCCTTGCACTGCAGCAGCCCTGCAAACCTCACGGCATAGCTCTGCCTTCCATGCACGGAGGTCTGCAACACTGCCCATGGACCCCTTGACACGAGGGTCACAAAGGCACACCAGCTTGTACACCATTTCCCTGCTCAGTGGGTGAAGGTGAGTATCCACGCCAGTCAACAGGCTCTCTGCCAAGGCAGTGCTCCTTGGAAGGAGAGAGGAGCCCTCCTGGAGACTGGCCTCAGGGCCTTGGTGAAGGGCATGTACAAGGGGGAGTACATGCCCCAGACTGGCGTGGCAACCACTGAGGACATTGAGGATACCCACCATCTGGGCTAGGGCAAGCCACTCGGTGGCACCAATGTCCAACTCACTCAGTCCCCCCCGGCAGAATGGGAGTCGTGGACATGATGCTCTCCAGCACATCCCTCTGCTCCACCAGGCGTCTGACCATTTCATAGGTGGAGTTCCACCTGGTGGGTAGGTCTTGCAGAAGGACGTGCTCGGCTTGCCCCATCTCCACCTGCTTCTCATGCAGCATCCTTGCAGCCTTGATGCTGCATGAGAAGTGCCCAACTAGCTGCCTACACTTGTCTAGTAGGGCCTTGGTCTTCCTAGCCCCCTCACACCAGGTGTTCCTAACTGGACCCAGCCCAGGGGCATTGTGCACCACAAGATGGAGTTTATGGGCAGTGTACACAATGCCCTGCCTTCTGAAGCATGGCAACTATGTTATGGTCTGTATCCGTAACCACAAAGTCGCACTTCACCTGCCCCTTGGGTGCCCAATCTCACAGGGCAGACATGAGGACCTCGGCGATGTGGGTGCCTCTTGCCGAGTCCTCCATGCTCTGCGCCTGGGGAAGGGACACCTGGTGCCCTTGGGTGTCCCCTTGCACCTGGCCCTGTGGCCCTTCCTTGGATGCCCTGCTGCCAAGGTCATCCTTGGGTTGCCACCAATGACCAATCAGGGACAGATAGCCATGATGCCCACTGGTCCAGAGGGCAGTCATGAAGTGGACCTTCTGACCTCTGGCCTGCTGCAGATGGGCACGGACCATCTCCCTGACAGACTCATAAAGAGAGGGCATCATCTGCCTGCTGAGGGTACGCTGGGATGGAAACTCATTCCAGGGAGCCAGGTGCTTCAGCAGGTGCCTGAATTCTGCTGACTCCACAAAGGAGAGGGGCAAACCACTCATGGCCACCATTTCACTGACCACACAAGTGGTGGCCTCCTGGGCCTTGTCCCTAGCACGCTGGCTCAAGAAACCCCCACTGAGAGGCACCACTTCATGCAGAGTGGCCTCCCTCTTTGCTCTCTCAGTGGAGGTCTCTCCAGCCTCCATCCCCCTGCCTGCCTTTCCTGCTCCCCTCTTCCTCCCAGTCCCAGAGGGACCAGTGCCTGCTGCTGGCCCTGGAGCATCCCAGGGTGCTTGTGCAGGAGGTGGTTCCTCGAGGCACTATATGACATGTGCCTTGGATCACTGCCCCTGTGCACCACCACCTTGCAGAGCTTGCACGTTGCAAGTCTTGGGTCTTCGTGGCTCTCATAGTGCTGCCACAGAGAGCCACGAGGGTTCCGCAAGTTGCTGCCTTCAGCAGAGCCTGCCTCAATGGTGGCCTGAATCACACCCTGAGGCATGATGATGACTGGGTGCTGCCACTGGCCTGGGAGGTAGGAGGAGTGGACCTTGGAGCAGAGGAAGCCTGAGATTCCTCCCTGCCTGCCAAAAGGTCCTCAGAATCCTCCAACTCAAGATGAAGTGAGCTCTGGCTCTGGGAGGATTCTGACTCTTCAAACAAGGTGGGCGGGGGGTTGGGAACAGGTGGGGGTAGCATCTGCTCTGCCCTGCTGCCCACAGTGGCAAGGCCAGATGCTCCTCCAGCAGTGCTGGTGGTGGTAGTGGCGTGACTGCTGCTGATGGTAGCATTGTCACTAGTAGAGATGGGCACAACTCAGAAAAATTGTTCGTTTTCGTTTTCATTTTCATCTAGGGGTCCGTTTCGGCTCGTTTCCGTTTTCATGAGCTAATTTTCAAAATTTTTCGTTTTTGTTTCGTTGCGTAACGAAAACGACAAATGAAAACGAAAACAAAAATTTTTCGTTTCTTGCCATTTAGCTCCATTAAGTGCTTTTCCAGTAATGAAAAATGAAAATTGGCTCGAAATTAGTCGTTTCGTTTCCGTTTTTGTTCCAGTTTTGAGCCGTTTTTCGTTTTTCGTTTCGTTACGTAACAGAAACGAAAAACGAAAATGGAAACGAAAATTCCGCTAAGTCGTGCCCATCTCTAGTCACTAGTCACACTGCTGGCTTGCTTGGCCTGCCAGAAGAGGGAGTGCTTTAGTTTAGTGGGGATACCCTCCCCCTTGCCCCTCTTCATTTTAATTAAAAAAAACCTTAAATGGGAGAAAAGAACAAGGAAAGGACACTGGGTGTGAAAGAAGTTTGGGTGGTATGGTAGGATGTGGAATAACTGAGGGAAAATGGGTTGGGGGACAAAACACAGGACAGGAATAATAATAATAAAGAAGTTTGAATAATCCTAAACCCTCCCCTCAACAAAGGAACCCAAAGCCAAAAACCCAAATCCCAAATCCCCATTCCAAAACCCAATCCCACGCAGAATAAAAAGGGGTAAATAATATTATTTCTGTTTTTTTAACTTATTCTGAATCAGACTCAGACAGCAGCAACATAGGCCAAAGCCCAGACCAGCCAGTAACCAAATGAGGCCACTGACTGGAAGCAATCTCTCTCCTACTCACTCCACCAGAGACTCCAAAGTAGAAACTGCCTGAAAGAGCTTTTATGCTCTCTGCCAGCAGACAATTAGCCAAAGACACACCCACAGGAAGCAGGATTCGCTATTGGTTCTCAAGTTTGCAACAGGTCCAAGACGTACATGGCAAAGCCATGTGCTGTTCAACTGCATGATTAAAAATAATTAATCCAAATACTATAAAATCAACTCTAAAAAAAACAAGAAATAGAGAGTGGGAAGGGAACAAGGTTGCCTAATGTGTATGTACATGCATGAAACCTTACTTTTCCCCCTTGCACACGAAAAAAAAACTTATTTTATATAAAATATATAAAAACAGAAATATATACAATCAAATGGTACAGTACATCCAAATCAACCCTTAAAAATAAAATAAACAGGGAAGGGAATATTATTTGCCTTTGCTGCCAATTTAAGCCTCTAAAAATATTTTTAAAAAAAGATCTGAGAAAACACATATTTACACCTTTTAAGCACTGGTCATCAACTTGCTAGGTATAATCAGGCATAAATATTAACTTTCCCATGATTTTTAAGTCTTTTAAGAATGTTTCTAAGGTAAAAAAAAATACCCTTTTTTTTTTGCCGGTCACCACCACTAACGAAACGAACCAATTTTTTTTGGTTCAGTTTGTTTCATTTCTATTTTAAAGTATGGTTCATTATTCATTTCATTACAAAATGAAATGAATAACGAATAACGACATGAATAAAAAATTCATTTCATGCTCATCTCTATTATATTTGTCTCTCTGCTTATTGCTTTTAAAATCTAGACAACATTAACAGGATCTGGAGAGAAAATCAGCATACAGTGACATTACCATATTTGAGTAAGTCTTATTTTTAATGACTAAAATGTCCTTATTAAGTTCCTAAGCCCTTTGACTCAAAATAATTCTTTCATAACAAGAAGATACTGTTAAAAAGCCACCTTGGGTCCTTTTCGAAGGAGAAAGGTGGGGTAAAAATACTCTAAAATAGATAAAGAAAGAAAGAAAAAAAAATTAAAGGCATCATAGATTTCCTTCCTCCTATTCCTTCCAATGAGTTGGATTCCATCACACTGAGAATAGAACCCCTGTAAATATTGAGACTAGAGATGGACACAAACCACAGTTCAGTGGTTTGGTGGTTCCATTGGTGGCCATACTTCCCTTGACCTTCATACTCTGTTGGTTGTCCACTCAGAGGCAGCAGCATGGCTTCCCAGCCTCTGGGTACTGCCTCTGAGGGGGCACCCACCAGAGGCCAGGCGAGGGCAGCCAGGATGCTCGCAGACCAGCTGTGCTGCTGAGCCACATATCATGCCAATTGGGACTTATGTAACCCAGCAATCCCTTTATGTCTCCCTGGCCCAAATCATATTGGATTCCCTGCTGAGCCATGGAAGCTCACCGGGATAGTGGAATTGATAAAAACCACTCCTAAATTAATTCATTTACCTTGAAAGCCGTATTTGGTCTCTATATGTTGGTTCCAACTTGATGTGACCCAATGTGATGGCACATAGCTAACGTCCTTTCCAGCTGTGTCCCCTGGCTGAGCTCTTACTGCTGTTCTCTCTTCTATCAACAGGTAAGCACACATATGTTGGTTTCACATTCCCATATCCTTGTACAAGAAAGGAGACCCATTAGACCTCGAGGGGTTTTGAGATGAGAATCCCTGCAATCACCAGCACTGGCAGTGTTGGCTGAGGCTCATGGAATGGAAGCCCAAACATCTGGAAGGTGAACATTTCCCTACTTTCTCCTTGGACATCTAATGGCACTCACTGCTTTGGAATAACCGACCTGTTCCAAATATTTTTTTTTAAAAAAATATCTCTTGGTCTTCCTGTCTAGCTAAAGGGAACATTCCAAACAATGAAAGAATGTGCATCTTTCTGTGGACAATCACTGGAAGTAGTCTTTGAAATTCACTCCTGGGAAAGGAAAGATCTTGCAAGTATATGGTATAAATTACGATTCCCTTGGCCTGAAAAATACTGCCATGAAGTTGATACATGCATAGTGAAGGACTAAAAACTCTTGCTTCAGGGTGACCTGGAGTTATGCAACTTTCAGTAACAGTGCAGTGACACTGAATTACCATTTCTGAGAGATAATACTCTCCTATGGCCAGATAGGAGACGTTTCTAATCATCTTGTTTCAATTGCACATAGGAACAAAGTCCTTTTTTGTGATACAGGCCAGAAAGCTTTATAAATGTGAACCCCACCCCCCACCCTGGGCTTCACAGAGGGCAAAATATGTGGATCACAGTCCATGGAAGCATATAGAAGTAAGGGTGAGGAACTTGCACGAATGAGAAGAAACTTCTCAAATATGAGAGCGCACACATCTTGAAAGACATCTGAGGCATTGGCTAGCCGCTCATCTAGATAAGCTTTCCCTAAAAAGGGTGTGTCCTGGGTCTAAACTCTCCTCTCTTTTCCTGCTTTCCAGAAACTAGATTCTGAGGAACACCATTGAACTTAACTGGCAAGTGGTGTCCAAGGGTTTAGAGCAGTGGTTCTCAACCTGTGGGTCCCCAGATGTTCCTGGACTGCAACTTCCAGAAACCTCTTCCAGCACAGCGAGTGGTGGAGGCTTCTGGGAGCTGCACTCCAGGAACATCTGGGGACCCACGGATTGAGGACCACTGGTTTAGAGACTATCATCCAGCCCTATGAGACTATCAGAGGAAACCCAGTGGTATGTGAAGCTGCATCATTAATTAAAAATTGTTCTGAGCCAAGAAACTGATCTAGAACCCATGAAGATATTGCTGGGGGACGCCCTGTCTTGCTGCCACTATAGGAATGGATATTGGCTGGTTAGGCACATCACCATCTGAGAAGGAACACATTTAATTTCAATTAACTGAAAGTGATTGATTGGTTTGGTTTGATTTATATACTATGCAGTGGAGACACTACTCTGGATGCTTTAGAAACTAAAACTCAGAAGTGCATACGACCCCATATAACAATGCAATCAATGTAGTGGTTCATTGAAGTACAACTTAAATTAATGCAAAGGAAAGAAAGAAAGAAAGAAAGAAAGAAAGAAAGAAAGAAAGAAAGAAAGAAAGAAAGAAAGAAAACATATTGAGGATAAGTTATTGGAAGTGGCTATGCATAACTTAGTCTTCATTAATTTAATGAATATCTTATGCCCTTCTTCCAACTTCTGAGACTCCCTGGTGCTCTCTTTTGCCATGGGGATTCCTTTGGGAGCTTTGGGATTGGGGCCAGGATAATCTTTAATAGTAAAAAAAAATGTGCTGCTGAATCTTCACCAGCAGTAAATTAGACTATTAAAGGCTCCCTACCAATCCTGAGGCTCCCCAAGCCCTTCCCCATGGTCAAAGGGAGTAAAAGGGAGCCTTGGAAACATGAAAGAGAAGGTAGGAATATTTCAGTTAATTATTATGATTACCCAATGATTATGTCATTGAACTAGTGTGCCATAACAATTTTGGTCATGATTTCATAGACGGGCGTCCTGAAATATCTACCCATTTATAAGGGGTCACATGTAGTGTCACCAAAATAAACAAATTTTGTTTCATCAGAAACATTTACTTTTAAAACAGTATGAAGGCAGCCTTCAGCTGTAGCAAACAGGCGTGTGTACTAGCATTAGGATTTGGAATTTAGATTTGATAATACAGCCCTTTGGATTTGGAATATGGAATTATAAATTCCAGAATATCTGCATTTCTGGAACTTTGTTACAATCAACAATGAGTACTATATAGTCATTATTTCCTTCTTTAAAAGATACAAACAGGCAAAATATTTTTAAAAGACTTCCCAGTGCCCTCTGACACCTTGCCAGTACAGATGGGCACAAAATGATTTTTTTCATTTTATTTTTAAAAATGAAACGAAACAAAATAAAAAAATTTGGTTCGCTCCATTTTGTTTTTCGTTTCCCCCCAATTAGGAGCATTGGGGGCGAAGTGCAGACTTTTAAAACTTGCTTTAGCCACCAAAGCAAGTGGCGATAGCTGCCGCTGCTGCTTGCTTCGGGGGCTAAAAAAAGTTTTTAAAAGGCGGCACTTCCCCCCACACACACATACAACCAAAGTTAACACAAAGTTAAAAAGTTAAAAACACATTAAACACACAGTTACATAAAACACGATATAATACATAAAAGAAATAAAAACAAAAAATGGAACGGAACAAAAAAGAACCTTTGTAAAAAAAATCATTTCAAATGAAACAAAATGAAATGCAGACAAACAAAATGAAAAATGAAACAAAATGCCATTTTAGTGTTTCGTGCCCATTTCTACTTGCCAGTGTTTGTGCCAAACAGAAAGAGTGCACACCAACAACCAACAGTGCCTAGGCATTAGGAAATGACTATAATGGGCCTAGATGCCCTAAGCACATCTGATCTTGCCTGATTTTGGAAGCTAAGCAGGGTCGGGCCTGGTTAGTACTTGGATGGGTGACCACCAGGGAATACCAGTGCTGTAGGTGCCTGGAGTAGGAACTAGCAAACCACTCCAGTATTCCTGCCAGTAAAACTCCATGCACATGGGGTCACGAAGAGTCGGTCATGACTGTAATGAGACAACACACACATAATGGGCCTACTGTATAGTATGCAGGCTACACATTCCCCCCCCCCCTGAGCAAGCTGGGTACTCATTTTGCTGATCTCGGAAGGATGGAAGGCTGAGTCAACCCTGAGCTGGGTACCGGGGATTGAACCCCAAGTCATTAGCACAATTTTACCTTCAGTACAGACATTTAATCACTGCGCCACGAGGCTCCAAAGGTAAAGGTTCCCCCCCCCACACACACACACATACATGCTAGTCATGTCCAACTCTAGGGCCAGTGCTAATCACTGTATTCAAGCCGAAGAGCCAGTGTTGTGCAAGTCCATGGCCATGTAGCCAGCTTGGCTGCAAGGAAACTCTGTTTTACTTTCCCACTTCTTACGGCAGTACCTATTTATCTACTTGCATTTACATGCTTTCGAATTGCTAGGTTGGCAGGAGCTGGGATTAACAGCAGGACCTGGGATATGAACCGCTTTTGTTTTTTCCAGCTGCTACACCAGACTGTGCTCACTACCTCAACTGTGCTTTGTCCCATGATGTCAGCTCAGTTCCCATCCATCACAGGATATTTGCTGTTCTAATCTTTCTGGTATTGCTGACCAGGGTGTATGCCCACTCCCCAGTCTGACCTGTATTGGGGAAGCAGAGGACAGGTCAGAAGGAGGGAGCAGAAGACTGAAGCAGGACATACATAGTCCTCTGAGAAGAGTGTGCCATGGATTCCCAATGCGTAATATATAGTACATGTGATGTAGAGTGGCTTTTTAGCTCAGACGGACCTAAAAATAAATAAATAAATAAATAAAACATATCTATTTGCATACAATACTTGAACACTTGTTATAGTATTTGTTATTAGAGATGGGAATGAAATGCTAAAATAGCGTTTCATATCATTTCTTGTTTCATTTCATTTTGTTTCATTTGAAATGATTTTTTTTAAAAAATGTTTTGTTTTTCATTTTGTTTCATTTTTCATTTTTAGTGTACTCTATGTGTGTGGGTGGGTGGGTGCTTGTGTAACGTCCCTGCACCCGATCCGGCATGGGGAAATGGTGGGATTTTTAAACATTTCTTTGGCTGCACCAAGAGCTGATCAGCTGTAGCAGAGCTTGGGGCAGCAAAAATGTTTAAAGTCCTGCCTTCCCCCCATCGGTTGGGGGGAAAGAATAGATTTTATTTATTTATTTATTTATTTATTTATTTATTTATTTATTTATTTATTTATTTATTTATTTTTTGCTGAGCCCCAATCGCCGATCAGCTGTAGAGGAGGCTTGGTGCAGCAAAAAAAGTTTAAAATGCCCCCTTTCCCCCCACCTGATGGGAGAATGCTCAGAGAAGAAATTATTGGCCCGAACTCCCACCTGATAAAAATAACTCTGCTTCAGATCATCGGAGAGGTGCCAGATTTTTGACTTCAGTGGAAATGGAAATGATTGTGTTTTTAAAAAGATAAATAAATAAATAAATAAATATGTCTTTAAAATAATTTAACACTTAAAAAAACAACAGAGGGCAAGCAAACGTAATCAAAATGACATATTCAGTACTAGTGGGAAGCTGCTCTTCTGCAGAATGATTTTAAGCAAGTGGGAGAATAAATCCGCTTATCCAGGAGAAAGTCAGCCTATAAATAAGACAAACAAAACAAATAAATAAATGCAGGTTGGACTACACTTGATAATCTATTATAATGCTAACTAGCACTATATACCAATAATTCACTTAGTAAGGTACCATAGAGGACATTCTACCTTGTTTTATAGTTTGACAGATAGCAACTGTACAAGATGTAGTGCAGTCACTACTGACAAATTGCATTTACCTAAAATCAGAATTATAGACATGAATACAGTACATAGTTCATGGGGTTTTGTTTCAGTTCACCATAAATATTACTACTCTCAGCATTTGGAATTGTATTGTATACTGTACTTTTATTCTTATCCTGGGTTTATTTAGGCTATTTCTTTTGTATCATTGTCCTTATTTCCCCCCCTCCATTTATACAATTTGGCTCTTAAACCGAATTAACTCATCAAGGAGAGCATCGCTTGTGTAACCATTTCAGTCTCATTCCAGTAATACATTGACAACTAACTTCCATTTGGAAAACGCAATGGTCATATAATTAGAACAAGGGATGCCATTTGGATTTTTCATCATCTGAGTTTCAGGTGGAAGAGCTGCAGACTATTGGTATATACATCAGTAATGCCAAAGATGTACAACATGATTTGATATAGTCAGTTTCAGATTATTTTAGAGGTTTTCCTCCTTATGTGGAATGTTCTGTTTATACATAGTAGCACTTAGCACTCTCAGTGTGAGCAGTTTGTTGGTATTTTCTCAATATAAGTTAAATCATGCACAGTCAATTTTTCCAAACATAAGAAAAAGCACATATCTAGCCCTTCAAGCAGATGGAACTAAATATTATTGTACAATTATGATGGGCGCAATCCAACTCTAATAATGCCCAATGTGCTCTTATATTAGCCAAACTTCTCTAGCAAACTAGATGAATGAGTGGCCCCGTAGGCAGATTGCACTGTCAACATTAAAAGCGGTTTCAGTTTGGTACAGGGGTGAGGATTTAATTCTATCAATGGCCAACTTTGCCTGTCCCTAGCATCTTAAAAGTTGGATACCCAGAAAGACCTATTTAAAACATCCATATGGGTGAAAGTGAAGAAATTTGCCTATTTGATATCCCATGCCAGGCGTTACATGTTTAAGCTCTTACTGTATTGTGTCCCTTTGTACTATTATTGCTATTCTGAATGAGGATGGACTGCTTTTTTTCCTGAGAAGCTCCTCACTTGCGCCAACTACATGGGAGATATGATCGCCATACATGGGAACAGCTTTTCTGCATTGATTCGACAAAGCAAGCAGTGGAGAATTCTGCGGGAGTTTTGCTGAAAGAGTATGGCTGGGGGCTTGAGCCTGGCTTGGCCATCTCTGTCCTGTGCTCTGACCACTATGTCACATTCATTTGCCTGTCCATTATCCGGATGTATGTCTTGCTGTAGTTGCCCTGTTCCAGACAAGCCCTATTCAGGTATGTTGCTTGAAGAGGAAACAAGAATTCAGCAAGGGAGAAGGACCTGCATAAACATTCCCTCAGGCATGTCTAAACTTTGGCCCTCCAGATGTTTTGGACCACAACTCCCAGAATTTCCAGCCTGTATTTCCAATGGCAAACGACTATGGGAGTTGTGGTCCAAAACATCTGGAGGGCTGAAGTTTGGACATGTCTGCCTGTGCATGCATGCACCCATTCAGGACTGTTCCCCAGCAGCTAGAGTTGGCACCTGTTTAGTTTCTGTTTTGGCTGGAAAGCCCCACCCAACCACACATTCAGGGTCTGAGTCTTATGTGCAGCGGGGCCAGAAAATAGAGGGAATATTGGTCTCCACGCATCAGCTTTACCCCTAATATCTACATTCATCCATCTAACTCCTTAAACTGCTCTTGTTCAGTTGAGTGGCCTAGAGGAAGAAAGCAGGTGTTTTTGTGCAGTCTAGAACAGTGGTGGCAAACCTTCGGCACTCCAGATGTTTTGGACCACAACTCCCAGAATTCCAAGCCCATGTTGGCAAAGACAAAGGACTGTGGGAGTTGTGGTCCAAAACATCTGGAGTCCCAAAGGTTTGCCACCACTGGTCTAGAACCTGAGAATCTTCACGGACAAGTCACTATGGTTCCACAAGAGCCAACCTGAAGAGAAGCTCCCTTCAGACCCTTCTGCCAATATGAGGTCAGGAACTTAAAGGGCAGGGCTAGCCAGTGTGATGACTAGGGGAGGGGAAAATATTTGTGAAATTATTTGTCCTCAATGAGACCAACTGTTTTGACACATTAATAAAAAAATGCTGCCTTCTATGCATGTTCTTTCTGTCAGCATGTGGACAAGATAAGCCGTGGGTAGCGTTATGGTTTGGGCAAGGGGGCATGGTCAAGTTTTGTGTCACTTGCCCAGAATGTCTCTTAAAAGTATCATTTTGTGGTACATGAAGCAAAGCACAACCAGAAGAGACTGGCTTGAGGGATTGTAAAGATAAAAGCGGCACATAGGAAGAGCTTATCTTTTTTAAAAGCTCACACAACAAGGCCGTCGCTAGGACCATTTTGCACAACAGCTTGTCCTCGGTTTATGCAATTTGTGCCAGTTATGCAGCTTGCACAAAAATACTTCTCAGAGATTCAAGAGCTGGCATTAAGAGCACAAGATACTATCTTGCCATCTTAGATAAGGAGGATAAAAAAAATGCTGTTTCTCATTTTCATGGATTCTCAGGGTTTACATTCCTAATTATAACATTGGAAGATGGGCTAAACTGACCTCTGTGTTTCTCATTCATGTATTCCTGGATCCTCCTCTGGCATCGTGGTTTGAACAGATCTACCAACACCTGCAGGCACTTCCACCATACACAAGGAAGTTTGCTTGTACATGTTCACGTGATGAAATTCATTTGTTTCCCGTCTTAATTTGCGCTGACCTAATGCGCGTCCCAGAACCATTTTGTGAAATGGAAAGCCATTATCTTTTGGCTGCTGCATATCCCCAGGTTTTGCAGGATTGGGTGGGTGTGCTTGACCTATGTTGCTTTGTTGGAAAAGCTGGGGTGTGAAACCCAATCCTTGACTTCAGATGCATCTTTAACAACAGCCCTGCTGCTTCCCGCTTCATCAATGACAGACGTGCCTGTCGAAAATCACCTTGCCAAGAACTTTACAACTAAGAATAATTTCCTGGCAAGCCACATCTTTTGCCATGTCTGGATTTTTGCTACATGCTTTAAAAGAAGAGGGTATTGCCCTCAAAAGCTCGCAATGATTTTTTTGTTTGTTATTTTATTATTGACTTATAAAGGTATCACCTATAGCCTAGTATTGCATTTGTATTTTGTAATGGGCACATGGCTCCCCCCCCTTGTACTTCAGTGGTCTAAGCAGGATTCCTTTATTTACAACCAGAGGTACAGCATTGAGTAAAACTTCCCTTCCATTCACATCCACTTCAATTTCTTTTATGGCTGCTCAACCATAAGTCCAACATCCATTATATCCATCAGTCTGGGAGTGGCTCGTGACACCGTTCTGCAAATACACCCTGAGTTCAATTCACTGAGAGTAGAATTCAATTCACTTAGTGTAAGAAGGGCCTCCTGCAAGCATGGGCATTGAAGAATCCAGCCTCTTCCCCATGGACAGTGACCCTGGACACCAGTGAGTAAATGGAAAGAGCCATGGGTGACTAGGCACTATAGAAATGCAGGTAATGCCCCTGCACTGGCTTTCATGGCTCCACCACAATATGCACACATGCATGCACGTACACACACACACACATCGTGCAGAGTCCAGATATTCAGGGAAATTGTGTATATTTCCCCCAATGTTTGGAAAACAATTGCTGACTTAAAAAAAAAATTAAATGACTGGGAAACGGGAGGAAATGCACTTTTGCTTGGGGATAAAATTTCAAACCTTGCAGAAGCAAAGCATTGCTTGGCCCATTAGCTCACTGATGTCATCCCATTGTTATTGAAATGGTCTCTATTACAGAGGCACGATACAAAATAAAATAGCATCCTGTTTTATTTGCTGTTTCATATTATTTCATTAATAATGCTTTATTTTTTTTTAAAAAAAGTCATAACAAAATATCGGAATGAGAAGCGAGATGAGGAGATTCCCGAGGCCAGGGAGGGGAATCTCTCATCCCGCTTAGATCGCAGTTCAGGGGGCATGGTTGGGACGAACTCCCTTTGTCCTGCAATGGACGTTCGGTTAGATTTCTTCATACTGGTCCCAAGCGGGGCCGCGAACAGTGATGAGATGGACGTGAAGTATTAGCCATAGTTAACTCAGCCTTTCTTCCTTCTGAGGTCGGTAAAATGAGTACCCAGCTTGCTGGGGGGGGGGCAATGTGTAGCCTGCATACTGTAATTAAAACTGTAAACCGCCCAGAGACTACTTGAAGTGGTACGGGGCAGTATGTAAGCAGACCACTTTACTTTGCTTTGCTTCAAGAAAGGGCATTTATACATGACCCCTAAACTCTGCTGCAAATGGCTGCAAGCTCCGGAGCTTAAAAATGTTTCCCCACCAGCTCCAGAGTTTGCAGAAAATTAACTGCGACCCCACCCACCTAAGCGTGACCCACTGCACTTTTCATGTACCTGCTCTCCCGTGGTGACAATCCCTGATGCGGTTTTAAGGGAGTGAGTGTCGGCTCTCCTCGCGTCTGTTTGTTGTTGTTTTTGCCTGCCGCCCCTTTAAGAGAAGGAACTAGGAAGCCGGGCGGAATCAGGAAGAGAAGGAATCAGGAAGCCCAGTGGCTTCCAAGGTGAGCTGCATTTTTCCTCCCTTTTTTTTCTCCCACCCCTCACGCAGACAGGAGCAAGGAAGTGCTGAGGGGTGGGAACACAGCAAGAGCAACGAACCCCTAAGATCTCTGGTCCGAATTTAAGTGGTCAGCGGATCTTAGGGGTCGTGTGAAAAGGCTCAAAGAAGGGAGCTGAATGCAGAAATAACTACTAGTGAGGAAGAATGCCTGAAATTTGAATGATGGGGGGGAACCTCATATTGAAAATGTTCTATATTTAATTAGGCACTTCAGAGTACTGTATTTTAAATGAAATACATAAATAATCTCTCTCTTTTTTAAAATAATTAACTGAACATTTCCTTTGCTTTTCCCACTGAGTGTGTGAATGTTCTCCATTAATCTGCATTTCTGTTTCTAACAAATCTGCTGTGGCTGTAATACAAAGTTCAATCCATGGAGGCATACATTTGAAATGTATCTGAGAGTGTTCACATAGCCTGGAGCATTCCCACCCCACAGGGAAAAAAACATCGTCTTGACCAATACATTAACAATGATCCAAATATACTTACTTCGAATAAGGAGCCTCCTGCACAGAGGACTGAAAAATCTGTATCTAAGAAAACATAACTTACAAATGGTTGAACATACAACATGGTGGGGGGGGGGACTGCCCTTCTAGCCCCATCCTTCCCACTGTATCTCACTGGCCCTGGCGCTTTGCCTCCCATGTGTTCGGATCACTGGTAGCCCTTGGAGCATGGGAGTGTGAAATATGGAGACAAACCACTCCCTGTTCAGTCCACAAACCACCTCTGTTTTGGCTCTGTTTCCAGTGGGGATCCAGCTCAGTGTTCAAAGGCTATGCCCTTGGCTGGTAGCCTAGGTCATAGGGGACTTCCAGTTAGAAGGTAGCTTAGCTGAACAAAATAAGCTTCCTGTTACAGAGAATCTCTGATTGCCAGGAGAGGGTGATGACGTTGGAAGGACAGATTAGGAAGGGGAAGACCGACAGGCAATTCTCACTTTGCATGATTATGAATCTGTTGAGGATAATGACTAATAGGGCTCCTATCTCACTCACTTGAACAGAACATGCCAAACACGCTTAAGGTGGGGTTATTGATCCAGAAACAGGTTGCCTGGAATCCTATTGATTGACATTGTAAGTCCCACTAGAGCAAGGCCATTAAATCACTGGGGATACAGTCAGCGAACTCTTCAGTAAGTTCTACCAATTCGATTCTTCCTTTTATAGTGCAATTTACTAGGCTAAGCAGCAGGATTTCAGTCACTTTGTGCAAAAACACAAAGAAAATCAATGTCCATTTTGGGCCAAGATGTTCCAAAGCCAGCATGTGTGCTGTTTAACAACTCCAGTACAAACCTACTTTCAAAGCTTTATTGAACTCAATGAAGCATAAAATCAACAGGTCAGGAGCCCCAATCAGGTAGGATCCGAAAGTCTTAATCAGAGATGGGCACGAAATGAACATTTTTTCATTCCGTTACTCGTTATTTGTTACGTTACGTAACAAAATGACTAACGAAAATTGTGATGAAAATGGAACGAAATGAACAGAACCACAAAAATTGTGTTCGTTACGTTTCATTTTCGTTAATGGTGACGCACAATGAAATGAACTGCTTTAAATGTTAAAAACCGCCCTGGACATCCATAAAAATGCAGCGATAATTATTTATACTGTCTGATAATACCTACCGGGGGGGGGGCTTAAAACGTGCATTTATGTCTTTTCTCAGATCGCTGTATTTTTTTCCTTTAAGGGGAGTTAAGGGACATCCAGATGCCTAATATTAATTTCTTGGGTATTAAAACGCCCTGGACATCCATAAAAATGCAGCAATAATGCGATAATTATTTGAAATTATTACCTACCAGGGGGTTGGGGTCCTTTAAATGTTTGTTATTGTCTTCTCCCATCGCAATATATTTTTCTTTTCCCTTTAAGGATGACAAAA
This sequence comes from Phrynocephalus versicolor, assembly GCA_023846285.1. Classification (NCBI taxonomy): domain Eukaryota; kingdom Metazoa; phylum Chordata; class Lepidosauria; order Squamata; family Agamidae; genus Phrynocephalus; species Phrynocephalus versicolor. The sequence goes on from JAHTLZ010000237.1 coordinate 20,915,533, forward strand.
TGGATGTCGCCACTCCAGCCACAACATGGAGGCAAGCCATGTGATGGGATCATGTAAATTCTTGGACAACTTCAACCAATAGCATGCCCAGGTTGCAGCCTGGGCAGGTCTGGCAGCCACAGAGAGCCTAAAAAGCTCTGGCAGCCCCCGTCCTCCTTGCAGTCCCCAGTGGGAGTTAGGGTGGGATTGCTGTCTCTGCGACTCTAGCTTCAGTCCTGCAGCCTCCCTGTGTGCGTGTGTGTGTACCTCTCGGTGAGTACCCTCCCCTGCCCCACAGTGCAGTCACTCTGCGGCTGCCTTGCACCCTGGGCAACGCCCACCACTGCTTCTGCTACCTAGTCTATACTGTGTCTCTGCCAGCATCAATATTTTTTAGTGTTTTTCCTCTGGTCTGGGGCGTTCGGGGACGCCCATGCACGGCAATGCTTTAAAAATGGCACAAAAAGCGGGTAGAAACAAAAAACGAAAAAACAAAAAACAAAAATGAAATTTTTCCAAAAATTCATGAGAAACAGAAATGAAACAATACAGGACTCTCAACGACAAACAAAAAAACGAAACACCATTTTTTTTATTCGTGCCCATCTCTAGTCTTAATGTCTCTTGTGCACAATCACAGTCAAGACAGTGATATTTGTCCATGTGTCTACATCAATGGTTCCCAACCTTGTTATTGGACTGCAACTCTCAGAAGCCTTCACCATTAGCAATGCTGGCAAGGGCTTCTGGGAGTTGTAGTCCAAGAAATCTGGGAACACACGGCTGAGAACCTTTGGTCTACATGGACCAGGGAAAGGGGCAGGAAGGGAGAAAGACTTCACTCCCAAATCTAGTCACTTGTGTTTAACCTAGCATCGTAAGAATGTGAAGAAATCTCAGTGCTGTTGAGAATCTAGTTGAGACGGCCATCTCCATGTGATGAGACAAAACCTTGGGCATTTCCTGACTCTTTTGGGGAAAGCTTGACTCTGGGGCAACAGCAAGAAGCCAAGAAGGTGGTGGTAGGATCCTTCGCTGTGGCTAGCTGATTTGTAATTAGTGTTGGGTTTGATTCAGTTCACTCTGACGGGAATCATATCATGATTATGGTTGTATGGATCCACTAGGGTAAAGTAACTGCCTTCCTGTCTAGAAGGAACAGTTACTATTGGTTCATTTAAGTTGCAGCATTTGGATCCTGAGTTTTATTGGTTCCTGCCAAAAGGCAGCTTTGTGATTGCTGGAAATTGTTCCCTCCAAAATGCATCCTTCTCTAGCCTATTCTCTGTCCCTATAAATATAGCTTCCCTCTCAGTCTTGAGTTCAGCTCGGCCTTGAATAAAGAATGTTACTTGAAGAAGCTTCCTCCTGCCTGCTTGTCTAAGAGCTCAAATCACTGGGTTAAAACCCCACTGTATAACAATTAGCACCATACCTTTATGGAAAACAAGTGTCTTATCTCTGTGTAAAGAAAATACATATATATAACATGCACCACAGGAGATGGGAATGATATACTGGTCCCCAAAGCCCCAGATAATCCACTCAATGTTACTACTTTTACTGGTTTATGCAGTGAAGCATCCATTCCCATTTCCTAGCAATTTACAGTGTTGGGCTCATCAAAGCATACAGATTTTCTAAGAGACCAAGAGTAGTGATGCAAATCTGCCAACGTTTTGTAGTTCATCTTGAGAAGAATACTTGATCTGACCAAGAACCAGTCAAGTCAGATTCCCATCTCTAAACTCTGTACATTGTTCCATATGCACTGACTGCTCATGTTTGGAACAGTATGTTTGCAGTGTTTTGGTTTCTCTGTGGTTAGCAGAGTCGTGGTCCAGAAGAGAAATGATGGAAGCCAACTCAGTAGGAGTGTGGATACCATAATTCAGTTCAAACCCAACCATACCAACAGCAATCCACACACTGTTCTATATACCAGTGTGGATAGCCTCAAACTCTGGACTAATGCCCCAATGGATTCATCACTCCATTGGAGTCACCAGGCTCCACTGTGCCAAAGCAAAGGAAGCAGAGTGGACATTGAATGCACAGACTAGTCCCCTTATAGAAGAACGTGCTGAGTGAGAACTTGCAAGTGTCAAGGAAAATAATTATATTGGGGAAATGCATGCAATTTAGGTCAATTCAGTCCTGTAGCTTTATTCAGTCCTCTACTTGAATGCAGAGCAGATATTGATAGTTAGACATATACTATTTCCCTACAAGTTGTTAATTTGATCACTCATCAGTTTAGTAGTATGTGCTTCTGCATTCCGTGTTGCCACACTCCAAAGCTACAAAGAACTGTTTCCTTTTATGGAGAGGACTTTCACAGGTTCTGGTCCATGGATTGAGAATAGGCACTGCCCCTAGCACCATTCCTGCCATGCAGCGCTGGGGAACTTTGACTGCCCACGCATTTGGTGTGCCATTTCCCGCTCTCCCTTACCACTGATGATGATAGCGGAAGCTCATCATGGGAGTTCTAGGCCATAATTTGAGGTATGACTATAAGCCACCCCATAGATGAGGATTTTGCTGAAGGGCCAATCCAAGATGCTAGGGTCAACTAACATAATTATGCAGCCAAAGAGTAAGTCAAAGCCACTGTCATGACCCACAGACTCACACACACAGGGAAGTTCAGGCTTTTACTGCAAACTCAGAGCCAAACCCCAATGCAGCAAATTAGAAGTAAATCAGAGTCCAGGAAACCTATAGCAAGGTCACGCCTATTCAGAGAGCAAAGTAGAGTCCAAGATAAACAGTCCAGAGGTCAAAGCCAGAATGCCAATGGTAGCTTACACCAGGTCCACTGAAAAAGTCCAGAACCAAGAGAGACGAGGTCCAGGGTCACGCCAAGTCGGAACCAGGGTCAAGCAGGAAAGCAGTAGCAAGTTGTATCAACGTGTTGCTCCCACAATTTGCCTCAGTCCTGAATGCTTAATTTATGTCTCCAGAGAGCAACATAATTTCCCCAGAAACTAACCCTGTCAAAACTCAGGACTCCCTAAATGTAGACATCGGTGGCTCAGATAAAGCTTATCTCTGCTTCTCCTGGTTAAGTCTTCACTGCCTTCAACAAGCAGCCCTCTATGGGGGTGGAGAATCCCCTGAATATGATGAGTCACTCTCCTGTGCAGCTGCTGGAGGAACTGACAGCCCAGAAACGCCATCTGGGGCTTCTTCAGGCATTAACTCTTTAGTCTCTGGAATTGGTTCTGGCAGGGGCCTGACAGCTACCTCCATTTCATTAAACCATGGGTTTAACTGTTAATTTAACAGCAGGATAGCTCTGTGGTTTAGGCATCTGGCTGTGGAGCCAGAGGTCAGGAGTTCGATTCCCCACTAAGGGGGTGCTGGCCTCAGTAATCCAGAGAGTCCCTTCCAGTTCTGCAGTTATATGATGGTCATTATTATCTATTAATATATATAGTTTTTTTAATAGTGAGGAACAGGGATGAGTAGTAGACCTGGCGATGGTCTCCTTTCTGAGGTGTATTCTCGGTGTTTCAAATACGATTAAACTATCAACCATGGTCCTAGAGCTGGGCATTCACTTACCCTCGACTACAGCATGGATTTTGGCTATAAATACTGGCTAAGCCTCCATTACAATTCTCTTTCTGACTCCTTATTGTCCAGTCTCCTGAAAGACCCTTTTACTCCCTCTTGGGATACCTTTCTTGTTACCAAACTATAAAATACAGGTTTCTCCTTAGATTCCTTTGCTGACATTGACCTTAACAGAGTTCACTCAATCATAAAGTCGAGATTATGGGAAGTAGAAACACAATCACTTACTTCCACCTTAAACCGTGTTTGTTCCCCATGCTGCTTCAATTTATCCCCTATATGTGGTCACGATTTATGTTACTTCTACAAACTAATAAACCCTATCAAGAGGCGTGCATTCATGCTAGCAAGATTTAACATCTTCCCCTCATCAGTCCTGTCCGGAAGACACCAAAGCCTACCCCTTTCATATAGGATCTGTAAACGTTGCCATATAGAACCCGATACAGTTGCCCATATCCTGTGCCACTGCCCAGCTTATAGTAAGCTATGTAAATATTTTCTCAGCCAAATATTACTCGAGCTCCCTGCCCCCCCCCCCAAGGGACATGTGGGACTCCTTCCTGAGGACACTTCTGAATTAGTCACCGCCCAGGTGGCTGATTACCTTGATGCTGTTTTAAAAAGTTATCCCTTGTGAATTACACTGAGGTTTCCAAGGTGGGACATATTTTAAATGTGGTGTTATTTTGTTTTTATTTATTTGTATTTCGAGCCTCCTTTAAATGCCATTAAAGTTTTATGAAATGAAATGAAATGAATGAAATGAGTAGATAAGAAAAGGAACAGGGGTCATAGGAGATAGGTGGCACATTAATATGTACATCATTAATCTCAATATATTATTATTTTATTAGGATTTTGCATCTTTAGCCGTGTTCTATATAATTTGTTGCTCTTCCACCAAATACATTACATATTCTTCAACATTTTCATTTTAAAGTGGGCTTCCAGATTTATTCTGCATCCATGTATATACCGATTCCCAAATCTCTTTTGCTTTTTGAACAGACTGTTCTTTTAAAACCCCAGATAAAACGTCCATTTCTTGACACCTCCAAGATCTTCTCCAACAAATCTTTTTTTCCGGGATATCTGCCTTCTTCCAATCTCTTGCATATAGTATCCTTGCTGCAGTTACTATATGTACTACTAAATGGCTTTTCCTTACATCTACAACTTCAGGCATATCACACATGTTTATTGCTTAGTAGAAAGGCCTTTGCAAAATACAGGGTATAATGCTGTTTAATACAATCTACATTAAGCGCAAGGCTCCTGTATTAGTTTGAAATTTCGAAGCTAAAACATTATGTTTATCTAATATGAAATATAATAACTAATCCCAGGTATAAGAACGATGATCAATGATCAGGCATAATATCAACAAAAATAGTTCTGGTTCAAAAGGTATAATAGAAGACAATATTTTTTTGTAAAAGTTCATGTACCATTTTCCAATAGCTATTTGTTTGTTTGTTTATATTTCTATACCATCCCCTTAGTGCAAACTGCACCACTCGGGGTGGTTACCTAGCTACAACTCCACCATATATGATAAAAACTTCCCTCCTGCTTGTCTGGAAGTTGAGTCATGGCAACTGGACTTCTTTTTTCTTGAGAAATAGAAACATTTCACTGCTCATCCAAACAGCTTTGTCAGTATGAACTGATGAAGCTCATTCAGACTGAGGAAGCTGTTTGGTTGAGCAGTGAAACATTTCTCTCAAGAGAAAGAAGTCCAGTTGCCATGACTCAACTTCCAGACAAACTCACCTGGATAACTGAGAATCTTCACAGACATTTCCCTCCTGTTTTGTTACATTTGAAACATTTGCCTACATTTTTGCTAATGTTTCCAGTCAGTGTCATATACCATCTATAAAACATCTTGTATATTTTTTCTTTAAAACCTTTAGATTTTGACATATTTATATTGCTTTTCCATATTTGTGACCAGTCTGTACCTACTACCTTATATTTTGTATCCATCTAATCATACAGTCTTTAACCACTTTATCTACCATCTTGATTTCCAATACATACACTTTATTAGCTTGCATTCTGTATCTAGCAATAGTCAAATCATGTTTCCCTTCATAAAAGCCTTTCTTCTGATATTTTGTATATCTTGAGATTAACAGTGTTTTAGTCCACCAATTTATATCTATCTTTCATTCCTCAAACTCTTCCTTTGTTATTAATTCCCCATTATCTTTTAATAAGTCTTGATACCTTAAACATTTAGCTGAAGTTATTGTGTTTGGGTGTGTAAACACTTCTAGATGCGGTACTCTGATTTATTTATTTTTATATATATATACGTACAGTTTTGCATGACCCTTTTAAACCGGCTATGATTGTATGATGTTAATTGTTGTGAGCCCTTCTAGGGTCTCCAATGGGAAGAAAGGTGGAGAACAAACAAACAAACAAACAAACAAACAAACAAGCCTGCAATGCATCATCAGAGGTCTCTTTTGTAAATGCTGATCAAATGTTCAGTGCCACTCTCTTGATTACAATCTCCTTAACATTAAGGGAGCATCAAGAAGTGAGAAACTATCATTCAAGCTAATCAAATATGGAATCAGCACTTACATCATGAATGTGGAGTTGGAAGCACGTAGACAGATGGATGTGTGTACATGACACTCTGAACCAGCCCATAGGCTTTTTTAAAACTTTCTCTTGTCTGCTCTGAATAGATCGGACACCTTCTTGTGCTCTCTAGTGGTACTGTGACATTCTGAGAACTGATTGCAAATCTAGGTAGAGCCTCAAGGTAGTGGTATGGAGTCTCTCTCCCTCCCTCCCTCCCTCCCTCCCTCCCTCCCTCTCTCTCTCTGTGTCCCTGTGCATTATGCTATGGCCGCAGATGTACGAGTATGTGAGATATCAATAACACTGAATTGAAATCAAAGCACCCCTGACTAAATGGAATCATGGCTAGTCTTTAACTGTTGATTACACTAGTAGCCTACCTTTTCAAGGTTCAGTGAACAATAGGAAAACCCACATCTGTCCATCAATCCCTCCCCCCATAACAAATTAGATCAAAATTAAAAAGGACTCAATAAAAATGGCAACCAGTTATAAACGGTTATGCTGAATACATGTAGCAGTTTTATTCTGCTTTCTTTCTGTAGGATTTAGTTGTGGCTGTGGACATGCAGTCATGAAGAGTCAGTCACGACTGTAATGACACAAAACACACACACACACACACACACACACAACTACACATTTCCTATATGTTCAGCTACACCTTTTTCAGTGGGGAGCTTCCCTTTGACAGAAGGGGAAATCTATCCAGGGCAGCGGGAAGTACTGAAGTAGCTGCAGGTTAACCTGACCATGGGAAGACCTTGAAAGGGAGTAGCAGCTGCTACTTGTGTGAAGAATGAGTGATGAAGAGCCCTTCTCTGTATTTCCTTAGTACTTAGAAGCACTGCTCCTGGTGGAGAAGGTTCTCGTCGCTTGTCAGCTCTTAAGGAGTCTGCCTCCTGTCCTCTAGCAGATTGAGCCTGACAGTCTCGAATTCCCTCAGGCCGCTCTAGTCTGTGGCAAGACAAGAACAGCATACGGGCACCATCTTGATTCTCCTCAGAGAACAATGGGCATGGTTGCTGTTGTCGGCTTTTCATTTGCCTCTGAGGAAATGACTGGAAAGGATTTCTCCTTTCCAATGTTCCTGGTGTAAAATAAGTCTTTCCTCTTGAGTAAACATGAATACAGGTGTGTGCATTTTCTACCACCTTACTATATACTGTATATTAAAAATACATAAGGGTGATTCATGTGGATGCAAGGCCCAGGCAATGGTCCACAGTGCAGGGTTGTTCGTGTGTGTTTTGTGTTGCTTTGTTGTGGTTTTAGCATCCAGTTGGGCACAAAATGTGCATTTTAGAGATGATCTTGCTGCTCAAAGGCTGATAAATCTGCAGTTGGCAAAAAGAAAAGTGTTTGTCTGTTGCAGAGACTAAAGGCTCAGATGGAAATTTATAAATGTGGGAGCATGCAAAAGTACTTGCAGAAACTTCATAAACATTCAAGGATTATTTAGAACCTAGAGTTTTTAAAAAAAACCACGAAGAATGGAAGAAGTACCAGCTTTGGCAGAATACATTTGACAAGGCAGCAAGAATAGAGAGATAATGTTGTTCGACTAAGACAGCTTAATAACTGAATTGTCACTGTATTGCAGATAAGAACTACTGCCTCAGAACATGTCAGAGATACAAGGTATACATATGGTGCAGAGCATACAATACATTTCTGTGTTCAGATTCTTTCCTTCTCGTTAGAGTGGGATGGGGGATGATGAGTCATTTGTGCATTTGAAAAATCTGCTTTAAAAAAAGACACACACTGTGCCACTTAACTAGCTCAGCAGTTAAGATTACAGTGAATCCTCGTATAACAAACGGTTTGTATACCATAAAATCTGTACAACATAAAAAATTCTGGAGATAGGAGAAATTTGCTTAACAGAATTGTCTATGGGGGGAATCCGTACAACATAAAAATGGTCACAATTAGGAATTACTCCATTTTCAATGCATTCCTATGGAAAATTTGTACAAAGGAAAATTTTCAGAATTTCATTTGGAATGAATTGATTCCTTTATGCAAGGTATCACTGAAGATAACAGAACAATTGGGCTCAGATGTTGAGGTCATCAGGAGAGGCCCTTCTCTCCATCCCAGCCACCTTCACAGGTATGTGTTCTGGGAACACATGAAAGGCCCTTCTTGGCTATGTGCCCAGACTCTGGAACTCTGTCCCTTTAGAGGTGAGGACTGCCCCATCTCTGCTGTCTTTCTGTAAACAGGCAAAGACCTTTCTCTTCAGGCAAGTTTTCCCTGAATGTTGGACTACCTATTATGTGACTTTTATATGAATCTACCATACATGATCACATAGACTTTGTGTTTATAGACTTTGTGGTTGCATTAATGTAATGTTGTCTTTTAATGCTATAAGATGTCCCTCGATTCCCTGCTCCCAATACTAGAATATGTCTTAATTGTATTGGACTGTATATTGTCCCTTATTACTGTAAGCTGCCTTGAGTCCTTTTTCAAGGAGAAAGGTGGAGTAAAAATACTCTAAAATAAATAAATAATTAATGAAATAATCCCAGCTCTGAGAACTGAAATTTAAAGTCATTTCCCCCTTGCCATTTCCCCCTTTCTTTTTCTTTTTTTTAAAATTTCCCTCTGTCAGGACTCAGGATCAAACCACTCAAACCAGGACTTGTTCTACATCTTTGGGGAAATGATGCTCGAGAAAGGAAGGGGGTGGCAGTAGCGCTCATAAGATCATGCATACCAAACCATGTATCTAAGTATCCCCAAGAACCTCCAAACTAAGTAATTTATAAGCTAACGGAGCACTGCGGTAGCGCTGAAACATTTAGAGAGACCATTCCATGGATTCCGACAGGTGAGAGCTGGTAACTGGGACATTCAACTGGAGAAGTTAAATCCGTCCTCCCACATGAAATACAGAGAGAGAGAGAGAGTGAGAGTGAGAGAGAGAGAGAGAGAGAGAGAGAGAGAGAGAGCTTTTGGGTTTCATCAGTCCAATTAGACACGCAGATGCATCTCAAAGAGGAAGTGCTCTCATCAGTCGAAATTTGCCTCGAGGCAAAATATCAGAGGCTCTTGTAATAAAGAGCACCCTTGGGAAGGCCAGGCTGCAAGTTCTTGGGTAGGTTGCGTGAGAATGTGATGCCAAATGAATTATTTAGAGACAAATAAGTTAGGCTCAGTCACCCATCGCTCCCATTTCTCTCTTAGTATGTTAGTGACATAACACTCTCATGCGGCTCAGACAGGAAAGGGACGTTAACTCTTGTCATTTGGAATCCTGGATTTACCTTGGCTGAACCACGAGGACAGCAGAACAAGGGTGTGTGGGTGGGGGTGGGGGTGGGTGTGTGTGTCTGAGAGAGAGGGGGGAGGGGGAGGGGGAAGGGGGCAGGGAGGCACAGCATGGACAGAGATAAGCCAAATCTTCTCACTAGACCTCCCTCTCTGATTAAATCTCTTTCCAATGTACACACCAAAAGGCTTTCTTCTTGCTTGAGATGGGAGCCAAATTGCCAGCCCTTATTGGCTGTAGTGGCATCACCCCAACCCCGGGCTAGAGAAAGACACAGCCATGCCCTGTCAAAGAAAGGCAGCCTAAGGTCAGTGATGTCCACATGCTCCCATCTGTCCCTGAGGTCAAAATTTATTTACAAAATCTAGGTACCCACTTCACCCTCCTCTGCCAAAATAAGAGAGATTGCTATGGCTCATGACATTCACTGCACCATTGACAGCCAACCCAACAGTTGGCCATCTAAAGGAGGCACAAGTGATCTTCACTGTGACTAGCTAAGCCTTTGCCTGCTATACCCAACAGAGGAAACAGCATCACTGCTACCTAGCCACTGAAACTGAAAATGATGATGATGGGGAGATGGAGGTATCTCAAAGGAGTTGGAGTGAGGCAGAGGCAACTGGAGGCATCTAAAGATTATATCATCACTGGAGACTCGCCTTGCCAGTTCCCCCAAGGGGCAGGAGCTGTTCTACCTCCAGTACACGATAATGCCAGGTCCCAACCCCAATCAGGATTGGACTTCCACACAAATGCACAAGGAAGTGGGTTTCTCCCAACTATGTATAACGTCTGCTAACTGAAACACATGAAAGACATTTACTTTTAGTGGTGGTGGTGATGGGTGATTTCACGATTGTGTGTTGAGAATGCCAGGGAGAATAAGGTTTCAAAACAGAGATGGAGGACCTTTTGGGTCACATGCCAGAAGCTATACATTTTCTCCTAAATATAGTGTCATCCTTCCTCTAAAGCCCTAATCCATCAGGATGAATGAGGGAGGAGAGCAATTCATTTTGTCAGAGATTACAACATCATAGTGCCTTGATTAAGAAATTCAAGGTTATGTGAGATACTACACTTGATCTTAGCCCAAAGGCCGAGAAGCGATCTAGGTTATGTGAGATATGGGGTGCATGACAGATATGGTCCCAAGTTCTTGATGTTTAGCTACTTCCTGAAGACACACACACATCACAAATTCATTTCTTTATAAAAAAATATTGAAGGCTTCTAGAAATGGTAGTTTTTCAATGAATACTCCCCAAACCTCAACCACTCCAATGGACATAATGGAAACATTATTTTGTCTCTATGTGTGTTCTTAAATTGCCAAGGCTGGTGCATCTTTCAAAGCCACCTGCGCTCCCGGATTCAGAATTGACTGGATGTCACATAATTATCTTATGAGTCAACAGATATTTATGCAATGGTCGTTCCAAGATATTTTGCTCTCCATGATGAAAAACAAAATGGCACCCTTTTCCGTTCTATGGCACCGAGAGCTGCCTCTTTGTTCATTGCTTCTGGTGAGGGAATGCCATCCTCCACTGCCCCTGAAGGGAGCAGGTTGCCTTAGGGGGCCCAAGGTAGGCTTATAATATGTAGTGCTTCCTTTCAACCGCATGCTGCTGGATTCCAGCACATTCTAGCTGAGTTGGTTGCCTCCCATTGCTTAATAATAAGGCCACCAGTGGAAGATAGTCATTCCAGCTTCTTAAGGGTGGTGAGTCTGTTCTGGGTTTTTGGTCCAAACTTTAAGCAACTTTACAGGTATTCAAGTTGGGGAAGCAATACTGAAAGATAGGAATCAATAACTCGATTGGCTTCTGTCAGGCACAGAGTAAATCCTAGGCAGATTTGAATCCAACACCATGGAAAATCAAAGACATGGGCTCTACCAGACTGCCCCTATCTTCGGTTATACAAGCCCCCAGTGAAAGATTTAGCCAACTATACATATCACCAACACAAAATTGTGTCCAGTAAATATAACCTTCCTTTTAACAGGCTCCTAAATCCTGATTTGATGTCCCGGTGAAACTCTGACATCAAGAAGACACATTGACAAAGAGCGAGCAGTAAATCTCCCTCAGCATGCTGTCACCATACTATTTAGCACAGGTGTTCTTGTAAGTTTGATGCATGGGTACATTTCAGAGTTTGGTGACCCCTTTCAACCTGAGTAGACAGCTGGTCAAACGTTAATGCTCTGTAGTCAGCGGTTAGAAACTTTCGCAATGGTATAGAGGCGGAATTTGAAGCTCACATTTGCCCACTGTCATTCAGGGCTGACCCTGGCCAAGGTGGCAGGATCATGTGGCTGCCTCAGGCAGTATATTCCGAGCTCTGTTAATAGGGAACAAATTGTTGATTTATTTATCGTGCAATTAGATGTCAAGTGATGGCGCGTTATGAACGTCCCTCTTTGTCCAAAATTGATCCTCAACAACTTTGTCCTCGGTTGTATACACAGCCAGCGTTCTAAGCTGTGTGTTTTAAAGAGCACGGGAGCAGAAGGTGCATCTTGTGGCACAGGGACACAAGGGGCTGCAAATCAGGAATGAAACATATGGCCCTCCAGATGCTAATTTGCATTACCCATCAATCCTATGCAGTGTAGCCAATGGTGAACGATCATGAGAGATGCAGTCATTGAATCTGGAAAACTGTTTCTTCCCTGTTTCTTTTTAAAACCAGTGCTCATCAGTCATAAAATTACGGCAATCACAGTATGGTATCAAATTCTTTTGCTCTTTTTGTTTACTCCTGGTTCTAAAAATCTTAGGGCCAAATGATACATTATACATTATAGCACCATGCTAGAGGGTATCATATTATTGTTCCATAGATGCAATTCCAGAATATCTTCTGTTTGAGAAATAAGAGTTTATGGCTGGCTGGAAGGGAGGCAAGGCAAGTAAGGAGAGTAAAGTATGTGAGGACCCTGTGTTCACATTTAGAAGACCAACCACAAAACAAAACTAGATAATTTGCAACCTTCAGAATATGTAGAACACGTTTGATGTGACAATCAGACAGTTGAGGTGTCACATACACATCTGCCTAAGAGCCTTATAGATTCCAAGGAAGGATCAAAAGCCTTTGCTCATGGCAGCTAGCATTTATCTCTGAATGGGTTAATTCCTGTGTGAACCAGATAATGATTCCTAATATTATGTCTCTGAGTCTCCATTTAAAATAAGTTGCTCCACTGCTGGATTGTTTCTATCAGCTTGACCATTTCTGCAAGCTTAACTCATCTAAATTGCTTCCATGCACCGTAAGTACACACAAAAAAACTTTGAAGTTGTTGAAAGTATGCACATGTTTGAGCAGTTACAGTTATGCTTCAGCTACATGGAATTGAGGTTTACAGCTATGAATCACTTTAGGTGCAAATAAACCCATTCTTGCAACCTGTGAAAAGCTGCAGGTGTGACTGTCCTCCATAACCTTACAAGTATGTTCCAAATGTGGTGATAGAGGAGAGCTTTACAGATAACGTGTACCACCAGAAAGACAAATAAATAGATTCTAGATTAAATCTACCCTCTAGAACTCCTTCTAGAATGAGAGAGAGAGAGAGAGAGAGAGAGAGAGAGAGCAACAACAAAGGCTAAACTGAGTCTATAGTACAGTGCTACCCCGACTTAAGAGCAGCTCAACTTAAGAGTGGAAAACTGTTGGCATTTTAGCTGCCGCCTTACAAATTTTAGATACGGTC
>JAHTLZ010000237.1:20937216-20952872 GCA_023846285.1 Phrynocephalus versicolor
TATTTATTTATTTATTTATTTATTTATTTATTTATTTATTTATTTATTTATTTATTTATTTAGTACCTGTGAGCAGGAAAACTCTCATTTCTGATATACATGAGCTCCTCTAGTAGTATTCCTGGGTGAAAATTTGCTCAAAAATGGTTTTCTAAAAGCATTCTTTTTTTTTGGGGGGGGATCTATGTTTAAGAACAAGGAGGGATCTTCAGAGCTCTTCCTGCAAGCCAGGTTACATTTTTGGGTTGCACTTCCCCCAAACCCCTCAGAGCACGATTAATTGTTGTGCTAGCTGAGATGCTGGGAGTTGTCAAAGAAGCAGCTCTTCCAAGCTCTGTGGAAGGTGTTCTGTTTTGAAGGTGGATTTGTTGTGACTAATAGCAGGAATCTTTAGACAGCCTCCCAGGGTAAGGGGCACCAGTCCCAGTGAGACCAAAGCGTTCTTCAGTACATAAATGAGCCATTTGTGTAATCTGGTGGTAAGAGCCCTTAATTGCTCTGACCCAGCATTTGCGGGGCTCACAGGGTCCTGTTACAACTAAGGGCAGCACTTTATTGTATGGGTAAGGAGGATACACTTGTTCTGTCCCTATCATGAAGGGATCTGCATCTACCTAAATGGATAGCAATAATGATTTTCAAAAGGTCTTTTTTTTAAAAAATAGAAGTTTCAGAGAGGGTATCTGCATTAGTCTTTTCAAGAATTTCAGGCAAAACTCAAAGAAAAACAAAACTAAATTAACTAAAGACACAAACATGTGGCACCTTAAAGACTAACTTTCATATTTTAATGTGACGTTTCGTGCACATGTGCACTTCTTCAGACATATAGCAGAAGCGCACATGTGCACGAAACGTCACATTACAACATGAAAGTTAGTCTTTAAGGTGCCACATGTTTGTGTTTTTAAAATATAGATATATATGAAGGAAGGTCTGTGGGAGGATGGACTTCATTGTTTTCTCCAGAGCCCATTTCCCTGAAAATAGCTTTTCATAGTGGCCACACAGAAGAGGAAGGGCATTCTCTGAAGGAGATTCTCTGAGTTGGTGGAATGAAATATGAAAAAAAATGTTTCCTATTTAATCCTTTTGTCCTTCATCTTTGCCTTTCAGATCCAACTACCTCTGAATTTGGTTCCAGGCATTGGGCAAAACGATGTTCCCTTCCACATCTTCATGAATATGCTGCACATCCTTAATGATAACTGTTGTGGACAAAGACCCATTAACAATGACCATTTTTTAAAATGGAAGGGAACAATGTATTATTTTTGGAATGCCTGAATTTTAACGGAGAGGACTTGAATTTCAAGGGCTTCTTTCAACCAGACACTTTCTGATCTGGAAAAAAAGTCCCATCCTCACAGCGACGCTAAAGAATTTTTATTTTCAGTGCCTCAGTAGAAATTACAGTATCTGCAAATCTCTTCCGTTTATGTGCTCTCGTTGAAAATAACGGCTCATCTTCAGAGGCTGCTATTTAAAATAGTTCAGTATGCGGGTGGAAGCCAATAAAAACAGAACTATTTTTCATCACCGTGCTGACATGATGTAATTTGGGAAGGGGGCGCTGCTTAGTGCTGATGCAACATTAATTTGGCATTAATATGGAATAATGCTGGCTGTTTCCTTTACCATGAAATCACTATTCATACAGTGAATTAAAACCGTTCCTGTTCATGAATAATGGTGAGGTGCTGGGACTTGCAAATACACTCTTTCAACGACCCTGCCAGATTTGTGAGTGCAACTGCTTTGTCTGCAAGCTCCTTGATATGACAGCAATTTCTTTTCAATAAGAGAGAAATAGTCACTGTAGTCCGTTGTGATTTACACGTTATTACACAGTCATCCTCCAACTCAAATGCATCATTGCAGAGCTCAATGAAATGATCAGAACTGCAAACAAGAACAGCCTTGTGGGCACCAGAGAACGGAACAGGTCCCCTTTGTGAGAAGTGTGAACAAGACTGCAAATAGCTTTGCTCACGGGAAACACAATTTGGTTTGATCTTGTGAAGTGGATTTGGAACAAAGGAAAAAAAATGCATCCACAAAATGCACAACTCATAGTATACTTAAGCATGTTGATTTTGTTTACTGGGCAGGATGTTGAGTTAGAGGGCCTACACAGGATCTAGCTGAGACTCTATCCCAAACAATTTAATAGTATGTGACATATATAGATTTCTGATCAATACACTGATACACATTTGATCATGTTCTGTCTGATTGAAGGCAAGCCATGCCTACTTGCATTCCAAACACCCTTGTTCAAGATGACCTTTACATTATTCGAAAGAATCAGTTTGGCCACTTCGTTACTATGAAGGGGGCTCTCTCATTGGAAAGCTGAGAGTACATATTTTACTCTGTTGCCTGACCTAGACTACTACCCCCTCTGTTCAAACAGTATCAGTTGCAAACCTATGTTTTAATTAGGAGAATCTGCCACCTTGTGATTAAAGATGGTACCACAGCCTTTTAGTTTAGGTAAATTTTATTGGTAAATTTTTGAAGAATTTCAGAGGTCCTGCCCAACATATTTGGAAATGACGGATTTCATGGGAAATGATACAGTGTTGCGTACATCCTCACTGTGTTGTTTAAAGAACATATAATATTTTAAGCTATTAACATTTAGCAGAGTTTGAACAAGTTAAACGTTGTCACTGATATAGGTCCTTCCTATTTTGTGACATCGAGCACTAATAACAGTTGTATTGAATTTTTTGTTTAAGCGAGGCAATCCTCTCATTGCTTTAAGTGTTATTGCTAACTTTTAATGAAGCACGCTGGTCCAGTACTTCTGTTCTGTTTTAATTGTCATTTTCTGTGGTAGAAATATTGCTTATCTTTAATTATTTAAGGTGCCCAAAATGTGTGTGTTCTATTTCCAACTGGACAGTAATGATCCTCCACCACTCAGTACAGTATGAGGCCCTGTCTCTTCCTTCATTAACATCTACACAGTCCATAACTTGGTGTGTGTGTGGGTGGAGACTAGAGATGGGCACGAATAGAAAAAATGATCTTTTGGTTTTTTGTTTTTCATTGTGGGTTCATTTTGGTTCATTTTTTGAAAAAAAATCCTTTTGTTTTTTCGTTTTTTGTTTATCGTTTTACCCGCTTTTTGCGCGACTTAAAGCATTTCCATGCGCGAACATCCCCCAACACCCCAGAACAGAGGGAAAACACTAAAAAAAATGATGCTGGCAAAGACACAGTATAGACTAGGTATGCAGGGAGTCTGCAAAGGCAGCGGTGGGCATTGCCCAGGGCATAAGGCAGCCGTGGAGTGACTGCACTGTGGGGCAAGGGAGGGTACTCAACGAGAGGTACGCATGCACACAGGGAGGCTGCAAGACTGAAGCTATAGAGAAATATCTTCTTTCTCTCCCCTAAGAGCCAGGCTGCAGCCAGCAGGAACACAGACACAGACACCTGCCTGGCTGGCCTAAAGCAATGAGTCGCAGAGACAGCAATTCCACCCTAAATCCCACCACAGACTGCAAGGAGGACGGGGGCTGCCAAAGCTTTTTATGCCCTCTGTGGCTGCCACACCTACCCAGTCTGCAACCTGGGCATGCTATTGGTTGAAATTGTCCAAGAATTTACATGATCCCATCACATGGCTTGCATCTATCTTGTGGCTGGAATCCATTTTGTGTCATCCTTAAAGGTAAAAGAAAAAATACATCGCGATGGGAGAAAGACAAAAACAAACGATTTAAGGACCGCCACCCCCAGTAGGTAATAATTACAAATAATTATCACTGCATTTTTATGGATGTCCAGGGTGTTTTAATACCCAAGAAATCAATATTAGGCATCTGGGAGCCATTTTGGGTCGATGTCCCCTAACTCCCCTTAAAGGAAAAAAATACAGCGATCTGAGAAAAGACATAAATGCACGTTTTAAGGACCCCAACCCCCCTGGTAGGTATTATCAGGCAGAATAAATAATTATCGCTGGGTTTCTACGGATATTCAGGACATTTTTTAACATTTAAAAACAGCTCATTTCATTGCGCGTCGCCGTTAACAAAAACAAAATGTGACGAACCTAATTTTAGTGGTTCTGTTCAGTTCGTTCCAATTTCGTCACAATTTTTGTTATTCGTTTCATTACGTAACGAAACAAATAACATAACGGTATGATTTTTTTTTCATTTCGTGCCCATCTCTAGTGCAGACAGCTTTTAATATTTCTGGGAATGCTTAGACTCGAAGTGGTTCTCAACCTGTGGGTCCCCAGATGTTCCTGGACTGCAACTCCCAGAAGCTTCCACCATTCGCTGTGCTGGAAGGGGTTTCTGGGAGTTGCAGTATGGGAACCCACAGGTTGAGAACCACTGGCTTAGAGCATCCCTTTCCCTCTCCTACCGGTGATCTAGAAAGTTGTGGCCCGGTCCCTCCCCCACTTCCGGGACCGTGTAGCTCTGTCAGAGAAAAAAGGGGCTGGGGTTTCACCCTGCTCTGAAAACTGCAAAATCCTTCCTTTTAAGGCATAAACAGAATGGAGCACACCCCTCTGCCTCAATCATTTAAACATAATCAACAGTGATGATAAGCAAACAAGTAATATAACAGCAACCTAATGGGATGCTTCTGAAACCAAAGTAACAGTGAGATGCATGGTGAGGCAGGTAATGTGTAACACAATGGCTGAAATCCCCTCAGCATAATGTTCCACTAGAGTAGGCCTTTGGAATCAGTAGGGATTTGGTGAGTAGGTTCCATTTATTCCAATGGGCCCACTTTAGTTGCTAACATCTACACTAAGCAACAGGATTTCAACCAATGAGTCATTTTTGAAATACAGTGGACAAACGGTTTCTCTTCTGAATATGTGTGTAATTTGCATAAAATGTCTCCACTTTCCTTTCACTCTGAAAATTGAAATACAGTGGACCCTCGTATAACAGTTTGTATAACATAAAATCTGTACAACATAAAAAATTCCAGAGATAGGGGAAATTTGCTTAACAGAATTGCCTATGGGGTGAATCTGTACAACATAAAAATGGGATCACTCTGTTTTCAATGCATTCATATAGGAAATTTGTGGAAAGGAAAATTTGCTTAGCATAATTTCATTTGGAATGAATTAATTCCTTTATACAAGGTACCACTGTATAGCATTCCAGGGTCTGGCTTTTAGTCTTTGGTAGTGTTGTCCTCCGTGAATAAACAAACTGCTTTGTTTAAAAGACAACATGCAACGATTACTGGAGCAAGCTGTCTTGTTGCTGTTTTGCACTGCGCCTGCCTCCAAATGTTTTGGTTAACAGATATTTCAAATTCAACAGAGACACGTTTTGCATCAACAACCCTGGGTACGGAAGCTCCTGTTCTATTGACAGTAGACCACTGGCATTGATAAAGCAGCCATTCTCTGGCTCTGCTTGACGTGTGTAAACTGCACCAACATGAGAAATTGGCAGGTGGCGGAGCAGCCTATCATGGCTATAGAGAAACTGGGAAGGAGGTGCACAAGAAATGCTGCTGTGATCGATTCCAACATTCAAAAGAAAGGAGAGGAATGAAATGCATCTCCTTTTAAAAAAGAAAACGAGTTTCACCCAAGGCTATCAGGAACATTGGAGAAAAACCCAGATAACCCATCAATCTCGAAGGAAAAGTCAGTTAGGAATCTGGATTCTCATGCAGAGGCAAGCACTATGCCAGGCTTTGAATACTAGCTGCAAAAATTGAGGACTAGAAAGAAAGTGGCTGGTCCCAATTTTGTGGTTTCAACCAGCAAATGCAGCTCCACTTTTGTAGAATGCAGTAAGGAAAGAGGGCCACTTGTTCTTTTGCAGTCATGTATGAAGGTACCCAAAAATGATGTGCCGTATATGTCTGCCTGAAGATATTCAAAACTGGGGAGTGGGAGAATAGAGGCCTAACCCATGTAACCAAGGTGATTTGTGGCCCTTTGGATAATATCCCAGCCTTGTGTTTCTTCCTAACATAATGAGGGTAGTGCTTGTAAGCTGGAGAACTAAAAAGGTGGGACAGCTGGCACTGCTCCTCCCAACTAATCGCAATTCTCCATTCTGAAAGTTCTACCTACCTTATAGATGCCTCAGTGAAATAGCAGAAGGGCCTACCTACACTGAAATTCTTTGAAGCTTAGCTAGGCCTAGATCTGTCCAACCTTTCTGCTCAGAAAGGGAGTTCCTCCTACTTGGGTGAACCTAAGCCTAGCTCAAAGCCTTCTAATCTAGCCCTATCTCCCAGGCACAACCCTTATGGGTGTCTGTAAAGTGGCAATAAAATAAAGCTCCAATAATGGAGAATTGTCCTATTTGTAGTCCAGATAATCCCATCCCTACTAATCATTGCTTATGAGTTAAGATCTGGTGGATTAGGAAGGACACTGTCATGGCCGCTACCGTACTTCAAACAGCAACTGCTTTTTGTTCTGAATTGCCTTTTGCCCTCCCCCGGTCACATGGTCGCTGAAGCGATTCAGCATTCCGCACTTGGGTGTTTTCTCAAGAACCGGTTTCCCCGTCCGCACGTTGCTAAACCGCTTTTTGTTCCGATTTAGTCTGACATTTTCCCATTATCTGGTTTAATTTCAGGAATTATTTTTTAGGATAACGTCATGCCGTTGTTCTTCCATTCAAAGTAATGTAGCTAATTTTCCGGTTCTCCCTTTACATTACGTGGCACATTGATTTTGATAGCCTACTTCTGTGACTGGAAAAAGCAAAATTGTACCCAAAAGAGGAAGTAGAAGGACTGGAGAAGTTGGCGGAAATGATTACACTGCAGGAGGATTTGTTTTTTGGTTTTTATGACGGCAGGATAAGGCATACAGAGGGGGAAACCAGGAAAAAACTGGTGCATGGTGTCCGCAGTTTGAGCCAAATCGCTTCAAAAAGCAGTCTAGAAATCAGTTTTAAAAAAGAAAACCCAGCTGACAAGGGGTGTGGCCAAGGGGGCTCCATAGAAAAAGTGTTTGGAAGTGTGGTAAGTGATTTTTAAGGTGATTTGACTTTAAGCAAAAGGTGATTCAAAAGCATTACAGAGGCAACATGGTGCCCCCACAATGAAGTATCATAGGAAGAAACAACCAATCCTAGTCTTAACCTGAATAGCCACCGTGAATGCTCAGGCAAATGACGCTTGAGGAAAATGTAGCTGCAATCCACACAAGTTCGCTTTGAAGTAAATTGCACTGAATTCAACAAGGCTTGCTCTGAAAATCAAACACAGAACAGATACCTATTTCTGTTAGCTGTTGTTTGTGTATTTTGAGGGGTAATGCGGCGGGAGAGGGTAAATTTTCTTCTTGTAGATCTTCTCCTTTCTTTTTCTTAAAAAGAACTGGAGTTAAACTCCATCCTCTCTTCTGATTGTTCCAAAGCACTCAAGATTAGTCTATTTTTACTTTTAATAAAGATTTGGGTATAATGGGATTCATTTTAAGGCACATGCTGCGTTTTCAGTCAAAGGTGGTTCAATAAGGTGAATGATGCAACTTTTAAGGACCTATTCCTCATATAACAGAGGCGAATTTTCTTCTGTATATGAAAAACATTTTATGTCATTTTTTTTCTTTTAGATTGATATCATTTTGCCTTTTACGGCCAATTTTATCTGTATTGGCGGGGGGGGGAGCTGTATTTCAGTCTCCTACAATCAAACCAGTTTTTTGATTCCAAAAATGGAGGGGAAAGTAATATTTCTGTCTGCTTTGGTTTTCTTTACTTTTCATTATGATGACATTATAGAGAAGAATGATATGTATGAGGTGATATGACAGGTACAGACTGTGTGTCTGAGTGAGTGACAGGATTATAATGTCTGTTTATAAAGCTGGCAAGTGGTACAAAGCGTAGACATGAAAGCCAAGGCAAACCATATGAACTTAATACTTCTGAGCTTAGGCAGCTCCATCAGAAAGAATAAAAATAATAAGTCATCTTCTCCAAATATTCACTGCTTATTTTGAGTCACAGAACAAGAGACATATTTTTTTACCTTCTGGTTTTGTTAATGTATTGAGACTTTTCACAATAAAAGAAATCCCAAAAAAGAAAAATACAGTGGACTCTTGTATAACAAACAATTTGTGTAACATAAAATTTGTACAACATACACATTTCCTTCTCCATTGGCAGTAGCACCTCAACCAGTTAATGCTAGGTATGGTATACACAAATTTCTTTTCCCTGAGTTCCGGACACTGAAATTCTTTTATAACATCTTAATCCGGCCAGTGGTACATGGAAGACAATGGACTGTTTCGCCCAAAGGGCGACCAGAGGTGCTTTGCTTTGTCCTCTAGTCACCATGGAATCGCATAGATAGCCACGATTTGGACTGGGATGATGGCCGTGAATGGCTACCATTTGTGCCTCTCCTTTGCTGCCAAGCATTTTATTCTTAATCAGCTCGTGTTGCCTTCCTTCCCCTCTTAGCGCATCTCATATCTTTCTGTGATTACATACTAAAATCTGCTGTAAAAGAAAGAGACTACCTGGCACTTTTTTATCATTTAAAATGAAAGCTGTGTTCTAGTCAACTAGAATACTGCTCTGGGTTGAATGAGCCCATAAAAGCACTGAAGGATATATACTTGTCTGCCTCTGAACTACCTGCGGGCTTTCTCTTCCAAAAACTGAGTGTCAGATTTTGACATCAATATTTCTTCACACTAGGATGAAATCTCTACAGACAAATGGTTAGAGCCAGTGTGCATGGGAGGATATTTACTTTCAGGTACCCTGGTCCTACATTTGTTTGTTCAAGTATCTATTAATCAGTTTTAATCATTCATTAATCATTTAATCAGTCTTACCCCCAAGATTCCCAAATCAGTGCATGAGAAACCAGAATGAAAATATCCTTTTGAAACAGATTTAAAACATTTTGAATGCCAAATTTAAAACTGTAATATAAACCCAAAGGCTACATAGAAAAGTATGGTTTTAGCTGCCATAAACTGGAGATTCAGGAGGTGTGACATTTAGGGCTTCATGGGCTCAAATCAGCATTTTGTACTATTTTTTAGATGAAGGCCTCAGCCAGACAAAGGGTGGTATAGATAGAGCAGTATATGAGTCCAATAAATCATCATCATCACCATCACCATCAATCATCATTGATATTGCTATACCAGCTGATAGTAGAGTCACCGAGAAACAACTTGAAAAAAATTACCCAATATCAGGATCTGAAAATTGAACTTCAGAGACTCTGGCATAAACCAATACAGGTGGTTCCAGTGGTAACTGGCACACTGCATGCAGTGCCCAAAGAGCTAAGCAAGTATTTAGAAGAAATTGGAGTTGACAAAGTCACCATCAGTCAGCTGCAGAAAGCCACCTTGCTGGGA
Organism: Phrynocephalus versicolor; assembly: GCA_023846285.1. Classification (NCBI taxonomy): domain Eukaryota; kingdom Metazoa; phylum Chordata; class Lepidosauria; order Squamata; family Agamidae; genus Phrynocephalus; species Phrynocephalus versicolor. The sequence goes on from JAHTLZ010000237.1 coordinate 20,946,575, forward strand.
TCTGCTCGCATAATTTGCTGATACATCACATAGTCCTAAACGTTTGGGAAGCATTCAACTAGTGATTCGTAATACGAAACCCAGCATAGTTATCTTGTCTGCTGTGTGAAAATTTGATAATAACAATAAATAGATCCCCTTATTTGTCATAATCTCAATTTTTTTTTTTTTACCTCAAATGAGAAATCCCTCTTTCATTATATAACCTCTTTCAACCCCAAACAAGGTGCATTGGCCAGTCTTACCACTAGGCAGAGTAAACCAGGTATAGGACAAAAGCAAGCACAAACACATTATGATATTAGGGCATTCATTCAAAGATGAGTATACGTACACATATTGATAGGTGGTTCGAGAGAGGGGTCAGGGAACTCATTCATGTGTATATTGAAAACCCCTCTCCCAACAGAGGTGAGGCATATGGGAATTGGGAATAATGGGAATTGGGGTACTGCGTTAAAGTGGCTCCAGTCCTTCCTGCAGGAAAGAATGCAGAAAGTGGTATTAGGTGATTCATGTTCAACACCACGGCCACTGACCTGTGGAGTCTCCCAGGGTTCTGTTCTGTCTCCTATGCTATTTAACATCTATATGAAACTACTGTGGGGTATTAACTTTTGGGGTTAAATGCCACCAGTATGCTGATGATACCCAACTCTACCTCTTGTCACCTCTGAATTCTAAGGGAGCTACTACAGTATCTCAACTTTACATGAGTGTTTAGCTGTAGTAATGAACTGGATGAGAGCGAACAAAATGAAACTAAACCCAGACAAGACAGAGGTACTCCTGGTCAGTTAAAAGGGAGAACAAGGGATAGGGATGCAACCTGTACTGGATGGGGTCACCCTCCAACTGAAAAAAGAGGTGCACAGCTTGGGGGTGCTCTTGGACTCATCCTTGAGCTTGGATGCCCACGTCACGGCTATGGCCAGGAGCGCATTTGTACAATTAAGGCTAGTATACAAGTTACACCCCTTGAGAAACTAGCTCTGGCCACGTTGATAGATGCCCTAGTGACATCCTGGCTAGACTACTGTAATGCGCTCTATGTGGGACTACCGATGAAAAGTCTCAGGAAACGTGTCCAAAATGCAGCCAGGCTGCTGACTAGGGTGGGGTACAGATATCACATTACACCTGTATTAAAGCAGCTCCACTGGCTGTCAATCACCTATCAGGCACAATTCAAAGTGCTAACCTTGACCTACAAAGCACTTGTATGACATGGGTCCTAGCTACCTCAAGGATCGAATCTCACAGTATGAACTGACTTGAGTGTTAAGGAGAGGCCCTGCTCTCCATCCCGCCACCCTCACAGGTATGTCTCGTGGGAACCCATGAAAGGGCCTTCTCAACTGCTGCACCCAGACTCTGGAACTCCCTCCCATTAGAGGCCAGGACTGCCCCATCTTTGTTGTCCTTCCAGAAACAGGCAAAGACCTTTCTCTTCAGGCAAGCTTTCCCTGAATGATGGACTATCTATTATGTGTCTTTTATATGAATTTATAGGGTCACATAGACTACTTTTAATCTTACGTGATTACATTGACACTATGTTTTCAATGTTAGTTTCCATCACTCATAACTTTACATGGAACTTTACTCTCCTTTTAACTGCTTGCGTTCTCTTGCAGATTTAATGTAATGTTGCCTATTAATGCTGTAAGATGTCCCTCAATTCCTTGTTCTCAATACTTGAACATGTCTTAATTGTACTGTAATTTATATTATCCCTCATTATTGAAAGCCGCCTTGGGTCCTTTTCCAGGGAGAAAGGCGGGGTAAAAATACTCTAAAATAAATTTTAAAAAATCTGTCTGACACTTGTCATGCTGCCTTTTCTTTGATCCCCAGACAAATCAGAAGTACTTCACACCTCCAACAGCAAGGCCACAGCTAGTGACCCATACTTAATGGAAAGGATACCATAGGTGAGACTTTCACACATCACAGGCCATTGTATATCTGAAAAGCCTGTTCAGGCCAATGTCCATCTAACACACCTTTTCAGGCCGTTGTCCATCTAATAAGCCTATTCAGACCAGGGTGATGTGAAATCAAGGTGAACTATAAAATAGAGGCCTTGCCACTAACTTCCCTCAGACTGCCGAAGCTGCTTGGGTGAGTAGCAACGCGTTTTGATCTCTCAACAAAAGAAGTCCAGTTGCCATGACTCAACTCCCAGATAACCTCACCTGGATGACTGAGAATCTTCAGTGACACAAACACCTATGATACTTCTGTGTAGAGCCAGTGAGCTGTGGTGCCAACTGCAGATGGGCAGAGATGGTTACCTGAGATTTAAAGACACCTCTCGCACACAAAAATCAAACTCTGGCCCTGTTGGTGCCACTGTGCCTAGATATGTCTTTCCACCAAAGACATAAGGAAGAATCACATTTCTTCACGGATTCAGCTAGTGCTCTAAAACCTGGCAGCTCTGGGGGATCATCAGGAAAATACACTGTTCTGAAGCGTAGCCACCCCAAGATACTTTGGAGAACCCATCAACAAAAAGTCATATTGTTTTATAGTTTTAACATATTATTGTATGCTGCCTAGAGGCCACCTGGTAGTGTGGCAGCTTAAAAAATCTTGTAAATAAACAAATAAATAAATAAATAAATAAATAAATAAATAAATAAATAAATAAATAAAGACCAGATGGGACTACCTTGATCCCCTGGAGCAAAGGCTGATGCCTAACGTGGGACGCCACATGTCCAAATACATTTGCCACGTCCCACTTACAAAACATTAGCATCGAAGCTGGATCCACAGCAGCAATGGCCGAACAATTAAAAAGACAAAAATACGAAGATATGGCAACAGGAATTGACTTTGTCCCTGTAGCCATCGAAACCTCTGGAGTCTGGGGAGAATCAGCCTTGAGCCTAGTCCAGGAAATAGGTTGCAGGTAGAGATGGGCACGACTTAGCGGTATTCCCGTTTCCGTTTCCGTTACTCGTTTCCGTTACTCAACGGAAACGGTAACGGGAATTACTCCGCCAGAACTTGAACTCAAACCGACGAACGAATAATTTGGTCTGATTTGTCGTGGTCGTTCCTTGCATCGCGTGATCGCGCGATGCCAAGAGGCACAGAAAAAAAGTTTTTTAAAGTTTAAAAAAACCCCCGATTCCCGGCCCTAAAAGCAGGCGAAAACTGTCTGAGGGCACCTACCAGGCCAGAAGGGTGTTTTATTTGGGGGGGGGGGTTCCCCGCCCCTCCTCTCCTTGGCTATTGCTACTGCTGCGCTGCTGGTACCAGGCTGGGAGGGCGGATCCATTTGCCATGCAGTGCGGGGGGATCCAAAATGGTGACCGCCATATTTCTTTTGAAATCGTTGCCCAAAACCCCACCAAAGCACCACAGAAACATGCGAAAATTAGCTATTTTAAATGCTTGAATTTTTACAGTAGCAGCAGTGGGTTTTTCTTGCAAAAAAAAAAAAGTCTCCGTTGATTTTATTTTATTTTATTTTATTTTATTTTATTACACCTGCACATTCGCAATGATGGGCTCACCCATGGGAGTGGACCATGCAAATTTTCCACCAATCGCATGGCCACTTGGCCAGGTTGACCACAGAGACTTCTGGGATGTGCCAATCGGGCATAAACAGCCCACTAATTGTAGCCCAAACCCGAACCCTAAGCCTAAGCCTAACCCATACGCCAGTACACTGTCCTTCTAAGTGGGTCAGAGAGGCACCCAGAGGTGCACCCCAATACTCACCCTAACCTCACCCGTAACTAGCCTAACCCTAGCCCTTGCGCTAACCCATCTTAACCCTAAGCCAGATCTACTTGCATTGCACTACATGCAAGTACGTGAGATGCAGCAGGTGCAAAGAGTCTGCCAGTCCGTCACTTGTGGCTCTGGCTGACTCCTGCAGCTGCCTCCAGGAGCCCGCTACCCCCCCAACCAGTACTAACGACAACGAAAAAACGAAAAAACGAACCGACTAATTTTTGCGAATTTTCGCGAAAAACGGAAACGAGCCGAAACGGGCTGCCTCCGACACACGACAACTCGAAAACGTCATTTTCCCTAGTCGTGCCCATCTCTAGTTGCAGGATAGCCATTACGTCTCAAGATGGCCAAGCACCTATGTTCCTAATCCTGAGGCAACAGCTCTCAATTGCTGTCCAAAGAGGGAATGCCTGCTGTGTGCTTGGCACTCTAGGCCAGCTGACTAAATAATGGTTTTTTTTAGTAAAGTGATTTTAACCGGTATAATAAAATAAACCATATAAATAAATAAATAAATAAATAAATAAATAAATAAATAAATAAATAAATAAATAAATAAATAAAATTCACTGGAGTCTTCTAAGAGCCCCTTGTTATTATCCAACATTCCCACACATGACCTCCTGTCAGTATAGTGAAAACACCATCCTGACCGGAGGCTCCTGACTTTACTGAAAGTCATTGGTGATTTGTAAAATGTGTCTGCTCTTCTGCCTGGGCATCAGTGCAAGGTGATTTCTCACTGATGAGTTGTAGTGATTTCCTGACCTACTAACAGGCTCAAACTGCCGGGCAGCTATCAGTCAATGTGTTTAAGTGCACAACTACCATTAACTTTAAAGGGGATATTACTCCCAGAATTACTTCCACAAATTAAATAACTCAAAGGCTCAGAGAAATAACCTACACAGATCACTTAGATTCCGATGAATGCCATCGCGTTTTGGAGCCTTTTAGCCTTCCCATTTCAAAGCTGGGAGAGCATTTCAAAAATTGTGGGAGAGCATTAACTTTTGAGCTATTTAGGTCATAAAAACATGAATAGGTTTAATTGGGATTCACTTAAGAAGAGTTATTGAGGTTCTACTGTTTCAGAAAAGAAGAGAAAAGGCTTTAAATGTATTTGTCCATCATGTAACATTATGATTTTTTTCCCTCAGAGATAAGAGCCTGGTTCTGATATGTTTTTTTCCCCTTTTCTTTTGATTTCATATTTTGGTGAATCTGCTGTGTCTGGTTTTATTATTTATTTTTTGAGATAGAATCCCATATATATTTATTCAGCATAATCACATATACATTTATTCAGAAGAAATTTCCAGTGGTGCTTACTTCCAGTTACATGGACAATGGGCTTTAACTTTTACTGAAGCAGGCAAAGTTGGGTCCAAACTTAGTTATTTATCTATTTATTTATTTTTATATTTATATACTGCACTGATTATATACTGCACCGATTATGATTCACTTAAGTGCATTTACTTACTTACTTACTTACTTACTTACTTACTTACTTACTTACTTACTTACTTACTTACTTACTTACTTACTTACTTACTTACTTACTTAGTTCACACATAATACAGATAAACTGAAAAGGCTCCTGATGTTCTTTCTTTATTCAGCATTGGGGGAAAATGATATTTCAATGTTTTAAAAGGTTTCAACATAATATTTTTTCATTATAATAATATATTGAATTATAGGTGAATATTTAACTTACTTTGTTTCAGTTGTATTGGTTTTCCAATAATTATGTAAGCCACCTTTTGTCCTTGCATGAGCAGAAGGGTGGCAAATACAGTACCTGATCTCTTTGTCTACTTATCCAGCTATCCTTCCTCATGAAAACTTTTTCATGCAGTTCAGTGTTGTCCAAACGGCGGTGGACTTTTGCATTTTTGTTCCAACTGCTGTGTGGCACCTCTTTTTGCCTTTCCCCATCTTTCGTGCTTTTCTATTCCTCTCCCTTGTGGGGGTGTGTGTGTTTGACTGACTTATCCATGTGATTTGCTCAGCCTTGTCACAAGGCAAGCAAGATGTAATAACATTAAGAAGACATCTTTTTTAAAAATGGGTGTGGATCATCATAGCTAATCATCTTAAATGATAGTGAAGAGAAATAAAGCCGAAAGACATTTGGAAATAAGAAAGAAGGGGAGAAGCACAACTACTAGAACCAAGACCAACCAAGAGAGTAAAACAATGCCAAACAGCATCTGGACAATAGAAAATCTGTAACAAGGTGATTTAGGGGACTAAGCACATCTGATCTCGCCTGATTTCGGAAGCTAAGCAGGGTCAGCCCTGGTTAGTACTTGGATGGGAGACCACCAGGGAATACCAGGTGCTGTAGGCGCCCAGAGTAGGAACTGGCAAAGCCATTGCAGTATTCCTACCAAGAAAACTCCATGGACATGGGGTCATGAAGAGTCAGTCACGACTGTAATGACACAACACACACACACACACACACATTTCATAATGAGTGTCAAAACCAGAGAGTATGGAACAATCCCCAAATCAGTTGCGGGTATTC
>JAHTLZ010000237.1:20952912-20968199 GCA_023846285.1 Phrynocephalus versicolor
CAAAACCAGAGAGTATGGAACAATCCCCAAATCAGTTGCGGGTATTCACAATTTAATATTTCCTGAAAACTGGAAATGTTGAAAACATGGAAGGAGTTTGCATTCTACTTTTTAGCAGCTTAGCAGTGATGGAAGCAAGATGAGTTGGTTTCCTTTAAAAGTTATATGTCCCTTAATTTCATGAAATGAGCAATATTTCCTCTTTGTAATGTGTGCATGTGTGACTGCATCCATGAGGCTAGCATGCAGACAAGAAGTTCTCCAGACTGAATCACACATTGCCGTGATGGTTATGAGACATTTGAAAGCCCAATATGCTCTTAATCTCTCCTCCTTCCAATTTGCATTATGATGACAGCTAATGTTTAACCGAGGTAGAGCTCTCTGTAAATAGAGGTTGACATAAAACACAAACAGTATTTGGTGATTCTTGCTCTTGAATTGGCAATGAAGAAGCATTAGCTGTAAGTTGGATCTGCTCCTACTGTAGATGAAAAACTTCCAGACCCGGTTTGGTGATACCATCAACATATCTTTCTGTATTTTTCCCTTTTGGCACATGACCGTGGAGTCTGTTTTCATAATCATCTGCCCTTTGGAATATATATCACTAGGATCAACTATGTTTTATAAACCTGTTTCAGAAAACCACTGACATTATAATTTTCACCATGAAAGAGATAAAACGTTGGATTTTAAGTACTAGATAAATCCTAAACTTATGACAGAGCTAGAGCGAGAGAGACATTTTTTTTCAAATAACATTCCAAATAAATTCCATCTAGAATTAATTCCCCCATTCCTTTTGTTTTTATATACCTATTCAAAATATACTGCTTAAAATCCAGTCCAGATTGGTTACTAAGTCAATGGTTGAAAATTTTTTCACTTACTGTCACAGTATGATCCCCTGATACACAGGACCAGAAAAAAAAAACCCACAGAAAAAATATTTTCACATGTAGTGCCAGAACTGGCCACTAGAAGGAGCCGGAGACTGTGCTATGAATTCTTGTAAGTGAGGAATACATAATATGGACTCTGACACTCTCTAGTGGCCAGTTCTGCTAACGCATGTGAAAATAATTCCCCCTCTTTTTTTCTTTTTACCATGCCATATATAGAGTGTTAGCTATAATCTTGGTTTTCAGCTTCCATGGAGGGGGGGACGGTTGGATCCAATCCCTCACAGATATGAAGATCCTACTGTATTTCACAACTTAAGTTGATCAGTAGGCATAAGATGAGTTGATTTCTCCACAGATTCCAGTTATTCAGCCAGCCCTTTCTAGTTGTGATCCTAAGCAACAGGACATCAACCAATATTTTGTGGGTCGTTTTATTTCCCACTTTGAAGGTTCAGGCATTACCAGAGTTATTTGCTTTACACTGTTGTTGGCTCTTCATCCATGTTGCCATTTTCCTCCTCACTCCTCACAATCTCACTATCCCCTGAACTGGAGAATTTTTCCCCCTTGGATGCTCGAAAAGCATATTGCAAAAGAAATGGCATCAGACATCTTTAGACCTGATAATTGAGAGAGGCTGTTGCACGATAGCAGAGTGACAATGAAACATCTTCAACATTTCTTGCAACAGAATTCAAATGCTGTGTGTCCATGGAAAGTGATGGTCAACAGATTAGTAATTTTTTTCATACTCAGGATTAGAGATGGACATGCATAAAAAAATGGTGTTTCAGTTTTTCGTTTGTCATTGAGAGGTCCGTTTTGTTTTGTTTCCGTTTTTTTGTGAATATTTGGAAAAATTTCATTTTTGCTTTTCGTTTTTCGTATTTCATTTCTACCTGCTTTTTGCATGATTTTTAAAGCATTTCCATGTGCGGGCGTCCCCCAACGCCCCAGACCAGAGGGAAAACACTAAAGAAAAATTGATGCTGGCAGAGACACAGTATAGACTAGATACGCAAGGAGGCTGCAAAGGTAGCGGCGGGTGTTGCCCAGGGTGCAAGGCAGCCGCAGACTGACTGCACTGCGGGGCAGGGGAGGGTACTCACCCAGAGGTACGCACACACACACACAGGGAGGCTGCAGGACTGAAGCTAGAGTCGCAGAGACAGCAATCCCACCCTAACTCCCACCAGGGACTGCAAGGAGGACGGGGGCTGCCAGAGCTTTTTATGCCCTCTGAGGCTGCCAGACCTGCCCAGTCTGCAACCTGGGCATGCTATTGGTTGAAGTTGTCCAAGAATTTACATGATCCCATCACATGGCTTGCCTCCATCTTGTGGCTGGAGTGGCGACATCCATTTTGTCATCCTTAAAGGGAAAAGAAAAATACATCATGATGGGAGAAGACAAAAACAAACATTTTAAGGACCCCAACCCCCTGGTAGGTAATAATTTCAAATAATTATTGCATTATCGCTGCATTTTTATAGATGTCCAGGACGTTTTAATACCCAAGAAATCAATATTAGGCATCTGGGAGCCATTTTGGGTTGATGTCCCCTAACTCCCCTTAAAGGAAAAAAATACAGCAATCTGAAAAAGACAAAAATGCACGTTTTAAGGACCCCAACCCCCCTGGTAGGTATTATCAGACAGTATAAATAATTATCACTGCATTTTTATGGATGTCCAGGGCATTATTAAAGATTTAAAACAGCTCATTTCATTGCGTGTCGCCATTAACGAAAATGAAATGTAACGAACACAATTTTCGTTGTTCTTTTCATTTCGTTCTATTTTCATCACAATTTTTGTTTGTCATTTCGTTACATAACAAAACAAATAACGAATAACGAAAACGATGTTCGTTTAGTGCCCATATCTACTCATGATGTATAGGTCACCCTGTCTCCATTTCTGTTTCAGACCGACTGATGACCTTTCCATTTGGGTACTATCTTAGTTTGTCCTACTATATGTGGTGTTGAGGCATATTTCAACACATATTTTAAGCTAATGTGTTTGTAGTGTGTGCCAAAAATAATTTGGGAAAAATGCAGAATGTATGGAAGGTTTCCAAATAGGCTTCAGAAGATGGCATGGTGGTTATCTAGACTGGTCTTACTGTTGCAGTCATGTACCTGGTGTGGTGCTCTTATAAGCAGCATTTGGAGTAAGCGGCACTAACTGTGATAGTTATGGGTTTGGGGAGCTCTATTCCCCCAAAAGTAATTTCCTCAAGTTCTGCTTTTAAGCAGTTTTGTTAAGCTTAACCTTGCTCAGGGGAGTCTAAGTGGAACAAGAACTGAGAAACAGCTTGTATGGCTCAAAGCAGGCATGTCCAAACTTCAGCCCTCCAGATGTTTTGGACCACAACTCCCACAGTCCTTTGTCATTGGCAATACGGGCTTGGAATTCTGGGAGATTTGGTCCAAAACATCAGGAGGGCCAAAGTTTGGACATGCCTGGCTCAAAGGAACAAAAAGAAATATGGTATAGGGACCTCCACTGACTGGATTGCTCAATGAGTTAGGTGTCTGGCTGCAGAGCCAGAGGCGGAGAATTCAATACCACACTGTGTATCCAAAAAGAGTCAACCTATGTGGTCTTGGGAAAGCTGCACAGTCCCAGGGCACCGCAGGAGATAGAAGAAGGGAATGGCAGGGCACTTCTGGGTACTTTCTACCTTAAAAAAAAAAAAAAACACTGGAAAAGGATACTATAACTTTACTAGGAATGATGCCTGTATTTTCCCCATTTTCATGTTTCTTCATTATTCTCCTAGATGGTACTAGATAGATAGATAGATAGATAGATAGATAGATAGATAGATAGATAGACCTCATAGGTGGAAGAGAGGGGAGCAGAGACAAATGGTGGACGCAATGCACTCTGCACTTTTCCAGAGGCACATCCTTCATTGTCATCATCACCACTGCCACCCACGAGCTCTCTCACTGGGGGAGACCGTGAAGCTTAAAGGAACCAGACCAAAGAGGGTAGCAAAGCTCTTACTAAATGCCATATTGGACCTCTGTCCGACCTTAAGCGGCCGTATTTAGCCTAAGGCAGCCCGTTCCAATTGAGTCCATGTAGACACATCTAATGTTGCCATGTCTTTACTCTAAGGCAGTAGTTCTCAACCTGTGGGTCCCCAGGTGTTACTGGACTGCAACTCCCAGAAGCCTCCACCACTCTCTGTGTTGGGAGGGGATTTATGGGAGTTGCAGTTCATGAACATCTAGGGACCCACAGATTGAGAACCACTGCTAAGGCCTCCTCTCTCTTATTCTTCTCTTCTCTGTTGCATTCTTTCTTTCTCGTCTAAAAGGTGAAATGTACTTTTGAAAATCAACCTTCTTGAATGAGTGGGAAGTAATTGGCTTCTTTCTATGTCAACCTTTTAACGGGGGGTGGAGAGGTATAGGGCACAGCAAAATCATCAAAGCACTTGAACCTCCTATGTCTCCCACTGCAGAATTAGCATTGTTAGAAGCTTTGAAGATAACATCTCCAGCCTTGAGGATTTTTTTATTATTATTGTGAAATGGTTTCCTTATCGGTGAGGTTAATGAAGATGTCAGCAAATAGGATGAGGTTTTGCCAAATGGGATTGCTTTCACCTCCAGTCCAGCTTGGGAAAGGCACTGGTAATCAGAACATTCATCTTATCAGCTGCAGAAGAACTGGCTCAGGCATTGTGCATTCTTGCCTTTTAGTGTGTGTATCCCGCCTAAAAGGTCATCATTATCCATGGTGCCTGTTCTGGTTGCTTCTGGTTTAGACTTGTTTAAAATGAAGGCTTATACTGTAATGCAGTACAGTATATAGATTGGCTGTGGAAAGGAAGATGGAATTTACAGCAGTCTGAATAAATGTAAGGGTTCATTTTACAGTGGCACCTCTACTTACAGTGGTACCTTGACTTACGAGCTGCTCTACTTACGAGCAATTCGACTTAAGAGCAAAAAAACTCTTGGCGTTTTAACAGCTGCCTTACACATTTTAGAACTTTCTTTTATTTTGTTTTTTATTGATTGATTGATTGATTGAGTTCTTAGATAATGCTGCTCTACTTACGAGTTGTTCGACTTATGACCATGTATTCAGAAAGGATTAAACTCATAAGCAGAGGTACGACTGTGTCTTTCTTTCTTTCTTTGACATATTAACACTGTGTGTGTGTGTGTTGTGTCATTACAGTCGTGACCGACTCTTTGTGACCCCATGAACATGGAGTTTTCTTGGCAGGAATACTGGAGTGGCTTGCCAATTCCTACTCCAGGCACCTACAGTGCCTGGTATTCCCTGGTGGTCCTCCATCCAAGTACTAACCAGGGCCGACCCTGCTTAGTAGAGATGGGCACGACCAGGAAAAATGACATTTCGAGTTGTCGTGTGTCGGAGCCGGCCCGTTTTGGCTCGTTTCCGTTTGTCGTGAAATTTTTCAAAAATTTGTCGTTTCGTTTGTCGTTTTTTCATCTGTCGTTAGTACTGGTTTAGGGGGGGTAGGGTAGCGGGCTCCTGGAGGCACCTCTCTGGGGTGGGTGCCTCCTCTGGCCCGCTACGAAGGGAAGGTATTTAGCGGGCTCCTGGAGGCCCCTCTCTGGGGTGGGTGCCTCCTCTGGCCCGCTACAAAGGGGAAAGTATGTGTGTAGCCATTGCATTTGCGTATGCGAACCAAGTGGCACTGGCAGAGGCACCTCTCTTTTGGGTGCCTCTACTCTGACTCACTAAGAAGGACAGCATACTGGCATACTGGCGTACTGGTGTACGGTGCACTTGGGCTGGGGAGCGAAGTGAGAGAGGACCCCTGTGGGCGCCCTACGGCTCACTAAGAAGGGAAGTGTACTTGCGTAGTACTGCAATGCAAGTACAGATCTGGCTTAGGGTTGGGGTTAGGGCAAGGGCTAGGCTTAGGGTTACAGGTAAGGTTAGGGTGAGCTGGTGGGCTGCACCTCTGGGTGCCTCTGACCCACTAAGAAGGACAGTGTACTGGCGTATGGGTTAGGCTTAGGGTTAGGGTTAGGGCTAGGGCTAGGGTTAGTGGGCTTTTTATGCCCGACTGGCACATCCCAGAAGTCTCAGTCAAAACCTGGCCAAGTGGCCATGCGATTGGTGGAATGGCTCCAAAAATTTGCATGGTCCCATCCTATGGCCAGCCCATCATTGCGCACTGCGCAGGTGTAAAAAAATAAAAATAAAAATAAAAATAAAATCAATGGAGACGTTTTATTGCAAGACAAACCCACTGTTGCTACTGTAAAAATTCAGGCAGTTAAAATAGCTAATTTTCACATGTTTCTGTGGTGCTTTGGTGTGTTTTTGGACCACGATTTCAAAATAAATATTGCGGTCGCCATTTTGGATCCCCCGCCCGCACCGCATGGCATGGCAACTTTGGCGAAACGACGAGGATGCCCCCCACCAGAGCAGCCCAGGACAGGAGAGGGGGGAGGCCGGGATCCCCCCCCCAGAAACCACCACTCTGGTAGGTGCCCTCACTCAGCCAGGCATATTTTTGCCTGCTTTTTTGGCCGGGAATCGGGTTGTTTTTTTTAAAACTTTTTTTTCTGTGCTGCTTGGCATCGCGCGATCACTGCGATGGCATGAATGACAATGACAAATCAGACCCAATTTTTCTTTTATCGGTTCGAGTTCGAGTTCTGGCGGAGTAATTGTCGTTACGGTTTCCGTTGCGTAACGGAAACGAGGAACGGAAACAGAAACGAGAATTTCGCCAAGTCGTGCCCATGTCTACTGCTTAGCTTCCGAAATCAGGCAAGATCGGATGTGCTTAGGGCATCTAGGCAGCAGATATTAACACTAGTATACTTATTTGTTTACATGTAGGCAGGCATTTACAATAGGTGGTTCCACCCCTGTCCATAGATGACCACCTTCAACTGTTCTCTAAAATAGGGATAGTCAAAGTACATTCTTTCAGATATTGATGCTAGGGGTGTTCTTTCTTTCTTTCTTTCTTTCTTTCTTTCTTTCTTTCTTTCTTTCTTTCTTTCTTTCTTTCTTTCTTTCTTTCTTTCTTTCTTTCTTTCTTTCTTGCAGATACCTTCTTTCAAGTCAGCTGGACAAGACTGGGGCCTCTTTTCCTCCTGCAATGTTTCCTGAGAACAAGCTGCCACATGTGTGCATGTGCATTTTCTACAGACAGTACTCTCTACGGAGCATGAAAAGCAACACACACTACAGAGAACACTGCTGTTACTAAAGCTCCCAGCAGCCCTCTGCAGCCTAGCTAGGGATGAGGAATGTTTGGTGGTTTCTGTCCTGTGTGCTGATCATATTCCACTGCAAGAGCTCTCCCTAGCTGGCTTGAATGGGATCAGAATCTACCTGTGGCTGGAAGACTGTAGCAACTTATCAGGAAGAAAAAAATGGGATCCCAGTAGAGATGGGCACGAATTAGCGGTATTTTCGTTTTGTTTTCGTTTTTCGTTTTCGTTACGGAAACGAAACGAAAACGAAAATCGGCACCAACCTGGACCGAAAACGGAAACGAAACGACTAATTTCGAGCCAATTTTCGTTTTTCGTTACTGGAAAAGCACTCAATTGAGCTAAATGGGGAGAAACGAAAAAATTTTCGTTTTCGTTTTTGTTTTTTCGTTTTCGTTACGTAACGAAACGAAAACGAAAAATTTTGAAATTAGCCCACGAAAACGGAAACGAAACGACTCAGACCCTAGCCGAAAACGAAAATGAAAACGAAACTTTTTTTCTGAGTCGTGCCCATCTCTAGATCCCAGCTTTAGCAAACCTCCAGGTTGGAGAGATAGGCAGGATATCTCTTAATGCCATTTCGAGGGAATCATAGGCAGGTGAAGACATCTGCTTGGGAATACCCTGAAGCAAATGGTGAGCCACTGTGTGAGACAGAATGCTGGACTGGATGGGCTGTGGCCTGCTCCAGCAAGGCTGTTCTTATATTTTTATGTTCTTAAATATAGCTGAATATGCAAGGATACAAACCCTTCTTTTTAAATATATCTATATTTCTTGTTTTTAGCTTTTAAATACTTTTATGATGTATGCCACTTTGGGCCCTTTTGGGAAAAAAAGTGGGATAGAAATATTTTAATTAATTAATTTTAATTAGTTAATTAGTTAATTAAGAGCTAATCACCCAAAGCTGTCCATCTGGATGAATACATCCATTATTGCAGTTCTCCCACCTTCCCACCCCAAACGCAGCATTTCTTCAAACCATGTCTTTCTTTCAAGTGAACCAATTCTGATCCATATAACTTTATTTTCATAAAGTTTGTTCAAATTATAATATACGTATATGTACCATGCTCAGACTACAGCATATACACGGGCACAATCCTTTAACTCTCCTTCCCTCACTGAACAATGGCTCTTATCCAAACTCCTCCTATGGGACACTCTTCTCCCTCTCACAGAATACCAGAACTAGGGGACACCCACTCAAACTGAGGGTTAGGTGAGTGAGAACAAAAAAAAAAAAAGAAAATATTTTTCTACCCAGCATGTTGTTAGTCTGTGGAACTCCCTGCCACAGGATGTGGTGATGGCATCTGGTCTAGATGCCTTCAAAAGGGGATTGGACAAATTCCTGGAGGAAAAGTCCACCACAGGTTACAAGCCATGATGGAGATGTGTAATCTCCAGGCTTAAAACCAGGGTCCTTCAAGGGCCAGATGCAGGGGAGTGGTATCAGGAGACATATATCTAGTCTTGTGTGCTCCCAGAAGCGTTTGGTGAGGCCACTGTGAGATACAGGAAGCTGGACTAGATGGGCCTTTGGCCTGATCCAGCATGGCTCTTCTTATGTTCTTATGTGGCTGCTCCAAGTAGTGCCACTAGGTGGCCCTATGGTGACAGAACAGTTATGCTGTGGATTAAACGGTACCCCATGGCATGTGTACCAGTTTAAAAACCGCAATGGAACAGCAACAAGGACTCCATCACTCTGAGGACAGGTACAAGGAAGATGCTCTGAGTTGTGCTTCAGGGACATGGTCACACTTTATTTTGCTTAAAGCGCAACAGATGTGGGGAGACAATTTTAATATCCGCATCTCAGAGCACTTTCTAAAGCAACAAAGTGGATGTTTGGGTGACGGCCTAAAGCACAACTACAGTAGGCTCATTTGAATCAACAGACCTTATAGAGGAATTGATGCACCAAATTCATACTCACACTCTAGTGCAATTTACAGCATTTGGGCCATTGTGTAGTGTAGAATCACACATGCACAACATGACTGAAGGTAGCAAGTACTCACCAGGGGTGCAGTTGTAGTTCACGATCACCACCTTATGGTATTTGATGGTGAATGTAGCTAATGTCCTTGGTCAGCATTCTAGAAGCCTTATGGCTAGTTAACTCGGAGGCTCACTCGAGTGAAAACAAGCCATACAGGAGCCTCACATGATACAGATGTAAAACATGTAAGAAACATACAACCTTTGTTGTTGCTCTTTATCCGTCCCAACCAACAGTAAAGATGGCCATCCCTAAACTTGATGATGTCATGCCTTAAGATACTGTGAGCCAGACAGGTGGGATTTCAAATTCAGTTTCCCTAAAGATTATAGCTTACCATCTTGACATTATATAGTTTCTATGTCCCAAACTTTGCCCTAATAAAGGAACTGCTCAGTTTCCTCAAAGGGCACCAGCACATTCAACACCAGTTTTTATAGTTATTGTTTTAAATCATCTTATCTCAGTCTGTTGCCCTATATAGATACCCTCAGTGGTCACACTCACAATGGAAGCATGATTCAAGTAATTGAGATGAACTTTGAATAGACACAGTGGCAGTGTCACTACCAGTAGACCATTCATTCCAGGATGAAGCCTTAGGCTGATACTTAACGTCCATCTCATCACTGTTCGCGGTTCCGAAATCTAACTGCATGTCCATTGCGGGATGAGAGGAGTTCATCCCAACCACGCCCCCTGAACTGCGATTTAAGGAGAATGAGTGATTCCCCTCCCTGGCCTTAGGAACCTCCTCGTCATGTGAGGTCAGTCTCCTCCTGCAACGTGCCATTCTCCATCTAGTGGCAGGAGTGCAAAGTGCCATTTGCCAGTACATTCACTATGGAGTCAGCAACGCAGTGCAGAGAGATTAAAAGACAAATGCCTCAAACTTAGCTCTGTAACGCATTCAAGGCAAGGCTTTGGAGAATCAAAACATCAAAAAACGGAAGGTCGGGCCAAAAAAAAAAAAAAGGAGAACACAGGCATGGAATTTTACATCTCATCACGGAACAAGGACGTGCAGAAACAGTTATGCCGGTATCATCCATCACACCCGTGCATACATGGGAACAGGGACAGAACCGCAAGAAGACCACGTGATAGTGACCGACATCAACACACAACAAACTTCCTCCTGGGACAAGAGTGGACATGAAGTAGCCATCTTAGTGACCTCTGGTCAGGTGGAGCTGTGCTTTATAAGTGAAGAGCGGTATGTCTTTCAGTGTAGGTGCTTATTTTGGGAACATTGCTGGTTTCGTTCATTGTAATGGCTAGATTAACATACTAAGGCTTTACTTAATTGATCAGTGGGGTCCAATTTTCATTAGTGAAGTTGCAAATTAAGGACAAGCTTGCTTTAGTGCTTATTGTGCTTCTGTTTTGTCACAGAACTGCCGGATAGCTCACTGCTTTAAGTCTCCGGCTGCGGAAGACCAGAGGTTGGCATTTGGATCACCCACTGTGTTTCCTTGACAAGCCCTTGACCAGATGATCCAGAGGTGGCGCCTTCCAGCCTTATTGTTCTAAAATTATAATCAAGTGAGGGTCTGTAGGGATGGGAATGTTAAGCCCTTCCACCTCCATTAAGTCCATGAATGCAGAAAGACAGGTTTAAAATTAAGGAAGTTTATCCATAGTGAAAGTCACACTTAGGTAAAAGACCTTCTTCAGAGGTCTACACAGGCAGGTTGAAAGTAAAGTCGTATGTAGGGAATGGTGAAGTCCCATTTATTTTCTACTTTGTGTGTGTGTGTGTGTGTGTGTGTGTGTGTGTGTGTGTGTGTGTACTTCAGTCTGTCAAAAATAAACTGATCTGAAGTCACTAATATACTTATTTAAACTTCAGAAATTGTTCAGTCAATTAATGGTGTGTGCTTACTAACCAAGCTATATATATATATATTAAAAAAATGCCTGCAATAGTGATCATTTCAGAAAGCACATGAGTGCTGTACTGCCTTTATTCCTAGTGCTAAATTTAAAAATGGAACAGTAACACAAGTCTAAAACATTTCTAAAATGGAGGCAGAAACACAGGAACTGACTTAAGAAAATGATGTTAACCAGGGCCATGAACAAATCACCTGACACCATACATAGTCTTTCATTTTTCCACAATTGTTCATTTGTGATCCTCTCTTTATTTTCATGCTAAGCCTCACAGCTCTATGTCTGCATCCCACTGAGAGATTAAAGAATGAAAAGTACAGTACATCAATTCCTCTAGGCAGACAGGACATTTTACGATCCTGGGAGTCATGCTTTTTTGCAGATGTCACATGGAATAAGGTCTATAAATTAGACAGTTTGTTACATTGCCACTTGAAGAGCCATAAGCAATATCTCTGTTTATAAATAACCCTCACCTGCCCCATAACAATGATTTTAAAAACAACAACAACAATAACCATGGGGACATAAATTGTCAGAAAAAGTATGTTCCACTTTCTTAGTGGGTTACCTGTGTGACCTACACACTGTATTTGGGCAAGCAATAGCTCATGCTATTTTGTGCTCCAAAGAGGATCCAGAGAAGCTCTTGTGAGTGTTTGAATGAAGCACAACCTCTCCCACTGCAGACACATAAAGGGGAAGCCCGTCTTTCCACCATGGAACAGCACATCGTCTGTTAAGACAGAGAAGTGTCCCAGTTTTGGTGGGGAAACTACCTAGACCAGTGGTGGTGAACCTTTGGCACGCCAGATGTTCTGGACCACAACTCCCAGAATTCCAAACCTGTATTGCCAAAGACAAAGGACTGTGGGAATTGTGGTCCAAAACATCTGGAGTGCCAAAGGTTCACCACCACTTACCTAGACCATGGCTTTGCAGCCAAAATGCCAGAATTCACTGGTAAATCCATTATCTGGGAGTTGAGTCATGGCTACTGGACTTCTTTTTGAGAGATAGAAACGTTTCGCTGTTCATCCAAACAGCTTCATCGGTCTGAATACAGCTAGTGCAAGAGACCTTCTTATAGTCAGCTTGACTTCTTGTCCCCTGGTCTGATTGGCTCATAAGATGAACAAACAGTGATAGGGACAAATATGCTTGGCCATAGCCGTTTCTTTGTTACATGCTCTATCATTTGGATGGCGGTGAAATAAAGGATACATCAGAGGACACTTAATAGAATGTTCAGAGGGCGCAACTAAATGGGGCGATCTTGAGCAATCTGGGTTGTGTTGAAAGCAGCCTTCCCTTTGGTGCATTGTATTTCATTGTGCACTTAGGCCATCCTTCCATTCACACGGGAGACATTAGCTCTAATTTCTCACCCTTTCAATTACTGAGGCTTCCTCTCTGCCTTTTGTCACAGCTGTCTCTCCACGGGGTCACTGGGTTGCTTAATTAGTAAGTGGCATAGCTTTACAGCAATACAGGAATTTGGCATGGATACTCCCTTATAAAAGCAAAATAACCAAAATAGCAATGCTTCAATTGGGAGAATGTTTTTTTAAAAATGGTAAGAAGAGGGAAATCAGAGGGACGGTTTCTCTGCCATCCTTCCTACTGGCATACGTCAATGGCATACATCACACAGGATCGTCACCAAAGAAAATGCTGGCCACAACTCTATTTGGGAGTAAATTAAGTAACCACATGGACTACAGAAGGTGACAATCAGAAGCGCTCACAAATTCATAGTCACACACCAAAGAAAGTGCACCCTTGCACTGGGAAAGACAGGAGTGGAACAGCTCACAAAGGGGTGGGATGGATTGATCTTACTTAAAACAGATGTGGTCACTGTAAAATAAATAAACCACTGCCCCCAAAACCAGCCAAATTATGAGCTATAGTATATGGCAGGCCTGCCCAACAGGTAGACCGTGGGCTACTGGCAGCCCGTGAAGTGTTCAAATTAGCCCTCCAGCCATCAATAAAAAAGTGAGGGGATATGTTCTCCACCCCCCTCCCTCATCCCAAGGACCACCACTGCCCCAGCAAAGTTCCGGGTCAGTCCCCTGTTACCCCCAACAGCCAGATGATTGGTGTGCCACTGTCTTGTGACCAGCTGAGTCGCTGGTGAGGAATGGAGGGAGGAGAGGGGAGGAGAGGGGTGAGAAGTGAGGTTGCAGGTGTGCCCATCTCCTTAGTGCAGTGACATCTCCCTTTTTCTTCCCCCCTGGACAATTCCCTCCATAATGGATTAATTGATTTTCAATGCATTCCTATGGGAAACCGCTGCTCTACTTACATTTTTTTTTTTACTTATGACCATGTGCATAAGTAGAGGTTTTAGTGTAGTAGCCCTCAGGCACTTTGGGCTGGAAAAAGTAGACCTTGGCCTGTTCAAAGTTGGACAGCCCTGGTATATGGTTTGTCTGATTGCCTTGAGTGACTGTTGAAGCATCACCAAGCATAAGATGAAGATTCAGTGCTTCTTGCTAAAAGTTGTTCAGAATCTAAAAGCAATGTTCTCCAACTAATTCAGAGTTCTCAAATAATAAAAAAAAGAGATGAAGAATAATCTTGGGAATGACTTCAGGTATTTGGTACATGTAGGGATATGTCCCATTGTTGTGCTTATCCAAAAGGCAGAAGGATTAGCAATGAGGGAGGTGTTAAGGTGATCTTCCCCAGGATGATGCTGATGGCATAAGAAACAAGCATAGATGGGACCTTGTGCAGGCACCCACAGACAGTTCACTGTACTGCCCCCAAAGGTATCATTTGGGAAACACAGGGGCCAAAGAAGGAGGAAGAGGATCAGGATCAGGAGAGAAATCATTCCAGAAACCGGTGTGTGTGCGTGCGTACCTCTTGGTGAGTACCCTCCCTTGCCCCCACAGTGCATTCACTCTGCGGCTGCCTTGCACCCTGGGCAACGCCCACCGCTGCTTTTGCAGCCTCCTTGCATACCTAGTCTATACTGTGTCTCTGCCAGCATCAATTTTTTTTAGTGTTTTCCCTCTGGTCTGGGGCGTTGGGGGACGCCCGCACATAGAAATGCTTTAAAAATCACGCAAAAAGCGGGTAGAAACAAAAAAGAAAAAAGAAAAACAAAAACAATTTTTCCCAAAAATTGGCAAAAACCGGAAATGAACCGAAACGGACCTCTCAATGAAAAATGAAACACCGAAATGCCATTTTTTTTATTCGTGCCCATCTCTAATTGGCACCCTTAAAAAAACAAAACATTAATTTCCTCATTCCCCAGCTGCCACTTCTGCACAAGGACAGTGGATCGGAAACCTTACAGATGGCACACCATGTGTGGAAAGCATGTTTGCAAGGACCATCAAAATGGCATGCTCAGTTTGTCTGCAGTAGGAATGTGAGTAATATTTAAGCAGTTTCTCATGATTATTGATTTCTCCTGTGGTCAAATCCTGAGACTTCAGGATGGAATCCCCCCACCGCTTTCATTAACAAAGACTTCTCAACTTACTGTGAAAATAACTCCGCTCTTGTTCTTCTCAATTCATTTCTGTTTTTGTTTTTCACTTGTTCTTTCTTTTTTTTTTTTTTTCCAAAAATCTCCCACATTTTCAATACCCCCCCTTTTTGCCCACCCCGGGGGGGGGGGGGGGGGGGGGGGGGGGGGGGGGGGGGATGCCATTTTGTACAGAAATGGCAAGCATTCTCCATAGATGAGTGATTCTTCTGAGGGGGGAAACGGAGAAAAACATGACCACAAACCATCCAAGAATTCTCATAGTACATCTTGGAAGGGGGGGAGCGGGGGAGCCCCTATGAACAGAAATGTTGCTGTGAGGAGAAAAGTTTCTCCTCAAGAGCAACTGAGCCCTTTATTGGCGGACATTTTCCTCAGTAGAGAGTATTAAGAGAGACCATAAAAGAACAATAACAGTCTCTCTTGCAAGTAAACAATAACAAAACCCTGTTTTCTGACAATGTTTATCTTGCTTTCCTACAGGGGGCTTTTGGGGTTATAAATTGGAACTTGGAAGTAAAAATAGTGATATTTAAAGGCACAGGATTAGGGTCCCATCCCCCTTAACCAAAAAATGTCTGCCAGCTGCTGAAAACAAATATTCTGGTTTCTTAGAAACAAGTCTATTCTGACTCTGTTTGTGTGGCTATTATGGAATACCCTTGCTTTGGAACCACCCACAAATGCTCCTGTGTGTGTGTGTGTGTGTGTGTGTGTGT
>JAHTLZ010000237.1:20984588-21002281 GCA_023846285.1 Phrynocephalus versicolor
ATTTATTTATTTATTTATTTATTTATTTATTTATTTACATAGCTTGTATGCCGTCCACTACCCAAAGGTCTCTGAGCAGCTCACAATAAAAATAAACAATTAAAACATCAAAATTACAATAAAAATAGAACAATAAAACATATAAATACAATAAATACAATACATTAAAACACAACACTAATTATCCTTCAGTAGTCCATAAAGACTTATTCAAAATCACATCCCAAGCCTTTTAAAGAAATCCTAGAAGTCAAAGCCACAAACCAACAAATTGTCATTTCCTTTTTTAAAACACAAAATCTGCCTTCTTAATGATCTGTTCCTGTGAAATTTTGGGCATTGACAAGGGGTGCTATTTTTTTCCCCCATCAAGTGCTCCAGAATCTCTGCTGCAAACTCTGCTATTTTTCCCTTTAAGAAACAAAACAGACATACATGTTCATGAGCACACCCACAACCCACACCCACATACAAACACACCCACAGGAGGTATAGAGTGACTGTCGTGTTCTGAAAAGAGGCACAGGGCCTCTTGAATGCTTCTCATTCTTGAAACTCCCTGTAACCAAGACAGTTACTTCATGTCCATTCTCGTCCCGGGAGGAAGTGCATTGTGTGTTGATGTCGGTCGCGGTCACTTGGTCTTCTTCTGGTTCTGTCCCTGTTCCCGTGTACGCACGGGCGGGATGGATGATACCGGCATGACTGTTACTGCATGTCCTCGTTCCGTGATGAGATGTGAAATTCCATGCCTTTGTTCTCCGTTATTTTTTCCGCCCGACCTTCCATTTTTTGATGTTCCGATTTTCCGAAGCCTTGCCTATGGAGCTAAGTTTGAGGCATTTGTCTTTTACTCTCTCTGCACTGCATTGCTGACTCCATAGGGAATGTACTGGCGAATGGCACTTCACACTCCTGCCACTAGATGGAGAATGGCACATTGCGTGACGAGCCTTACTTCATGGCCACTCTTCTCAGAATGAGAAGCATGACAAGCAAATTCCCGAGGCCAGGGAGGGAAATCTCTCATCCCGCTTAAATCGCAGTTAAGGGGGCGTGGTCAGGATGAATTCCCCTCGTCCCGCAATGGACGTGCGGTTAGATTACTTCATACCGGTCCCAAGCGGGACTGTGAACAGCGATGAGATGAACGTGAAGTATCAGCCCAAGTAGCTGTGCGGTTGTCATTGCTTGATTTACACACAGAGATACCGAGAAAGGCACACACATACACCCAAACAGAGTTTTTGTTCTGCTTTCCTCGTCAAGAGCACCACCGAACACCTAATCCCCTTGCAGAGTTAGGTGGTTTCCCCTACTCACATGCAAGCCAGGAATAAATCATTATTTACCATCATTGATCAGGACCCTATTGGGCTCTTATGCTAACATCTGCTTTGGGAATTAAATGCTAGATTATGGAGGCATTTTGTCTGACTCAACAGGGGTCATCTTAGGTCCTCAGTCGAATGTTCTACAAAACAGTCGGCTGTGCAGAGAAAGGTTACATTCTTAGTACAGCACAGAGATGGAGCTGTGTAAATGTAGATGGGGATGTGTGATGTCTGCTCATAGCTCTCTCACTCTTTCCTGATGGCTAAGGATTCTGATGGTTGTCTTTAACATTTTAAACAAGCAAAATGCCCAAACTCTGAGAACAATATCTGCCCTTTAAACTGCCATGGGGAAGTGGGTTGGCATCAATTAAACACTTCCTTTTCCAATCTCTTTGTTCAACATATGACTCACCCTGCTGAAAACAGAGCACATCTTTTCTTTTTAGGGCCTATCACCTCTTTTGTCAGTCTGAGTCAGAAAGTAGAAAGAAAGGCTCCCCGTTGAGACACCTGACGTGACTGGTGGGCAGCATTCGTTAGGACCACGTGGTCTTCCCATGGAGTCTTTTCCTTCTTAGGACAATGTTTGTTCATCACCTGAACCACAATATCTCTGCTACGATCATCAAAGGCTCCATCCTCTAATCCATGTTGACCATCAAAAGATTAAACTCATCCACATTCTGACCTGATGAAGATGTGTCCCAGGCACTTTGGAGAGAGGAAGAAAATTGGTACTGAAACCTTTAGGTAACACAGCCCATCCCCTTTCTAGCAGCTGACAGGCACGGGCTCATTTTACTCCATCCTGCAGTGTATTTCCAGAGAAACCCAGAGAAACCCAGTTTTGGAGGGTAATCACCACCTGGGCCTGAACATTAAAATCTTTCCACTGTCAATCCACATAGTCATGATTGCTCAAGTTTTGTAAATTCCTTAGAGATGGAGTTGATGTAGGTGTGAAAGACTCAAAGACTGACCAAAGGGGCATTGAGGGACTTTTTCAAAAGGGTGGAACTGCAGTCCAGAGGGAGGTCTGGCAGGAGGAGAACACGAGGGGTGGTAGAGGGTTCTGGTTGGGGCTGGTGCTAGGTTGTTGGTTTTTTTGCACCCTAGGTGAAGGGTGGGGGTGGGGTGGGGGCGCGGCAGGGGGGCAGCATATGGCAGGGGATGGTGACAGGCACGGGGGGTGGGTGGCCATGGGCATGGGGGGCAGCAGGCGGGCGGCAGCGAACAGCAATGGGCGGGCAGCAATGGACGGCTGGCAGGTGGTGGGGAAATGGATGGCAGTGGCCCGCAGCGGGTGGGGGGAGGTGGCAGGCTGTCCAGCACCCTTTCTCCATTTTGGCACCCTAGGCAACTGCCTAGTTTGCCTTAATGGAAGCGCAGGCCCTGGTTCTGGTATAAGAACATAAGAACATAAGAAGAGCCATGCTGGATCAGGCCAAAGGCCCATCCAGTCCAGCTTCCTGTATCTCACAGTGGCCCCGCCAGATGCGTCTGGGAGCGCACGAGACTAGATATCTGTCTCCTGATACCACTCCCCTGCATCTGGCCCTTGAAATACCCTGGTTTGAAGCCTGGATATTACACATCTCCATCATGGTTTGTAACTTGTGATGGACTTTTCCTCCAGGAATCGGTCCAATCCCCTTTTGAAGGCATCCAGGGACATTTCTGCTGCCACGTTTGTTTCTTTTATGGTCTCCCACCAGCATGGGGAAGGGAAGGACCCAGGTATGCCAGGAGGCATTATGCATATCCATAGAGTCTCAACCTGTTGGAAGGGGAAATAAAAGAAAAACTCATTCTCTACCACTTTCCCTGGAAAAAGCTAGGATAATGGATGGGCTGAGCAGACCACCACAGATTTCCTCTCCAGCACAGAAGCCCATCCTCCCCACATCCAACAGCTACATCTCCAATATACAGTATTTCACCACGTGCTGCACATGCTGTGAAAGCACAGGAAAATCCTGGGGTATAACAATGGCTGTAGAAGTAATCCTGCTGAGAATCCCCCCACCTCTTTGGAGTCTTGCCTTTTCAGCCACTATGATCGCTCAGTGTGTGGAACCTTCTGGGAGAGGTGCGTTGTTGAAAGTGCAAAACCCAGAGGAGCTGCTGATGGGCCCTTTGCAGTGATCAGAGGGCTGGCACCCTTGCACTCCTCCTCCTCCTCTCCTCCTGTGAGTAACAAAGGCACAGTCCATTAAGAGAGAAATACTTAAGAGGGCATTATAAATTATGCAGAATTGGATAAATGGGGCAAATGTGTACGATCTGCATAATGTATAAAGGTCACAGGATCTGGCTTTTCTTGTCCTGGAAGGAGGGTTGACATGCCACCTTGATGGTTCGAGCTGGCCGGATGAGGGGGGATCTTGTCATCAGCGTGGCTTAGCATCTCTTTGCTTGGTTCACATAGCTTGGCCTGGGTTAAAGAGATTAGAGGCATGGGATGGCTTGACCATTCAGCCAATGTTCATTTCTCTGGCTCGCTGGCTTGAAGCGCAAAGGGATAATAATATGGCACACATTCTGCTTGGAGGAAAGTGATTACAGGATGTTTGTGGTCTACGGCAGCCTCTTTCTGGTCTGAATCAAATTCTTGCCAGAATTCAATGGCTTCCTTGCACCTGTGTAAGGGAAACTCACGTGAACTTTCGTGCTAAGTTGCTGAACCATAATTGGGTTATTATGGTAGCTTTCCTGGGCAGGTCCTCCATCATGCAGTTTGGCACAAGTCCCAACAGTGAAGTAGGCACCACCATTTTCCGTCAAGGTGTATGCTCTTTCCACAGTCCCATGTTATGCACTGTCAAGTTGCATTAAACCTAATAGTACCCCCAAGGTGAATGAGATATGGAAGGAGTGGTTTTACCAATGCCAAGCCTTCACCCAATCCTGCGCACATGTAAACTGTTCATTGGATTCTGATTAGAGATGGGCATGAACCTCCAAACTGGCAGTTCACACTGGTTCATCTTATGGCTGAACAACTGTTCGGTGCTTCCAAACTCTGCCTCCACCAGTACTAGACACCCATTCAGGGGCAGTGCCCAGGCATCCCTAACCCATCTCCTGTAGGCACTGCCTCTGAGTGGGTGCTCACCAGAGGAGGCGGGGCTGGGAAGCACCAATCACCTGTTTGGCTGAAGGATGAACCAGCACAAACTGCCATGCGGTTACTTCACATCCTTCCTCGTTCCGAGATTACGCTCGTTTCGTGATAACATCGTTCGCGGTCACGTGGTCTTGTCCCGGTTCTGTCCCTGTTTCTGTTTACCTACAAGTGTGATTGATGGTATCGTGACGATTGTTACTTCACGTCTTGTTTCGTGACAATATCTGTACTTCCCTGCCTTTGTTTTCCCTTTTTTTGTCCGACCTTCCATTTCTCAATATTTCGATTCTCTGTAACTTTAACTTTCGTGCATTAAGCAACAAAGTTTGAGGTTTTATGCCTTCTTATCTCTCTGTGATGCATTGTTTACACCATTGGGATTGTACTGGAGAATGCAACTTCACACTCCTGCCACTAGATGTGTGACAAGCTTTACTTCAGTGGCACTTGTCTCGAAACAGGAACCAAGACAAGATGATTCCCGAGGTCAGGAAGAGGTATGGCTCATCATGCTTAAATCCCAGTTCAGGGGCCATAGAATCATAGAATTATAGAGTTGGAAGAGACCTCATGGGCCATCTAGTCCAACCCCCTGCCAAGCAGGAACCCCTTCACAATATTTCCGACAGATGGCCATCCAGCCTCTGCTTAAATACCGTCAAAGAAGGAGACTCTACCACCCTCCATGGTCGGGACAAGATTCCGCCATCATGCAATGGACGTGGAGTAACATTTTCTCATACCAATCCCAAGCGTAACCGCGAAATGCGATGAGAGGGACGTGAAGTAACTGTACTAGTTCAGGGGTTCGTGTCCATCTCTAATTCTGACCCACGGGGCCTGAGGTGTTCAAAACTATCATGAACTTACCTGATCCTATGTGGTGAGCCTGATGTAGCAATGTTGGGTAAAGAACCAGATGTAAAGACGGAAGCCAGCTTGGACTACTTAAAAAAATGGAGAGGAGAAATTCATAGAGGATTATCAGGTTATCAGTGGTTATGAGGGATGTAAATATTTTCTTAGTTCTTTCTTTGAAGTCAAGATAAAGATTTTCAAAGGGAGGGAGAGCGGGAAGAATTATGTGTGTGTTTGTGTGTGTGTGTGTAGTGTTCACTCTCTTCTTGATTAAGTGGCTATACAGGAGGGGGATAAAGGGTTAACGTTGAAGCCCAAATAAGCACTTGGAGCCCAAGTGCTTAAAAAGCTCCACCTGAGGTATGTGAAGTCAGATAGGGAAAATTCAATAAGAAGACAGGGAAACCGCACACTTGAGATAGGGAAGTTTCCTCCTGAGCCATAGGGCTGAGTTAGTTTGTGAGAGGTTTGAAGTAAAGACAGGGCTTGAGTGTTACTGCCTTGAAGAACTTTTAAGTATTTGTACACAAGTGAACTTCTGAACTCACTGAAACATCTTTATATTCAATAAACTTTACTTTATTCGGTTCCATGTCACACTTCGACTGGGACTCAGTTATTTTAAACCGGGATATCCTGGATGGTGGCAGCACAGCTAAATAGGTAGGAGTGCAGGTCAATGTGGGCTCTGAGGGGCTCTGCACGGTAGTCACTACAGTGTGTGTGAAAATTTCACAGAAGTGGCTCGTGCACAGAGAGCTTGTGCTGTATGTAAAAGCTTGTTTACCAGGCTGTTAATGCAAGATATAAGATGCTCTTTTGTTTTTGTTCTGGTGTTGTTGTTTTTGGGTTTTTGTTTGTTTGTTTGTTTGCTGCTTAGTGCTAAAAGAAAGCACTCCTGTTTTTGTTCTCAGGTAGGAGTGAAAAGCCTGCCGGTACTTGACAATTGTTTTCAACACAGTGTGTCAAAATGCCCTTTTAGATAAATGACCAAAAAGAAAAAAAGAAAAAGAAAATATACAATCCAAAACAAAACAAGACAAAAGAGAAGTGCTTGTCACTAAGCGTGTGCCACACTTTTTGTTTTTACTCCAACTCCTGGAATAGTCAAAGAATTCCGCAGGCACTTCGTGTCTACAGACACGATTCAAAACCCACTAATTTTTTGCAACATGCCAATACAGCAATTTAATCTGAATACAGGTGGCTGTGAAGGGGCGATGCTGGGTGCCCACAGAAAGGGCTCTGAGTGCCACCTTTGCCACCTGTGCCACAGATTTGCCAACACTGACATAGGCATTCCAAATAATATGCAACGGCCAAACCCTGTCACATAGCTACACCTGCATAACTCAAAGTGCAAGCAGGGGCAAAATGCAAACTTCTATAGATCTAACCTTATGTTGTGCTGATTTTAGCCATTTTCTTTAAAAAAGGCTCTAAAATGCCCTTAAACCTTGGAACATAACTAGAAAAAATTGCATTTTACGCCTAAAAAGTAACTTTGCATTTGTTATTTTTGTTGTGGCTACCCGTTGCATTTATTGCAACAGGTAGGTACGAATAATGGTATTACATATAATAACTAGTAGTTAGTTCCTACCTCTGGTGTGCCTATAGCACAAAATGAAGAAGAGGATCTTCTCCAGCCTAACCTGCCTATTAAACTGATGCTGAGTCATCCATTTTCTTCTTGACGTCAAGGTAACATTAGAGTTGCACCTCTGATATTGTATGATCCGGCAAAGCCAAGTTTGTATGCCATTTCTAATAGGAAAAGAAACTGCAAACAAAGAGTTATAACTTTTTTATGAGTTCTCAAATATTTGGCAGAGTCATCATAGGTGGTATGGGCTCGCTTTGCACCAAACATGGAGACAGAAGAGTAGTTTTAAAGATCTGACTTCTGGTTTTTTTAAAAAAAGGCATTCCTACTTTCCCGCCATTCATACATTTTGCTACCTTTTTTGCCACAGAAATTTTGGTAGTTATTTTATTAACTGCCATTAACTGCCAGGAAATCATTCCTCATTTGAGTTGAAACTGACCCATTCTTTTGCTCATAATTAGAGATGGGCACGAAACAAAACAATGGTGTTTTGGTTTTTCATTTGTCATTGAGAGGTCTGTTTCGGTTCATTTCCATTTGTCGCGAATTTTTGGAAAAATTTCATTACTGTTTTTCGTTTTTTTGTTTGTCATTTCTACCCGCTTTTTGCGCGATTTTTAAAACATTTCCGTGCGCAGACATCCTCCAATGCCCCAGACCAGAGGGAAAACACTAAAAAAAATTGATGATGGCAGAGACACAGTATAGACTAGGTACGCAGAGAGGCTGCAAAGGCAGCGGCGGGCATTGCCCAGGGTGCAAGGCAGCCGCAGAGTGACTGCACTGTGGGGCAAGGGAGGGTACTCATCAAGAGGTACACAGCACACACACACACAGGGAGGCTGCAGGACTGAAGCTAGAGTCGCAGAGACAGCAATCCCACCCTAACTCCCACCAGAGACTGCAAGGAGGACGGGGGCTGCCAGAGCTTTTTATGCCTTCTGTGGCTGCCAGACCTGCCCGCCCAGTCTGCAACCTGGGCATGCTATTGGTTGAACATGATCCCATCACATGGGTTGCCTCAATTTTGTGGCTGGTGGCAACATCCATTTTAAAGGGAAAAGAAAAATACATTGCGATGGGAGAAGACAAAAACAAATGTTTTAAGGACCCCAACCCCCCTGGTAGGTATTATCAGACAATATAAATAATTATTGCTGCATTTTTACGGATGTCCAGGGTGATTTTTAACATTTAAAACAGCTCATTTCATTGCATGTCGCCATGAACGGAAACGAAACGTAATGACCACAATTTTTGTGGTTCTGTTCGTTTTGTGAAGCCCCGCACACAGAGCACACACACAAACAGAGTTCAGTTCTTTGCCAAGATCTTTAGTGGAAAGCCAGGCAAGTTCAAGTCCTTTGCTAACAATCCAGTGACAGATAAATAACAGAATCCAACTCCCAGCAATTACCAGTCCAAGTCAAAACCAGAATATCTCACGGAAACCAGATGCCAAACCCAAGGGAACAAATCAAGCCGTTGTCCAGGAAGCCAGTCCGAAATCAGGAAACAGAGCCAAGGTCACAGACAGGAACGTGGTTGCAAGTTCAAATGATGTGTTGCTCCCACAGAGATCTCAAGGTAAGCTTGCCAGCTTTATCCCAAAACAGGGAACACACCCTTACTTCTGGAAAGGCTTCTGCTAGTACTCAGGGCTTCCTGACCTGATTCCCCATCTAGCATCAAAGACCCTTTCCCTAGCTCTCCTGGTAGCACGTCTTTGCAGACTCCTGCTCATGGCCCTTCTAGGAGGAGGAGATATGTTTTCAGCTGAGTCATCAGACCCAGCTGCCTGCTGAGTTGAGCTCAAGGCTCCTCCAGCGGCTCTTCACCATTTTATCCCCTCAGATTCAGGTTCTGTGACAGGCAGGGTCCTGGCACGTTTCATTTCATTTTCATCACAATTTTCGTTTGTCATTTCATTACGTAACGGAAACGACAAACGGTAACGGAAACGAAAAAATGTTCGTTCCATGCCCATCTCTACTCATAATGTCCAGGACCCTAAGGTACCTATTTGACATAGGAAAACGTCTCTAAAGAGTGGCTGCACATGCCAATTATCATAACTATTCCTTCAGAGATTTAGCAATGCTTTATATCATCACCGCCACCACCACCACCACCACCACCATTATCATCATCATCATCATCATCATCATCATCATCATCATCTGTGTCACCGAGGGCAAACATACATTCCCCCCCCCCAAAAAAAAAGCAGGGGGTGTACGGAATACGACCAATACTATTTTGTTATTTTGAATACTACTAAATGTTATTTTGTCATTTTGGTGCCCACCCTCAGCATGGCACATGAGGCACATGCCCCCGACCCGCTCCACCCTAGTTGCTGCCCTACACCCACCCACTGAAGTATCCTAGAACCATTGCCCAAACATCTTGCCAGCACTTCAGGAAATGATTGAGCCTTACTGAGGTGGATGGTCAAGATGGTAGATTGTCTTACCATAGGCATAAGGGTGTTTGAGCACAGTAGTTGCAGGGAGAGTGAGGGGGGAGTAATAGACAGGGATAAAGCAAGGAGAAAAAGAGAGAGAAACTACAGAAAGACAAGGAAACAAGGAGGGGCCACAGAAACAGAAAGAGTGAGAGAAAGAGAGATGTAAGAGAAGGGAAAAGATTGATCTTTGAAAGCCCTTCAGTTTCTCCAGAGGTGAATATAGGCCCACTCTGAGAAGTCTTCCAGATTCTCAAGCTTTGTGCAGTTACATAGCCTGTACAAATATATAGGGGGGATCTATTTTTAAGGGGAGAACATAGTTAAATAACTCGTGTGCCATGCTTCTCATTCTTGCCATCCATCCTCACGGCCTGTTTACAATTTTTAAGAGTGACTGTGAGTGGCAGCAAATGGCAAAGCTTGCCAGCAGGGACATGGGCTTGATTTCAAGCAATTTTTTATTTTATTCTTCAAATAGTTGTATAGATTTTTTTACTCATCTATAAAATGTCACAAGGCACAAAGGACTTCTGTGCTGGAAAACTGCCTCAGACGTTCCAGATTTACATTTTGCTCTCTAACCTCCGGCTGCCCACGGGCCTGCCTTTTCTAATACCCAGCCCACTCAGCCAGAGAGATGCCAGCACACCATAAGTCAAAGCTTCAGGTTTCAGTCCCTCCTGGACCGGGAGCCATGCAAACTGGGTTACTCTGGACTTTGCATTTAGGAGGCTAAGACAGCTCAGCTTTCGTATCCTTGCAAATAGAGATGGGCACAAAATGAACTTTTTGGGGGTTGAGGTCCTTCAAACGTTTGTTTTTGTCTTCTCCCATTGCAATGTATTTTTCTTTTCCCTTTAAGGATGACAAAATGGATGTCGCCAGCCACAAAATGGAGGCAAGCCATGTGATGGGATCATGTAAATTCTTGGACAACTTCAAACAATAGCATACCCAGTTTGCAGACTGGGCAGGTCTGGCAGCCACAGAGGGCATAAAAAGCTCTGGCAGCCCCTGTCCTCCTTGCAGTCTCTGGTGGAAATTAGGGTGGGATTGCTGTCTCTGCAACTCGTTATTTTCACTTTAGGCCAGCGAGGCAGGTGTGTGTCTCTGTGTTCCTGCCGGCTGCAGCCTGGCTCTTGCAGCCTCCCTGTGTTCGTGTGTGCGTACTTCTCGGTGAGTACCCTCCCCTGCCCCATAGTGCAGTCACTCTGCGGCTGCCTTGCACCCTGGGCAACGCCCGCCGCTGCCTTTGCAGCCCCTCTGCATACCTAGTCTATACTGTGTCTCTGCCAGCATCAATTTTTGTGTGTGTTTTCCCTCTGGTCTGGGGCGTTGGGGGACGCCTGCGCACGAAATGCTTTAAAAATTGTGCAGAAAGTGGGTAAAAATGAAAAATGAAAAATGAATAAACGAAAATGAATTGTTTTCAAAAATTCACGAAAAATGAAAATGAAAACGGACCCCCTCAACAAAAAATGAAAAACCAAAATGCCATTTTTTCTATTCATGCCCATCTCGACTTGCAAATGTTCCCAAGACTGGGCAGCTGGAAAAGATCAGAAGCCAAATATGATGCCTCTAGGACGGCGAGGGGCCTCCTGTACCCTGAGATGTCAGGGCCCAAGAGTCAGGCCCTTAAAATGTTGTGAGGGCAGGATCTTGTGATATCTCAGTTACAGCAAAAGAATGCGGTTCAGAGTTGTGGGTCTGAAGAAGTAGACGTGTAGTCCACGAAACGTTATATTAAAATATGAAAGTTAGACTTTAAGGTGCCACATGATTTTGTTTTGTTTTGTTTTGTTTTTCTTTTATTTTTGCCTGGAATCCTTGAAAAGACTAACACGGCGACCCTCTCTGAGTGGGGTGGCAGGCGGCGGTGGGGCAGGGCAGCAGGGGGCGGAAGATGACGGGGACAGCGACGGGTGTGGGGGTGGATGGCGACAGGCACGGGGGGTGGGCGGCGGCGGGTGGACGGCGATGGGCAGCGGGGGGACGGCAGTGGCCAGCGGCGGGGGGGACGGCAGGGGAGCATCAGGCTGGCCAGCACCACCTCTCCATTTTGGCACCCTAGGCAACTGCCTAGTTCACCTTAATGAACGCGACGGCCCTGACTGGAGAGGCAGGAACGAGCGGGGAAGAAATGGTGGGGAGAAGATCCTCCAATAGTAGAGGGTTTCCTGATGACAGAGGAGACAAAGAATCGGGGAAAGGTGGAGAGAAGTGAGAAAGAGTGGGAAAAGGAGATGAAAGAAACAGAGTAGAGAGAACTGCCACCCAGATGGGGATGGATAGAGATAGAAGATCCAAAAAGGAAGCAGGCAGTTTGGATGAAACTACCACTAGAGGAGACAGAAAGGAGGAAAGTCAGTAGAAGGCCCTGAAAACCTTCTTACTGGGGGGAAGGGAGAAACAGGAGTTCAGGAGAAGAGAGAAGGACAACATAGTGGTACCCATAAAATAGAACTACTTGAGTGGATAGTGTATGTTCGTCCCAAGAGGGAGGACCCTTGGAGGAGAGAGGAAAGCCAGCTGAGAAGACCAGACCTGAAAATACAGCTAGAAGGACAATAGGCCGAACCATCCCTTTTGTGGAACCCTCTGTTCGGGAACCAAGGAAACCTCTGTCCAAACCTACAGAAGGATGCATTCCCCATGGTGAAGGCATACCAAACACCTGTTAGCAATGTTTAAATGAACCATTGGACTTTACCTAGAGACAGCTTAGAACCTGTTGACGTTGTTATATATGATTCTTCAGTTATGTTAATTCTTGCAAGATCAGTCTCCTGTAGTGAATGAGACCCTGACAAGTGGACCTAGTCACATGTACACTCTAACTAAAAAACCCTGAAAGGGTCACTCTGTCAAATCAAAATTAACGAAGATGACGATGCTGCTGATGATGATGAGGAGGATGATGAGATTGAGCATTGCTACCTCTCTGGAAGAAATTTATACAGTATTTTGTCTTTTGCAGTTTGAATATTGTTGAGTTACATGGCATTTTTATATGATACAAACTGAAATACTGTACATCATTTTACAAGACGGCAGCCATGTTAGTCTGTTGCAAGAAAGAAAGAAAGAAAGAAAGAAAGAAAGAAAGAAAGAAAGAAAGAAAGAAAGAAAGAAAGAAAGAAAGAAAGAAAGTCTTATAGCATTGACTAAGAGTTTTCAGGGGCAAAGTCCATTTCTTCAGATGGACAGACCTCAGGTGCCTGTAAAAGCCCACAATAAAATGTGCATGTCTTAAAGCTGCCACAAGACTGTTTGTCTGGAAAATAAAGTCTATACATTATTCTAACACATGTATGTGTGTGTCAAGAAGTTGATATTTTCTGAACTTTTGAAGTGAACTGCAGGTGTTCAGGAATGTTCCTGGAACAAGAAGCATAAAACTCCAATAACTTCTAGATGGGACTTTTCTGCACAATAAAGTTAACACCAGGAACCAGTAACTAATACAATCACTACAGGATCCTTGCCATAAGGCTCATATGTATGTTAATGATAGAATCACATCTAAGCCAACACTATTAGTATTTGAGAAACTTGGTTGCACCGCTATTCAAACAGAACATTAATGTCAGCTGGAAATGCAAAATAAAAAGTGAAATTATACCTTCAAACACCCAATTAAGGCTGAATGTATGAAACAAATTAATCCCCTTATAGTGCTTAGCATTTCTGAAATGCAACACAGTGTAATTTATTTACCCTAATTTTTAATCAATGATGGAGCAGCTGTTAATGCAACGCAAAGTTATTTCCAGCACACACTCAGAGAAAGACAAACAGAACAGAACAGAACAAAAAATAAAAATGGATGACTATTATGCGAGGTTGCCCCCTCCCCATCAAGCCTTCCTAAAGAAACAGAGAGTTGACTGTTCCTCCAGCATGGTTGCCCTCCCCGGTTATGGAAGGGCATTTGCGAGTGAGGAGAAGGGAAGGGCTGCTACACACATACAGATACCATCCCCATCAATTGTCAGGGGCAAAACTCACTGACCATTTCAGTCAATCTGATCTTTCGGCAGCCTTCTTTGTCTTTCAGGATGCAGTTATGCTGGTGATCTGGATGCATTTCAGCTCCAAAACATTTAAAAATCTATTTATAGTCATGAGGTTTTTGTATTGCATTCACTTTGAAAAAATATTACTCTGATATAAAATAAGGGCTTCAAACAGCTTTGGGAAACTACATGTGAGTTTTGCAGACCATGTTTTTAATGATGAGTTGTATTTCCTTGGTTTTTAGGCATCCTTTGGAATTTCTGTTTATTATTATTATTATTATTATTATTATTATTATTATTATTATTATTTTGGGCAGTGTGTTGTGTATTGGGGCTTTTTTAAGTTCAATGTTAGTCATGCAATATATAGTTCAACAGTAGCTCTTATTGTCAGTGTAACTGCCCCCTCAGTCATGGGGGTGGGGACAAAACAAAAACAAAACAAACAATCCCCCTCGATTTTAAAATGGTGCTGGCCTGAGAGCCATGGAAAAAGAGTACCAGTGGGGGGCATTTCATTTCTGCTGGTTTTTGATTTTGTAAAACATGAATTTCTTCATATTCAAGATGGAGAGAACAAGAGAATGTTGAAAATGATAATGTCATGGAGTTTTGAGACTAACATGTTTTTATTTTTCATAAACTTATACAGATCTATGCCCATATCTTCAGATTATCTTCTATGATCCAACATCTTTCACTTGCTAATAATTTTACACAATCGCTTTTTTCCATCTGAATAAGTGTTCTTGGGTTGCAAAAGCTCGTACAAAATAAAAACCCATTAGGTTTATACACACTACATGGATATTATTTCTGGTTTCTCTTGTATTAATAAAAAAAGGAGGACGAAGATAGCTCACAGTGGATTGCCTGCTTCAGCAAGGAGACGGTCACAATGCCTTTGGAATTCTCTCCAGCTGTACAATTTCATATTTCAGAGACTGATTTAGAAACCAGCTTTACAGGCTCCTCCATTCAAGTCTAAGGGTTTGTGTGTGTAATTCTAAATGAATCCCAATATACTCAATCACATCCATTCTGAATGAAAATTAAGAATGATGAGAAAAACATGGCAAGTTTGATATCCCGTGTCCTCACTTGCCAGGAGAAGACAAACAAGATTCATATCCCTAAAGAACTTGATATAAATCCATGTTTGGCCCTTTTACAATGGAGGGTTGCTGCAGTCCATTTACTGATGGTTCCCCTTTCTTTTCATTTGCTGGTGGCATCAACGAATCATTGCCATTTTTCTGCCTTGTTTGGTATTTTGCTTTGGAAGCACAATTTGAATTATTGCAGGGCAGCTTTATGATTGGTTCTAGGGCAGGTCTAGTTATTGTAGGTATCTTTTATTAATCCGGAGTGTCTGGTTTTTGGGGGGCATAGTTCTTCTATCTGTGGTGCTGTTTTGGCGGGTTTTATAGGAACGTTATATGCCTTCAGGAAACAAACTGAGTGGAGAAAAAGAAGGATAAATCTTAAAACTGAACACCATCCCTACTTCCTATATCCTGAAAATATCTTTGTATCACAAAAGTGGACACTCATCAAACTGGCATGATTCCTCACAATGAAATATTGCAGAAAGTCCTACATAAATAGCCCCACAAATGGGTAAGGATGATGTTCCAAAGCCTAGTGGTCATGTTGCTGAGAGACTCTGGAATCTATATCCCATGGTTTGGTATTTTCATTATGCTCTCCTGTCCCTAAGCAGAGAGAAAAAGATAAAGGGGAGAGTAATAATCAGTAAAGGATTAAAGGCAAGTGTGTAGCCTGGAATTCATCGAACTGGTTTCCAGATTTTTTGTTTTTATGGGAAGGAATCAGTAGAAACAACTTCCTAAAGGGATACTGCTAATCAAAGATTTAGATATAGTTTATAGGGGGATCTGTGGTGTTAGTAGGGCCAGAATGACTGGAAAGCCTTTAGAAAGAGGGCAAAAAGGAGCTTTGTGACACCTGCCAAGGCCTAAACAGCACATGTGAGAAGGTCAATAGTGCAATTCATCTGGCCTGGAGGGATTAGTGGGGCAGTGTGCCCATGCCCATGGAGATTAAATATTCAGAGAAAGAACTATACTGGCAGAATGACCTCCACACATCTGAGGCAGGTAATAGCATTTTTCTGCTGTATCTGTACCTCAGCTTGTGGGGTTTCATCTCTAGTATGTGGGGCTGAGGAGAAGCTTTTCTCTCTGTGTGTATGGACATGGGCAGGATAGAAGATTTGATAGCACCCTGAAGCACATTTGAGGGGCAGTTGCTTTGGCTCCAGACAGTGCGATTCATGGCCAGGATGAACTGAGGACTTTCTTGGTTTCTGTTGAAAAGTATGGATATCCTTAATGAGATGAGGTAACGCCCTTCCCTGGTTTCTTAACACCGATAGGCAAGGACAATTTTTTAAAAAAATCCAGAATGGCCTTTAGCAATTGTATGGTCACAAATAATTATAGAGCTGTGCTTTCTTTACAGCAGTGCTTTTAATTCAATTCTGTTTTAAAATTATACTTGCTCATTTTCAACTATAGTCCTTTTTAGTTAATCTTGCTATGAGCTCTCTTGAGTCCCAAGAAAAAGGTAGGATAAGGATTTGTACAGAGGATATGTCAGAATGAGTATAGTATCCAGTAGTCATGGTGACATTGAAGATCAACAGTGACTGGCTAAAATAGCATACAACATCTAGCGTCATCTGTGACAAAAAGATCAACAACTGTTTAAAATCAAAGATCTATTGCACCATTGTTCAACCTGTTGCACTCTAGGGTGCAGAGTACTGGCCAGTAATTAAAAAAAACTGAACATCGCCTTGGTGTCATGGAGATGAAGGTGGACCTCTGGCCTCATGCAAAAGCATAATGTGTGCAATGATATCAGAGCAAAATACGGCATTGTACCTATTGCTGACAAGATGCGCAAAGGCGGGCTGCATTGATTTGGCCATGTCCTGTGTGCCAATAAGGAAACTCTTGTCAAAAAAGGGTTTCATCCTGCAGGTCAGCGGATCCCAACCTAGGTGATGGCCAAACCTATGCTGGACAAACCCTTGGGACATGAATTGAAATAATGACATTTCGTTTGTTTTTTTTTTTCCATTTTTCATTGCAGGTCCATTTTGGTTTGTTTTCATTTTTTGTGAAATTGTTGAAAAAAATTCATTTCATTTTTTTCATTTTTCATTTTTCATTTTTTGTTTTCACCCGCTTTTTGCATGACTTAAAGCATTTCCGTGCGCGGGCATCCTCCAACGCCCCAGACCAGAGGGAAAACACTAAAAAATGATGCTGGCAAAGACACAGTATAGACTAGGTATTCAGGGAGGCTGCAAAGGCAGCGGTGGGCGTTGCCCAGGGCATAAGGCAGCTGCAAAGTGACTGTACTGCATGGCAGGGGAGAGTACTCACCGAGAGGTACGTATGCACACAGGGAGGCTGCAAGAGAAATCTCTTCTTTCTCTCCCCTAAGAACCAGGCTGCAGCCAGCAGGAACACAGAGACACACACCTGCTTGGCTGGCCTAAAGTAACGAGTCACAGAGACAGCAATCCCACCCTAACTCCCACCGCAGACTGCAAGGAGGACGGGGGCTGCCAAAGCTTTTTATGCCCTCTGCAGCTGCCACAGCTACCCAGTCTGCAACCTGGGCATGCTATTGGTTGAAATTGTCCAAGAATTTACATGGCTTGTATCCATCTTGTGGCTGGAATCCATTTTGTGTCACCCTTAAAGGGAAGAGAAAAAATACATTGTGATAGGAGAAAGACCAAAACAAACGTTTTAAGGACCGCAACACCCTGGTAAGTAATAATTCCAAATAATTATCACTGTGCTTTTATGGATGTCCAGGGCATTTTAATACCCGAGAAATCAATATTAGGCATCTGGGAGCCATTTTGGGTCAATGTCCCCTAACTCCCCTTTAAAGGGAAAAAAAAATACAGCAATCTGAGAAAAGACATAAATGCACGTTTTAAGGACCCCAACCCCCCTGGCAGGTATTATAAGGCAGAATAAATAATTATCGCTGGGGTTTTACAGATATTCAGGACGTTTTTTAACATTTAAAAACAGCTCATTTCATTGCACGTTGCCATTAATGAAAATGAAATGTAACAAACCTAATTTTTGTGGTTCTGTTCGGTTCCTTCCAATTTCATCACAATTTTTGTTATTCATTTCATTATGTAATGAAACAAATAATGAATAATGGGTCAAAACAAGAATAGTGGACCCCACCACCAAGTGGGACAAGTGCAAAG
>JAHTLZ010000237.1:21009350-21023206 GCA_023846285.1 Phrynocephalus versicolor
CCGTCCCCCCCGGCGTTGTGATCGCCGATCTGCAACGCCGTGAGAGCAGACGGACCCTTCGGGAAATCGAGACCTGACTCCCTACTGCCTCTCCGCACCCGCACTATCGCCACGGTAGGGGCCTGGCCTTGCCATGGCGCCTACCCACCCCACCACCGAGACACTACCTCACGCAGGCCCCGCTGCAGGTCCGTAAGGAACAGCTCCATTCCCTGGTCCGACAAATGGACCCCATCCTCCCTGTATAATTCAGGGCTAGCTGCCACAATCCTCGGGTGGCCCACCACCGAACCCAAACCTCGGACCATTGCCCGACAAACATCCCTGTTAACGCCCCGGCGCACCGTGTTCATCACCTGCGGGGCGCACTTAGCTCTCCATTGCCGCCGTGGCATCATGTTAGACCACACCAACTCTACCTGGGGGAAGGCTTATTTCCACACCGTCAGGTCCCTGACGATATCCTGGGCCAACAATTTACCTGATTGGTCCCCCACATCATTACCCCCCAAGTGCACCACCATGACATCAGGGGGGCGGGCTCCAGCCTCCCTCCTTGCCGCCCGCTCGAAC
This sequence comes from Phrynocephalus versicolor, assembly GCA_023846285.1. Classification (NCBI taxonomy): domain Eukaryota; kingdom Metazoa; phylum Chordata; class Lepidosauria; order Squamata; family Agamidae; genus Phrynocephalus; species Phrynocephalus versicolor. The sequence goes on from JAHTLZ010000237.1 coordinate 21,009,924, forward strand.
TGGCACCATCGCATGCCCCGGAATCCCTTCCATTCAATAACAGCCCTTCCCCCCAAACCCAAATTAACTCCCCAGGCCGTCCTGGCCGCGTACTTCTCTGCCCAATACACGTGACTATGGCCCAATATGAGCACGCGGCACCTGGAACGTCCCAGCCCGGGTCCTGTAAGACAACAACCAAACAGTTAACATTGCGGGAGTGGGCGTACGTACGTTTTAAAACGTGCCGACACCCACCGCCCTAGGGACTTTATTTGCTTCGGCCCATACCCCAGCGCCGCTGCCGTAGATGCGGCACCAATCCGGAAGGAATGTGTACCAAACTTCATTCCCTCTAGCCCCAACGCTTCCAAAGCCCTCTGGGACAGCCTCCAAAACTGGAATTTCGTCAAGGGATCCCCCTCCTTATGGCAGAACAAGGGGCCTTCCCTGTCCCCCCTCAGGGCCACGTAGTCCTCCATGACCCTGACTGGGCAAACGTCTGCCCTCGAGCAGGTCCCCAGTTCCACCCTCTGTCCCTGCGCCCTTTGATCCGTCTTTGACCTGCGCACCAGGAAGGTAACCTTACCTTTGTCTTGCTGGAAATCCGCCCACTGGAGAGCCCGTCCGGACTTGTCCCACCTACCTGCCGCGACCAACTCGCTGATCCAGAAGGCACCGAAAAAGGCCGCAAGTGTCGCAGCCTTCAACAAGGTGGCCTCGTAGGCGTCCCTGCACAACCTCCCCCATTGCTCCCCCATCCGGGACAAAATATCGGGCGTCAGGGGAAACCTACCGTCCTGCCGTCTACCCCCTGCCCGGGCCCAACCCTCTAACATCTTCCTGACCCGGAAATCCCTCATTGTATCCCAACACCCGAGGGCCTTGGCATGGAATGCCAGCGCGACCAATCGCCCCTGCAACGTTCCCGGTGACAGTCCCTTCCTATGCAGGTAAACCAGATACTGCCTGATGTGGTCGACCGGAGCCGGCCATACAGCAGGCAGCTCCATCAGGTCCCGGAATTTACCAAAGTCCTTGGTTGCAGCCTCATATCCTCGCCTTGTTCGTGGCGCCAGCGCAAGTTCCAAGGCCCCGTCCGCCTCCTCCCGCCAATCTGCCATACTTCTTCTGGCAGCTGCTCGGGAAGCTCGGCTGCCTCCGGCGCCAGGTCCCTGAAGCGCTCGAACTGCTGGCGGGAAAGAGCGTCCGCTATGGAGTTATCCAACCCCGGGACGTGCCGTGCACGCACCACGATATTGTACTGGAGCGCACGCAGCGTCATGGCACGCACCAACTCCATTACCCGCTCCGACTTAGATGTGAGGTCGTTGATGGTGTAGACAACTGCCATGTTGTCACACCAGAAGCGAACCTTGGAGTTGGCCCAGTCCCCAGACCACAACCACAGGGCTCCCACGATCGGGAACAGTTCTAGGAACGTCAGGTCCCGCGTGATACCCGCGGCCGCCCAACCAGGTGGCCAGGTACCGTGGCACCACCTACCTTTCCAGTAAATTCCGTAGCCCTGTGAGCCCGCCGCATCTGTCTGTACTTGGAAGTCCGCCCCTAACCGCAGTTCCTCCCTCCAAAACGACACTCCATTGAAGCCCCGGAGGAATTCCAACCACACCCCCAGGTCCTCCCTCATGCCCCTGGACACCTTGGCTCTGTGAGTTGGCCTCCTCAGCCCCCGCATGGCGCTACAGAATCGCCGTATAAACGGCCGTCCCGGGGCCACAACACGGCAGGCGAAATTCAAGTGCCCCACCAGTTCCTGCAACTCTCTCAGCGTGACACTCTTGCGCTGCCGCAAGACTGTCAACCTATTTGTGAGGTCTTCCAGTTTATCCCGTGGCAATCTACAGGATTGGTTCCAGGTGTTCAGTTCGACCCCCAAGAACGTAAGGCAGGTTGAGGGGCCCTCCGTTTTATCCGCTGCAAGGGGGAGTCCCAGCTCCTCGGCCAACGCCTGAAAAGAACTAAGCAGAAACTTACAAGACCCCGAATCCCTCCGCCCACAAAAAATAAAATCGTCAAGGTAATGTGCCGTACTGCCCATTCCTGTAACTTGGCGCAGCCTCCACTCAACAAAAGAGCTAAAACGTTCGAAGACTGCACAAGATATCGAACATCCAAATGGCAACGCCCTGTCCAGGTAGAACCGTTCCTGGAACTGGAAACCTAACAAATCGAAGTCATCCGGGTGGACTGGTAGCAGCCTGAACGCTGACTGGATGTCACATTTAGCCGTCTCAGCTCCCACCCCGCAAGCCCGGACCATGTCCACAGCCGCGTCAAAGGAGGTGTACCGGACGGAGCAGAGCTCCTGGGGAATCCCGTCGTTGACCGAAGACCCCTCCGGGAAGGACAGATGATGAATTAGCCGGTACTCACCCGGTGCCTTCTTGGGCACCAATCCCAGGGGTGACACCCTGAAGTTGGGCAGCGGGGGGGAATCGAACGGCCCCAGTACCCGTCCTTTATCCACCTCCTTCTGGATCTTCTCTGCCACTAACCGCTCCATGCCCCTCAATGACTTCAAATTGGGCGCAGAAAACGCGCACCGAACACCCTCAAACTGAATACGAAAACCAACGGCAAACCCTTCCGCAAGGAACTTGGCCCCTTCCCCGTCCGGGTATGTGGCTAACCATCCTTCAAGGACTCTACGGTTGATTGGGCTGGGTCCCTTTCTGCGGATTAGACCCTCCTCCTTTGGGGGGGTTCCTTGACTGACCCCCGTTCCCTTGCCTGCCAAAACTCCCCCTCGCCCGCGGGCAGTTAACTGCTGCATGCTGGGCCCCGCAGACAGAACATTCATGTCGAAAGCGGCACTGCGCCCGGTTGCAGGCGCCCTGGCCGTTAAAATCCCAGCAGACCAGCCGGGGTTGAACCGGCTGGCCCGCCCCCTGGCGGGTACCTGCCACCTGGGCCGGGCGTCTAATGATGTGCCCGCTGTCGAAGCGCTCCCCCAGAGCCGGGCGCACTGGGGTCATATACTGCAGCCACAAGGGGGGGGTATGGCTCATCCCATCTCAGGTGGGGTTGCGTGGCTGCTTTCATACGAAAGCGTTCGTCGTACGTAAGCCATGCATACCCCGGGAAGTCCACGAAGGCCCTATATATCATGTCCTGATACTTAATGAGGGATTGAGCCCTCCACGGGTGAGCGTGTAAAACCATGGACATATATATACTATAGGCCGGGAGCCAATTGGCCCAGTTTCGTTCCGGCTTGCGCCTCAGTCGGCGCTCTTTATCCTTGGCATCTTCCTTCTCAATTTCTTTGGGCTCCAGCTCCCGGTTCAAAAGACTGAACAGGTCTATGTAGTCCCCCCGCCAAATTCTCTCCTTGGTACCCTGGGCTAGATGGTCACCCAAAGGTGACGCATAATCCGCGTGGGGCAGCGCGGTGTATGGCACCCCCGTGTAAACCGGCCCTGTTGCCCACCCATGCGGACCCCACTGAGGGCTGCCCGCCCCCTGGAACCCACACGGCAGGTGGGGGGAATTCCATGACCCTGCGCCGCCTACACCTGTAGTTACCTGTTGTGGCTGCAGCCCCTGCCATTGTTGTGATGTCCCTTGGCTAGTCCCCACCGGAGAGCACCCCATACCTACCTGGTGGGCGCAAGCCCCCGGACCACTCGCTGGAGTACTGGGATAGGCCCTTGCCATACCCGGCCCACCCGTCCAGCCCGAACAAGTGGCTTGGTGGGCGCCGCCTGCCAGGCCGGGCATCCCTCCCGGTGAATGGGTACTCCCCCCGGCTGGCCCCCAGGGCCAGGCCTCCTGAAGTGTGGTGTCCGGTGCGCACGCCAACTCACTATTGGTAGAAGGCACCGTCACCGGCTCATTCCTTGGGGTCAAAGTGCAGGGCCCCGCGGCCACCCCCGCCGCTGTACCAGTATCCACTTCCACTGCCCGTTCCTGGCCGACTCCGGTCAGCGTCGCCTCCTCAGCCGGGTGTGATGCTGCAGCCGCTCCGGCCATCTGGCCCACCAGCATCTGGCCCGACTGGGTGGTCTGCGCCGCACTCTGCGTAATAGAACCAAGACGGGCCGTTAACCTCCTCATCAGCCGCTGCCTCCTGGCACGCCTGCCCTCCTTGGATGGCCTACCAGTGTGGCCTTCGGCCGAAGTCCCTTCCTCAGCCTGCTGGGCCCCGCTGGGCCCCCCCTCCAGCTCCTCCATCTGGGCCTCCAACTGTGCCCACTCTTGCCAGTCCTCCCCCTCAGAAGAGGACTCAGGGTCGGATGCCTGTGGAGCTGGGCGCTTGGCCGGGTGCTTGCCCTTGGACCCGGCCTTAGGCCGTCTGGGAGCCATGCTGCCCTCACCTGGCAGCCTCTCAGGCGTAGCCCGGCACGCAGGCCGCCCGCCTGGGGAGGAGCCCGGGCTCCCTTGGAAGCCCCTCTGCCCCTGGGTAACCTGGGTGGGGCCTACCGGGCCCGGCAAGTCCGCCCGCCTCCGCAGGCCCGACCACTACGGCCTAACTGCCGCTGGGCCTCGGCCGGCCCTCCCTTTAAGTTAGGCGCCACGGGCCAGCACCGTCCGCAGGCCCCTCCGCCGGCTACTCCCAGCCACTCCAAGCCGGCCGAATCCCACCTGGCGCCCACCGGGGCGCGAGTTCTTCCCCCCCAGGTGTGGGCCGCAGGCCGCGCCGCCACCGGGCGAAGCCCTCGCCGAGAGGCCCGCGGCGGGAGTCGCCGCGCCTGCAAAGCCGCGAGGTAAGAAAGAGGGGTTGGTGGGTCCCTGTCCAAGCCCCCTCCCCTCCGTCCACCCACGCCCCAGCCAAGGGTCCCTGGGTTCGGCGAGCCGCGGTAGGCCTCCCGGGGAAAGCTCCCCTAAGTGCCCACACCGCAGCCCGTCGGACCGCAAACCTGAGCGGGAGGCGCAGCCGCGCCTCCCGAAGCTCAACTCCTCGCCGCCTGCTCTTCCGCGGCGCCGCGGGTCCCCGCTGCGCCGTCCGCCGCCTCTTCCGCCATCCGCCGCCGGATCCGCCGCCTCGGAGCCCGCAGCCGCGCCGCCACTCGAAACAAAATGGCGGCCGCGAGCAACGGAGCTCCGCTCTACCCCCAACTTGTCCAGCCGACGAAAGAGGGCTGGGAGCACGTGGCGAGCCCTTATAAGGGCTCTGGTCTCCGCCCTCTGCGAGACCAGGTAGGTCTCGCGTGGCTCCCGCCGGGAGGGGGCAATGGAGCTCCGCACTGCGCAGCCGCGCCGCGGAGCCGAACCATTTAACCTGAATACACGTGGCTGTGAAGGGGCAATGTTGGGTGCCCACAGAAAGGGCTCCGAGTGCCACCTATGGCACCCATGTCATAGGCTCGCCAACATGGCTCTAGGCAGTTTGCAAAAGTTAAGACATAAACAATACAATCAAATAATGCAATCAAACAATATACAGTGTATAGATGAAAATAAAACTAACCAATCAAACATAATTAAATCTGATAACACAGCAAAAATGATCAATCAAATACATACCGAATTGCTGAATGTATTTAATTTTGTTGTTTCAGTAAACTTCTATTCTTTATTTTGAAAAGAACTTAACTTCGGAGACTCCATGATTTTAAAGACTTTTAGTACAAATATGGATTCATTTAAATAGTGGCAGTGTTAAATCCCGAACATGCAACAGTATGAAAGTGAGGTACACTGTAACAATGTCTTTAAGTGCTCCTTTTCTAAATTGGATGTTGCAAGTCAGAAGTAAACTAGGCCTATTGAATCAATGGAATTTGTAGAGGAGTTGACACACCAAATCGGCGCTTATTCAATGGACCTACGCTTGTTGTGACTTATCAATGCATTCCATCCATTATATTGCAAAAGTAGGTGAAATACAGTTCAAAGAAAAATGCACAGCCATTATATCAAGTGGTACAAAATGTTTAGTTCTAGACTCTCTTTTATAACCATATCTAGGATTTTAGCTTTCTTCACTCAGATTCCATATACTGTATGTGGAATCTTTTGAAGTGCCAAAGTAACTATTTATGAATAACAAATAAATTGTTAGAATAAATGCATTTCTTTCCGCAATGAGTTGAGTGTAACTTGCTTATAATTGAAGTAGCCTTTCAGTTACTTTTGCAGTTCTGGAGCATGGGTTGCTGAACAGGTGGAGGAGAAAGACTCCTGACCATGATATACAAACCCTAAGGGTATCTGCCTGGTTACTTTTGAGATACATGATATATTTACTTTTTAAAATGACAGCTATATGATTATATTTTGGGATGTCTTGAAAATCATAATTGCAATTCCTTTTTCTTTTCCCCAATAAGTAACTTTCCAATTTATGGCGTCTTTTTCATCCCCGTGGCTTTGGGAACCATAGCTGTCACTGGAAGCATATCCAGTTTTGCCCAGCGTGGGGTAGACTTGGATAGAATGCTGACAAATGGATCATTGACATGTGGAATACTGCATATGAAGTGTCAGCTTTTCTATGATCACTGTAATTTTGTCAAGGGTTGCATCTCAGCAGGAATTAAAAAATAGTAATATGACAGGATGTAAGAAGCAACAAACGATGATTTGCTTCCCTGCTGAGAGATTCAGACAAAGAAAAAGCCACTTCCATGGAGCTAGAGATGCCAGAAAGTTCATATATCATGAATAGAGGACCAGCCAAAGGACAGGAGGGGGCAGGGGGAGGCTGTATTCTGCTCCAGGGAAACCACACTGAGCACACAGGGAATAGGTGCAGGACACAGAAAATTTGTTTCTGAGGGCCTGGCTGATCTTCCATGCAACTCAGTGGAAGAGAAGGTCATAAGAACATAAGAACATAAGAAGAGCCATGCTGGATCAGGCCAAGGGCCCATCTACTCCAGTTTCCTGTACTCACAGGGGCCCCACCAGAGGCCTCTTGGAGTGTTCTCCTGTGCACTGGTATTGGAAGAGACCCAGTCTTTTAGCTTCAGGAGAACTCAGGAGAAGTTTTCATAAACTGAGCCATATAAAGTGTTCTGCTTATAAACCTCCCCATACCACTTCAAGTAGTCTCAGGGCGGCTTGCAGTTTTAATTACAGTAATGCAGGCTACACATTCCTCCCCCTCCCCCGAGTAAGCTGGGTATTCATTTTACCGACCTCGGAAGGATGGAAGGCTGAGTGAACCTTGAGCCTGCTAACCTGGAATTGAACCCCAGGTCGTGAGTAGAGATGGGCACGACTTAGCGGTATTTTCATTTTCGTTTTCGTTTTTTCGTTTTCGTTACGTAACGAAACGAAAACGAAAAACGGTTCAAAAATGGACCGAAAACAGAAACGAAACGACTAATTTTGAGCCAATTTTCGTTTTTCGTTACTGGAAAAACACATAATGGAGCTAAATGGGGAGAAACGAAAAATTTTTCGTTTTCGTTTTCATTTCGTTTTTTCGTTTTCGTTACGTAACGAAACGAAAACAAAAAATTTTGAAATTAGCTCACAAAAACGGAAACGAAACGAAACGGACCCTAGCCGAAAACGAAAACGAAAACAAAAAATTTTTTCTGAGTCGTGCCCATCTCTAGTCGTGAGTTTAGTTTTACCTGCAGTACAGGCATTTAACCACTGCGCCACGAGGCACCACCTGGTCTTCCTTGTCCCCTGATAGACTCCAGTGGAGTTCTAGGCCAAAGCTGCCTCTCTTTGCCATCAGCTAGCGTGAGTCAGCTAATGCTCTAGCAAACTTACCAAGCTCACCTTCTCTGGACTGTCTCCCTCTTCCAGCCTAAACCAAGCCATACCAATAAGAAGGCTTTATCTGGCCCACTTTCTCATCCCTTACAGACCCAGTGGAATGATTCCACATCTGGAGGCCAAAGATGTCTTTCTAATCCTTTCTGCAACCCTCCCTCTATCCCTGGTTCCGGCATCAACTGAAAATGCTGCTGTGTAAGAGGCTATCACTGGGCTCCTCCTTCCCATTTTCCTTGAGGGAAGGAAAGCCCACCCACTCACTTCTTCATTCTCCTCACTTTAGATCAGGCATGTCCAAACTTTGGCCCTACTGGTGTTTTGGACCACAGCTCCCAGAATTCCAAGCCTGTATTGCCAATGACAAAAGACTGTGGGAGTTGTGGTCCAAAACATTTGGAGGGGTGAAGTTTGGACATGCCTGTTTTAGATCATCTTGGCAGGATGGGACATCTTGGGGAACAACTGACAAAATCCCTCACCTCCAGCCATGCGTGGGATGAATATCCCTACTCAGCCAGTATCTGCAATTTGTGGGAAACCCTTTCTAGCACCCTTTGAGAAGTGAAGCACGTCAAAACACATGGCAAGCACAGAAGGGCCAGCTGACTGCTAAGAAACCCCGGACCACCCATCAAGAGCATCACCTTCTTAAAGCAAACTTGCAGTCGTGTTAGCTTGGGATCATATACCTTATTGGCACCAAAAGGGAGTACTGTATGGTACTTGTTCAGAAAGGGGGGTAAATTTTGAACTCCAGACTGATATATTTAAAAAGGGATTTACTGCAGTTATACGCCAGGGGTGTACACTTGTTTTTAAATGTTTGTGCTTTGTATTGATTGTTTGTGAGTCTGTTTGATTAGGCTGAATTTGATCAGTCTTTGTAAACCGCCCAGAGTTCCTTCGGGAAGATGGGCGGTATAGAAGTCCCATAATAAATAAATAAAATAAATAAATTTATTAAAATGAACGTTTTGTGTAAGATACTGATTTCTCTCTTTTTCTGTGTTAGAGTGTTGCACAATTTAAAATGACGGATGTATACGAAATATAGGTGAAATTAAAAACAAATTAAAATGTTAAGATAATGACACTATTTTTTATGAATGAATTTCTTTCATTGGCCAGAATACTGTTGATGATGTATGACTGTGTAAGTGCAGTAGAGGAAATCACAGTGGGAATCTAATTTTAGTTAAGACGTCCCTGTTTGTAGTCAAAATTTAGTTCCCTGACACGGCATGCAATGAAGAAAACAAGCAGCAACTTCTTAACCAGGCAAAACATTTTCAAAGTGCCATTGCACTTAACATTGACTTATGTTAAGCAATAGGATTCTGGCTGTTCTCTTCCTTTATTATGCTATGAGTTCACATCAGGATGTGCTAGAAATTCACTTGGCAAGTTATTTTCCCTTCACAGGTTTGAAGCCACATCTCCAAGACAAAACACAGAAATAGGCCCAAAACGGGACACTTCTGAGTTTGAAGGTATCTTGGGCTGAAAAGTTTCCAAGTACCACTTGCATTTATTACAGGTTGCTATACTTCCTCAAGAGTCAGGACCCAAATCTCAGAACAAGTAACTCAGAAGAAGAAAGTTTGATTTTTGTGTTTGAGGTATCATTAAACTCCTCTTTCTCCTGTTCTGTCCCTGGGGTTCATGGACTCAGTGAAAAACTGAGTGATGTTCAGTGATGCACCCAAAAGAGAGGACTGGGCATATGAGAGAACTGATGAGTGCACATGCTTGCACCCAACTGTGCCATTTGGAGCCAGGCCAAGAGGGCAGTGCCAGCTCCTTGATTCCTTAGCCTACTGGTTGCACAAGTTCCATCAACTGTGGCGCACGGCTGGGGGAGGGCAAAAGCTCCCCATTACAGTAGGAAGCCTTCCTCTATCCCAGTGGTTCTCAACCTGTGGGTCCCCAGATGTTCCTGGACTGCAACTCCCAGAAGCCTCCACCAATCGCTGTGCTGGAAGGGATTTCTGGGAGTTGCAGTCCAGGAATATCTGGGGACCCACAGGTTGAGAATCACTACTCTGTCCTGGGGCCTGGCAGAACTTCTCACATGTCCTGTGCATGGGAAGCAATCCTGAAAAGAAATGGTGGCAACCGCTTTAGCTGCTGCGCAAGTATTGCTGCCAGTCCAATGGTCCTCATTTATTTTTCCTGTCTCTGGGTCACCATTAGTTATCTCGCTGTGGAGCCAGAGGTTGGGAGCCCACCATATCTAAGGTGGTGGTGGTTGTTTAGCCAGGTACGTAGATTTCGCTCATGCCTTATTCTGTAATCGGTTGACCTTGAAGAAGTCCTTACATCTTCTCAGTCCTTGCCTGCCTTGCCTCTGTGGCATCACATGCTTCATGTTTCGAAGCATGTGATCTTTCAGGGTCTCATGTTTTGCCTGTGAGCACTTTGCTGCACTACTCTGGGGCCACAATGTGGTAGATTTCTCCCTCAACATGAGCAAAGTAGAACATGGAAAGAGAGAGAGAGAGAGAGAGAGAGAGAGAGAGAGAGAGAAATTAGCCCATGAGAAATGGACTGGACAGCTATGACCATTGCAAAGTCACACTGCCCTGGATGCTCCTCCTTCTGAAGACTGGTTCAAGAAGGGTAATTTTAACTAGTGATTTGTGAATTAATGAATTTGTTGTTGAGTGTTCTGTGACAGAACTTTGCCTCCACTTGATGGAGAAATAAGAGTCCCTTAGCAATCTACAGTCCAGGTTCCTTTCTTTTTTTTTTAAAAAAAGTATTTAAAACATTAGACTGGAAAGCCAACCGACTTCTGCAGCATATGTGACCTGCATCTTCCAGATCTGAACAGGCGATCGCGGATTCTGCTGAATATCCTCTACGGTGAAGCACAAGATGAATGAGCTGCCAAGGCGCAGCTGGCATTTTCTCCAGCTTTTGGTTGGTAACGGCAGGGACATTAAAAATAAAATAAAATAAAATCCCATAGTCATCTTTGGAGAGAAAAGGGAAAATCAATGGGGCAATAAAAACAGCCATGTCTTTTCGACACTTTTTATGACCTCATCACAAAGGGGATCCTTGGGGTTATCATTCCTTGCATTACACTGATAATTGACCAGGCTTGATAAGCTTACTCTATTGCATTATCCTTTGAACTGGTATATTTTACAGTACAGCTCTGTAACAGTCCTTTGTTGTTGTAATGAAATCTATAAGTTTGATGCTATTAGGAAGCTGTATAAAGTCTGCTCCGCCAAGGTCAGCCTAAGGTTTTTCCTCGCACTAACAATGTAGCCTGATTATACTGGAGAACCAAACAATTTACTCTATATTTTTAAAAAAAAATTAACAGCAGATTTACTGTAGCCTACATTTTAGACGGAATGTGTTGATAATGCATAGATTAAGAATATCTCTCCCCCTTTTTTTGCCAAAAGCAAAAATTCAAGATGAATTTGTAGGCTCTTTCTTCAACATGCTTCCTTAAGACTAGTAAAATTTCCCAGGTGGATGCTGTAAACCATGATTATTTATTGATAGACCACCGTTCTTCATCAGAGAACTCAAAGTGATGCATATTTGGGGTGGGATCAAAATCACAGGCAAGAATCCTACAGTTGATTTCAGATCAAGTTAAGAGCAGTGAGAAGAAAAATAAGGCACAAAATTGGGTCTGCAAGGTTTCCTCTGTCTTTATATTTCAACAGCATCTACATACAGAAGGATCCCACCATCTGGTTGGGATTGGTTCCAAGCTCTGTGTGGATACTGAAAACCACAGATAATAACAAACTCTCTCTCTCCCTGGTTAAAGGGGGAGAAAAAAAATAAAAAATATATTTCCACATGGATTACCAGAACTGGCCACTAGAGGATGCCAGTATTCTTTACTAACAAGTACTGTATATACTCGAATAAAAGCCTAGTTTTTCAGCCCTAATAGTGGGCTGGAAAAAGGAGCCTCCGACTTATATCCGGGTCAATACTTTTAGCCACTGAGGAGTGGCCAGTCCCTGTTGCATTTCCCATCCTAGACTTATACTTGAGTCAATAAATTTTCCCAGTTTGGGGGGGGGTTAAATTAGGGGCCCCGACTTATACTCGGGTCGACTTATACTCGAGTATATACGGTGTTTATAACATTGGTTCCCTCCAGTAGATGGTTCTGGAAATACATGTGAGTTTTTTCTGGATTTTTTCCCCTTTTAATATTGTTAATATTTGCAGACCATGGATAAGTGAAAACATGAATACTGATCCCACAGATATGGGATCATGTTCTATTGTCACCCTTTAAATACATTTTCTTGTTCTGATACTTCATCCAGAAGCCCTTCTGCCTTGCTGGCACCTCAGAACTATGCACTCTCGCCAAACTCCACATTCTAGCAAATATTGCACCATTTTTGATTTCTTGGACCGCATTAAATTGTCTTAGGATGCCTTCACTGGGCATCTTCTTGATCTAAATAATTCCTAGGATCTTCTACTAAATTCCCATTTCATACAATAGAACTAAGAGTTCTTAAGATGCACAGGTGCCTTAGAAACTGGTGAGTCTCCAAAGACCTATGTGAGAAAACTGTTCAACAGCATTTCTAGTCTGGCTTCCATTGCAAAACTTGCTGTTAATCCAGTCAAATTCCAAGGTACTAATATTTGTCAACTTGCTTCACACATTCACTTTAAATATTTCACTGCATTTTTGACAGGTTCTGTTTTTATTAATTATTCTGAACTAGGTTTTCCTAGCATTCATTGTTGGAACATGTTTCTTCCTCACTTCATTGACTTTGCTGAGTAACCTTTTTCAGTCCACCTCTTCTTCCTATGAGGAAGATGTATGTGTTCCTGTATAAGTGGATGTCTGTGAAGATTCTCAGTCATCCAGGTGAGTTTATCTGGAAGTTGAGTCATGGCTACTGGACTTCTTTTTTGAGAGATAGAAACGTTTCGCTGTTCATCCAAACAGCTTCATCGGTCTGAATACAGCTGGTGCAAATCCTGACTCTTATAGGCAGCTTTGACCTCTAGTCACCCTGGCCTTAATAAGGCTCATCAGATGAACAATGGCCTAAATATAAGTGGATGTGCATGCGTGCACACACACGCACACACAAAAATATGGAGAGCAGGATCATACATTCAGTATTGTCAGGAATATGTTGAATTAGTTGAGTTTTAATGGCTTCTTTCATTTATTTATTTGAAAGTGAATATCTGAGCAAAACACACCTGTTGGGATCTTCTGCAGAAATTAGTCTGAACAAAGATGATAGTAAGACATTGGAGAAATTAAGTAATCCAGTAAGAAGATTAACATGTTTTGTTGGCATCATGGACAAAGTAGTCCCTGATCAATAATCCCTCCCATAGCTATTAACTTGAAAAACCTTCCTCCAAAAGGGAATTCTGCCATGAGCATTGCCGCTATAACATTTGCCTTAAAAGAACGCCTTGCCATGTTTACAGAAAGGAAATTGAAAAAGCGAGTTGGCAGCATTCAATTTATTCTAAATCACAAAGGTCTAACTACAATATTGTTCTGATGATTTTTGTGACCAGCGCTGTAACAACAACAACAACAACAACAACAACAACAACAACAACAACAACAA
>JAHTLZ010000237.1:21031527-21049638 GCA_023846285.1 Phrynocephalus versicolor
TTTATCAGATTGCCTTTGACTTAGATCCCAATATTCTACAGGGGTTGACATGATTGCCTTATACACCCCTTCCAACTCTAGGATTCTATATTATATTATATTATAGGTACCACAACACTGTGTTAACAAAGCACAAGGCAATTAAAATTGAAATCAGGCCAAAGTAAATACAACTCAGACATTACTATGCAGTTAAATATTTATGTTTTAATATAAATATATAAAAAGAACATTTCAAAAAAGAAGTGAAAACACTAATACTCGCAAAGCCCACTCCCTCCGCAAAAGCTTAAGTGTGTCTTAAAAAACGGTTTGTGTCTGTCAGCAATGTCTTTGATAATCTCTATAAGTTATGCAACTGGCAATATTTTGCCTGTTTAATATTTTCCTGTTCTACAATAGAAGTGACCTTGGCTTTTCAAAGATGTCCTCATCTTGAAAAGGTCTTTGATGAATTAGCAGCATTCTTTGGTACTTCTGGGAGGCTAGAACCCTGGATAACTCCAAGGTTTAGAATAGCTGGCTGTGGAGGAGCCAGAGGTTGAGAGTTCGGTTACCCAGTGTGCCTCCTGCAAGTAGAGCCAGCCTGTGTAGCCTTGGGCAAAGTTGCACAATCCCAAGATGCCTCCAGAAGAAGGGAAGGGTGAACCACCTCTGAGTATTCCATACCTCAACAACCCTGAAAAGGGTCACCTTAAGTCAGAATTCACTTGACACAGAGCTTGATGGTGGTGGTGGTGGTGGTGGTGGTGGTGATGATGAAAGCCCTAGTCAGGTGCTATATTTTGAATCAAGAGAGGTTCTGAATTACCCTGATTATGTGGGGAAGCACATAAATCCAACCTCTGTGTCCAATCCCTACCCAGGCATTGGTGAGACCTTGACATGAAGAACGCAAAGGATCTGAAGCAGAGACTGTGAGTACTTCTTGCCTGGCTGGGTATCCTGAGACTCCAGACGTGCAAGCACCAAGAGAGCATTGCGATGAATGTGTTCATACTCTTGTTCCGATTTTGGGATTCCACTGGCAAAAGTGCTCAAGTGCTTTCAAAGCGGGAGGGTGCATGAGAGCAGGGCTTATGTGTGCATCCGGTCCCCAACACTCTTCTAGTCTCTACGCGTGCTCATGTGTAATGTCTGAATGCCCTCCAGGTGTTTTGGACCACAGTCCTTTGCCATTGGAAATACAGTCCTTTGCCATTGAAAATACAGGCTTGCAATTCTAGGAGTTGTGGTCCAAAACATCAGGAGGGCTGAAGTTTGGACACACCTGCTTTAGGCTTTCAATCTATGAGGCCTGTAGATCTACATCCACTAAGACATTTTTTATGTTATACCTTTTTAGTTATGATGAATGCACAAAAATCCTACCATACAGTATGTGCATGTTGCTCAGCGCCACACTAGGATGTGCACTTGGTGATGCATAAAACTGTATGAACTTATGCATATTCTCTGATGTATCTCATTTACCATGCATGCTTATGAGCAAGTATGCAATATTCCCCCTCCATGCTGTGAACCCATGTGCATTCACTATGAAGTTGTATGTTCCATGCAGCATCTGCTGTTTATGCATCCCCTGTGCAGCTCTCGTTCACCATGGAACCCATAGACATTAAAAATTACATTTGAAAAATCCTGCAGTCGTCCACATATGCCACTTGCATATATAAATTAAACGTGTTTCATCAGCAACAGCAGAGATGAGAAAATGAATGTTTGACTGTAGCAGTTACAAAGGAGAATCTGACGAACTGCCAATGATGTTCCTGAATAGCTCAGAATCATAATGAATAGATTTGGAAAATATTATGAATTGTTTGTAGTCAGAAAAGAAAAAAGGGTGGTGGTGGGGAATGTGACTGAATCCATTATTTTCTGACTCTCATTATTCATAAAAACTCAATTATCTTTGCTAGAAGATAAGTGATTAATACAGATAAGTTATAGTGATATCCATGACAAGAGGACAATCAAGCGGGGGGAAAAACTTTTCCATGCATGGAAAATAGTATCTCAGCACAAAATGCATACCTTTTTGTTCACCAATAAAAGCCTCTGTGCTCTATCAATGTGGAATGACTGTCCTCAAAATTTACGCAGCAGAAGTAACCATAGCCTCCTTGCTTAAACAGCAGAGATCTATATGTCAAAGCATTCTTCTGCCTGTAGTCCATCTGTATTTCCTTGTATCTGGGTCACTGCCCATGCTAGCCAAGGAATACCAGGAGATGATGTCCAGGGTGCTCCCTTGGGCCAACCTCTGAGCTGGGTTTACATCACTATCCAGTTTACAGTACTCATTCTTACTGCATGCACACTTGTCCATGCAATAACTGGTACATAACAAGACCAGATTGACTGGTACTACAGCAAATTTGGTTCCAATCCAAAATCTCACTTGAAAGCTAACCATTTTTTTTTCATTTGGCCTGCTCCCCTTTTTAGTAATGGCTTATGGGTTGTTATATTGCAGACCTGCACAACAGGTAGACCACGGGCTACTGGTAGCCCACAAAGGGTTCAAATGTAGCCCACCACCATCAATAAAAAAGTGAAGGAATAAGTTCTCTACCCCTCCGTCCCCCATCCCAAGGGCCACCACTGCCCCAGCAAAGTTCTGGGTTTGCCAGCCCACTCTCTCAGCTGAGCAGGGCAGTTCAAGGGACACAGTGCATTGAAATCTGTTCCGTCTAGGACAGATTGATTGGTTTTCAATGCATTCCCATGGGAAACTGCTGCTCCACTTACATTTTTTGTTTTTACTTATGAGTATGTGCTCGGAAAGGATAACATTTGTAAGTGAAGCCCTTAGTGTAGTAGCCCTCAGGCACTTTGGTCCGGAGAAAGTAGACCTCGGCCTGTTCAAAGTTGAACAGCCCTGTTATACTGACTCTTCACACAACATCAGAGGTGCACTCCTGCTTCTTGAGAGGGATATATGTCCACCCCATCCCAATCTTGGATCTTGGCTTTGCCAGTTAAAAGTTTTAGGCTAAATGAAGAAATGCTTGCCAACTAGACAGAGATGTTTGTCGCCATGTTACTGTTGCTATGTGCTGTCAAGTCAAAACCAATTTATAGCAACCTTAAAGGGACTTTCAAGGTATGTGGAATATTTCAAGAGTGGTTTTTTACAAGACATGGAGTTTCCGTGTCTGAGCGGGGATTTGAACCCTGGTCCCGTGTCCTAGTCCACCCCTCTATCCGCTATGCCACGCTGGGTATCTGAGAGAAGCCTTATGTTCTGTGGATCTCATCAGCATGTATTCAGGTACATTTCAGGGAAGAAATGTTTTCTTTGAATAAATCCAAAGAGAAGAAACCTAGGAAATAGACATGGGCACAGAGCAGCGAAATCTTTGTTTCCATTTCCGTTTTTTCGTTTCCGGAAGTAACGGAAACGGTAACGGTAATTAAGCCATTACAACTTGAACTCGAACCGAAAAAAGAAAAATTTGGTCGGGTTTTTTGTTTCCGTTTGTGGCATCGCGGCGATCGCGCGATGCGAAGCACAGAAAAAAGTTTTAAAAAGTTTTTCTAAGAAACCCGACTCCCGGCCGAAAAAGCAGGCGAAAATATGCCTGCCTGAGGCTTTGCCACCTACCAGAGGGGTGGTTTCGGGGGGGGGGTCCCCGGCCTTTCCCCCCTCCTCTCCTCTCCTGGGCTGCTTGCCCCAGGCTGGGGGGGGGTCATCCTCGTCATCTCGCCATGCCATGCGGTGGGGGGTGATCCAAAATGGTGACCACCATTTTTCTTTTGAAATCATGGTCAAAAAACACACCAAATCACCACAGAAACATGTGACATTTATTTATTTTAAATGCCTAAATTTTAATAGTAGCAGCAGTGGGTTTTTTATAGCAATAAAACGTCGCATTTATTTTATTTTATTTTATTTTATTTTATTTTATTTAGACCTGCCCATTTGGGCTGGGCATGGGATGGAACCGTGCAAATTTTTGAACAATTCCACCAATGGCATGGCCAGGTTTTGACTGACACTTGTGGATGTCTCGGACGGCATAAAAAGCCGAGGTACCTTCCAGAAATTGCAGTCGAGTCTTGGACGTGTTTGAGGGAGGACTGTGGCTGCTGCTGGCTATCCGATTGAGGCCTGGGTGGAGGGAGGCTTTAGGCTTTTAAGTTAGGCAGGCAGGGAGGGAATTGATTTTATTGGAAAATAATTTCTTTGATTCCCTGCAGCTTTGTCTGCTGAAGGGAATAGTAGTTTATTCATTATTTGTTCTCTGGCAGTTTGTGAGGATGTTTTTTCTGATATTGGATAAAGGGGGAGGTTCAACTGGGAGTGGGAGGTGTGGATTTATTTTAAAAATATATTATATACTACCATTTATTTTCTATTTTCCCAACTTCAATTTGCTTGCACACACACACATTTGGGGTGCAAGCCAAGAACAGAACCCCTATCCTAAGTGGAGAAAATTTTACAATATTATTTATTTCGTTTACTAATTACTTACTTCATTGTTTGTTTTTAAACTTGTGGTGTTGTGTGTGCACTTGAACACACAGACACATCAGCCTTACAATATTATTGATTCATTATTCTAGCTCATTGTTTGTTTGTTTACATACATACACTTGTTGTGTTCAGAGAGGGGCAAAACGTTTCAGTCTCTCAAGAAATGAAACCCAGTTGCCATGACTCAACTTCCAAATAAACTCACCTGGATGACTGAGAATCTTCACAGACATCTCTACTTACTCCAGAAGTCTGAAAGTCCAGTCCACAAAAATCCACTGACTTTGGCTAACACATGCTTGATAACAATGAACAGAGGAGTGAATACCAGAAACATTATCCTTGTAGCTAGTGAGTCACTCATGTGTTGTAGGTCCACAAAGCAGAAGCAAGTACCATTCAGTCCTTTTTTTGGTCAGACAGTGGTGCAACCAATAAAATGTGGGATTCTTTTTCCTGCCGGGTATTCAGAACAATTCCCTGAGGTTCGAGGCAGATGACGAACTTAGAGAGCAATCAACAACAAAAATCCAGGAGGATTTGGGGAGATTCCAGGAAAGCTGGCACTTTGTCAGTAAGTCCTATGTTATCTATTTAAAATGGAGACTGAACTAACAACAGAGGGCTGAACAGAAGCATTGACTTGATATGAAAGAGACTTGAATTAAGTAACAAAACTCCAGCAGCTCTCAGCAAAACACAAGATGGCAACAGAAACAACAATATTCCTACATAGATACTGTTCTAGACTGTGTTCATACATGCAAAATGGCCTTTCAGTTTTCCCAATAATTTTGGATTGTTTTTTGGGGGGGAGGGGTGTCCGGTAACTCACGTTCTATCTCGCTTCCCCAAGCAAGCTGTATCTATGGCAAATCCTGCAAGCCAGAAACCTGCTACTTTTTAAATTCCACATTTTGTCCCCCATTATTTTTGGTATTGGGTCCTGTGTGATCCCATGGTCCTGGAATATTTCTTTATATGTTGCCATACAACCCCCTCCCCTTTTGGCTGCTGCAAATTTTTCCACCCCAGAACTGAACACAATATTCCAAGTAAGGTCTGATCAATGCAGTGCAGTATTCAAATACAGTATTGTTGTTTTTCTTGGTTTGGACACCACATTTCTATTAACATGGACCAGTTTTCCATTTGCCTATTTTGCCACTTCATTACACTGCTAATGTATGTCTAGAATGTAGAACTGTCTATTTTCCTCTGCTGGCATTTATTGTGAACAATTGAAAAATTTTCCCCTCCTTTGTTTTAA
This sequence comes from Phrynocephalus versicolor, assembly GCA_023846285.1. Classification (NCBI taxonomy): domain Eukaryota; kingdom Metazoa; phylum Chordata; class Lepidosauria; order Squamata; family Agamidae; genus Phrynocephalus; species Phrynocephalus versicolor. The sequence goes on from JAHTLZ010000237.1 coordinate 21,037,287, forward strand.
ATTATCTAAGACCTGGGCCACTACTAACATATCAATAATATTTGCAAATTTGTTATGTGAGTTGTGCTGGTCATTGACTGTATAAATAAAGAACTGAAATTTATTGTGTTTGATTTTTCCTAGTTCTTCAAGCTTCAACACCACCTACCAATTTAGCCCATATTTTCTAATGTGCCCAAGGTACTACAATGGGGTCCCCGGTTGAAAATATTCCTGGAATCACACAATACATCATGATTACAGCATTGACCTCAATTACGAAGCCTCTGTTGTCTTTTAACTGATTAATCCAATGTAACTCATTGCGAAAAAGCTTGTGATGGTGTTTAGTCATTATTGGCTAAATCTTATGCCGTTGCTATGCAAAAGGCATAGCATGCAGTTATTCCAAGCCAGCAGTTAACAGGTCCCCACTGGGATTCTTCAGCATGCACCAAGCCAGGTCAATGGTGGCTTCTATCAGCCATAGTGCTGGGAGGGACCTCTTTGTCTACCCACCCAGTTAGAGTCACGTGTGTGCAGCCTATTGGGCTGCTTGCAGGGCAGATAAGGCCTTGCCACATGGTGAGAGGACTCTTTTTCAATCCAGCCATCTTCCCTCCCTCCCCCCAATAAGAGAATGAGATTAACTGGTCGCATATGGGTCGGATGGGAATTTTTGGCTTCCACTCAGATTGGTCCAGAGTGGCAGTGTGTTTTTGCCCATCCCATTGTCTTTAAGGCTAAGGGGAGCCTTATAACCAGTCACAATTGGCGGGTAGTGCAAGCGGTAAATTTAAGTCAGGTGAATGTTATTGAATAATATACCTTATTGAGCCAGTAGCCCTCAATATGAATTAGGAAATAGATTAGTAAATTAGGAACATTAAGTGTTAGTTATAAATAGTTCAAAGATTAGGAATGAGGGCTGCCCAGACCGCAGGTTTTGGGAGAGCGCTGAACAGGTGGGCAGCACCCTTCTAATAATATTAGGAATTATTAACTGATCTGCTTGCACTACGTTCAGGCCCCCTTGTTTAAGGGACATTTAATTGAGTGAAATCATATCAATAAATTGTGGCCAAATTTTTAATCCCACAAATGTGTCTCGCCTCTTTATTTCCAGGCTGGGTGGACAATGAAGCCCTGAAGGGACTCAATTGCTACGAGGAATGACAGAATGTTACACTTTGTTTTATTACAATGCAGAAGGATTTCAGCCTTAGACCACTATCACACGATAGAAAAATGCAGTTGATATTAAAGTGCACTGCTTCTCCACTACAGGCCACGTGGTATAATATGTGCACTTTGTGTCCCCATGACAGCTGTTTAATGAGCCGCATTTTATGCACCCCCAATGCCGAAAAGTGCATCAAACCGACAGTAGTTTTATGAGCTGCATATTATGTGGCCCCATTGCTGCATAAAACATGCTTTTAGGAGGCTCTCTCTCTGTGTGTGTGTGTGTGTGTGTGCCTGTGTGTGCATGCACGTGCATGTATGTATGTGTGCATGTGTGTTGTGTGTCCAGTACAGGAGCTGAAAGGGATGGCCGGTGTCGCTGTGGTGAAGAGTCTGTGCAGGCTATGGTGGGGCTGGTCTGATCCCCTGTGCCTCCCAGCTACCTGCCTACCCACCGTAAAGTGCTAGACACTCCTCCCCTTTTCCCCATGCCTACCAGGTGAAGGAGCACTATCAGCTGATGGGCACCATGTGCACCCTCAATATTTGCCAGGCGAGACCTGACAATCCAGAGGGTAGTGGCCGTGCAGGGAGGGGGATTATAGCCGGTGAGGTGAAAGGGTCCCGCAGCACGATCCCCCATTCCCGCCCCCACCCGCAGGCAGCTGCTGGACGCGGCGTGCACCCTTCGCATCCACCATGAGCGGGGCAAGCCTAACGTGAGCAGCCGAGTTGTGCTGCTCGCCAGAAGGGGGGATGGAGCCAGAGAAGCTGTGGGAGCCTGTTGAGCCATGGCAGGCCGTGGGGCAATCCCCCGTTCCCAACTCACCCTGCCTGATACCTCAGAAAGGGAAACAGAAAGATTAAGGTGCAGTTCTTCTTGTCCCCATTTTTATTTGGTTAATATCAAGTTCCCCATAAGATGTGTTTCAAATAAGTACTACCCCTCCCCACCGAGCCAGGAACAGGAAAATGTGATGGGTTGCACTTCAGAGGGCGTGGCCAAGGCTTTTATTTTTTTGAACCAGCTCCTCGTGGGGACAAGATTTTTGGATGTGTTTTTAAAGAAATAAAAAGTGATATTTAAGGGTCATGTGAAAGAGGTCTTGGTATTCTTTTCAAAGCACTCACAGACTGACTGTTTCATGACACTCCCGGTCGGGTTAAGCTGACTAGTCACCAGTTGCTGATGAGTGTATGTACTTCCTCTCTTCCTCCTTGTAAAGATGGAGATAAGATACATTGCCTTTAGTCTTCAGATAAATCTCACCTGTTCTTCAAGAGGTTTTGGAGGTTTCTGTGCTTGGTATCTGTCCACCTTAGAAGCATCTTCCTCCTTAGAGGCTCATCTAGGAAAGTTTGATCAGCTCACTCCAATTTCACCGCGCCTTCTCACCTTTCCCCTCCTCCCAGAAAAAATGATCGTTGGCATGTGGTCAATCCTTGCCACAAACAGACTGCAACTGAAATGGCACACTCACCAATAGCTACTGCTTGAATGGGGAAAGGGCGGCAACAAAGCGTATTAAAGTTGTAGTTTGCTTCTATCATACCACTACCAGAAACACTCAATAGAAATATTCCTCTGTTTAGACATGCCATTCTGTTCCAGTATTGTAACTGAGGAGGTGAAAATTCCCCACTGAATGCTTCTTTCAAGGGAACACTAAGTTTGAGTGTGGAGAAAAGATGTGAATATTATGGTAACTTGTTTTCTGTTTCAATGTCACCTCTTCAGCTCAGAGTAAACTGCTAGGTTCTTTCATGTCTGAATTCCACAGTATAACAACAGTTCCATAATGGCCCATCAATACATTTGAACATGTTTAGAGTGGGGCAATTTTTAGTGTTAGAAATATGCCAGAATGTTTGGAGATGTCAAGTTAAGTAAGTTCATTTGTGCCAATCTATTGTCAAGCACCTGACAGAAATCTGTGGGGTACTTTATCTGCCTCTGGGAGAATGAATAATAGAAGAATCAAAACAGATTCCGGAAATTGAATTCCAATGCTAGCATGGACATTTAAAAGAAAATCTAGCTACTTTCTGGAATTGAGAGAGATTTGCAGAAAAAGGCTGTGTGCTCTCAAAATTTACTCTTAAATTCACTTCAAGCAATTACATTGCTTCCTTTGTGGTGCATTCTGGCAACATGAACTATGAGATGCCAAGATGCCTGTTATGTTCACCGTTCCTTTCTTTTACTTATTGTCTTTATCACACACAAGCATCCTTGTGATTGCTCACCAGCAGAGATGGGCATGAATTAAAAAACTTCTTGCAAAATTTGTCAAAAACTCTTGGTTTTTCAATTTGTATTCATACAAATCTCTGTGTGTATATGGGGGGGGGGGCGTCATTACAGTCATGACCAACACTTCATGACTCCATGTCCATGGAATTTTCTTGACAGGAATACTGGAGTGGTTTGCCAGTTCCTACTCCAGGCGCCTACAGCACCTGGTATTCCCTGGTGGTCTCCCATCCAACTACTAACCAGGGCCGACCCTGCTTAGCTTCCGAAATCAGGTGAGATCAGATGTGCTTAGGGCAACTAGGCAGCACCTTACAAATCAATACCACCTGACAAGTACAAATGGATGAAATTTAGTGATTTTGAGTTTGTTGATTCACTGGGCTATAAAATTCTTACCCTGTGCACCTAGCAATACCAACACTGTAGAAAACTTCCCCTGGCTCTCCTCTACAATCCTTCCATGTTTGTTGAAAATTGGATTTCTGGTGTCTGAGTTTTATACCCACAATAAGGGCCCCCACAGGAAAGTTCCCCCAGATACCTAGAGACACCAGAATCACAGAGAAGCTCCCTCTGACTAGTAATAAATAAAATAACTGATACATTATCTCTGATTTTATAAATGGCTCAAATAAGCCTCAGAGGAACACCTCACTAAATTGCAGGGTCAATCTTACTAGAAATAGGATCAGAGGTCAACATTTTTTTGTTGCTGGGACTATAATTTCCAGGAACCCATAGGCAGTATGACCTCTGGCCATTCTTCCATAAGATTTTTGAGATTCTTACCCTGAAGCAAATTAGCTCCATCTCTGAACACAAATGTGGAAGTCCCCCAGGAAGCCTTCTTAGAGACAGAGGACAAACTTTCTCTTCAAGGTAATATCACCATTTCCAAAGCATTTCCAATAGGGATTTTAAAAATGTCTGCATCATAAAGAATTTACTTAAGAGACATAAATAGGTAGAAATGCCATTGTCCAAAAGTGTTGGGTGACATTAAGTTCATGAGAAGGAGCATCTTGAGAAGAAGAAGTCCAACCACAAGCATGGTTTGTACTTTGACACTCAGTTTTCTATCCCATCTATAGAAACCTGGTGAAATGCAGCCTGACTGTCTTAAATTGATTTAAGACCAGATCCTGATAGCCATTCCCCAACACAGGAAGCACCCAGGCCAGATATTCTCCCTGAGCAAAAGTGAATTATTCCATAAATAGGCATTGGTCCCTTATGGACATCCAGACCTTAATCATTGCTGCTTCACTGATGTAATTTGTCTCCTTGCCTTCGTGGCAAGACTGCAGGTTGTGGCTCTGAAATCTGTAGCTGAGTTTTGAATTTTCTGGTAAAATTCCTTTTAATTCCCAATAGACGGTGGAGGCTCACAGTGAATAGCTCCCCCAAGTCTACCTCTTTCTTATTGACTGGAGAACTTAAGACAGCCCTGTTGAAAATAAACAACAATGAACAACTAATCCAGAAAGAAAGTGAGTTAATAGCAAGGTTTATCATGGCAAAACTTTGGCAAGTTGATAGCCAGCCTAAAATAGAAGATTAGTATAAAGAAATGTGGAACATGGGAATCAGTGACAAACTAACCTGAACATATGAAAATAGGAAGTATCTTGCACCAATGATTTTAACCATATTTGGAATCCATTCTTGACATATGCATTTGAGAAAGGAAAAGGCCACACTCCCAGCAAAAAAATCAATTTATTTCTGGAGCAACTGGGGGCAACTACATGATAGGGGTTAAGAAGCAATTTAACAATATTATAAATTGTTATGTGAATAAAGGAATAGTTGCATAAGTAGACTGGAGAAGCTGCTTGGGCGAGGAGCAAAAATCTTTCAATCCCACGAGAAAAGATGTCCAGTTGCCATGAATCAACTCATCGGTAAGTATATGTATTTCTTATTTTTTTTTCCTTCTTTCTTTATCTCTCTCTATTTCTTTTCATTTCATATGTAGGAATGTTATGTGGCACATGTTTTACTTTTACTGTTTGTTAGGTATAATTTTTCTTTAATCATAATTCTCGCCGCCGCCGCTGTCACCGTCGTAATCATCATCATCAAAAAAGTAGCTCAAGATTTGAGCGGGAAGAAGCTCATTCCCAGATAGGGCAGTGGAACGCATTTCTTGCTCCAGCCCTGAGTTCCCTATCCCTGTGATTTACACATTACTGGTCAGAAAACAAGAGCAACGCTCCATCAAGAAATGTTTTCCATGAGGCGAGAGATCAAGCTGTGATTTGTAGCTCAGGTCACATGAAGAATGGGTGCGAGAAGTACCGTTCAGGGACTGAAAAGAAAAGATGGAGAAATCTATCAGGTTTTTGTTTCTCTGTTTCTCAAAATGTCTTCACGCCTGTTCCATCCCATTTAATCCAAGCTCTAAGAGGAATGAGGGGAAGAACTGGACAGGTTTAGCCTTGAGAAAAGAAGACTGATGGGGAAATAGGGGGTGACTTTTCAAATTCTTGAAAGGCTATCCTACAATGGAGGGCAAGGATCTGTTTTCGATGATCCCTGAGTGCAGGACATACATCACTTGTTCCTCCTAATAGGTCAATTTATGGCAAGCAACCTTCCCTCATACATTACTGTTGTTTTGTTGTTGTCTTGTATCAGCATATGGCCATTTTGTCCCCATTCACCCCAATATAGGCAATTTTCTATCCCCTTTTTATTTAAGACAGCTGCTCTGCAAAATTCTCAAAAGTCTGATGAATAACGGCACTTCCAGTCACAAACAATTTGGAAAGTGCGCCTTTCAAAGTTCCTATCCGAGCAAACAAAGCTGAACAGAATTATCTACCATGCCTATGGAGACCATTCCACCCATGCCAGATCACACAGCAGCTGTCTTTGAGCAAGAAGCAACATGTTTGATGCTGAAAGAACGGCTTTGGTTTAGTTATTCTGTGTAAATAAGATTTATCTGCATGTATTGATTTCCGATGGCAATAGTAAAATGGTAGATTAACATTTTTGCAGTCTGGGTGTGTTCCCAAGCAGAGCCAAACAAACAAGGAAGTGAGTGATGGTAAGTTTCTGGGGTGCTTGCAGTTGCAGTAGAGCTACTTTAGAGGCCCATGCGCCAAAGAAGAAAATATTCTTACTAGATACAAAGGTAGTAAAGATGAAAATTGTTGAGGTCCAGAATATTGCACTTGTTAAAATGGAGCCTGAGGGAGCAGATGTAGTTGCTTGTGACACTCGCACCATATTTGTGATCTTGCCAAAGCACATGGAGAGCTACACTTGCAGCAAGCGCAAGCTGGTTACAGTACTAGAAGAGAAGGTCCAGCAGCTAGAGGCCCACATATGTAACCAGCAATAAATCAAGGAGCTTGCACTGTTCCTGGACAGAGCAGACTATCCTAGACAAAGAAGGGACAGGGCACAGTTCTGAGGAAGAAGTCATTTCACTAACTCAGGAGGTAGATGCATTGCAGAATGTGACTCGAAGAAGTAGAAGGGCAAGGGATCGCTCTGAGAGTCTGAAATTGCAGAATAAATTTGAAGCTTATCAGACCTCATGAGGAATGCACAGTGTAACAACTGGTTCCACCTGAGGATCTCTCCCTCATCACACTTGATGAGATACAGGAAAACAAACAACAGGAAGAAACTGAAGACCTCTGCCTTAATATAGTTAATGAGGTGCATGTAGATGAACAGGCTGCAGGAGAGAGGCTCCTAGTACTAGGTGATTCAATTATTAGAATTTCAGAGGAATGGATTTGTGATGTGCACGATAACCATATGGTGACTTGCCTGTCAGGGGCAAAGGTTGCAGACATCACAAGAAATCTAGATAGTTTGTTAGACAGAACTGGAAAGGAGCCAGGTCATGGTACACATTGGTACCAATAATGTTGGGAAGGCAAAGCGGTCAGTCCTGGAAGCCAAATTCAAGTTGTTAGGAAGAAAATTGAATTGACTTCCAAGGTAGCATTTTCAGAAGTGCTGCCTGTTCCTTGTGTAGGGCCCACCAGGCAGGCAGAGCTCAGAAGCCTCAATGTGTGGATGATGTGATGGTGTCATGAGGAAGGCTTCAGATTTGTCAGGAACTTGAAAACATTTTGGGACAAGCCAAACCTGTTCAGGAGGGACAGATTGCACTTGAACTATGATGGGACCAGATTGCTGGCACTCAACCTCAAAAAGGCTGCAGGGCAGCTTTTGAACTGATAACTGGGGGAAAGCCGACCAGAGCTGGGCAACATCCGGTTCAGGAAAGTGTGTACTTGAGTACTCTGAAGTGATGCAGGGGGCATTTTTCACTTTCTAAACTGATCTGATGCAAAGCCAAGAAGACCAAAGCAGCACTTAGTTTGAATCAGCACTCTCCAAAGTGCTGACTATGGTTTTGGTGGTTTGGTTAAAATAACAGAATTTACAACAACAGCATCAGCAACAGCAACACTTGCTCACAAAAGGAAAGTAATAGTTTCAAACAAGACCAAAGCAAGTAAAGCAAACTGACAGGCCTAGCAGTAATAGAATAGAAGCAGTAATTATTTTTATTTCTCTCGGAAACCCTCATCATGGAGCACCTACGAGAGCTGAGATCAACCAGATTTTATCTATTTCAAGCCTTGACCAGGCAAAGGCAGGGTACTGATTTGTTAGAGATTGTCATTTCAATTGGTCAATAGGATAGCTGTGTGGTCAAATATTTCTTTTCTTTTTCTTTAGGCATCTGTAGTAGAGATGGGCACGAAATGATTTTTTTTCCATTTTGTTATTCGTTATTCATTTTGTTATGTGACAAAACAAATAATGACCCTAGGGGCAAATTTAACACGAAACTAACCGAACCGAACCGAGAAAAAGTGGTTAGGTTAGGTTCGTTTCGTTAATGGAATGGGGCAAGATGTCTCCTACCTGGTGCTGGTCTGGAGGTCCGGTCTTCCTGGCTTCTGGGATGGCGACCAGGAAAAAAAAGTCGACAGCCGCGCTACAGCTGTAGCGTGGCCATGTGGTCGGCAGTAAAAAAATAAAATAAAAAGAAAATAAAAGAAATAAAAGAATAAAAAGGAGCGCCGATGATGCACCAAGGATGGCCTGGTCGGCACCCTAAAATAATAATAATAATAATAATAATAATAATAATAATAATAATAATAATAATAATAATAATAATAATAATAATATTTTTTTAAAAAAACAGTGCCAACCGGACCCAAGGGGCGTGTGGTTGGTGCTGAAAGAAAAGAAACCTGAACCCAGAAGTTGGGGGGGGGGAATAAAATAAATAAAAATAAAAATAAAAAGGGAGCACCGACCGGACCCCAAGGGTGGCCTGGTCAGTACCCTAAAATAAAAAAAATAATAAAATAAAATAAAATAAACCAGCACCAACTGGGCTACAGGGGCTGCGTGGTCGGTGCTGAAAGAAAAAAAATAGTCCCCGCGCTAAAGCTGTAGTGCGGGGCCTGAACCCAGAAGTGGGGGCAGGAAATAAAAATAGAAATATATAAATAAAAAGGGAGAGCTGTCCGGTACCCAAGAGTGGCCTGGTCGGCACCCTAAAATAAAAAATTAAATTAAATTAAATTAAAGAAACAGCACCAGATGTAAAATAAAAAATTAAATTAAATTAAATTAAAGAAACAGCACCAACCAGGCCCCAGGGGCAGGCGGTGTTGAAAGAGAAAAAAAAACCAAAAGCCCCGTGCTACAGCTGTAGCATGGGGCAAACCAGGAAGTGAAAAAATAAAATAAAATAAAATAAAAATTTTAAAACAATTAAAAAGGAATGCCAACTGGGCCCTAAGGGTGGCCTCGTCGACTCGGCACCCTAAAATAAAGGGGGGGGATTAAGAATCCAGTGTCGACCGGGCCCCAGGGCCCGCACAGTGGGCACTGGGAAAAAAGGGGTAAAATGAATAATGAAACAATGAAACAATGAAATGAATTTTCCGCAAAAAATGCGAAAAATGAAACAAAACGAACCGACCTCCTTAACGAAACGAAATGAAATGAAACGGCATTTTTTCGATTTGTGCCCATCTCTAATCTGTAGATCTAATGTTGCAGGATACCTCAGAATTTGATTGATCCAGTGCCTCTGTGTCCACCATAGATGGCTGCAGTAGATCACATTATCATTAGGGATAGTACTAAAGAAGAGTACAAGCCCAATTATGAACCAGAAAAATGGATGAATGAGGTTGGTTTATGATTAAGTTTACAAAGCCAGAATATCCAAAAGAGGTTAGGCTTTTTCAGCCATGGCACCATCTCTTTGGACTTGGACCCCACCAGAAATACACCTGGATGTCTCCCTCCTTGGTTTTAAGAGGCTGCTTATGATATTTTAAAGAAGCCTTTTAAATCAACCTCTTTGGAATTCCTCCACCTCCGTTCTGCCACTTGGTGTTTTTAGCACCAACAGAAAATTTGTCTATTTGCTGGGAATGTGCCCTATTAGTATGCTGCTATAGATATAAGATATATAGATATAAGAGCTGCCTAGATTCCCTAAGCACATCCAATCTCACCTGATCTCGGAAGCTAAGCAGGGTCGGCCCTGGTTAGTACTTGGATGGGAGACCACCAGGGAATACCAGGTGCTGTAGGCGCCTGGAGTAGGAACTGGCAAACTATTCCAGTATCCCTACCAAGGAAACTCCATGGACATGGAGTCACGAAGAGTCAGTCATGACTGTATGATGCAACAACAAATAGATATTTTGCTCTTTTTACATAAAAAAAAAACTGCCCATAACAGGACTATGCATTAAAGTGGTGGGATATAACCCCAGATGCCACCCTATCTCTCATGCACACTCACTGGTGCAAAGTGTAAACACTGACAATCTCCCTTTGTTATGTGTCATTTGAGCTGCTGATCGAAAAAGTCATAAGACCCTGTTTGTTTCTTCTTCTTCTTCTTTCTACTGACAATGCAATTTGTAATTTGACTTGATAACAGAGTAATTGGTTCCAAATACTTGCCACGGTTGTAGATGAGTCACATCCTATTTCACTCCCAATGTGAAGGACAAAGCAGTCATTTCTTCCTGGCATTCAATCTACCAGTTCAGCAAGCATTTCCATCTCATTACTGTATAGGTTAGTTATTAAATAAAGCCTGTTTAGCAAACACAATGGGAAAGAGGCATTTGTGGCTATAGCAGAAAGGGGAAGAAAAGAATTTCGAGCTCCTTAGCAATTCGTTCATGTCTTTGTGTAGCCCCCAATTCCATTCCCATGGGCAGCAGATGTAACTCCTGAGAGAAGATGATTTAAAATATGTAGAGGAGACAAATCCAAGAATGAACTATGACTAGAAAAGCATAGATTAGTGTACAGCGCATTAGAGCTGAGCCAATAATTCACAGTAAATAACTGACTCAGTGAATTTAGTCTCATTTAATGCTCGTGTCTGTGAGGAGAATGTGATTGCCTCAGATTCATTTGCTATCCTAAATAACATGAACCGTGTTTGGAGCGAAATGTTTGCCTCTGTGCGTGTGTGAGTTGCTGATTATTTAAATTGTCACAATTCATTCTGTGCTTATAGTTACATGCACAGTTTGGATAGTAGGCAATTATAGGAAGCAGGTAATTACAGCAAAAATTCCCTCCCTCCCTTCCCCCGGTAATTAGCTATCATTCCATTTTATTTATTTATTTTTAAAAATCATTCTTTCCCACCAATTTCATAAAAGTAACTAGACTAGTTACTCTTTAGTGACTTTTCAAAAAAAAAATCAAATATTTCTTCCATAAAAATACTACGGAATATAGATTCACCTCATTGTTACCTCAACATCCACAAAAGAGTCGAAGGAAAGGCATCAGCCAACACTTGAACCATGTGATGTGCCTCCTGTATAATTTTGGTATGTATACTCCCATAATTATAAAAATATCTCCAAAGGCTTCCATTATGCCATGAAAAGAGTGAAGTAAATAGCTTAATGTCATGTAATCATACCTTCATCGTGGGGAAAAGGAACTATGGCACAAGTAACTTGTCGTTTGTAATAACTGAGCAGAAGCAATTAAACAGGGATGATAAAGTGGAGCATTTTGTGTATGTGTTGTAGAACAGACATCACATTGAACTTATGTCTTTTAGTTTAAGGCTAATTGTAGTTCCGAGGTGTTTTGAGCTGTATGGTTGTGTGTTTTTGACCAAAGTTGTATGATCTGCTTTAATCACATGGTCTAGGGTAGGTATTCTGAACCTTGGGAGACCTAGGTATTCTCGGACTGCAACTCACAGAAACCCTGGCCAGTTAATGGTGAAAGTTAATGGTGAAAGCTTCTGGGAGTTGCGGTCCAAGAACAAGTGGGTTACCCAAATCTGAGAACCACTTGTCTAGGGGAAAGGGCCACTTTTGTGAGTCACTGATAGTTTGTATTCAGCTTCACAGCCCCACAGCTCTAAAATTGTCCCCATTCCCTGCAAGCTTGTGAGGAGGAATCAGAGGTGTAGCTAGGGTTTTCAGCACCCAGAGACAAAGTCAGTTTTCGCACCCCCAAGGGATGGAGAGGTGCTAAGGTGCCATGTAGAAGGTGGCAGTGGTGGCTGGGAAGCCCTCCATACCAGCCCTGGCAGGTCACCTGCAACACGCTTTCCCATGGTTCATGGGCGAGGAGCTGTTTGACACCCAATTTGGTGCCCCCAGATGCTGTGCCTGGGGACAGATGCCCCCCCCCACCCACCCATAGCTACGCTACTGCTTAGAATGCTACATCATTGCCTACCCATGACAAAGAGACAAGAATAGTGAAGGAACTGATGCAACGATCTGCAATATCCATGGCATACTTGTCTTCTTGTTTAAGGGTATAGGGAAGTATTGTGTACATCAACTGTAAGCTTGTTGCCTTCTTCTTCTTCTTTTAAAATTTATTATTATTATTATTATTATTATTATTATTATTATTATTATTATT
>JAHTLZ010000237.1:21053885-21065729 GCA_023846285.1 Phrynocephalus versicolor
ACACACACACACACACACACACACACACACACACACACACACACACAGAGAGAGAGAGAGAGAGAGAGAGAGAGAGAGAGAGATGATAAGGATATCTATAGGAAGTTTCTGCTAATTAGAAAGTGCTTATATGTTTGGCTTTGCTCAAGTTGCTAATTATAGGGCTCACATTATAACTTCAGTATTCCTCCTGGCCATCCAGTTTTATGACAACAAGCCATTCAATCTGGTTCCATTCTTCAGAAACCATCACTAGACATTTTCTATATATGGAGCAATCTGATTGCAGTCACTTCTCTAGTTATACTCCTTGTACATCAGGAAGATTTTTAAAAGTTGCACTTTCCATTGTGCTTGAGTAATAAGCATTTGATTCCTTTCCCTTTGTATGCTTCCAATACATCCTCCAAGACTTTGTACAGTGGTATTGAAATTAGATGGCTTTAGATCTCCTTGAAGGATTGAACCCAAGACTGTGGAACTGATGCCACAATATATATTTCTGTATTTCTTCAATTTGTACAACCACCATTCATGCAAAAGCACTACCAAATATAAATGATTTACATAATATTGAACCTGAGCAGGTGGACAGTAAGTCCTCCCCTCATAATAGTGGACTACAGTAGTGCTTCTATTTACGAGCTCAATTTGTTTTAAATGCATGCTCATAAGTCGAATAACTTGTAAGAAGAGCAGCTGTATCTAAAAATTTAAAAATAAAAAATAAAAAAATGTAAGTAGAGTAGACCGCATCTAAAATTTGTAAGGCAGCAGTTAAAATGCCAACGGTTTGCCGCACTTAAGTTGGATTGCTCACATGCAGAGCCGCTCGTAAGTAGAGGTACCACTGTATCTTAGTCTGCAACCAGTGCATGACCCATTGCTGCCACCTTGATTTTTAGTTCTGTTGCCTTCTTATCATATATTTCTTTATTTTAAATATTTGGATTGGGTGGGATTTGGCTGTTATTGTTGTTTTGTTTGTTTTGTTGTTTTATTGTTTTTTGTTTTTTTGAAAATCAATCAAAGTAGTGTCAAGGCCACTATATGTGTGGTACAAACAAACAAACAAACAAACAAACAAACAAACACACACAAACAAACACACACAAACACACAAACAAACAAACAAACAAACAAACAAACAAACAAACAAACAAACAAACAAACAAACAAACAAACAAACAAACAAACAAACAAACAAACAAACAAACAAACAAACAGCATTCAGAGTTTGTGCAAGTACAGTGGTATCTCGGATAACAAATGCCCCTGATAATGAATTTTTTGGATAACGAATTGCAATTTCCGGGTATAGGGCTGCCTCAGGTAACAAATTTTCCCTATGGCCTGCCTTGGATAACAAATCACAATTTCTAGCTATAGGTCTGCCTCAGATAATGAACTTTCTCTATGGGCTGCCTCACTTAACAAATTTCCAGCATGCATCGGTAAAAAAGAGTTATCCCAGGCTGCATCACATATGTGCCTTTATAAAGAGTTCTGAGCAAAAAAACAGGTGTCTGTGTCATTTTCCTATGGGAAACCGTGTTTCGGATAATGATTTTTTTCGGATAACAAATTGCCTCAAAGAACGAATTAAGAGAAATGTCATTATAAGGAGATACACCTTACCTGCTCCTCTTTGTTTTACATTAAAAAATTATGACACAGCTTATTGAAATTATACATGCAATATTTAATAGCAAGCATTCAAACTGTTACCTGTACGTAAGTGTGAAAGAATCAATGCACCTAATCCATTTATGCAGGGACAATAACTAGTTAAGGGGAACAGGTCTGGGACTGAATAAGAGAGTTACAAATTGCAACTGACTCCTGGCAAATCGGCGAAAGTTGCCAGTAACAATTGATTCTAATAGAGGTAAGTGAAATATCAAGGCACCATCTTCAACGCTGTAGAATTTTATTAGTCAAGAGATCCATTTCCTAATTACTATCCTCTTAACTTGCTTATCTGACCTTAAAGGCGTCGTGGAGAAGGTCATCAATAAAGACTACCCTTGGAAAAGGAGTTAGTAGTTTGACATAAACAGATGGTTCTGCTGAAACAGCGGCAGTGTCCCTGTCTTGGGGGTAAGCGTCTCCTAACCCTCCCTTGCATATTCATCATGAGAGTGCAGATGCTTAACTCATGCAGCGTTGATGCATTTAGCACCGCCATGGATCATACCACAATCACGCAGAGAATAAAATAACTAGAAACACGGGAAGGCGCAGCAGCGTTGGCTTAAAATGGTGTCCAAATGTGCGCATCCATGTGGGGAAATCAAAATATGGTGCGGTAGAATCTCAAAATTAAAATAGCCATGCTGAGACGTAATTAATTAAGATAATAGCAGGGGGGGTGATGATTCTATTATTTCCCACACCGGAGGAAACAAACACAAAATGAAGAATTCATCATCCCTCACTGTAACGAAGAGTAAATAATTATTTGTTACAACAAATAATCTGTTATAGATGGTGATGCGGCTTGTTGTGCTTTCTTACGTAGTTTTGCCATCACCGTGCATGAGAGCAAAGCTTATATTCAGCTCAGCCTCATAGCGAAGAGGCATCTGCCATGGGGTTCTCTCACTACGGCAAAGCAAGAAAGGGTAAACAAAATATGATCTTCAAAAATAGAAATAAATTAATGAAACTCAGTAGAACAAGGGAAAACAAGCTTCAGTGGCAAAAAAAAGGAAACATGTTTTAAATCCCATGCAATTCCCCCACCCGATTGGGTGCATTGGGGGGGAGTTGAATGGCATGGGGTTTGTAAAGCGATTTCCCATTGCTTTAAAAAGCAATGCAGTTGCTTCAATGCATTCCTATGGGAAAACGAAAAACAAAAATGGAACAAAGTGAAAATTTTCGTCTTGTTCAATTTCATTTTTCTTTGAAGGGGCAGTTCGTTTTTCATTTTGTTAGGTAACAAAATGAAAAATGAAAAACAAAATAAAAATTCATTTTGTGCCCAACTCTAATATTAAATACCACTCAATTAAGCCCACTGAATGAATGGGAATTTAATAAATCAACCTGATTAATTTCCATTGATTCAGATGTATTGATTTTATCTATGAAATACTATGCTGAAGTAATATATGTGTAAAGGCCTGAATAGGTTACAGTAGATGAAGTTGTACACACATATTAGATACTACAGAAGAGAGGTAGTTTGAGAGGGATTAGGGAAGCTATTCATGTGTGTATTGAAAACCCCTCTCTCAACAGAGGTGGTGGACTCAGACACAATCTGTCTGCTACTTATCAAGTGGTACTTTCACCAATCGCCAGACAAATCAGAAGCACTTCACACTTCCACCAGCAATGCCATAGCTAACAACTCATACTTAATGGGTGTTGGGAAAGGTGGCATAGGTGGTACTTTCACACACCCTCAGCCTTTGTCCACCTAACGAGTCTATTCAGCTCATAGGTCCACCTATGAACCTATTCAGGCTATTGTCCACCTATTCATGCCTTTGTCCAATTTACGAGCCTATTCTGACCAGGAGAATGTGAAATCGTTTCATCTTGGTGCCATTTTCTCACCCATACTTAATGGGTGTTGGGAAAGATTGCATAGGTAGGACTTTCAGCACCTTAGGCCATTGCCCACCTAACAAGCCTGTTCAGGCCATGGTCCAAATTATAGGCTTATTCAGACCACGGTGATTTGAAATGAAGGTGAACTATAAAATGAAGGACTCACCACTAACTTTCCTCAGACTGATGAAGCTGCTTGGATGAGTAGTGAAACCTTTCATTCTCTTAAGAAAAGAAGTTCAGTTGCCATGACTCAACTTCCAGATATGCTGAAGTAAGTGGCAATTAAAGTAGGCCCATTTGAATCTATGCAATTAATGGAGTTGACTTATCAAATCCCTATTGATTTAATGGTCCTACTCTATTCTGATTTACTGCCATCAGCAACAGGTTTTTGGCCACCCTAAGCATGTACAATGCCAGAAAGAAGTAACTAAAGCAGATTAGACTTACCATATTATTAAGCTCTGTTGGTTTTATATCAACTGAATCCACAATCATGATATTTTTACAAACATTTGGGTTATCTCAGATTTGAGGTATCAGAATTGATATTTTGCTTTCTATTTCAGTCTGGGAGAGAAGGCAGGAGCCTGACATACCAACTGTGCCCACACCTGAAATTAAAAAAAAATGAAATATTTACATTGGGTTAAGTAGGATCAACACATCATTTCTAATTAACAAAGGAGATCTGCAAGAAATAAACCCTGCAGCAAATGTCAAGGCTAAGAGCTGACTTGCATTGTCTGTCTTCACTCAAGTAGCGGAAGCCTACTGCAGCCAGAATCTGTGGCCAATATTACCCAGCCTACATCCATCACATGGCTCCCAGAGTTCAGCATGGATGTGGAGGGAAGCCATCTTGAATCAGCCCTTCAAGATCTTGAGTATGTGGTCTAGGAAATCCCACCCGGTTGGGGGTGGGGAGTCTTATTCCTGATCCCTTCAGTTCCAACTAGAGATGACCATTTTGTTTCAGAAGGGGTCCAGTTCCGAAATGAAACATAGCAGCACAGCTGCCATTCAGAACTAGGACCCAGCCTCCAGAACAAAATCAGCCACTGACTTACTTTGGGTTGTGCGGGAAAAAACTCCAATCAGGAAGCAGCCTCTGACACGTCATCTTTCATTCTCCCTGGTGCTGGCCAATCAGGAGCTGTGCAAGGACATGCATCATCCCACCTCCCTGTCCGATTGGCCAGCGCCAGGGAGAAGAAAAGACGGGTCAGAGGTTGCATCACTGCCCTGTTACCTCTCTACCTGGTCCTGCCACCATCGCCTCTTCCTTCTCCGCTGCTGGCATCTTCAGAGACAAAAGCCTGGCTTCTCTTCCCTTCCCAACCTGTTACATGGTATTTTTCCCCCTTCAGTTTTTAGTTCAATTTGTGCCCATCTCTACTTCCGAGGCCACAAGTGTAAATTTAGAATTCTGTTTCATTCCAAGACATTTGAAGGGTATCTGATGGGGCAAAGTGGTCTTGCAAGTGTGTTTAGGGAAGGGCTTCTCCTTTAAAATGAGTATCTCTTCGGTGTCCTTTGCAGAGAAGAAACAGAGCAGATCACTCGATTTGAAAGTCTTTACTGAAATAATGCCCATGAAGCTGCACCTTGCCCCCGTGTATTAACAACATAAAATAACATTCTTCTTGAGAAAATAAAACTCAATAAGAAAAGGACAAGCCCAACAAAATGGTACACATATTTATAACCACACAACCAGGCTTCTGGCATAATGTGCTACAGTTTCACAAACAATCAATACAAATTATTGGATCTAAAATTACTTTTTGATTACTACTGTGAAAATACAAGCTGTTTGGGCCATTCCTCACATTATTGATTTTACTTTGAGGTGCAGCGTTGTGTGTGTGTGTGTGTGTGTGTGTGTATGATTGCGTGTGCGTGTGTGCACCAACTTCTATTGCATTTTTAAAACACTCGGTGACATGTTTTACGTCTCCTCTCCATTCTAATGTGGAACACTAGCACAATAGACCAAGAATCCAAGGAGAGAGTTTTAAGGGCCGTGGCAGTTCAGTCTGTAGTTACTTTGTGAACTTTGCTCAGTGCATTAATGATCTATATTTAAAACAACAATAACAACAGCCTCAAATGTTCAGAGGCAGGCTATAGTTTGTGAGCTACAAGGATATTATAACAATAATCTCTTAACTTGTTCGTACATTTTGCGTATTAACCTTTACCAGTGAGTGGCAGCTCCTATTGTGGGGCACTTGTATTTCCTGTTGGTTCCCATGGCAATGATAGAGTCAGCTACCCTGGAAAGGCCCCAGTTGTCAAGGCTGGAAGTGGGCAGCTCATTTTTTTTCATTGTTGAGTTGTGTCAAAATGTACAGTATTCTTGTGCCTAATATTGGAAGGGGGGGGGAAATACCGGAGCTTTTAAAAAGAAAGACACAGCCTAAACATATCTGATAACAGGGATAGTTCTGCCATTAGGCAGGGTGGAGTGGTCATCTCAGTTGACGGAAGTGTGAGATTGTAGAACAGAGCTATATGAGACCTGTGTGTTGCAGCTGGGGAAGGAACAGAGAAGTAAGGGTCAACGGATAGCCTTGTACCCTTCTCTACCTGGTATGTAAGACTGATGGACACATTTCACCTCAGGCAGCACAACATTGTGGAGTAGCCTTGGGGACACATGTTGCTAGTTTGAAAGCTTAAGCATCACAGTGTAGCCACATACACCTTTGTGTCATGTGACCACTTACCGTACCTAATAGGTGATCAGGATGCCCTATGCAGAGGGTCATACATGTAAAAAGGTACATTTACTGTCATTACTCCATCTTAATAGACATTGTGTGAGACCTACCAGCCCTATCCAGGTTGCTAGACGCCCCCGGCCCGCCCATCCCCGTATTCCTCGATCCATGAAGTGTTGAGAGGAAGGGTGGAAGAGATGGCTTGTGGTGGTTTGGGGCCCCAGGGGTATGTGATTGTGATGGTCCTTGTGTTTTTTTGGTGGGAAACTCAGCTTTTCTCTAACCAGCAGAGGGTGACCAGGCTCACTTCCTGTTGAATGAACACAATAAAAGGGGAAGGTGGCCGGAGCATCAGTGGAGCTCTTTAGACAAGGAAGCACAAGGCCTGCCTGAGGATGCCCATGGAATGACATCAGTGGCAAGTTGGACAAGGAGAGGGAACCAGGGAGGTGAGAAAGAGATGGCGGGCGAAGGGAGTGGCTGTCAGATGCTAACCCGTTGGTTATTGAAAGAAGGTAAATGCTACGTGTCGTTTTGAGAACTAGCCGTAAGACCCTACAACAAATCAGAGTAAGAATATTCAAAGTGTCCATGCACATTGTTACAAAACCCACATTACTTTACATTGATTTTAAACACATTGGAGCTGGAGTTGATTCAGATTAGTGGTATAATTGTGCCCTCAGTTAATAACACTAGATCCTGGTGATATGTGAACCTTGCCACCCTGCCATTTCAACAATAAGCTAGGATTATTAATTTTATTTTTCTGTTTGTCCTCCCAAACCAAGATCTGCATTGCCGAGCCTATGTTTCTAAGTAAACTAAATCAAAACAGATGGTATTTTTACCACCACCACTGTCCTATCACTAATTCAATCAAACAGGAAGGAGATAATATTATGAGGGAGAAAGCAAGGGAAAACAAGAAATAATTTTTTGTTTGGGTGGCTGAGTAAAAAAAGAAAAAGAAAAAAAGGTGCCCGCTTGCCCAGCTATTTCTAACTCCCCAAAGCTCAGAATAGGGGTAAAGGAGACCAAAACAATAGAATCATAAATAGAATTCTCTACCCCCCCCCATCATTTTTGTAAGACTTTTAAGCATTGTAATGCAGCATATATGTAAATGCTAAGGAAAATTAATATAAACATTAAAAACAACTTATTTTGTGGTGGTTTTTCACTAATATTCTTACCTCTGTGCTATGCACACTTACTGGAAGAATAACCTGCACTAAAACCAGTGGCACTGTCAAACAGATATATAAAAATGATTGTGCTTTGTTCGTGTCTCCGTACAGTTTCTGTGTGTCTAGTAATACAGAACGCTTTTGGTTGTGGTTTGCTTTTTAAAATAAAGTTTGCTGTTTGGTTACATTCTTGGATGCTTAAAATATGATGCGTTGACCTTCTTTGTTCATGTCTGAAGTAGAGATGGGCACGACTCAGCGAAATTTTCATTTTTGTTTTCGTTTTTTCGTTTCGTTTCATAACGAAAATGAAAACGAAAAATTTTTCAGAAGCAAAACGGCAACGGAAACTAAACAAAAAATTTTGCCGTGTTTTTCGTTTTCGTTATGGCAGACACGTTGCATTGAAAAGAATGCTAACGAAACGAAAAAAATTTTGTTTTCATTTTTGTTTTTTCGTTTTGTTTTGTAAGGAAAACGAAAACAAAAAATGTGCAAAAAAACCCAAAAAACAAAAACGAACCGAAATGGGCCCCTAAACGACAAACGACAAACGAAAAATCATTTTTTTGAGTCATGCCCATCTCTAGTCTGAAGCACCAGCATACAATTGATCAATAAATCAGATTTTTAGTTTTATTTATTTATTTATTTATTTATTTATTTATTTATTTATTTATTTTCCTAAAAATAGGCAACATCAAGAGCCTTTGGGGCAGTTTGAATCTTCCATATTGGAAAGAGAGAGAGAGAGAGAGAGATTCGTGTTCATTTGGGGTTCCAAAACTGTGGGCTGGAGTTACTATTATACAGTGAGTAGAAGGACCAGTTCACCACCGGATTATGCTCCTAATTCTGCTCAAAGCTTTGTTTGCTAGAAATTATAGATGCCTAAGCACACCCGATCTCACCTGATTTTGACTATAACCACACAACAACAATGATGCAAAGCACCTGTGCTTTGTCTTCCCTGCTGGTGTTGATTCCTCGTGTAGTTTTTCTCCACCCAAGCAAAGCTTCTTTTTGTCCATACAGGCTGGTTACCTCCTGCTGCATCCCAGTTCCACAACCTTGACTGCTCAGGGCAACCATATATTTAATGAAATCAGCTAATAAATCTCAAATTCTCTTTGAGTAAGCAGTCCTCCTGCAGACTCAGCTCTCTGTCCCTTGACTTTACTAGAGTCCAAATAAGATTTGTACTTCGACAGGGTAAGCATTTACTTTATCAGAAAGCATATTAGCGTGGGCATGTCTCAGCATAATGTGTACCAAATCAGAGGGTATGACTAATTTGTTCTGCTATTAAGTGGATGATAAAATGATTTAGACACATATAAATATATATATATATGGGGCATCCGGCACTTTAGCAATTGCATGTTGTGTATCTCACCCTAAGACTGTCAAAATGGGAGAGAGACTTTTAAAATGTTTTCAATGCCATTTACAGGAAAGACAGTGCTCTGCCCAGAACTTAGAAACATTTACCTTAGGCAAGAAAAGCTGATGGGAAAATAAACAGTCTCTTACAGCAGCCTGCAACAGTTCAGAGACATAAACTAGCATGGACCATGAGATGGTGCAAAAATCTGATATCCTTCTCTAGATCATGCTGAAAGCAGAATAACGGGGAGGTATTGCTACATTGGGGCAGTACCGTGTTTCCCTGAAAATAAGACACTGTCTTATATTTATTTTTTCTCCAAAAAGATACACTAGGGCTTATTTTTGGGGAAACAGGAACTGCAAGCAAACATGCTACAAAGTACGGTAACTTTGGTGGCCCAAGCGAAGGGGGGGAAGGACCATGGATGGAAAGGGAGGGGCAACATGCACTCTGTGTGTGTCTGTCTGTCTCTCTCTCTCTCTCTCTCTGTGTGTGTGTGTGTAGGCACAGCCATGCGCATCACTAAGTCTTATTATTGGGGTAGGGCTTATATTTAACAAATGCATAGAAATACTGCTAGGGCTTATTTTGGGGGAAGGTCTTATTTTCGAGAAACGGTAACAACAAAAGAGACACGCCATGCCTTAAACAGACTGATCAAAGGCAAGCACAGCTGCTTGGAAAGAGATGAGGTTCTATCGTGTCACTGGACCAACATCCCATGGTGCACAAGAGTACCATTTAGCAATATTTTCTAGGAAAGGGAATGAGGCAAGCAGCATGGGCAGAGAAATAGATGTACCGTCCAATACTGAATGGGATGGCATGTAGCTGCCATTCAGAGCCAGCCCCATCATTATTAGGCAAAAATGATGGGGTTGCCTCAGGCACCAAGAGGTTGGGATGACAGTGGCCAATTTTTTATTTATTTGTTGTAGCCTCTGAATAGAACTGGGAGTCCCAGTTACAGGTGACCCATTGAATCATTTGGATTTATACAGGAGTTGACCCATCATTTACCAGTTTGTTCAATGGGCTTCCTTGTAGGGTTACCAGTTGCTCGTGGAGGTGCTAGTCAGTATGATGAATAAAATCTTTTAAGACAGGGGTGTGCTAATATTTTCCAAATATGCCTAGTTTCAGATTATTATAATTTCTGTGCAATGAGGACAAGTAAGTCCTAGGTTGCAAACTGGTCCAGATGCATTTCTTTCTTCAGGAGGTGCTGTTATTGTCACAAGAAGAAGAAAGAAGTTTCACTTTTTTTTGCATGTGGGTGGGTGTGTTTGGTTCTGTTCTGTCCTCTTCACTAGGCCTCAAAGCACTGGAAGAAAATACTGAGCAACAAAAATGATTCTGATTAAATTTCAAGCCCATTCATTGAAACTTAGTCCCACTGCCTTCTATACATTTCCCCCGGCTTCAATTATTTTTACGATAATAAGGTTTTTATATTATTTTTATTTAATAATACTGTGGAGAGGAATTATAAATTGTTAATTCTGGATTTGTAAAATTGTTTTGTAGAGGTTTGTTCCACATAAACTAGTAAACAGTTCAGGAGATTGTTACTCCATTTGTTACTTACAATTATAAATAAATATTATTTAAAAAGTAAATTCTGTTTGTAATAATTGTTTGGATACACTATACTTTAATATGCTAGTTGTGGTTATTTTATGCCAGATCAAAATGTCCATAGTCATATATTATGTCCATAGTCATATATTATGTTCATAACGTAACAGAATGACTTTCAAGCTGTAAAGGGGGGTGGGGAGTGCCAATGTAGCATTTTTTTCAATTTTTCCAAAAATTTTCATTTTTCCCCTGGAAAAAAAAATCCGGAAATTTTACATTAGGTTCAAGTCTTTCTTATTCTTCCAGTTTTACTGCCAGTGAAAGGAAAAGCACTTTTTGAGATTGCTCTGCCTTGTGTGCTTAAAATAGCATGCCTGGCTTAGATAAATGTCTGCCCTGATGTAGGGGAGCAAAAGACACCATTTGTTTCTTCAGCTCAGGCAGTAAAATGTCATAGACTGACCCTTCCTCCATGGCAGCTTCCTTGTTCCTGGAGAGCATGCCTTGTTTATCCCCTGATAATATAAGATAAACTGAGATTTCAATAAGGAAGCAACTGTGGAAAAACAATGATGAGTTCTGGTAGCTAAGGGTGGTTGCTAAGGCCAGGCTGGAGCTGAGCACCATCATAGAGGTATCTGGGGACTCATCCCAGGGAGTACCAGCTCCCTTTTGTACCTGTACCATGAAAGCATTTTTGAAAATATATATGGACACACAGATGCACACACAATATGAACTTATTAATTTGCTTTACTTTATTACATTAAAATGTACAAAAACAAAAACAGGTTCTCACCAAATAAAATTTGCAGAGTGGTGTACTATGAAAACAAATGTGTGCATAAAGAGATATTTTTATTGCATCTTTTGAATTATTTTTTAAAAAAACCCATAATGCTTAGCTCATGGATGTCTGAACAACAATCACCTTGAGAGTAAGCCTGCTTACTACTTCATGAATTCCTTGGCCTTAATTCTCTCTGTTCCAGGTTCTCCTGATAACTAGGCTATTCAGGGAGACTACTGAGAAATACATCTCCTCAGTATTAGCCTCCAACTGCTAGAAAACTTTGCCCAGAACACCTTGCCCAACATGAATTATATGATAATTCTGGGGCCAAGAGAAAAATTATTTGAAATCTCAGGTCCTTAAATTCATTCTGAGCCCTTTTACCTTCACACGGTTTGTTTCTTTTGTGCTGTTTCTTCTAGTAATTTCACTGGGAGAGATGATTTTTTAGATCCTATCCCCATATGATTCATGTACGAGACGTGTACCCCACCCCTGAGAATCTTAATAAAAGTAGGGTATATATTGCCTTGGCAAAGCTACCTTAACTATTTGTGTGTGTGTGTGTGTGTGTGTGTGTGTGTGTGTGTGTGTGTGTGT
>JAHTLZ010000237.1:21065739-21101504 GCA_023846285.1 Phrynocephalus versicolor
GTGTGTGTGTGTGTGTGTGTGTGTGTGTGTGTGTGTGTGTGTGTGTGAGTTAGTGAGTGAGTGAGTGAGTGAGTGAGAGAGAGAGAGAGAGAGAGAGAGAGAGAGAGAGAGAGAGAGAGAGACTGGGAAATTTATGATGGAGTCCTCTCTACAACTACAATAGCTTGAGGTAAACAGGGCCCTTCACAAGTGAATGACACAGAATTCTAGAAACATGCAAGTTAAAATTCTGAAGTGGCCTTTAATGCTATGTCAACAGGATGGTGGAGGGTAGAGATCGGCACGACTCAGAAAAATTGTTCGTTTTCATTTTCGTTTTCGTCTAGGGGTCCGTTTCGGCTCATTTCCGTTTTCGTGAGCTAATTTTCAAAATTTTTCATTTTCGTTTCGTTGCATAACGAAAACGACAAACGAAAACAAAAACGAAAACGAAAATGAAATTTTTTTCGTTTCTTCCCATTTAGCTCCATTAAGTGCTTTTCCAGTAACGAAAAACGAAAATTGGCTCGAAATTAGTCGTTTTGTTTCCGTTTTCGTTCCAGTTTTGAGCCGTTTTTCATTTTTCGTTTCGTTACATAACGGAAACGAAAAACAAAAACGGAAACAGAAATTCCGCTAAGTCGTGCCCATCTCTAGTGGAGGGTTTCTCGTATTTCATCCTTCCCCAATACCAGTTTTAATAAAGGAATTCTGTTTTCAATAAAGTCATTTCAGATTTTAGGCAGGATTCTGATGTTGTTTTTAAAAAAACATTCTTTACTTTTTTGGCAGGCTTGTTGAGTTTTGTGAGCTGAAATGAATAATTGCTGATCTTGTCATTTGTAATAATTGCTTAATCATTATTACCTCTTGTTTCCAATTCTTAGCCATTTATCACCTTCCTCACCCCAGTAAAAATGAGTGTCCCCTCTTACGAGTTGAAGTCTTTTATAATAATCTATACTCTGCAGAGAGGGAAGGGACCCTGTGGATGATCAAGTCTAGATCCTGCCAAGGAGGCACAGCGGGGAATTGAACTCTCAACTTCGGGCTCCATAGCTTACTGAGCCATCCAGCAGTTCTGGGTATATAATCTGTCATCACCTACAGGCACTTGCTTTATAGCATAAAAGAGCAATAGGTTTATTTATTTGCTGAATAAAATGGAAATGTGAAAATTTTAAATTCTATAAAGCCCCTTTCAGAGCCATTATACATATGTAATAATGGCCAGAATCCTGTTGCTCAGTGTAGTAAATCACACTATATAAGCCCCATTTAATGAAAGTGTATTTGGTGCATCAAACACAGCAAGTCCAGTTGATTCAGATGGATCTGCCCTAGTTGTGCCTGACTTTAGCACAGTAAATCACAGAGTATGTATATATGTATGTTTGTACGTACGTACATACGTTTGTATTTATTTATTTATTTATTTATTTATTTATTTATTTATTTATTTATTTATTTATTCATTCATTCATTCATTGGCTACCTTTCTCCTGAAGAGGCCAAGGTGGCTTACAGTGTTTAAAAGAAACAAATGTAAAAGTCAAAGAATCGATTAGAATGTCTTCACCTTGTGGTGGGCCAAAGGGACAGGTTTGGGATTGTGCTTGTGTACCGTGCTCCCCGCAACCCTGCACTCTCCTTCCCAGAGCTCTCTGAGTTCATCTCGGCAGCACTTTTGAGGTCCCCCCACCTGTTGGTGGTTGGGGATTTCAATGTGCATGTCAAGTCTGAGCTGTCAGGAGTAGCTCTAGAGTTCATGGAGTCCATGGTCTCCATGACCCTGTCTCAGTTTGTCATTGGTCCCACTCGCAAGGGAGGACATACCTTGGACCTGGTTTTTGCCTCCACATCTGCGATCTTTGATCTGGGGGTCGGGAGGTTGTGTGCCCGACCTGTGTCTTGGTCAGATCATTATCTGATGACCTTTTCCCTTTCTATCGCCACCCCGCCCCACAGGGAGCAGGGCCCTTCCATCTGGGCCCGCCCCCGAGGGATCCTGGACCCAGTGCGGTTTTCGGAGTCCTTTGGGGGTCTACTGGACATTCTGGTTGACAATCCGGTCCAGTCCCTGGTTGATAGGTGGTATGAGGATGTGGCTGGGGTAGTTGATCAGATCGCCCCCAAGCACCTTGTCCGATGCTGAGCCCGCTCTTCTCCGTGGTTTACCATGGAGTTGCGGGCAATGAAGCAAGAGTGGAGGAGGCTGGAGAGCCGATGGCGGAAGGCTCGGATGGCTTTGAATTGGGCTGCGGCTAAGGCGTTGACCGGTCGCTATTCTCAAGCGATCAGGGACACAAGGAGATATTTTGTCTCCCTGAGAATTGGTGAGCCTCGAATAGTCAGGCTGAATTGTTCCGGGTGGTTCGAGACCTCACCAATCCTGGTCCGCTGGGGCCTCCTCCTAGTGATTTCACTAGTGAGTCATTCGCAGCCTTTTTAAAATCTAAGATAGAGGCCATCCATTCCGAGCTGGATGCCGGTTGCATCGATCCACCCTCTGCTGTGGCCAGTGCCTCACCACCTGGGCCGCCCCGGTTTGTTGAGTTTGGGCTGTTACACCAGTGGATGCCTCCAGGGCCCTGGGAAATTGCAGGCCTGCAGCTTCTCCGTTTGTCTCTTGCCCTTCCTGGCTGATTAAGACTGCCGGAGGGAGCATGCCGGAATGGGCTTCACTAATTGCTTCCGCATCCTTCAGAGACAGGATTTTTCCCATTCAACTGAAGGAGACAGTGGTGAAGCCCATTATCAAAAGATCTGGCTTGGCTGTAGACTGTATGTCTAACTACTGTCCTATAGCCAGTAGATGATATGTCTAACTACTGTCCTATAGCCAATGTTCCCTTCATGGGCAAGGTGACTGAGCGGGTTGCCGCCCTGCATCTCCAGTCGTTCCTGGAGGAGAACCATGTCTTGGATTCTTTCCAATCTGGGTTTAGGCTGTGTCATGGGACTGAGACGGCACTGGTCACTCTGCATGATGATCTGTTGAGGAGGGCCGACAGGGGTTGCTCTACCCTGCTGGTCCTTCTCGACCTGTCAGTGGTTTTTGATACCGTCGACCACGGTATCCTCCTGGGGCGGCTTTCTGAGGTGGGGATCGGGGGTTTGGCCTTTTGCTGGCTCCGCTCCTTCCTTGAGGACCGCACCCAGTGTGTGAGCTTGGGGGTGATCTGTTGTCCCCCTGGACACTCTCTTGTGGGGTGCCACAGGGGTCAGCTCTCTCCCCAATGCTCTTTAACATCTACATGAAGCCTCTGGCTCTATCTCTCCTTTTCCACCTGTGCAGTGGAGGCCGTCCAGACCCTGGATCGCTGCCTGGCCACAGTTTTGGACTGGACCAGGGCTCACAGACTCAAGCTCAACCCTGGAAAGACCGAGGTTTTGTTCTTCGGGAGTGGCCTGGATGGGTACAGTGGCCCTCTTCACAGTCTGGGTGGGTCCGCCCTCCAGCTGGTGCAAAGAGTGAGGAGCCTGGGCGTCGTCCTGGATCCAGATTTGTCCCTGGATTCCCAGGTGGCAGCTGTGACCAGGTCAGCCTTTAACCATCTTAGGCTTATAGCCCAGATTCGCCCGTACCTTGATGGGGACTCCCTGAGGACAGTGGTACAGGCGCTGGTCATATTGAGGTTGGATTACTGCAACGCTCTCTACATGGGGCTCCCCTTGAACCTTGTTCGGTGATTGCAGCGGGTCCAGAATGTGGCGGCCTCGTTGGTGGTTGGTGCGCGTAGGTTTGACCACATCACCCACATCCTGGCCCGCCTGCACTGGTTGCCCATTGCCTCCCGAATAAGGTTCAAGGTGTTGATTTTGGTTTACAAAACCCTCCATGGCTTGGCCCCTGACTATCTGGCAAAGCGTATTTCCCGACGATCAGATCTGGCCCGACCTACCAGATCTTCCTTGGCCCTCTCGCTCTGGATTGCCACTCCAAAGGAGACCCGTAAGGTGACCACTCGTAAATGGGCCTTTTCGGTTGCTGGCCCCGCTGTTCGGAACTCTCTGCTGAGCGAGATATGGCAGGCTCCCTCGTTGGCATCTTTTAAGAAAGCTCTGAAGACCTGGTTATTTAGGGACTCCTTTGGTAACTGCTAGGGGTACACTCTTTTTTTCTCTCCCTGCCTCCTGCCAATACTGTTTTGCCTGCTGTGGATGTACTGTTACTGTTTTTAACTTTTAATTTTTGTGTAAACCGCCCGCTCGGGAAATAGGAGCGGTATACAAATTTGAAAATAAAATAAAATAAATAAATAAATAAATTATTACAACATTTGAAAAGACTTAAGCAGGTACTACAGGGATGGCAAACCTTTTAGAGACTGAGTGCCCAAACTGTGATTCAAAACCCACTATTTTTTTTGCAAAGTGCCAATACAGCAATTTAACCTGTGGCTGTGAAGGGGCGATGTCGGGTGCCCACAGAAAGGGCTCCAAGGGCCACCTTTGGCATCCATGCCATAGGTTTGCCAACACTGAGTATTATGTTAAAATGCAAAATAAGAACCATTTTAAGAGCACAAGTCAAACAGAATAAAATTATCCCTTTAATAAACCCAGTCCCATTGAACAGGCCAATTTGAATCAATGAAACGGCATTGATTCAGGTGGTTCATGTTGATTCAGGTTCCACTACACTAAGCAACAGGATTTGGGTCAATATGATGTGGAGTCACAAAGAGTCGGTAATGACTGTAACAACACAACACACACATACTGTATATAGTTTGCAATTTCACATTGTGCAACAGAGTAACATAGTCCTCTCCTCTCCTTATCAACATGTACCAGGCAGAAGCAGAGGTCACAAATTACGATGCTAAAGATTTTCATTTGTTCCACAGTTTTTACACAAATCTATGCACAGTAATTCAAGCTACGCGAACAGATATTTGTTGGATTCCAAATCTCCCTGAGTTTTTCATGCCAAGATGTGGCAAAAATGCATAGGCTGAACCATGTAAGAGACATGCGCTACGAGGAATTTTGTTACAAAAAGAAACGTGAATTTTCATGTTTTCTTGTCTTATCCCCATAGATAAAGGATTGCATTTTCTTTCCTTCCTTTCTTTGTCCCATTCTCACACTGAAATTGAGTTTTGCGGAGCTTTGAAAGTTCTGTGTGTGGTCTCTCATTGCACTGAAAAAGCCTAAGCTGACAAGAATGAGGCATTAAGCAAGTCCTCTTCACAGCGCTACTTGCAGCTGAGTATATGCAAAGCAGATATTGATCAGACAAAGACTGATTCTTGCATCCCAGAATGTGACATTTGCTTTTGTGTTGATCTTCTGTTATCGTTCTGTATGCCACCAAGTCAGAACTGACTTATAGAGACCCTAATAATTAGCCTTTATATGTAAGTGAGCTAGGAATGGTTTTACCAATTATACCCAGCCACCAACCTACGGGTTTCCATGGCTGAGTGTGAGTTCGAACCCAGGCCTCTCAAGTCCCACTTTGTTGCTTCATGCACAGCACTGCACTGTATATCCTGTGAAGGCATTTAGGAAACTTTTATTTAAAGGGAAAGGGTGGTAGCTAGTGACATCATCAGCCTTACACAAACAGAGCTGCGGCAACAGCATCCCATCCCATGAATTGGAATCAATGTTATATGACATAGGCCCCTATCCCATGTCCCTTTAAATGCAGATTAAATTTGTAGATAAACCGTGTCCAAAAATGCCGTTCCCACAGCCACTGGGCTTTTGGGAGGGGGGGAAGAAACCTTAAGCGAGGTTTCTAAGACTTACCGGAGAGGTAGGGAATTTTTTGCCTCGCTTAAAAAAATCCACCTTTTAAAGAGGCAGACTTCGTGGGATCGCATGGATGATCTGGTTTTCTCCCCTCCCATAGCGCTACCGGCTGTTCCTGGGGCCGATCAGCACTGGTGTTTTTTTTTAAATTTCCCCCCACCATCTGAGCACCAGGAAGCTGGATATGGTGCTTTTTTAAAAAATTTTCCCAAGCTCTACCACCAGCCAGCTGGTCCTTTTTAAAATCCTCATGCCACCTGCTGGCCATGGGGCTGAACTGCGCTTTAAAAAAAAAACAGCTTTGTACGTGGGAACTGCTATCCCACATCTTCAGTCACATGATGGGAGGAAGAGGAAAAGCTGGACCTTCAGAAGATTAGGATCTTCCCCAGGTGAGATAGCAGCCTTAATGATTTATGATCAATGTTTCTTTGTTACCCCCCTCAGTGAGTTTTCATGGCCAAGCAGAGATTTGAACCCAGGTGTCCTGACTCCTAATCCATCACACTATCCACTGTACCACATTGCCTCTCTTGTTCTTCAATAAGCTCTAATATAACCCCATGATTATTTCTATTTCTATCTTTGCTAAAATATTGCCTGTCATATAATTTCCAAAGGAACTGAGTCCCAGTTCTTGTCTTTCCCAGCCACCGCTGTGATACTCATATATTATAATAATATAATGTCCTTGAGTTAGAAGAAAACCATCCACACCTACGTAATCAATCTACACTCTCCAGCTCCGTTATACCAGATGGAGCATCAATGTGAATGTCCATCTGCTTCTGGCTGCAATGTCAGTCCATTGCATAATTAAAATGAAACTTACCTATAGAAATTTGCTTTGCTAGTCTCATTTAGACATGCTCTCCCAGTAAGGTCAGGTCTTCCTTGAACATTACCAAAAAGGCCTTCCGGTGCCTTGAGTTTCACAGGGGCCACCACGAACCTGCACATCTGGCCTCAGTCTCACAAAATAGCTGCACATTTTCCTGTACTCCAGAAAGTCTGCCTCTGGGTGCCCAGCTGGACAAAGTCAGGGAAGGGTAGCTGGTAGGTGAGCTCAGAATTTTGTCAAACTTCTGCAAAGCTGATTGTGCTGGAACTTTCATGTATTCTACTTGGCAACAACAGGTGGAAAGAGGTTGGCAGGAAGATGTAAGGGAGTAAAGCCAATCCAGAGAAGCCAGAGGGTGCTATAGTAAGGGCCTTTTTACACGACCCCTAAGATCCGCTGGTCCCTTAAATTCGGACCAGAGATCTTGGGGGTTCATTGCTCTTCCTTCCTCCCCACGACTCCGCACTTTCTTGCTTCTGTCTGCGTGAGGGGAGGGAGGGGAAAAAATCCTTAAAAACGGAGAAGAAAGCCTTACCTCCGGTGCTGGTGGAAGTTGCTTCAAGCCCCGGTCGGAGCCCCGGTTACTTCCTGGTTGCTCTTAAAGGGGCGGGAGGCAAAAAAGCAACAACAAAAAGAAGCGAGGAGAGCCCGGCAGATCCGCATAAAGGACTTGTCACCTTCTAAGAGCAGGTACTTAAAAGGTGCGCTGGGTCGTGCTTAGGTGGGCGGGATCGCACTTAATTTTCTGTTAGCTCCGGAGCTGGTGGGGAAACATTTTTAAGGTCCGGAGCTTGCAGCCCTTTGCCTCGGAGTTTAGGGGCCGTGTATAAATGCCCTAAGTGGAGCTGAAGGGGACAATGAGAGAGAGAGAGAGAGAGTTAGACAGTATCTCATGATGGGAGTTTGGGTTTTCCAGTGAGCTGTACAATGTAATGACTATGTTTCAGAGGGAGCTAGTTCCGGCATGGAGAAGTTGGTTCTTATAAGATCTGTAACTTCAGGCTTAAGAATGTGTCTTGTAACTGTTTGCTATTTAAATAAACTTATTTTTATGTTTCAATTAAAAAAAAGCACTTGGCTCTAACGATTTGGGCTTAAGGCAAGCCCAGGGCAGTTTAAAGTTGAATAGCCAGGTTAAGCTGGTCAAACAAATCCAGCCACCTTTATATTCTGAAATTTTACCAACAGGGAGTCGAGAACGTCTCCACAAATCAGGCACATAAAGACAAAGGAGGTGAAATCGCAAAAAAGAAAGAAAGAAAGAAAAAGGCAAAGCAAAATGTTCTGCTTATATACCGCCCCATAGTGCTTCAAGCACTCTCTGGGTGGATTACAATTTAATTAATGCAGCCTACACATTGTCTCTCCCCCCCCCACCAAACAAGCTGGGTCCTCATTTTACCGACCTCGGAAGGATGAAATGCTGAGTCAACCTTGACCCAGGTCGTGAGCACAGTTTTAGCTGCAGTACAGGCATTTAACCACTGCACCACAGAGGTGCTATGGGGGCTGTCTTCTGGATAGGCTTTAGAGATACTTTAGAGATAATTGAATTTTTTTTTTGACAAATCATGCTATCTGTTTCTGTTTGCCGTATTCCTTTCCATGAAGGGGAGAAAAGTTTTGCTTGGAGATATTTTTGCACACATGGCTAATAATTGTATATGAGTCATATATGCTCCAAATGTCCACAGCTATTGTACTGTATTCATGTGTCATGTCAGTTATACACCAGCAACAAAAACAGGGGAAGGGAGGCCAGGGCAAACAATTTGGGTCATGTGATCAAAATGGCCTCTGTCCACCAGGGGTCACTACTGCCACAACTCTTGGGGCATGGCACATGACTGCTTTATCTCAGGGGCCAGGGCCAGACTGAAGCCCAATGGTAGTCGTGGACCATGGCCTGAATTTAGATGTATTTCTCTAGTGGCAGAGAGGCACTTAATGTGTTGGGTGAATTTGTTCAGGGAGCACCACCCAGTTTATGCAAGGTTCACTTGGGCTTGCTCAAATCAATGTCCTTCATTCTCCCCGATGTTGTGTCTCGCCTCTCGCCATCTCTTTTGTCACCAGCGCTCCCTGTCCCAGGTCATGTAGAGGTTGAATAACTCTGTTGCTTTGTTGTCTTGTCGAAATAGCCTCTCTCACCTGAAACTGAGGAATGGATGGGACTTGTTCATATGCCCGGCTTATGGCCTTGTCGCATGGATGGCCATTCCATACAATGAGCAGAACAAAAGGGCTACTGCGACAGAGGAAGATACTTTTGGATAGATGTGTAGTTTAAGTCGGCCTGCAGAGGAACTCTGTTGGCACCTCGATTCCAGTAAGTGCAGTAAGTCTTTTGCTGTGATGATGGCCACTAAAACACACAGTACACTTCTCATTAAAATACATTTAACATAGGAGTGTTATTTTTCATTATAATTGTGTGGTAATACTCAGGCTGAAGATTGCGCAAGCACATTTTTGCAATGGTCAACTGACTCATAAATTGAAATGTGATATTACCCTCCAGATCTTCTATAATGGCTTTGGTAATTAAGCAAATGTTAGATAGTGTGGACATTAAAGCTAAAAGGAAGCACAATTTCACCCTGAAACTGGGTCTTCCTTCCTTCCTTCCTTCCTTCCTTCCTTCCTTCCATGCCTTTGTCAGGATTTAAGATATTTGGCTCCTCTTATCAGGAGTCATTCCTAAATCAAAATAGTAAAACAGATGTGTTCTTTGGAATTTTATGCCTAAGGAATGTCAACAAGAGTTACCAGATCTATGTACTGCTGATGCTAAAAGCTAAGATAGATTGCCTCTACAACTATCCTGTGTACTGTCATACACAATAATATGCCTTGGTGGCTTGGTATACATGGCTGAATTTATGTACAGTATCTTGTAGATTTCTCTATGCCATGTTAAGCAGACAAACATGAAGACATATGTATCAATGGGTATACAGGAAGTTCAGTGTGCCAGTGTTCACTCTTTGTCCATCTAGTCCAGAGTTTTCGGTGTGAGTGGACTGCCCATAGACTCCTGGGGCTGGAGACAGACATGTTTTTCTAGTTCTCATTCCGGAACTGCAGCCTGAGTAAAGACTGAGTTTCTCTGTACCCTCAGAGGGGACTGTTCTAAAGAATGTGCTTGGGAGGCTGAAATAATCAATAGATTGGGGATAGCTTGTGCATAAAAAGCAGCCAGTGAGGTATAATGGGCTACAACTCAGGAGACATGGGTTCAAGTCCCCATTCAGTCATGAAACATATTGGTAACTTTAGGCTGATTATAGTGTCTCAACCTACCGTACCTTTGGAAGTTGGACGTAGGGTGAGGTGGGTAGGGGAGAATGAGACACAAATCCTTGAGCTCATGGGTAAAAAAGGGCACTACTGCATGGGTGAAAAATCAGGAATAAAAGGGGGACATTTTGTTTTCTTCTGGTCATGTGACTTTTATTCCGTGTTGTCTGTCCCCACTTTCATATCAAGTTCCGAAACATATAAACTGGATTTAATGTCCGCACGTACTGGGCAACAATTAGTCTTCCACTGTCAAGGAAGAGGCATCTCTCTTAAGAACTGTCTTCTTGTGCTTACAAGTGATGGTTCTCCCTTTACTGTAAACTACATAACCCATCTATTCCACTGTCAAGGGGGAGCCATCACTTGTGAACCCAACAGCGGTGCTCCGCTGTTTGAGCCTCTTATGTCTTATGCCAAGGGTGCTACTGTTTTCCTGTTTTATTTTAATACTGTTTCAATTGTTTGTTTGTTCTATTGTACTTTGCTGATTGGTTCAGCCTATTGTAAGCCGCCCAGAGTTCCCTTGGAAAGATGGGTGGGGTATAAATTCAATAATAAATAAATAAATAAATAAATAATAAGATGTGTTACATAATCCATAGTCAAGAGACAGGCATCTTTCATGAACACAGCAAGATGGGCTACCTAGTCCACAATCAAGAGAGCGGCAACCTTCATAAGCACACCAAGATGGGTTTGTAAGCGCAAGAAGACAGCTGTTATGAGAAATGACTCTCGTTTGACTGTGGACTAAGTAAACCATCTTGCTGGGCTTATGATGGTTGGCTCTTTCTTGATTGTGGACTAGATAACCCATCTTGTTGTGCTCATGGAGGGATGGCTCTCCCTTGACTGTGGACCAGATAATCCATCTTGCTTGGCTCATGAGGAATGGCTTTCCCTCAACTGTGGACTAGGTAACCCAACTTGCTGGGCTTCTGAAGGTTGTCTCTCCCTTGATTGTATACTAGATAACCCATTTTGCTGGGCTCATGGGGGATGGCTCTTGCTTGACTGTGGACTAGGTAACCCATCTTTCTGTGCTTCTGAAGGTTGACTTTCCCTTGATTGTGGACTATATAACCTATCTTGCTGTGCTCAGGAGGGATGGCTTTCCTTGACTGTGGATTGCATAATCCATCTTGTTGTGCTTACAAAGGTTGGCTCTGGCTTGATTGTGGACTAGATAATACCCAAGACAAGTTGCACGTAATAAGGGAAATAACAGGGATATAGTATTTACCGCTGTCCCCATGAGAATGGTCACTGTTACAGCTTAGCGACAAAATAAGGACAAAACAAAGTTCCAAAGAGTCAAGGTTCTGCCTTGACTCTTTTGTTCTGCTGAAGTTGCTCTATTGTCTCTTTGTCTCTCTCTTAACACGTATGTCATAGAGACAGATCAGGATTTCCGGGTCCTCTAAAGATTAATTAGAGAGACAAATGCCTGATAAATAATAAAAGTAATGAGGGGGGACACATGCAACAAAATGTATTTCATGTATTTCTGAGGAATCCTGCTGTGTCATCTTCCAGGACACGTCACTGTACCATCTCTCTCTCTACTTCTCTCTCTCTCTCTCTCTCTCTCTCTCTCTCTCTCTCTCTCCTTTAACCAAGTCAGATGGGGAACCACATTTGTCAGAAGATGTTACTTCCTTATGAGGGACAACCCTGCTCTCTCCTGTCTCTCACACCAAGTTACTCTTCTTCTCCATTGTTGTCACTGCTCTGGGAGAGGTAGGCAGCTGGCCTTCACATGTTTCGCTAAACACATGTGAGTCCGCACACAGCCACACTCAGTAAGCCCACGATCCTTGTGATCTGAGCAGTGCAACTGGATGGAGGGACATCACATCTGTATCTGTATCTCTACCCGTGATGTCTTGCACGGCATTACACAGGAAAAAGACAGAGAGAGAGAGGGAGATGATGATGATTTTATTACAGAACAGTAAATGCAAATCTAAAAATTAATTGTGGGGAGGGGAGGATAGAATTAGCCTTACATAATAATGTATAATAGAGATGGGCACGAATTAAAAAAAATGGTGTTTTGTTTGTCGTTTGTCGTTGAGAGGTCCGTTTCGGTTTGTTTCCGTTTTGTGCGAATTTTTTGGAAAAATTTTGTTTTCGTTTTTCATTTTTCATTTGTCGTTTCTACCCACTTTTTGTGCGATTTTTTTAAAGGCTTTCCATGCGCGGGCATCCCCCAATGCCCCGGACCAGAAGGAAAACACTAAAAAAATGATGCTGGCAGAGACACAGTATAGACTAGGTTCGCAGGGAGGCTGCAAAGGCAGCAGTGGGCGTTGCCCAGGGTGCAAGGCAGCCGCAGAGTGACTGCACTGTGGGGCGGGGGAAGGGAGGGCACTCACCAAGAGGTACTACACACATGCACACAGGGAGGCTGCAGGACTGAAGCTAGAGTCGCAGAGACAGCAATCCCACCCTAACTCCCACTGGAAACTGCAAGGAGGATGGGGGCTGCCAGAGCTTTTTATGCCCTCTGTGGCTGCCAGACCTGCCCAGTCTGCAACCTGGGCATGCTATTTGTTGAAGTTGTCCAAGAATTTACATGATCCCATCACATGGCTTGCCTCCATGTTGTGGCTGGAGTGGTGACATCCATTTTGTCATCCTTAAAGGGAAAAGAAAAATACATCGCGATGGGAGAAGACAAAAACAAATGTTTAAGGACCTCAACCACCTGGTAGGTATTATCAGACAGTATAAATAATTATCGCTGCGTTTTTATGGATGTCCAGGGCATTTTTTAACATTTAAAACAGCTCATTTCATTGTTCGCCGCCAGTAACGGAAACGAAACGTAACAAACACAATTTTCGTGGTTCTGTTAGTTTCGTTTCATTTTCATCACAATTTTCATTTGTCGTTTCATTACATAACGGAACGACAAATGAACAACGGAAACGAAAAATTGTTCGTTCCGTGCCCATCTCTAATGCATAATACTGTATATATAATTACAGTATATGTCATTTCAGACTTTTTGTGACATTTTCAAAGGTCCCCAGGCAGAGAATACTCATAAATGATTTACCATTCCCTTCATCTGGGGCATTTTCGGACTGTGCAGCTTGGCCAAGGGCACATAGGCTGGCTCTTCTGGGATGCACGGCGGGGGACCTGAACAAGGATATTTGAATTAAGCAGGGCAAATGGTTGGGAAGTAAGATTTCACAGCAATAATGTACAGATGGGGTTCCCATTCACTTGCCTCTCCTTGATTTCAGCGAGACTACCCTAAGAATGACGTGTCTCGAACCAGCAGCCACAGAGCGGCTGGTTGTTGGTTTGATGCCCTTGACAAGTAAGATATTGGCCAAGTTTACAGAGCTTGAAGGATAAGCCGAGCCTGGTCTTTAAATAATATTAAGCACCTGACTTAATATTAATATTAAGCACCCTCCCACCTCCTAAGGCAACATAGCCTGAATTCTAAGAAAAATCTGAAGTGTGATAACTCGTATTTTTTTGGCTACCGTGTTTGCTTTTCCCCTCTCTGCAACTGAACGCTTGCCTTCCTTTATTCTCCCTCGATCCCTCCTCCTCCATAGTAGGAGGCAGTGTTCCATAAAGGTGTTATATCACTTGTGGGAGAGATTATCAGCCTCTTTAGCCGAGAATTTCCTTGCAGGAATACATTTAGACATCTTCTGACATCTAAAGACTAGTTTAAAAATATCTACATCAGAGGCAAGCGACCCAGAGAGTTTCGCTAAAAGATCGACACTGCTCCAAATAAACACAGGGCTTCCTAAGGATGGTGTGAAAACTGAAGAGCAAATTAGACCCTAGGTTTTAGGACAATTGGTTTGAGGAAACCAAATTAGACAGCACTACCACCACCCCCGAGGATGCTGCCTCTCAGGAAAGGCACTACAGATCCCGCCCCCCGGGGGAAGAAGTGGGAAGGTGACATGAACTACAAAAAGAGATGGGTGTTGGTGAAAACCTTTACCTTCCCCCACTTAATCCCTTCTGTCAACCAGAGCAAAAATAAAATCCACAGAACTTTTCAACCCACAGAATAAAAGCCTAGATCCCGAGTTTTGTTTTTAGAGTATCTCTCAGTTCTGAGTACTCCTCTGTGGGTGTTTGCTGAATGCCGAAGAGTGTCTCCCACTGGTAAAAAGACTCTAGTTGGACCATCTGGAAGTCACTTAATAGACTTTGAAGTGAAGTCAGATGATCAAAAGTATAATCCAGTGAAACAGAGCTCCTTGGAGGCAGGGCAAATTTTCTGGAACTGTGGAGAAATGCAACCAATGCTGCACGTATGTGCAGGCAGTTGACGCCCCACCAGGTGTACGAAAGGAGATCTAGTAAGATAATGCCCAATTCCAGTCCAAGATCGTTTAATGATCTTAACAGTTTTCTCCCTCGTCTAGAATGATAGTCTGATGGAAGGGAATTAGAGATGGAAAATGAACAAATGACACACACACATACACACACACAATTTTTTTTTAAAAAAACCCTCTGGGGAACTAGTTTCACAAAGTGAAATGAACCGCCAAACCTTTCTGCCATTGGTGTTTAATTTCTCTTAATCACCCTGACCCCAGGATCTATATGGGGAACTGTCAAAGAATTACATTTCCCACAGTAATCTAAGCCTTCTAGCAAGCACTGGACCAGGTAGGAGGCCTCAGACAGAGGAGGCAGGGAGCAAATAAGGTGGGTACTGGGCCCATGATGTGTGTGTGTGTGGCTGTGTGTGCACGCGCACGTGTGTGTGTGTGTGTGTGTGTGTGTGTGTGTGTGTAGAGCTGGAAAAGGTACAATTTTAGACTGTAATTCCAGAATTGTCTTGCCAGCAAGGCTAATGGCTAGCTCGTGATTCTGAGAGCTGAAATTTAAAAAAATGACTTTAATAGGCCTTCTATAAATCATAACAGAATTGTCCATGTCTTTATACTGTCTTTTCTATTATTTATTTATTTATTTAAAATATTTCTATCCCTCCTTTCTCCCTAAAAAGACCCAAAGCATTATTGCATAATAAAACAGTATATTAAACATAATAAAACAGTATTTTAAAACTAAAAAAGAAAGATATACAAATATAAGAAAATAATTAAATGATTTTTTTTTTATTAAAACAGTGCTAAGATCAACATTAAAACAAACTTTAAACACAGCCCATTTATATATCCAAAAGAACTAAAATTCTCACTAAAATCTCATACCAGCAGCAAATGACAGCTTTATTGTGTTAGTCTGGCTGCAATCCTATGGATCATTACCTGGGAATAAGTGCCACTGACTTTAGCATTGCTTACTTCTAACTGTGTGTATCTCACATCTAAAGCACAATAAGCTTTAACATCTGCATTGATGCCGTTAGCTTTTAATTAAAAGTGTAAATGATCCAGCAGAGTGCTACCATTTAATACCCTTCAATGAAGAAAGTAGCAACCTTTCCAGATTTTTAAAAGGTTTTCTTCAGCGTCTGTAAAATATTTCTCAGATTTTCTCCCTTCTTGTATTCTAACCAGTTACAATCCGAAGTAAAAAAAAACGGGGGGGGGGGGCTTGTTATTGTCTTGTTCACTATCCTGTGCAAGGAAGGCCATCATGTGTGGATGCATGATCTCATTACTCCTGGGTTTTTTTTTTTTTGGGGGGGGGGATAAAATAAAATAAAACCCCAATTCTGGATTCCCCTGCATTACCTCCACTTGCAGGAATATCTCTTGGATCTTCTTGACTGATTCCCTTTAAACTCGGGGCCTACTTTGTGTACCACGTGTGGCATAACGTCTCACGTATTCTCTAAGCCACCCTCTGGAACAACAGTGGTGTGGCCCTGGATTTTAAAGAGGCCCAGATAAGTGAATCCATGAAATCATTGCTAGCTAGCTATCATTTCTAATATTCGCTTAAATACGAGTTTATCAGTTTTTGTTCTTGTTTTCTCTCCACTCTCACCTAACCTA
This sequence comes from Phrynocephalus versicolor, assembly GCA_023846285.1. Taxonomy (NCBI): domain Eukaryota; kingdom Metazoa; phylum Chordata; class Lepidosauria; order Squamata; family Agamidae; genus Phrynocephalus; species Phrynocephalus versicolor. Next base: position 21,081,595 of record JAHTLZ010000237.1, read on the forward strand.
TGGTTCCCTTTGCCTCTGTTACATTAACTCGGAACAATTTCCTGCAGATTTATTGCTGCAACTTGCGTTCTTTCTTTCCAGTTTTAATCTAATTTTATGGCTTTTCATTCCTTTAGCGGCCTTGGATTTCTTTGTATTATCTCACCGCCAACCCCGACATCTGTAACACCTTTCGGCTTACATCATTTGCAAGTTTAATGAATGTGCTCCTTGCCCACTTTTCTGTATCATTAATAAAGACTTCAAATAAGAGTTGGGTGATAAGACCGATGCCTTCCATACCCCCCATCTCATATAAAGCACTGCTTTTATCTCAGTGCTTGGCTCACAATTTCCAGCCCTTTCCCTTCATCTACCCAGAAGAGGATGAAGTTTTCCATTCATCACTTCACCGGAATCCTTTCGGTGTGAAATACCTGCACATTTATGGCCCTATCTATCTCCACACCTCTATGCCTGTGGAAGTGGATTGATGAGCCAAGGAATTGAAGGGGGCCTCTTCCTTCTCTGCTCCTTTATCCCTTGCCTGTCAGCCATGCATGTGAAGGGACATACCAGAGATGGGTGGAAAATGCACATCTACCACATTTTTCTGTCTGTAAGACACCCTTATGTATAAGATGACCCCCGATTTTCCAGCCTGAAATAGCAGTTTCTCTAAAGCAAAGCAAAGCAAAGTGTTCTGCTTATATACCGCCCCATACCACTTCAAGTAGTCTCTGGGTGGTTTACAGTTTTAATTACAGTGTGCAGGCTACACATCCCCTCCAGCAAGCTGGGTACTCATTTTACCGACCTCGGAAGGATGGAAGGCTGACTGAACCTTGAGCCTGCTACCTGGGATTGAACTTCAGGTCGTGAACATGGTTTTACCTGCAGTACAGGCATTTAACCACTGTGCCACAAGGCTCATTCTCTCATTGGTGTGGTTCTCTCATTGGCTTACTTCCATGTATAAGATGACCCTACATTTTTCAGTCTAGCGGTTTTAGTAAAAAATATAGTCTTGTCTTGTACATGGAAAAATACAGTACAGTATAGGATCCTGTTTTCCTAAAAGAGAGTTATCTGCACCTCCTTGACCAAACATGGAGATGGCTGTTGCTATGTGCTGTCAGGTTGCTTCTGGCTTATGGCAATCCTATGAATGAGCAAAATCTCCAAAATGGCCTGTCCTCAACAGCCCTGCCCAGCTCATGTGAATTCAAGGCTATGGCTTCCTTTTTGGAGTCGGTGCATTTCCTCTCTTGTCTTCCTTCGTTTCCTGCTGCCTTCAACTTTCCCAAGCGTTATTCTCTTTTCCCGAGACTCTTGCTTTCTTCTGATGGACACAAAGTAGGACAGTTCTCGGGTTCAGCATTTTGGCCTGCAGAGATAGCTCAGGCTTCATTTAAAATATTATCAACAGGGATCTGAGATGGGCGTATCGGGGGGCAAAAGGGTACATCTGCCCTGGGTGCAGCAATCTGGGGGCACCTAGAGGGAGAGAAGGAGGAGGAAGCTGTGCACCCTCCCGCCACCCAGCAGTCCTCCTTTCCCCTAAGGCTTGGCGATGGCACCCCCTCCGCTGCCTCTGCCACCATGCGTCAAGCGAGTGGCAAAGCAGGCAGGCAGGCAGGAACACGGTGGCCATGGAGCCCTCCTCCTCCTCTTCCTCCCCTTGGTGGAAGAGGTGTAAGCACAAACACCCGCAGGGTGGGTGTGATGGGGGGGCAGGAAGGGCGCCAAAATGAAGTTTGTCCCCAGGCACTCCAAATCCTGGCTACGCCTCTGATTTGAGACACTCTTGTTCCTCTTGCTGGCAGTCCAGGGCATCCCACAAAGCGTTCCTCCTCCACCACATTGTAAATGAACCACGTTCTTTCCTGGGTCAGCTTTCTTTCCTGTGCAGTTTTCATAGCCCAAAGTGGTGATTGGGAATACAAGAGTATGGAGGGACTCAATCTCGGTCTCCGGTGACACATATGGCAGGTGAGATTTATTTATTTATTTATTTATTTATTTATTTATTTATTTATTTATTTATTTTTGAACTTGTATCCCGCCCATCTTCCCAAGGGAACTCTGGGCGGCTTACAGTGAGCTGGCCATTGCAGCAGTTATACAATACACTAAACAACGACAATACAATCAGATCGTTATTTCTGCACCCCAGACGCCAGGATGAGGGAGAACCTTTAATGAGCACTCCTTGAGCACATGGTTCAGGCTTATATTGAGAGCTAACAGAAGCCAAAATTGTCTTCCCTATTCTTTGGGCAGCGAAAAGAAACTTAGCCACTGATTCAGTGGTCCCCTTGTTTGTGCCACTTAGTAAATATTTAAATGTCTCCTTAATATGTTATTACTATAAAAAGAACCTGAGGCTCTGTGCCTCAGCATCATTACTGGGACTGAATCCACTTGAGCACATCTGAGCTTACTTTCTAATGGTGGTGCATCAGGGCACATTAGCCAGCGTTGTTGTACATATGTGTTTTTTTTTTCCAGGATAAGGCAAAGGATGCCACCGACCATGGCAAGGGGGGCTGGGCTGTGATTAGTAGCTGCCAATGGAAGACCTCCCTGTCTGGATTCCAGTTTGTACCCCTGCAGGTGAGGCCATTTCTCCTATGTTTTCACATGATGATTTTAGCCAATACTTCCCCCCCCCCCAAATGGCATGCAAAAATGCCGATGGATTTTCATGGATTCAAATATTTGTAATCCTATTTGTCTGTTTTTGTTCTCCCTCTGTTTACAGTTCTGTTGCATTTTGTAGCATCACTGTGCATATGTACACTCCCATATATTATACATTTTTTTTCTAAATGGGAAACAATAAAAGAGTACAGAATAGTGCTGCCCCCTCTGCAGCATGATGCTGTTATAACGGAATAAATAAAATAATTTTATTTCCATTCTGCAGATGTTGCTGGATTTTTGTTTTTGTTGTTGTTTTGGGGAGTTTTTTTGGACTGAAACTAATTGAATGAAATTTCAACCACTTGTATGGGAAGGGAAATATTTAATTGCCGGAATAAACAAAAATCGTTTGATAAAAGAAACATGATTAAACTGTCAGGTTGCTGCATAGATAAGCCTAATCAGTGTCATGTTAATTTGATTTCACAGATTTTTAATGCAGGCTGGTGCCTTCCTGCTGTGATTATTAAACAGGTGTAAATGGTTAGAGATAAGGACAAAATAAACAAAAACAACTGCCCATCATTCGCTTTCTTTCTCGATTTAGACTACTGTATATCGTTATAGTTTCACTTTTCAGTCTAGTTTTACAGTGAGGAGTGTTGGACACCCATGTTTAATTTCTTGCTTGGTTGTCAGGCCATGGGCCCAGGTTGACAGCAGAGGGTCATGATCCAGCATCTCGACCTACAACACACAATACTGCACTCCAACCTGAGATTTTTAAGATTCAGGGCAAACTAGGAATGCACTTTTTATGCAGCTGACGAGCTTAGAACTGAATCTCAAATTTATTTATTTATTTATTTATTTATTTATTTATTTATTTATTTATTTATTTATTTATAAGATTTATATACCATACCATCTAGCCTAAAGTCTACTCTGCAGGGGGGGGGATAAGTGTTCTTTAGGCTAGTATGACTAAGTTCTGATCTGCATATTAGTCAGGGAAGTGCAGATCACTTAAACATTATGTTTGCAAAAATAAAATAAAATACATGTTTCCCCCACCTCTGCAGTGGCATGGGAAGAAGAAGCAATTTCACAAAGCTAGAGGGAGGGGAGCATTGAGAAAGCTGTACCTTTCACCTGGGGAGCAGACCCTGGCATTTCCCAGCTGCCCTAGGGAGAACGGTAAGAAACAGTGTTGAAGCATCCTTAAAAGCCATTGAGCCATGTTGCCTCTCGATATACCGATATCCTTGTTTGTTTGAAAATTCCACGGTGGTATGGGACCACCCGAACAAGGAGCATACCTCAACTCCATCATCCTGCCTTCCCTGCCAGTGACCAGCAGCTGCCCCAGGGAGACCAACAATTCAAAATCTTCTGTATAAAAATATGGACCTTGGGGTCCATTAAATCTTCCATCTGATTTGACTGAAACTGCAGTCAAGCCAGCACTGGTAGCATTTGGGGATTTGTAGTCCAGAATGGGAGTTAACTTTCTACACCTCATTTCATTTCATTTCATTTCATTATTTAATTTAATTTAATTATTTTGGGGACCTGGTAGCTTCAAGAGCCTCGTGGCACAGTGGTTAAATACCTGTACTGCAGGTAAAACTGTGCTCGTGACCTGGGGTTCGATCCCAGGTAGCCGGCTCATGGTTGACTCAGCCTTCCATCCTTCCAAGGTCGGTAAAATGAGTACCCAGCTTGCTGGGGGGGGGATGTGTAGCCTGCATAATTAAACTGTAAACCGCCCAGAGACTACTTGAAGTGGTACGGGGTGATATATAAGCAGAATACTTTGCTTTTGCTTTGCTTTCAGTCTACAAAATAAGAGGTAGGAAATGTAGTCACAGAAGTGGATATTGGCCTTACACTGGTCATGGCCGTGGGGAGATCAAGTGGGGACAGGAGTGTTGGAAGCAGAAACATTGCACCCTCCAAGGTTCTCCGTACTTCTGTTGTGTGAGGTTCGATACAGTGAACTCTCATATAACAAACAGTTTGTATAACATAAAATCTGTACAACATTTCCTCCCAAATTGTGTTTGTGCAATTCATTTCATTACCTAAACTGTTTTAACGATCTTAAACTTTTGCAATTGTTTTATCCTTTTATCCTTTTAAACTACATGTATGTGTTTTCTATTTTAATTGATTGGGTCTGTGACCGTAAATAAAGATTGTTGTTGGTATATTAAGGAGACCTCAGGACTGAAATTATATTATTTGAGAAAGAGGGGAAAAATTGGGAGGTCCTGCTTTGTACTAGCAGTTGCTGATTTTGCTGCTCTTTCTCTTCCTCCTTCTCCTCTTCCTCCCCTCCTCTTCTTGTTCTCCTTCCTTTGTATTCTCGATGGAATAAAAAAAATTCAGCTTAGAGCACAATCATGATTAGTGGTTTGGAGTCAATGAATCACCATCAATCAGTCAATGAATTTAATCACTTTTTCCATAAATGATGATGATGATGATGATGATGATGATGATACATTGCTGTTAAAGAGACATGAGACAAGTTCCATAATCAGTAAATAAGCATTAACAACAAATCACAAAATGAACATATAAAAAGCATCAGTCATGTAAAAAATAAATGGAGCAACAATAATAAAACTGTTATTTGATAAGTTCTTTGATATGATAAGTTCTTTGATAGCTGTTTACAAAGTATTTTCTCCTTGCTTACTTAACAGTAGTAAGAACTAGAGATGGCCAGAAATGTAAAAACAAATTACTAATTTGCTAATTTGTCAATTCGTGTTTATATGAATTGACACCCCCAAGAAATCCAAATTGTTGCATTTTTAGTTTTGTTGTTGTCATCGGTCCATTGGGTTATAAATTGCCCCCCCCCAGGCACTTAGAGACACTGAATTTGCAGGGAAGCTTTAACTGACAACTCTTTACAATCTGTCCAAGTTTAGGGGAAACCGGATTTCTGGTTTCTGAATTATGCACTCTCAAAAGGGAGGGCAGGAAAGCCCGGACCCAGGCACCTAGAGATACTAAACGTGTAGAGAAGCTTACTCACATTCTCTTCTAAAATTCCTTTGAGTTTGGTAATTACTGGGTTTCCCCAGGCCTGTTGCTAAAGGGAACTTTTTTGGGGGGCAGGGATTTTTGCATGTGTAACTCAGATATCTTAAACCCAGACTCCACTGAACCTGAAGGGAGGAGAGTCATGGAAAACTCCATGTGCAATGGGGGTCATTTTATAGGGGATTAAAGTAAAAAATGAATTTTTAAAATTGATTTGTCAGTTGTCAGAAATTAAACAAGACCTTTGAAAGGAAATATGGTACCCATTGTTAAACTCAGACACTGAATCTAGCGATAGAGTAAGCAAAATGGAAAATGGGTTACATTGTGGGTTGTTATAGATCAGTGATGGCGAACCTATGGCATGGGTGCCAAATGTGGCACTTGGAGCCCTTTCTGTGGGCACCCGACATTGCCTCTTAATAGCCACCTGTATACAGGTTAAATTACTGTATTGGCACTTTGCAAAAAAAAAAAATAGTGGGTTTTGAATTGCAGTTTGGGCTCTCGGTCTCTAAAAGGTTCGCCATCACTGTTATAGATTGTGCTAGCATAATTTATAAGGAAAATAATATACTATATTATGTTAGAATATGGTTGTTAAATTGTTTTCGATAAGCAATAATTAAAAAAAGATTGACAGAAAGAAATTGTAAATTTAATTTTCATGATTTGTTGACACTGAATCACAAATCAAAACGAATAACCAATTTTTTCTAATTTGTCTCCATCTCTAGTAAGAACCCATAACAAAATGAAATGAAATGAAATGAAATGAAACGATGTCCCAGCATTTCATTACAGACGAAACAAAACAGTCATATTTTTCCTCTGTAAAACGGCTCGCTGCGATTGTTTTTTCAAAAAGTGCTGACAGCCCATGGGCCAACTGGTCCATTGGAGATTTTAAAATTAAAAAATTTAAAAATGCACCAACCCAGCCCACGCGGCCCAGCTGGTCAGCATGAGAAAAAATAAATGAATAATAAATGTTTTTAAAAGTGCTGACCTGGCTCATGGGCCAGCTAGTTGGTGTGAGAAAATAAATAAATAAATAAATAAATAATAAAAAAACGCACTGACCTGGCCTGCGGGCCACCTGGTCAGTGTGATAAAAATACTTAAATAATTAAAAACCCACCCAAAGTAACTCACCCATACGAAATGATTTTTTTAAAAAAATATATGAAATGAAACAGGGGAGGAACAAAAATGAAACAAAATGCCATTTTGGTGTTTTGTGTCCATCCCTAGTTATATTACTTTATTCAAAGATTGGATCTGATTCTGGACACCTCAAAAATTTACTAATGACTGAAATTCAGACATAATATATCTCCAAGAGTCAGCACATTATGACTGATTTATTTTAAGAATATGGTTTTTGAAAAAATTTGGAATTATTTTAATACAGTGGTACCTCTACTTACAAGTGGTTCAACTTAAGAGCGAGAAACTGTTGGCATTTCAACTGCTGCCTTACAAATTTTAGGTGCGGACTGCTCTACTTACAATTTTTTTAAAACATTCAATCTTCTTATTTATTTATTTAATTTAGATACAGCTGCTCTACTTACATTGTTTGACTTATGAGCATGCATTTGGAATGGATTAAACTCATAAGTAGAGGTACCACTGTATTTGTGATTTTAAAACTGTGTTTACTAGCCATCTTTACTCCCACTGTTTTATGCATTTTTATTTATTTATTTATGAGTATTTTTACCCCACCTTTCCCCTTGGAAATGGAAGAGTAAAAATTAAAGGGAAAAGAAATCACCCACACAGACCTAATTTGAGCATTATCATGCTACCGCAAATCCTGTTGCTTCATAAGGCAAACTGTAACTTTCAGTCCATTCCTCCCTACTAAACCATGCATCTTGACCGTAATTCTTGAGCTCTGTGTATCCATGTATCAAACCAGTATGTATATGCGTTTCTGAGAACCCCAGCAGACACTGATAAATACTTGATAAAATCTACCAGCCTATTTATTCTGAAATCTAAAGCTCAACATATATAGCTTCAAGTTCCCCAGAGTGGTCCAGCCTTTTCTGTCATCAACTGGCACATCAACTGTCTAAATAACACACTCTGAGACATTAGTAGGAGAAAGAATTAAATATGTTGTTCGTTTTTAATTAAATTTTATTTTTTAAAAAATAATAACAGGTTTCATTTGGTGTTTGTGTTATTTTGTCATTATGATTTGTTTGTTATTTTTAAACAAAGATTTCATTACTTACGATTGAACAAATCAACAGCAAGCTGAGAAACATGACTGGTTTTCAGTGAAAGACTCCAAAAAACTCACAGACAGCTTCTAGCAGATCAGAGAAAGAAGGAAAGAGGCGCTGAGTAGAGAGGCAGGGCTCTCTTTGAATTTAGGGGCAGAAGGGAATGGTTGGACAGATGCCAATCACCCTGGCCCAGAAAAGGCCCTCCCAGGGCCATCTTCCATAATCATCTCGGGAGGCTGTAAAAATTCCTCAAAAAGTTATTGAAGAAATTCAGATTATCTGCCCCATTCTTTAAAATATCCATGCATGTACACACAAACATACACACACATGTGTCCAATTGTAGCAGAAGAGCGAGCCTCCTGTGACACCACAAGGGCTGCTCCCAGGTCTAATTTTTTACCCTGACACCTTAGGGAAGGTCAAGCGACTGACCTAGAAACCCTTAACAGTTGATGAAGCTGTAGACCAAAACAAGCGGAGGACCAAATATTATGCACCCCTGAATGAAATGGCTTCATGGTTATATACTGTAGTTATTAAAAAAAACCAAAGCAGCTAACCACAATGCTTCAAATGCAATTGTACCTCATCTTCTTTGAAGTCATCCTAACAATGTCATGCTGCTAGCTAACTGAAATTAGATTATTTGTGTTAGGACGCTGTGCAAAACCAAAGTGAAAAGTTCCTAGGAAATATGACTGCAATATGAAGTATACATTGGCAACAACTATCAGAGATTTCTATGGAAAAGATTTATACAGTCACCCCCCGCCATATCGTTGTTCAGGTACTGCGATCCCAGTATATCGTGGGATCGCAGTACCTGGGGGGGCGGGGAGCGATCCAATTGCTCCCCGCGACCCCTGCCCCTTCCAGGAGGCCCCAGAGCCATGGGGGGTTGGAAGGGAGCGATCTGATCGCTCCCCGCCACCCCTGCCTCTCTGATGGCCCCCTGGCCCCACCCAACCCGCTTCCGCATATCATGGATTTTCATGTATCGCGGGTTGGGTGGGTCCCTAAGCCCCGCAATAGGTGGGGGGTTACTGTATAACATCATAGAATAGTGATGTTTGAAGAGGCCTATAAGGTCATCAGGTTCAACCTCCTGCTCCATGCAGGATACAAATCAAAGGATATTGTCTACCTGATGATTGTTTACATTTCTCTTGAATGGGAATGGGTTCCATTTTTCATACTGCTCTAACAGTTAGGAAGTTTTTCTGCTGTTATACAGCCGAAAGCTGGGTTCTCTTGAGTCCATTGTTGCATGTCCTATATTCTGGGTTGATGGGGAACTGATCCTGCCACTCCTCTGTACGACAGCCCTTCATAAATCAAATAAATAAATAAGTGCTGAAACCAGTCTAATTTAAGTAGTAGTAGTAGTAGTCACTGACCCGACAAAATACAAAGTACATTTCACATAAAACCAAAATAAAAGCATATAAAACAATAAAAGCATTCACACAAGAACAAACATAACACAATAGCATAACCTTTACACAAAAGCCAGAGCAGGTAAAATCTTCCCGGACCAGTAGGCCCAATGAATTGGGTCTAATTTAAGAACATTTGGACGGGATTCTTCTGCATGTTTGTCTGAACATGGTTATACAGTTTGGATATATTTCAACATCCACAGTAGAGTCGGGCACAAAATCCTAAAATAGTTTTTCATTTCGGTTTTCGTTTCGTTCAATTCCCTTCCGTTTTGTCCTAAACATTTTTTTAAAAAAAATTCATTCATTTGTCATTTTGTTTCGTTTTTCATTTTTTAGCGTGTGTGTGTGTGAGAGAGTTCTCTCTCTCTCTCTCTGTGTGTGTGTGTGTGTGTAGTGCTGGTGCAACTTTTTTCACCAGTTGTGAATAATTCATGCTGACACCTGACAGAGGTATCTGAAGCATGGGTCGAGCTAGTCTTCCCAGTTCCCTCCCTCATTCACTAAGGCAACATTAGACAGCTCGTGGTCTTCTTGAATGCATATCTGTCTTAATAAGAGGCAGGGGGTTTGCTAACCATGTGATACAGCCTGGCTCAGAGATTCATCATTGGTATTGATTTCCCCGACAAACACTGCAGATGGGAAATCCAATGAGCTAGTAGATTCTAGGGAGTATCACTCAAGAGACATATTTTTTAATTGTCTGAAGCTTGTTTTCTTCCTACCAGAGTATATAACTTATCTTTTCAAAGTAATACACATGGACCAGCAGTCTATTAGGAATCCAGTTCTTCAGATTATTTTGTTTCCCCTTCTTTTTTTTGGATCTCCCCTCTCCTTATTATCTAGAAATTGATGGAGACCAGCTTATTTCACATTCCCAATATACTTCTGGGCTGTTCTACAGAACATTAAAAAAAGTCTACACATTTTGCAAAGTGTGCATAGAAAAAGGCATGCATTTCAAAGATAGGCATGAGCATGCATTCACCCATAAGTGGAAGGTCTACACCTACTATGCTAAAGTCGGCTGGCATTAGAGTAGGCCCATTTGAATCAGTTGGACATACGGAGGAGTTAATTCACCAACCCCCTACTGATTCAGTTGCCACTGTGTAATTTATTTATTCTAGTGTGATTTATTATGTGAAGCAACAGGATTCCAGCCAAGGTGTAATGTCTTTTTCATGCTTTCTCTACATTTCGTCCAGTACTTTAAAAATACAAGTTGATCCAATATAGGTCAATGCGACTTTCTCAGTTTTCCGCGGAATCCATGTCACACATTCAAACATCTGTGGGGGCAATCATCCATCTGTGTTATCTTGTGCTATAGGATATTAAAGGTGAAGCTAGCCTTCTGCTAAGAAAAATTATTCCATCTCACAATGCATAATGGAGAACTGAACATCTCCGGGGTGTTTTTGTCCTTTAGAGTTCATGAGTGACAATATAAGCAAGTAAGGGAAGGAGAGCCAGTGTTCTCTTTTTTTCTTCCATCTTGTTTCCATAACATTTTCAGAATTGACTCCCAGATCTTCATTATGTTAAGACTACAATCTTGATCTCAGATAAGAACAGTAAACTCTTGGACTACAGCTCCAAGAATCCCTAGGACTTCCAACCAATCTCTGCAGCTCCTGTCATATTGATTCTTTAATGGTACACCTTGACCACTAACCTAAGTTAAGAGAACAGAGTACCTGATACCAGCTAACCTACTTTGGCACATTCAGGCAGTGCATCCCACAAGTACTTCTACCCTTCCTGGCCAAGAAATATACAAGAATAACAACTTAAACAACATGGCTGCCCTGAAGTAGACACACCTTCACAAAATGATAACACCAAATATGAATCTCTGTTAGCATTAATTCACTGGATGATTAAATCCTTCCTGACACAAAGGATGGAACAGAATTCCTTGCTTTCAGAAGTAGCTGCTCATGGCATCATCAGTCCACTCAGTTTTCTACATGTAGCAGAATGGGGTGGAAGTTCATGGATCAAGAAAAGAGGCTGTTTCCCTTGCACCATTTCGGGCAAGGTATCTTCACTTAGTCCATTCACCATCGGAGGTTTTTAAAACCTAGTATAGTGGACCCTTGTATAACAAACAGCTTGTATAACACAAAATCTGTACAACATAAAAAATTCCGGAGATAGGGGAAATTTGCTTAACATAAATCCGTACAACATAAAAATGGGATCATTCCGATTTCAATGCATTCCTATGGGAAATTTGTATAAAGGAAAATTTGCTTAACATGATTTCATTTGGAATGAATTAATTCCTTTATACAAGGTACCACTGTAATGGGAAAAGGAACCGTTTCAATTCTGGCGACAGGTAGGAGATACACATTTTGAACATTCCTCCATGTTTAAAAAAGGGAAAGAAATACACCCATTCAAAGGTGGAAAAACAAGAAACGTTCCAGACTACCCTTTTTTACCAGCATGTTTTTTATTCCAGTGGATTGCTTTCATAAGGAAACAACCAAATAGCAGAGTCAACACTCCATCTGCAGTCCAACTTACTACAGACTTACATCACTGCATTCCCATGTCGTCTTCCTTGATAGTCCTGATGTCCACATCTTGTTGTCTTTTCTTAATTCACCTCTTTGTCAAATGGGAGGCTGTGATTACAATGCCACCTCTCCTGTTGTTCTTAGAGTACGGGGGTGAATATACTCAACTTTGATTCACAGCCTGTATTACATTTGAAATCACAGTTATTGCTTCTACAAGGGAGCAGCAGGTTGATTCGGGAGTTGAACTTTCATACTGGATGCAAGTCACAGTTTTGACTCACATCATGCACTCCTTCTATCTTCCCTTCCTCTGGTCCCACTTCTGCCAATGCGTCCTTCCTCTGGTAGGAAGCAAGCAGCCCCTCCCCACCCATGGCAGAGAGAGAGAGAAAATTGCCCCAAGAGCAAAAAGGGCTGGACCAATTACAACTGGCTCTTGCAATGTGCTTAAAAAAAAAACACCCTAAACACTTGAATTCACCCATTTTATAAGTGGAGTAATCCCACAATATTTAACCATGTATGCAGACTCTAAGTATGCAGAATCTGTGGGAGACAGAGTAGTGGGGTGGGATTGGAGGACAGAGATGGGCATCCCATACCACCAGCCTAATACTGCCTCCTGCCTCGACCACACTTGCATTATTTGAGTGAGACATATGACGCCGTCTCCTCAACATGATTTCTGAAGTAAGGTTCAACCACCAGACCAGTCAAGTGCTATATATGCAGAACTGGGGAGAAGTACCATCTTGCCCCTTGCTTCATGGTGGCTTTGGGCCTTTTCACACGACCCCTAAAATCCGTGGCAAATGGCTCCCAGATCCGGAGCTTAAAATTGTTTCCCCACCAGCTCCGGAGTTTACAAAAAATTAAGTGCGACCACGCCCACCTAAGCACGTCCCAGCGCACTTTTCAAGTACCTGATCTCCGGAGCAGAAAAATTTCTGATGCTGATGTAAAGTAGTGAGTGCCGGGCTCTCCTCGCCTTGTGTTTGTTTGTTTTTCCCGCTGCCCCTTTAAGAGACAGGAATCATGACGACGACGGGGCTTGGGGCGGCTTCCACCGGCAGACGGAGGTGAGCCTGCGTTTTTTTCTCCCTTTTTTCTCCCTCCCCTAATGCAGACAGGAGCAAGGAAGTGCTGAGGGGGTGGGAACACAGGAAGAGTGATGAACCCCCAAGATCTCTGGTCTGAATTGAAGTGGCCAGTGGATCTTAGGGGTTGTGTAAAAGTGCCCTTTGTTAAATGTGCAGACTTAAGTCTTGACCTCTGTTCTTAGCTTGCTGTGTGTGAACACCTGGGTGGTGGGGCCGAGCTGTGCTTGATTTACAAGAGAGACCAAAGGAAAGTAGCCTCTTACATTTTCTGATGGCTCTTGAGCGTCTGTGTTTAGAATGCTCATGTGAAACCCCCTTTTGTCTAAAATTAAGGTGAGTCAAGAAGAGAGGCTCCCTCCCCCTCCAAGCATCATTTTTTGACCAACTTCTCCAAAAGTCTAAAAAAAGTGTGTCTTAAATTATGCAGAAATCCTGCTGTACAGAACAGACTTCTCTGAGTATTACTGATCTGGATATGAAATATCTTACTCCAAAGGAAAACATTTGGAACTTAGAATAGCACAAGCTCCTGGTTTGGTCTCAGGGAAGACGAGCGCCGAACCTCTGTTGGCTGAAGAAGAACTGGTCCAGAAGCAGAATGGACATTCCATGCAGGAAGAGACTTTTGGTTTCTGTTATGGGTCAACTAGTTTTTTAACTAACATAGATTGTGGTTCCTGGTGACAATTTTAGTGTTTTGTGTTTAAATGTTTTTATTGCTTTAATTGTCCATTGCCTTTTTGGCGTTTTAACTGTTTTAACTGATCATTTTAATTGTAAGCCACGCAGAGACCTTTGGGTAGTGGGCAGCATAGAAGTTGTATACATAAATAAAATAAATAAATAAACTTTGTGACACTAGGAAAGCCTTTGGGCTGGAAGAGGTGGCCTATTTTTTTGAGGGCAAGAAGGTGAATCGGATTTAAGCCAGAACCATTTGCAAGTCTAGAAACCTTGAAAGCGATGTTCCAATCTTCTTTCCTGCTTGACAACTCAAAAGGAGGAAGCGACCCTCTCTAGCTGCCAGGTGGTGACACACCAGAGGCTACGCAAGACTGAAGCAATTCCATAATAATCCTATTTTCATTATAGATTTGGAGAGAAATTACAGTTTGGAAAGAGAGGCTTGTTAGTACTGGAATCCAGGCTCTTGACAGACATGCTGGAAGCCGCCTTTGAAAACCAGGAGGAAGGGTCCATGGAGAAACAACAAAACAGAAATGAGATCAGATGCGGACAAGATCCAAGGAAGACTTGGTCATTTCATTCTTTTCCATTTCCTCTTTCCTGTCAAGAAAGACTTGGTGGGTGTTGGCATGGAAAACCTTTTTCTTAAAAAAAAAAAAAAGCCAGTTTCTCTTCACAGATGTAAATCAGCTTTTGCTGGATGAAATTCCACAGGCACAAAACACCCACAGTTTCTTTACATCCAGCAGTAAAACAAGTAGAGCAAGGAAGCAGATATTCCTCTTCGAAAGGCGAAGGAAAGAGAGGGAGAGAGAGAGAGAGAAGAAGAAGGAGGAGAGAGAAGGAAGGGGGAGGGAAAAAAGGCAATTAAGCTAATGCAAGTTGGGTGTCACAAGGTTATAGATATTTCAAGAGCTGAGCAATTTACCGTCTGGAAAAGGAGGCGAGCACTTGCATAAAATGTCCCTCAGTTCAGATTTATTATGCTTTTAGTTGTGTTATATGTGATACAATTAGCAGGAGGTGCCAATAAGGCATTCTCTCAAGGACGTGGTCATTCCATACCATCTGTTATTAATTGCATTGTCCTTTCCACAGCCAGCTAGAGGGGAAAAAGTTGTCGGAGAAGCACCTGCAGATTCTTGCTGTATTATGACTGGAATTCTATTCCAGAAGGAAGGAAGGAAGGAAGGAAGGAAGGAAGGAAGGAAGGAAGGAAGGGGTGTTTTGTAGTGAGAGAAAGAGGGCAAAAAGAAAAGCTCCTTAGCATAAGTGTCTGAAAACTGAGATGAAAATAAACCATATAAATTAAAGACTCTAGTGAAAGCTACTTGGGAGTTACATTGATTTCTTCTTTTTACTTCTCCCTTCCCATTATTTTAACTTCTCACTGCATTGATAGCTGCCCTGTGAAATTCAACTGCAGAAATGAAAGAACAATTAAAATCTTCCACTGGAAAGATAGCGGTCGAGTCTACACGGTTTGGTGAAGATATGGATAGCTTAATAGCACTCTGTTTGCACCTCCCCCTCCCCACTGCCTGCCCATAAAAACCAAAGGTAATAAAGATGGATTTAAGTGTGCATGTGGTGGAAGGGGGGGAGGAAGAGAGAGAGATACAGGATTGGACCTCATATTCTAAAAGCATCCTCCCAACAGAAGCCAGTAAATTGTGTTGCTTTGTTCTTGGCAACTCAAGTCAGGTATCATTTTAGCTGCTGGCAGTAAATGGCCCTGTAGAAGAAGAAGAGAACACAGTTCATAGTTCTGACAGGAAAAGGGAGAGTTGACCTAATGTCTCTTAATAGAAAACATATATTCTTGCCATGTGATTTGTCTCCCTCAGTAATGCAGCTTTTTCAAGGGCTGCATTACCTTGCCACCTCTCCTAAACTCCAAAAAGATGAAAGTGCCTATTGGTTTTAGACCTTTTGAGAAATCCAGACAAGAAGTAGAATTAATAGAATGGAAATAAATGCTGGAAGAAAACACATGACTGACATAATCATGTATTCATATCGTTTGTGTACTCCTGGAGTAAATACGTAGATTGAGGAAGGGGGCAAGGGAGAAAATTACGAAGCTTGTCAGGAAAGACTAACTTTTGTAGGGCATGGGAGGAAACGTCTGTAAAAGTATTTATTAACGAGATTTCTCTCCCACATTTCTCCAGCATCAGAACCCAAGGTAGCATCTTGATGAAATCTTATCTTTTGGGTTCTTTTGGGAGGGGTATTTGTGTGTGAATGCACCAATCCTTTTGTTTCACGTAAAAGGAAAGACTTCTGGAGGGTTCTTTCCTTTTGGGTTTCACATCGGGGTTCTGAGGTTTTCCATTTTTTGTTTTTGGCACTGAAAAAATGCCCTGTAGAACCCTTAAAGGCTACTCCAAAAACACAAAGGCAAGATGACAGTAGGATACAATAAAAAGAAATTTTGTCAAACCCTCCCGAATATAAATCTTTAACAGAATTAATACACTATGAATTAAACAAATAATATTTTTTAAAATAAATCCCCCCAAGAAAGATAAAACAAAAAACAGTTAAACAGGAAAAGCACCCCACAGAGGCTAAACAAAACAAAACCCAATAACTTTCTCTTCCCAAAACCAAGACAGGCAAGCAAACCAAGGCAAGAAAACACCCTTTAATCCATGGCAGTTTGCTCCTTACACCTGCTGTTGTACCAGTAGAGCTCTGAATCAGGATTTCAGCCAAACTAACTGCCCTACCCACTTTCCCCTGAACATCCTCTGTAAACAAGAATGACAAAACTGAGGCCCTCATGTTTGGAGTGGGGGGGGCATCTGGAGAAGACAAGGCATGCTGGAAAAGACAGTAACGCAATGAAACAAAACGAACCGAAACACCAGAAATTTTATCATGCGTTTCATTTTTGTTGCGGCAAATACATTGAACTGTAATGAATGCTAACGAAACAGCAATTTTTCTTTTTTGTTTTTGTTTTCCGTTTCATTACGTAACGAAACAAAAACAATTTTTTTTGCAAAAAAATCACAAAAAACGAAAATGAACCGAAACGGACCCCCTAAACGACAAACAACAAACGAAACACCATTTTTTTTTTAGTCGTGCCTATCTCTACTGGAGATTACACACATCTTCAGCTTTTACCCAGCTCAGGGCCCAGGGATTCCCTTACCATGAGCTGTCTACTATTTTTTTTTGGGGGGGGGGGTTCAGAATTCTACAGCAAATAACAAATGCTCCTACAAACTGCAAGACTACCATGTGTACATTTTATGTTTCGGGGAGACCAGCTACTTGGGAACTCTAAGATGAGGTGTTAAACTGCACTCTTTTCATATCATTGGCCATTATTACCCACAGCGGTAGAGAGAGAACACCAGAGGGTCAACATCCTTGTAGAGAATGAAATTTCCCACGAACATGCAGAGGGAATATTGGATGAAGAATATTGTTGTTCCTCTGTTTGCTTTTGACAGGGATAAACTAATACTAAACCTAAGAACAAGGAGGATATTTAATACAGAACTTCGCTGATGTAACACCAAGGGGCTGGGAACTCTGTAAACTAGAAACAATTGTCTTGAAATAGGATTTAGGTTGAATATCATGCTGGTGAAGAAAAGAAAAGAAATGCATTGATAGTGCCAGAGACTGCAGGCATTTTATTAGGCGATGGAAGGAAGAGACCATCTGCTTCTCTGGTTAGGTAAACATGGGAAACAAAGTCTACAGCTAAACTGTGTAAACATGACAAATACACAGCCAAAGGGCTGTTTTAGGATCTTCAAATCAAGCCAATTAAAAAAAAGGCAGGAGCTGTGAGATGAATTAAGAACAGTGTGTGTAGCTGGGCATAGTGTTGTAACTCAGTTAGCACAATCATCATGCAACTGGTGTTTGACTCTTCCATGAAAATGTCAAATCCAGCTCTTCTGCAAGGCATCCCACAATTCATTATGACTGTATTCATCCAGTTAATTGCTTGCACGAGGTGTTCTGGCCATTGGAATAAAGGCAGAAACAGTGTGTTAAAATATCCAGTGGGGGGCAATAGATAGTCATAAGGGATTGGTCAACCTGGCTGATCTCCATTTCTGTAAGTGATCACTTGCAGATAATTGCAGTTCAGCTACTTCCTTCTTTGATGCTTCTTGCCCCCCCCCACCTTATTTCCCCAAATAAATAGTTTTCCTTCCTTTGCCATGAGTGAATAGATGTGAAGGTGCCTCTATGTTGGTCTTCAGTAGAAATGGGCATTTTCATTTTTCGTTGCAGGTCCGTTTCAGTTCGTTTTCATTTTTCTTGAATTTTTTTTTTTTTTAAAAATTGATTTCATTTTTTTCGTTTTTCGTTTCTACCCGCTTTTTGAGCGACTTAAAGCATTGTCACGCGCGGATGTCCCCCAATACGCCAGACCAAAGGGAAAACACTAAAAAAAATGATGCTGGCAGAGACACAGTATAGACTAGGTACGCAGGGAGGCTGCAAAGGCAGCGGTGGGCGTTGCTCAGGGCGTAAGGCAGCTGCAGAGTGACTGCACTGCGGGGCAGGGGAGGGTACTCACTGAGAGCTACGCATGCACACAGGGAGGCTGCACGAGAAATCTCTTCTTTCTCTCCCCTAAGAGCCAGGCTGCAGCCAGCAGGAAAACAGAGACACACATCTGCCTGGCTGGCCTAAAGTAATGAGTCACATTTTAAGGACCGCAACCCCCTGGTAGGTAATAATTTCAAATAATTATCACTGTGTTTTTACGGATGTCCAGGGTGTTTTAATACCCAAGAAATCAATATTAGGCATCTGGGAGCCATTTTGGGTCGATGTCCCCTAACTCCCCTTAAAGGAAAAAAAAAACAAAAAACAGCAATCTGAAAAAAGACATAAATGCACGTTTTAAGGACCCCGATCCCTCTGGTAAGTATTATCAAGCAGAATAAATAATTATTGCTGGGTTTTTATGGATATTCAGGACATTTTTTAACATATAAAAACAGCTCATTTCATTGTGTGTTGCCATTAACAAAAATGAAACATAACAAACCTAATTTTCGTGGTTCTGTTTGGTTTGTTCCAATTTTATCACTATTTTTGTTATTCATTTCGTTACGTTATGAAACGAAAAACAAATAACGGAACAATTTTTTTTCATTTTGTGCCCATCTCTAGTCTTCAGGACTTGGCATAATAGAAACCTAGCTCAAAGGACGTCTCCACCCATGTCTACTGTAGGTTTTATCCTGTTTTATCATAAAGAGTTTCTTGGAACAATAAACACATTTTTTCTCTTTTTACCTCACCTTATCCCCTAAGCACATCCAATCGCACCTGATTTCGGAAGCTAAGCAGGGTTGGCCTTGGTTAGTACTTGGGTGGGAGACCACCAGGGAGCACCAGGTGCTGTAGGCGCTTGGAGTAGGAACTGGGAAACTACTCCAGTATTCCTGCCAAGAAAAATCCATGGACATGGGGTCACGAAGAGTCAGTTATGACTGTAATGACACAACACACACACACACACACATCATTACATCTGTGATTTTCTTATTTTTAGACTGCACATCCCATAGTTTTCCACTGTGAGATTCCTACATGACAGAAAACTTACAAATACCTAATTATAGCTCACGGGGGAGAAATGTCTAAACTGGAAATCTTTGAGCCCTCAGTAGGCTTGGCTTTTCTCAGGCTCCTTGTTCATACTCCAGTGCTAGCTGGGTATTTTCTTTCTGAAGAGGAAAGGTGCGTTCTTCTTTTCTACATGTTTATTCCAAAGTAAATCTCATTTTGCTCATGGAACTTGTACCTAACGAAGCAACAATACAGAGGGCAGTTGTAGTGCAATCCGAATTAGAACAATGAAGCGACTGTAAGGATTGTGTAGAAGCCTCTTTCGACAGAAATGACTTTCTGTCAGAAGAGAATTCACTCAGAGATTGGTGAGGAGAACAATCCCTCCAAAACTTCCCTATTCCAGTCAGCTTTCCAAAATATTCCACCTCAATAGCCTGTTGAGATTATTAGCCAATGATCTTTAATTGCCGCTTGTTTTTAAATGTCATGTTAATGACAATTTTTACTTTTAATTATGTTTAGGATGCTATATGCTATTACCCTAGCTGTATACAACCCAGAGTAACCATCGGTCAGATTGGCAGTATAGAAACTGAATGAATGAATAGATAGATAGATAGATAGATAGATAGATAGATAGATAGATAGATA
>JAHTLZ010000237.1:21109675-21135473 GCA_023846285.1 Phrynocephalus versicolor
TAGGAATTGGATCCTGCTCCTCTCCCATTGATATCATCAGGGTCATAAGAGATCTTTGAAAGAACCAAGCTATTTTTCAATAGGGGGAGAGATAACTTGAGTTTTTAAAAGTACCATCACTCTGTGCCTCATGAAGGATTACACAAATTTGCTGGTCCAAACCCAGTTGTTACTCTTAATTATAGGAGATCCATTGGATTCATGGGACTTACTGTATATTTGTGTTGGCTCACAAAGTTCCCATCGATTCGTTGGGTCTATTGTGGACTTAGGCCATCACCTTTTAGAAGTCATTAACAATTCTCTGTTGCAGTCTTTTTTTTTTTTCCTCCTTTGATTTTGGTCTCTCCTTCTCTGGAAAAATGCAAGTTGTCAGCTCTCAGGTATTCCTCTCTGTAGTTGTGTGCTTCTCAAAGCAGCCTCCAAAACTGTTTCTTCACTTTCAAAACCGGACAGCTTCCATAGTCCACTTTCTTGTGAAGTGTTGTTACCACAAAACCAGAAGACCAGTTACCTAGGTCTGGCTTCACCTATTGTTAGCCATTACCCTACTTACCGTTATTGTTTGGATGGCCCCAAGGTGTTGCTTAGCTTAAAATAACTACTGCCTCTTTGTTCAATATTTACTTTGCCCTCCTTCCTTCTTTCTCTTTATCCTTTGGGTATTTGCTGCATCCCACTCAGTAGCCTCCCCCTTAATATTTGAAAATATTGCCAAAGTTGGCTCATGGATGTGCTGCCATATGTGAATTGGGCCTTTTATAAATCACAATTTCTCATGCCATGCAGTGCTGTAAAACATTTCAAGCCCGATGACCTTTTGAGTATTATGTATTCAAAGATTCATGAAATCTTAGCATGAGTTTTGTCTAATGATTCTCCTATAAACACACTGAAGTCTCCTTCTTACAAAGGCTTGGGCAGGCAGAAGACACATTTGCAACCCCCAGTCTTCAATCTAAGGTTCACTGGTAGCACCTGACAGCTCTCATTTGCTAAATAAAGTACAATGTGTCAATGCAGAATAAATGTAAATTATCACCTTTCTTCCTTGTTAATTAAGGTCTGATTAATGCATCTTGGCAGTTGCGCCTTGTACAGTACAGAGAATGGCTTTTGTTGCAAAAACAAAACTCGTATATAAATCACACTTCTGCTGCACGTATCGAACTTTGGCTGTGAAAGGTTACCCATAAAGATTTGTACTGCTTGAAAATGGAAAGATCTTGGCATCCTGGTGCTTGAATAAATGAATGCTTCGGGGAAGAACTAAGCCTCCTTCATATGTTTGAGCATTAATGATCTAAAAGGAGAATACTTGAGTCAATAAATGGTTGGTGAATCATTACCACTAGGCAAATATGGCCACGTGAATCCAGGAACAATTAAGTGTATCTCAATAAATGTTAAATGCCACTTTGCAGCGGACAGATACTAGAAATTGTGGAAGTCATCCCTAATATTCAACCACAACACACACTTCTGCTTGAGATTTGGAACAAAAGCAGTTGTGGGAATCAGAGAAGCCTATTCACTATCAGGATCCATTCGAATGGATAAACTTGATGCATATCTGGGTGTCCTTTTGTTTATTAAAAAGATGAGGAGTTCAGGTATGTAAGGATCATTTGTAATGTGTTAACATTTCCTTGGCAGTAATGCATATTATAGGATGTGGAGGTGATTTGATTAGAGAGGTATCACTGACAGGATGAGAAGGGATTGAACTCCCCTTCAATCTAACCCTCTGTCCTCAAATTTGCATTAACCACAAAAATGAAGTTTAACAGGAAGCATTTGTGTGGCTGAACAGCCACACCTTGATGTCAGGCAGGGATGGGCACCTTACGAAAAACGACAGGGTAGTTCATCATTTTGTAACCTTACGAAACATTATGAAATGAAACAAAATAGCAAACAGCATGTCAAGAAATGAAACGGAACACCATTTTTCATTTCTGAAATGAAATGATTTGTCCTAGTGATGAGAAGCCTCAGCTGTTACTTATCTCTGATCTTGATCTGCCTGCCTGTTATCTAGCAAGCAGCTGAACTCTTCCCTTCCCTACGCTGGCCGTCCCTGTATCTGCAAGTTGATTTAAAGTTTAAACTTATTGTTTTCCTTTCCTGATTAAGTAGGACTGTTGAGGTTATTTTTAATATATTTTCCTTCCTCCCAGCAGTCAGCTGTTGAGTTTATCTCTCCAATCTCTCTAGCCCTTAGGATTCCTAATTGTTTGCAGAGGATTCTTTGCTTGAAAGGTTTTAGGAGGGTCTTTGATTTAGGGCAATGGCTCCCTGTTAGATAAAACAAGAAAAGCTCCCCATTATTTATAGCCTTAAAAATCATTTCATTTTGTGATTAAAGTTATTTTTTAAAATCCGTTATTAATGAAACAAAATTAAGACTGAAATGAAACAAAATGAAACAAAACACTATATTTCCATTTTGTGCCCATTTTTAATGTCAGGGTCAAACAAACTAACCTGGACCAAGATCAAATTGTTTTTTCCCCTCAGGTTGGCCCCCTTCAGTGGTCACCAATCAAGTTCACCAGTGGCAAGCCAGATACTTTGTTTTATTATTAGCTTGATGGAATAATTAGTCAGTGGAATAATTAGAATATGAAGCTAATGGTTTGGTGGGTCATAAAGTGACTAATCAGTTAATACCTCTGTTTTCCAGGCTAAATATAAACAGAATCTGGAAGATTTGCTAGAAGTTTTGAAAGGCCTTTAGTTCCTTCTTAGAGCAAAATCCATCTAATGTTTCATGACATTTGATGTTCGTGGAGAGAGCAGTTTCTTTGGCCAGAATACTGGTGCTCTTAACAGTGGGTGGAATCGAACCTGAAGAAACCATTATGGCCAACTGAGGAATTAGAAGAAAATCAAAAAGTGTATACTGAATCAGAAAAAAAAATTATCTCAGAAATGGAATCAGAGCCATGCTGGCATCTTTCTGGACTGGAGTAGGAGTTGAAATGCAATCTCATGAACTGTCAACTGCCAAATACTAATGATCCTTGCTGGTTATTTATCAAATGTTGTAAAGGAAACACCACCACCACAGGCCATCTGTCAAACATGTATACAAACTGCATTCCAAGAAACTCTAAAAATGTATTTGCAGTTGTTGAAGGAAAATAGTGTCTAAAACAAGCTTTGCCAGTAACAAAATGTAAGTGCATTGTGTAGTTTGAAGGATTGTACCACCACCAATGAGCTTTCTCGGTTTTTAGGATCTTCTGGAGAGGCAATTCTCTTGTTTCCACCACCTTCATTTGGTGAGGACAGGGGAGAGGGACTTCTCAGTGGCTGCCCCCATCTTTGGAATGCTCTGCCCCAAGGAGCCTCGGGGGGGGGGAATAAACAATTTAAACAAACAAACAAATCCAACAACTCAAGGGAGAGTCCAGGGTGTATTTCAGCCTTAATTCTTGGGGAGTAATGGTAAGGACTAGTCATCTCTCCTTGAAAGTGGCTATGTCTCTGGGACAGGGACGGAGAATGCATAGCCCAGCCCTCATTTTGCTTTGGCTCTAGAACTCCAAGCCTCTCTCATTATTGGGAATATTGGCTTGAAGGAATGGCAGTTTAGGTCCAAAGCTTCTCAAGATCTGCACCTTCTCCAGTTCTAACCTAGAGAAACTGTTAGAAGCAGCAGCAGCAGCAACAACAACAACAACAACAACAAAACAGTGCAGCAAAGCTTGTAGCGATGATCATAAGGCTACAGGAGAATAATGATGGAGACAGACTGAGTAGGACACATGGATGTTCTTGCCTTTTCTATATTCATAAATGGATATTCTTAGGCCAAACTTGGGTCCCCCCCCCCCCCGCTCCTCTGCAGTATACAACTGAGCCCGCAACATCCCAAATATACCTTTCTGTCTCTAGTTTAAGCAGCAGCCCATGGTTCCTACTTGGGCTGAGAGGTGGCATTTTGGAGAGACGCTACCCCCTACCAGTTTGGAGTTTGGAAAACCAGTGCTCTAGAAAGAGTTCCTATAACCATTGCTTTTGCTTCCCCTTAATAATCTTTGCTGCTTATTGAAGCACCACCAACCGCACCTTCAAGAAGTAACATCCTGGAGTACTCTTTTTCTGCAGAAGTAGAACTAATGTGCATATTAGTCCTTGAAAACAAAGAAGCCTGAAAGCTACTAAGATGTGTCATTTTCACCATGTACCAAGAACGATATTGATGCATGTTCATTATCAAGATGCCCTACAACCTGATGCACTGATTTCACAGTTGCAATGTTATGTCATTTCGTATCAGAGGCTGGAAAAGTTACTTACTGGGACAGAACTCCCTTGACAATCTGACCAGTATCAGGTTGCCTGGGCTCCTGGGAGTTGCATTGTTGACAGCATTACTTTTAGGGTCAAATCATATGTTAAAGGAAATGTGTATTTTCTGCTATTAAAATGTTTTCCCTCCATGTATGTTGTTCCTCCTTAATTAACATTTCAACCATAAGACTTGCAAATGAAACGTATTTGCACCTCCCAGTGTCATTGTTTCGAAGCAGCATCCATATAATTCAGGAAACTTGTATTAGGAGATGTCTTCTACTTCTGTTATGGATGACATGCTAACCATGCCATCTGGTTTGAGCCTCAACGCAGTATCTGGGGCTGAAGTCTTATCACTCCAGTAATTGTAATTCTGTGCCCTTAAATCAGTTCTGACTTGCAGTGACTTTTCCCAGGGTTTTCCTGCTAAAATTACTCACAAGCAGTAACTATTTCCATCTTCTGGAGGTACTTTATGATTGTGTGACCTGCCCAAGGCTACACGGACTTTCTTTTCTGTCCGGAGGCATGTGGGGTATCAAACTACAGGCTCCAAACCAGAGAGTTTTCATGATCCTATCTCTGCCTCCTCCTCCTCCCTCCTCCTCTCTTTCGTTTGATGGAGCCATAGATACCTAAAGGACCGTCTCCTTCCATATGAACCTGCCCGGCAATTAAGATCTAGCCAGAGGGCCCTCCTGAAAGAGCCATCCCTCAAGGAGGTGAAAGGGATGGATTGTAGGAACAGGGCCTTTTCAGCACCTGCCCCCAGATTATGGAATGCCCTCCCAAGCGAGACCTGCCTGGCACCAACATTGATGACATTCCGGCACCAGGTAAAAACATTCCTGTTCAAGAAGTCTTTTAAACTGATTATTGTGGGTCCTGATGGTGATTTTAGTGCAGTGTTTTAATTATATTGTATTTATTGTATTTAAATGTTTTATTGTTTTAATTTTATTGCAACTTGATGTTTTAATTGTTTTAATTGTTAACTTTGATTGTGAGCTGCCCAGAGACCTTTGGGTGGTGGGCGGCATACAAGCTATATAAATAAATAAATAAATAAATAAAATCACTACAACATTTTTTAAAGCACTGGAATGGCTATGTATGTTATCAGTCTGTGATTCATGGAAAAGGATTTTTTTTTTGATGTAACAAAGGCCTCTATCACATGACCGCTAAATGAAGATGATAATTAAAATGCGCACTTTCTCCGGGAGTGGTCATGTGACATTAGATGCGCAGATACCACCACCCCAGGGTAGCATTTTTTTGAACCTCTTTTTTTGTGTCCCCATTTGCCAAATGCACATCAAAGCGCTATTTTGAAAAGCTGTTTGCTGCAAAGTGGGTGAAACCAGAAGAAGATGTGGCTTTTTGGCATTCACACGAACTTTGCTTTGCATCAAAATGCACATGAGCAAGCCCTAGCGGTGGTGCAGGAAGATGCACTTGAGATGTGCTGCTGGGGGCGTGGTCGGGAGGGGTGTTCAGAAGATGCAGCTGGCCTTGGGGGCAAAATCTTTACATGCAAATTCAGTAAAAGAAAAGGGTGCATTTAAGTGGTCGTGTGATAGAGGCCAAAGAGCCACCTAGCCAAGAGAGGAGTCTTGGAATGAAATCTAGAGAAAGGATGCCTGCAAACTGACCCTCCAGTGCTACTTAGTTGAACCTTACACTAAAAAAAGCTTGGCATTTCCTTTAACCTCTGGTGGGACTGTTGACAGTAGGGGCTGGCAAAGTTTTTCCTTCTAAGCTACATAATAAATTAAATTAAATTAAATTAAATTAATTTTTAGAAATCCATCTTTTTTGAAATCCTCCCCCCCCCCCATTCCTTTAAAAACTAATTGATTTGACTGATCAATGATCGGATGTTGTAGTCTGAATTAGGACACCACCATTTTCTGTCTGGGCACAAAAGAAAATTTTAATTTTAAAAAAATTAAATGCACATGCAATGCATAAGAAAAAAATGAGAAATATCATTTCAAAAAGGTTTGAGACTCACTTAAATCATTTTCTTGCTTTCGGATCTCAACTAGAGATAGCGAAGTGATTAGAATAACAAGACAAATGGCCTCAACCGATTTTATAATTTAATACCCATCAACTTTATGCTTCTTTTTTCCTTTCTTTTTTCTTTTTTGCACCTAGTAATTTTTCCTAGTCAAAGCCAAGTCATCTCATCCATTTACTTGTGATGATTCATGTTTGCCTTTGAAATAACATACTGATTTACCAGGAAAAAAAACAGTGTTGGTAAAATTAATTTCCTCTCAGCCTACTTTACAGGGTTGCTGTGATGCTAGACAAAAATTACACAGTGATTGGATCTTTCTTCAGCAAAGGACTGGGTATAAATGAAATAAGGGTAAAACTTAAGAAAAATATATATTAAAATGTTGTTACCAGAGCCTTGCCAAAATAGTATGTGGTACCACTTCAGACCGCAGGTGGAGCAACATCAGAAAGCTAGTGTGTCAAGAAAAATGGTTTGAAAAGTTACTTTTCTGGATTATAATGCTCAGATTTTTCCAGAAAGCACCTTTTCCGAAACCTATGCCCAAGAAATGAAACTCACACAATTCAAATATGAAGTAAAGCAGAGATGGGGAATATATGATCATCCAAGTGCTTCTGGAATTCCCCTCATCGCTCACCAGTAGAGATGGACACGGATCAAAAAATGGTGTTTCGGTTTTTCATTTGTCGTTGAGAGGTCCATTTTGTTTCGTTTCCGTTTTTTGTGAATTTTTGGAAAAAATTCATTTTCATTTTTCATTTTTTTGTTTTTCATTTCTACCTGCTTTTTGCGCGATTTTTAAAGCATTTCCGTGTGGGGGCGTCCCCCAATGCCCCAGACCAGAGGGAAAACACTAAAAAAAATTGATGCTGGCAGAGACACAGTATAGAGTCTAGACTAAGTATGCAGGGAGGCTGCAAAGGCAGTGGCGGGCGTTGCCCAGGGTGCAAGGCAGCTACAGAGTGACTGCACTGTAGGGCAGGGCAGGGTACTCACCGAGAGGTACGCACGCACACACACAGGGAGGCTGCAGGACTGAAACTAGAGTCGCAGAGACAGCAATCCCACCCTAACTCCCACCGGGGACTGCAAGGAGGACGGGGGCTGCCAGAGCTTCTTATGCCATCTGTGGCTGCCAGACCTGCCCAGTCACCAACCTGGGCATGCTATTGGTTGAAGTTGTCCAAGAATTTACATGATCCCATCACATGGCTTGCCTCCATGTTGTGGCTGGAGTGGCGACATCCATTTTGTCATCCTTAAAGGGAAAAGAAAAATACATCGTGATGGGAGAAGACAAAAACAAACGTTTTAAGGACCCCAACCACCTGGTAGGTAATAATTTCAAATAATTATTGCATTATCACTGCATTTTTATGGATGTCCAGGGCGTTTTAATACCCAAGAAATCAATATTAGGCATCTGGGAGCCATTTTGGGTTGAATTCCCCTAACTCCCCTTAAAGGAAAAAAATACAGCGATCTGAGAAAAGACATAAATGCACGTTTTAAGGACTCCAGCCCCCCCCCCCCCCCGGTAGGTATTATCAGACAGTATAAATAATTATTGATTCATTTTTATGGATGTCCAGGGCGTTTTTTAACATTTTAAACAGCTCATTTCATTGCACGTTGCCATTGACGAAAACAAAACCTAATGAACACAATTTTCGTGGTTCTGTTTGTTTCGTTCCATTTTCATCACAATTTTCGTTTGTCGTTTTGTTATGTAACGAAACAAATAACGAATAACAGAAACGAAAAAATGTTCGTTTTGTGCCCATCTCTACTCACCAGTGGCTGGACTAGCTATGGTTAATGAGAGTTGTAGTCAACAACACTTTGCATCTACACATTCTTCCCCCCCTTCTTTAAAGACCAGAAATGATTCTTTGAATGCCCTGTACTGTTAATGTTTATCTTTATAAGCAAACAAGCATTTAAATTCTCATATCTCCCCTCCTCCCCCATCAAACCAGCCACCACTAATTATGCATTCTTAACATGGGAATGGTATGGACTTGGTAGGTCTCTTCTCTAGGGAGAAATTCACATTGACTTCAGCAGGAATTATATTTGTCTCAGACTTGCAAAAGCAGTTTCTGCCGGTGGATAATTGTCACCCACAAATCAATAGGAGACTGGGCCTAAAATATTCTGCTAATTAATTGGTGCCAAAAGTCCACACAGCAATTTAGAAGCAGATCGTGGTATATCCCCCCCTTCCCAAAAAGGATAGAACTTTGCTCCTGTATATAATGACAGCCTTTCAAAAACTGAGGATGAGGAACTGAAATACCTTAATGAAAGACAATCTGATCAGTTAAGATAGAAGTTGTGTTGCATGTGTAGACAGGCATACAGAGAGGTATCTTGAGATAGCCTCTATGGTGCTGATAGGACATACATGAACTTCTGCCAGTATCCATAGAGCCCTCACTCAACCCCTCTGAGAGCTGGCTATTAATAAAAGGTATGTAGCTCCTTCATCCCTTCAATCCTCTATACTTTTTAAGCATTGCCATAATCCATAATCATGCATTGTCAGATCAATGCTGATTTACAATGACCCTTGTTCGCAGTTCCCCAGGTAAAGAATACTCAGAAAAGGGTTCATCATTTCCCTTCTTCCAGGAGCCATCCTGGGACTGTGCAGCTTGCCCCAAGCCATACAGGCTGGCTTTGTTTCCCTAGGGCAGTGGTTCTCAATCTGTGGCTCCCCAGATGTTCCTGGACTGCAACTCCCAGAAATTCCTTCCAGCACCAAGCAAGTGGTGGAGGCTTCTGGGAGTTGCAGTCCAGGAACATCTGGGGACCCACAGGTTGAGAACCACTGCCCTAGAGATACAGTAGGTCAGGCATGTCCAAACGATGGCCCTAATGTTTTGGACCACAACTCCCAGAATTCTAAGCTTAGGCTGCCAATGATA
Source organism: Phrynocephalus versicolor (assembly GCA_023846285.1). Taxonomy (NCBI): domain Eukaryota; kingdom Metazoa; phylum Chordata; class Lepidosauria; order Squamata; family Agamidae; genus Phrynocephalus; species Phrynocephalus versicolor. Next base: position 21,118,943 of record JAHTLZ010000237.1, read on the forward strand.
AAGGACTGTGGGAGTTGTGGTCCAAAACATCCGGAGGGCCAAAGTGTGGACATGCCTGCAGTAGGTAATTGAACTCTCATCCACACCTCATTCACTGAGCTATCCAGCCCGCATTGCCATAGCTTGAGCCAATAGCTTTGTCCTCATCTGGCTGGCCCATTTCATCCGGCTACGGGACAGGGCAATCACCATGTGGTTAGCCAATGTGAGAACGGTAACCCAGAAGGAGGAGTGAGGACAATGGAAACCAGATTTTCACCTGCACCACCTGTAAGAGACCTGTGCCTGCCCTTGAAACTGGAAGTCCGTTTCTCATGTTGATTGGTCGACAGTTTGATATTTGCTCTGGTCTACATCATAGCATTATTGCAAGAATAAAGTGGGAAAGGAGAAAGCCATGCATGCGTTCTTGGACTGATTGGGGGAAAAGTGGTCTCTCAATGTTAACATACAATGGAATTCTACCTATCAGAAATGATAACCTCTTAACCCTTTGTCCTAAGGTGAGAGAGAAGTTAACTGCGGATGCTCTTTCCAGAGATGGACATGTGGAAGATGGAAGTCTGGAATTTTCATTATGATTTCAGGATAAAAATGGAGCAAGGATCTATGTGAACACTGGCTGTAGAGAATGCTGGGAAAAATAATGAGGACCAACAATGTGGTATGAACATAAACCCTTAAATAAGGCAAATGAATTAGTTACCAAGGAAGAAATGAGAAGGCTATGAGGCTTTTTAGGGAAAATGACAGCCAAAGAAGAAAGGGGGGGAAAAACTTGTGTCACATTTTACACATAATTGTGGCAGCAGCTGTCATGTGGTATCATTCTGCATAGGAATGCCACCGCTTTCTCAGACCTATCTCTCCTTCTTAGTAAAAGAATAATTACTGAAGAATGGTTTTTGTGGCAGTCCAAGGGTATCCAATCAAATGCTGGCCTTGCGTATGACATTTGTGGCAACTGGGCACGTGGCCAGTTCTTATATATATAACATTTCCTGAGAATTCACTGAAAGCTAACTCATCCAGGAACTCATAAGTGCAACTGTTTGGAAGATACAGACGTGTTATGTGAAGACCATCACCTCATTATGACAATATTAGTTCAAGAAGGCAAGTGATATCAGCAAAGTAAAAGAATCACTAGTTCTCTCTTTCTCTTTCTCTGTACTCCCTTCCTCCTGTTCCTCCCTCCCTCCCTCCCTCCATCTCCTCCCATGGTGGATTTGAATTTTCCTCCTCTCTCATACATGTTGTATCCATTTAGGCATTCATTATAAATAACCTCCTATTAACTGGGCTGCACACAATCCTATCAAGGTAAGATGCAAATGTGCATGGTGCTGAAAATTTCTTCTATGTCTTTGGGCTATTCTTCAGTCTCACAGAAATCAAACAGCATTCCAAAATGTCCAAAATGAAGATGGACAAATATAAATGTATTGAAATCTGGCACATGTGTGACATTTTGTCTGAAAGAAATTCTGAGGTTTCCCCTTTGCATATTTCCCCTAAATATGCAAAGTCAATCTGAACAACAAGAACAACAAGAACAACAACAATCATAGAGGGCAGAGCTGAAAGAGACCATCAAATCCATCCTGCAAATGGTAAATCCCACATCTGTTGGAGAACTGCTGTTCCCCAAAAGAAATCAGTGAAAGAATTCCATCATCTCCCCAATTTCTCTGCTCACAATTAGTGTGAAGAATTGCGATGCCATTTGCCCACAATCATTGTTTGAATGAAGGAGTTAAACTCTCTGAGGTACGTCCACCAGGTTATTCTGTGCAGCAGCGCAAAATAAGTGGTCCGCTGTGACTTGGTTCTCCTTACCAGGTGCCCTGTCCTGTCATTTTCAAGGCTTTTTAATGTGAACATGGGGTGCCCAGGACAGAATTTTTCTGTTCAACAGTCCTATATTGTCTGAGTTGGTCCCAGAGATGATAGTGGAGATTCCTTTGCTTCTTTTTAAGAAGGACTTCAACATTCATACCAAGGCCACTCCGTCAGGACCAGCACAAAACTTCACAAAACTCACTGGTGACCTTGAATCTGCTTAATATCTGCTTAAATGAAAGTAGCAGAACTTGCTAGGCAGGTAAGGGGGATTTGAGCATGGAAAAGCTTTCTATAGTATTGGGTTTTTTATTTTTAATAATAAAAAGGATCCAAACATGGCTTACATAAATTAAAATATATTATTTAAAGCTATTTAAAGTATACAATATTTAATATTGTATTTAAAGTAATATTTAAAGTGTACAAATTCTGAAAAGGCCCAAACTCCACACTAAACTGTGATAAACCAAAAGCATGCCATGGATTGTGGGGGGCAATGACGAGCATTTCATGAAATGAGCATAATGTTTTAAATCTGAAAAAAAATATTTGTTTGTTTGTTTGTTTGTTTGTTGCAATTAGCATGTTCTGAGCTCTTCCTGGAAGAAAAATGACAAAACTGAGGCTGTCATGCTAGTAAGGACACATACGTGACAAAAAAAGGGGGGGGGGGGTTTCAATAATACAGGGGAAATATGAGGGTAGCAGAGAGAGAGAGAGGGAGAGCAAATATGGGATGTATCAGCTCAGTAAAGGAAGTCAAGGCCTCGTATTTGCCATGCCTGAACAGAGCTGTTAATGACGGGACCTTCTGGAGGTCACTTATCCAAAGGATCACCATAATTCGGAAATGATGTGATGGCACAGGAGAGCAACTGGATAGCTACGTAGCTCAGTGGTTTAGGCCTTGGGCTGAGGAGCAGAATTTGGAAGTTGGATTCCCTACCGAGTCTTTTTGACAGAGACTGGGCTCAGTGATCCAAGAAGTCCCTACTAGCTCTGCAGTTCTAAGATTATTATAAGAATATTATGTTTGGGGTTAGACATTCGTGTTCATTGCAACACACAGGCTTTATATTAATTTTGTGTATTCAATAACAACCTCTGGTCTCTCTGAAAATCTGTCCTATGCCTAGCTGGAGTCCTTTCATTAGGCCACGGAATGTAATTAAAGAAGCATCTTGAGCTAGCAACTGCATTCCACCGCCAGCCATTGACCAACATTCTGCACAGACCATAACAAAAAAGTGGACAGTTCTTCAACAACTCATGTCTCAAAAATGGAAATTTGTCCTACCATCCATCTCTGCTTATAAAAGTAAACAAACTCCATTAAGAACCATCTGCAGCTGACTCTAGACATCAACTGATCATTAATGTCCAATAGCAACTGAACAGGTTCTACCAAAGAGGGACATCTTCTCACTCAATATCACATCGTAGTATTCTCACTACCCTTTTCATTATCCAATGTTCTGTATTGAAAACTCCCAATCTGCACTGCTCTTGGTCCCTGCAGCACACCTGGCCCGGAGACAGATATCACATGGCAGTGTCAGTTATCTTTTAGAACGGAAGTTTTGTGGTTGTTCTTGGGAAGCAATAATTGCTGCCTTGCTTACACAGCCAGTGACTGGATTTAATGGAGCATAAAAAGGGTGATATGTATCATGAAGGCAGAACATTATCCATTTAAACAGCTTTCCGTCTTGAACATAAATTAGATCTTTGACAAGCCCGTGCATAGGGAAACGATGCAGTAATGAATTAGCATTCATAGTCCTAACAAAGAAATGCATCTAATGATGAACAAGGGGAGAGAAACAAACTAACAACTAGAGGACAAAACTTGAATCTAATTATCCTCTGCATATAGTTTTCTGATCTCTCTCTCTCTCCTTTAAATAAAAGGAAGGTAGGTGCTAATTGTTTGATAGGGCTCATTCCTTTCATGCAAGTGCATGCCGAAATGCAAATCCGTACCATACATTCTGCTCACAGAGGATGCTCACTGGCCTTTCAGTTACATCTAAAGTTAGTGCATTCCTAGTCTTTGTTAATTGCTTGCCTGAAAGGCCATATACATCTGGCCTTGATTTCAGAAAACCATAGGTTCAGATCTTGACAAGCCTTTCCTTGTTCTAGAAAAGAAGGTATGCCTTCTGCCTTCCACACCATTCAGATCAGAGGACAGAACCTTATGTGTGAAATTAATTCATGAGCGTTAACCACTAGAAATCAGACAATTAATTAATTGGTGTTACCACTGGGGCGGGGGGGAAGAGAACACGTAATTCAAAACAGCTACATTAACTTGTGGCTTGAATTGTCTGTTACGAAATAAATTGTGGAATTCGCCCGGTTCTTGCATGATTGAGTTCTAATTTGTCCTGCTCAATTTAGCCTTTCTTTCCCCCTAAATGGATAACAAATCCCACAATGCACTTTTTGGTTGGGGAGGATAGGTATTAGAATCTCGCATATCTAACAGCTATAAAGATGGAAAAGATTATTTGTCCTAGAACAGAGACAAATGAAAATGCCACACACAATCAACAGTGCTGGCTGCATCTAAAAGCCAACATCCCTTTGTACTTTCACATAGACTTCCATAGTGTGCCACCACAGAAGGCACTACCAAATGTACAATGGATATTAAGCACAACTCAGGCATCTTACTTACCTCCCTTTCCTCCATGGCTGTGTGGCGCTATCATTTTTAAAACCTTTTTCTACTGTTGAAGAGTGCTGGTGAGCTTGAAAGTCTGGATAAGATTCTAGAATTGTAGCTGCTCATTGATTTCAATAAAAGAAGCCACAACATTGAGCGTAGATACATTGAGCATAACTGTCAATGATATAGATAGAACATTCGGAAGGTCATTCATTCATATGATTGCCATCAGTTGAAGGCAACAAAATGTTTCATTATTTATTTATTTATTTATTTATTTATTTGTTTGTTTGTTTGTTTGTTTGTTTCATTTTTATACCACCCATCTTCCAAACTGGAAGGCTTGTACTCACCCCTTCTCCTCCTTCTGGGCTCCGGCGAGGCTCCAGCAGCACCGGAGGGGCCTTGTGCTGACATCGCTCTCCCTTCCTGGCCGGTTTCCTTGGCGACGCTACCCCACGCTAGATTGTTGTTGGCAGCAGTGGCGGCGGAGGCCGGAATGTCTCCCCGCAGCCTTGGTTAGCCTCCCCATGGGGGCTCAGTGGCAGCAGCAGCAGTGGCGGGTGCCGGGAGGCCTCCCCACGGCCTCAGAAAGGCTCCCTGCAGGGACTCGGCAGCGGTGGCAGTGTACGCCAGAAGGTCTCCCTGCAGCCTTGCAAGGCCTCCCCATGGGTGCTCAGCAGCAGCAGAAGCAGAAGCAGCAGCTCCAGGCACTGAGACTCCTCAGGTAGGGACCCCTTTACAGATGCACCTGACTGGGGGAATGAAAAATGAAAGGAAACGAACCAAAAAATACCAGTTCATTTCATTTTGTTTTTCTTTAAAAATCAGGTCATTTTTCATTTTGTTCTGAAATGAAACAAAACATGAAAAATAAAATAAAAATAAAATCATTTTGTGTCCGTATCTAGTTAGACTCAATGACCACTAGAGGGCTGTTTATATTAGCACAGGTCCCTTAGCTGACTTAAGCCCATTGTGAATATTACTGCCAATTTTAAAAAGGGAGCATTTCAGTTACTCAGTAGGAATGTAAGACATGACTGGGGTGGGGGGAAGTGATTTGAATCTGCTTAAATTAAAGCACTACATATTGTGGGGGGTTGGGTTTTTATTTTATTTTATTGAGAAATGTAGACAAATAACATATGCTTTACTTGGTTGCAGAATGAGTGCAGCTGCCCAATAGAGGCATATGAAAAGGATAAAGGGCAAGCTTATATGCACACCTATCTGCAGAGAAAGAGAGAAAAAGAACAGACTGGGTTAAAAAAGACTGATTTTGTTCTTCATGATAAACACGAGTCAGTTTAGATGTGTAGAAAGATTTAAACTAGTGGCAATTAGATATAGGTAACTACCAACTCACACCTCTCTGTATTTTGTACCCCCCCCTTTTATGTTTCCCTATACCCTTTACCCAATTTGTCTGTATCAGAAATAATAAAATGTGGGGGGGGGGGAGAAGACTGATTTTGGAAGCTAAGCAGGGTCGGCCCTGGTTAGTACTTGGATGGGAGACCACCAGGGAATACCAGGTGCTGTAGGCGCCTGGAGTACAAACTGGCAAACCACTCCAGTATTCCTGCCAGGAAAACTCCATAGACATGGAGTCACAAAGAGTCAGTCATGACTATAATGACACACACACACACACATGTTTCAAAAATAGCATCTCATTAAGTAGATAAGGGGGGGATGGAGCACTTCTGTTAAAGGAAGATAAACAGCCTTTGAGTGGGAAAGGGGGAGGGGAGCTATGCAAGTATTGTCCTGAGTATGTTTACATCCTAAGTCTAATGATATTTTTAAATGCAGCTTGTATTGTGTAATCTTAAAATGGGTTAGCAGAGCATGCTGAAGATGTAAAGCACAACGGACACAACTGTTCATTTGTTAGTTAATATGTGGCTCCTTATAGATTGCAAATGAGACTTCTGGTGCTTGGGCTCTCTCCTTGAGAAATTCCTCACCCCTGTCGACAAAGTATCAGGCATCTGCTTTAAAGAAAATCTATATCCATAGATATATCCATCTGTATCCTGACTCTTACTCTCTAGAGTCAAGACTAATCATGGACTCTGGGTACATTATCCACTTTCTCCCCCCCCCCCACCCGCTTGATTGGAAGCCACAGGAGATCCAATTAAACTAGTATTTAAAGAAGAAAAATAAGATAATCCAAGTACATAAGAACTCTTTTGTGGACCCTGCCATGTAAGACTGTCTATTCTAAGAAGGTAAGTTAGAAAATACTGTGCAGAGGTTCATCCCAGCATATCAACAGTTACAGTATTTTTCTGTGTATAGGACTATATATTTTTTCCAAAAGAGACTGAAAAATAAGAGTTGTCTTATACATGGAAATAAACTGAGGAGAAAACTGCATGGTTGCAAAACTGTAATTTTGGGATGGAAAAGTGTGTGTGTGGGTCTTTTACATGGGGTGTCTTATTGATGGAAAAATGTGGTCATCTCCTCATCAACATCCTCTAACAACTTGCTATCAGTGAAAAGGCTGCTATCCCACGACCACTAAAAACTGCTTCAAACTGCTTGAAGATGTGGTTAATAAAATTGTGTCCCCATGGCCAGCAGACTTTAAAGGGAGAAAAATGTGATCATGTTCACTTAAGCGCAACTCAGCGAGTTTTACAAGCACCTTGTCTTGAGGTGGTACAAAGTGTGTCGCAGTTCCAATGCAGATTTTTAACCAGTACTTGAGTCCATGGATCTGCATCAAAACCTTTTCATTCTGCTGTGCTGCGGTTCCTGCTCTTGGGGACACAAAAGATGCCATTTTTTAATTGCTCCTGTGGGAACACAGGAACTGCATTTTCAACCACGTGACTGTTCTGGGGGGAAATCTGCATCTTATTTTGATCTGGATTTTCCGGCCATGGGATAGCAGTCAGCCAGACAGCTTAATGTTTAGGGTCCTTAGACCAATCTATTTGTGAATTAAAACCTCTACTGGACATTATAGATGCGTGCAAGGGAAACTATTGTTTTGTTCTTGGTGTTGTTATTTCAGGAGGTCCTTTCACTTCGCTTTTCCTTCATTCAGAAGGAAGAGATCAGTGGTGGCTGACCAAGATCACATACCTCAGGAAGATGGGAAAGAGCAGGCTTGCTAAATAGGGAGGCCCAAGGCAGTGGCTTGGGAGCAGAGGAAGTGGGTGCAGACAGGCTATTAGACTACTGACATGAGGAGATTCCACAAACTCAGGGTGAATGGAGGTGACAAATGAGGGGGAAATGGGTTAAAAGAAAATCAGTTATTCAAAATTATTTCTGAGGCTCTATTCCAGAAAGCACCTGACAGGTATCCTTTGATTTGTATTCCTCCATGGAGTGGGGGGTTAGACTTGATGGTCTTATTGGCTCCTTCCAACATCACTATTCTGTGTTGCTTCACTATTCTGAAGCAACAGAGGTAAACAAATGTAAGAACCTTTTCTGTATTGCTTTCATTTTTTATCAGGAAAATTAAATTGAATTAAAATAAAATAAGTTGTGGTCCAAAATATCAGGAGGGCCAAAGTTTGAACATGCCTGGATTAGGCTGATGACAGAGTGCGTCCCATGCCCCTGCCCCCAACTGCGAAAAAAGAAGTCTCTCATAAATAATGAGTGTTGCATCACACATACACACAGACAGAAAGACAGGCAGACACACAGACACACACACACACACACACGAGTGAGAGAGACAGAGAGTCAGAGACAGACAGACAGACACACACACACACACACACACGAGTGAGAGAGACAGAGAGTCAGAGACAGAGACAGAGAGAGTTAGAGAGAAAACTTCTAGAGCAAGGGGGGACAACTGTTGGCCCTCCAGAGGTTTTGGACCACAACTACCAAATCCCAGAATTCTGAGCCTATATTGCCAATGACAAAGGACAGTGGGAATTGTGGTCCAAAACATCTGAAGGGCTGACTGTTGCCTACAGGGAGACCACACTCAAGTATTAACTTTGGGGCTATTATAATATTTACTTTGTCTTGTTAGCCATTTCATCACGTTATAAAATCCTCCTAATGATCAAAGCCGTGGCATTTTATTTCATTTATATGCAGTTAATACCACTAAAGTAAAGCAAAGCAAAAAGACTACATAATATAATGCTACTGTTTATTTTAGTTTTGATTACACAGTAGGGTGCACTTTCCACACAGGGGCTCCTCTTCTTCTCTCCCTCCAGAGGCAACATGCTAATTTGTCTCGTGAAGACCAAGTTCTACCTTTCTGAGACAACCAATATGTTTTTCATATATTATCGTGTTGTGCCTTACAGTTACAATAGAACAGCTGGAAAGAAAATCATCTGTAATAAGTGGTACTTTATATCTTGAAGTCGAGAAAACTTCTGAAATATGATATTATAGAAATATGATATTCCATGCTGGGGATCTACACAACTCATTTTCCAATTAGTATTCCCCCTCATAGATTGTTGTTGTTAACTCTTTAATCTCTTACCCAGAGCTAGCTACATACCTGAGTTTTTCTTGATGAGTTTGGTTGACTCTTTGGCTTCCTCTGAAAGTGCACAAGTGCCGACCTGATCAGTAGCTAAACATTTGTTACATAGATGGAGGCTGACTCATTCCAAGTTCTTCTGGAAGTGGCTTGAATGATTTTGTTCTCGGGTGCTGAGCACTTGAGGCCTGATGGTGCCCCAAATGGGCCTCCAATGGGTATTCTGGGCCTGTCAGAGGCCCCAGAACTGGTTTCCAGTGATCCAGAAGGCACTTCTGGTTTCCCGGAAGTGATTTTTGGTTTGCCAGAAGCCAATCTGGAAACTCCTCCAACAGGCCCTGGAAGCCCGTTGGACACCCATTTGGGGTAGCACCAGGCCTGGGGTAAGTGCAGGAGGCCTCAAATGGGCCCGTGCAGCTTGCCCCAGGAGCCCTTTGTTTCATATACTGTACTGCTGTCCCTCAATATACTGGAACCGGAGTGTATGAGACCCAAATTGAGGGGGGATGACTGTACATCATTTCTACATACATTTTCTCTATAGGAACCATGGAGATAAGTGTTGGATTTTGCTGCATAACAAAGGGCAGTTAAAAAGAATGGGATTTGTTTCCACAGGAGGTAGTAAAGTAGAGCTGCTCAATGGCTTAGCTGTCTAGCTGCAGAGGCAAAGGTTGGGAATTTGATTCCCAGCTGTGCCTCCTGGACAGGGGCTGGGATGGATTATTTATTTATTTATTTATTTATTTATTTATTTATTGGATTTTTATACCACCCACCTGGCAGCAAGGTCACTCTGGGCAGTTAACAACAACTGATGCAAATAAACACGAATAATTCATCCAATACAATAAACATAAAATACAATAATATAATGGAAATTAAATTAACATTAAAGTGATGTAAAATAGATGTATATATGTTCTATATATTCTATTATTGGTGGGCAAATCAGTTAAAAATCAGGTTTTAATGGGTGAATACTGACATTGCTGTACATTATATTTGAGGGAATTCCCTCTTAAATATCTAAGTTTTTAATCATTTTTTAAAGACAGCCAAAGGGGGGGGGGCAGGCAGATGTCTGGAGGAACATTATTCCATAGGCAAGGGGCAATGATGGACAAGGCCTCAAGGCCTTATTTCTATTTTTTTTTTCCTTTAGGGCCTCTCATGGTGTTAATTGCATCAAAAGCCTAGCCTGGGAAAATCAAGTATTATTGGCAGCAGCGCCTTCTCCCAATGAAAGGACCCTATAATCCATAGGGTTCACAGTTCTAAGATTATTATTGCTTTTATCGCTAGCCATCTTAGCCAGCTTTAAAGGGGTTTTTAGAAATGTTCACGGAAAATAAGATCAGTGGTGTCGTGAAGGATCAGATCATGGGAGTCCAAAAACACAGGCAGTTGTGTTGAGTCCTTTGGACAAATTGAATGATCTAAGAAACTATTCTCACCTCCTCTAGGGGCGTGTCTTTTGTAAAGCCAATGGATCTTCACAGTCCATTGAATTCAATGTGTATGCTCAGTGCTGTCAAGTTAGAACTGATATATAGTGATTTTATACAGGACTTTCAAGTTAAGAAAGGTATTAAGGAGTGGTTTTACCATTTCCCCTACCCCACTGAGTTTCTGTGCCCTAGTGGGGATTTGAGCCGTGTTCTTCAAAGTCTTAATCTGCCACTCTAATACGACACTACCCCAAAATATATTGCATAATAATGATCATTGACAGAAAATGTAAATATTTGCTTCTTTTATTCCCGAAATTCGGAATGAAAAATATAAATGTTCTCCCTGTGAGATGAGCTCTTCAGACTTGTTGTGCATTTCTCCCTCTCATTTGAGGAATTAAACTAATGATAATAATAATTGTGTGTCACTTTTGTTGTGTTGTTTTTCTAAAAGGCTATTTCAGAGTTCTGATTCCTTCTAAGAAGTCTTCTTAATGCTCTACAGATCTTGAAGAACATTTCTGGCTGGGATTTGCTTTTTTCATTCATTTGCGCAATTCATATTCCATCCAGTGCAAGCGAATAGAGATGGGCATGAATTAAAAAAATGGCATTTTGTTTGTCGTTTGTCATTTGGAGGGTCTGTTTTGGTTCGTTTCCATTTTTTGCAAATTTTTGCAAAAAATTCATTTTCGTTTTCGTTCATTTATTACCATTTATTTCAACTTTTTGTGATTTTTTTGGATTATAAGCAATTCACTCATATTGCAGTAACGGAAACGAAACGCACAACAAAATTTCCGGCGTTTCTGTTCGTTTCATTTCATTTTAGAGACAAAATTTGTTTGTCATTTCGTTATGTAATGAAATGAAAAAACGAATTCTGAAGATTCTTCCCTCCTCTTGGGTTGCTCATTTTTTTGAATGCAAAAAGAGAGCAAGAGTGTATGGAAGTAACCACCTCCCGCCAAGCTCACGGAGCCACATGTGTGGAATCCATCAGGCTATAAGGATGCAACTCTTTGCAGACACACACCTTTAAAAACCTGCTCCCCGCCCCATGCACACAGGGAGAGCACGTTTTGTTAAGATGCTTCCCATCTCAGAAGACTTGAGTTCCATATTCTGTTATTCGTGACTCGTTCAGTATAAGAAGCAAGAAAGGGGGGGAACAGCATTGAATATCCCATAAATCTTGAGATTTGGAAGAAAACATGTGCTAGAAAAGTTGGCCAAATCATATGAAGCCACTTCACGGAAGCTGTGCCAGGAGCATCTCGTCATCATTTCCCACCTAATGGAGTGGATTCTGGCTTGGCTGCACCACTCAGTTCTTGGCATGTGCTAAACACTTCTCGTATTTCCAAAGGACTGACATGATTTTTTTTAAAATGCTGTTGCCATCTTACTGGTACAGCTATCCCAACATTTGGCTTTTGATCAAGTTGTCATCGGCATACTCTGCAGAACAGCTCTTGCATCTGTCCTGGGAGCAATTTTAAACATTTCAGAGACTTTTTTCTCCAGCCTCTTTCATCTCAAGATGCCTTGCCTTTCGTTCAAAGACTTTGGAGAGGGCTTTTTTCCCCCCATTCTAATTTTCTTTCTGAATTGTTTAATGGCACCAAAGACAAGTGTGGATATAGTCCAGAGAAACTACTGGGATTTACTTCCAGTTCCAACTAAATATATTTATTATTGATTTCTTTTTCAAAAGAATTTAGAACTTTGATGATCAGTTCAATTGATTTGTGATTTTTGAAATAAAATATAATAATAAGGGAGAAAGCAAAACTAATAGATTTGTCATCAATCCAAATATTGGATCTAACTCTTTGTGTGATTACTTCTAAACTCTGTAGATTTAAATTCATCTCAGTTGTACACTAATGTGGTTTAGGTACTGGATGAGGGATTCCACCTCTTTTTTCCCTCTGATTCCCATCTTTAAAATCTACCATGCAGACAGGTAGGCCCAACATGGGTCTTTCTTTGGGATGTTAGACATTTCTGTTGAATTTGGTCATTGGAGACTGAGAACTGATTGGGAATTTAACCATTTGTCTCCCCCCCAAGTAGTGGCTCAAAATATTTGTTTCTTAATCAGTTTGATAAAAATATTAATATTTTTGAATGTCATGGAATACAGTCCATGGAATTCCCCATCTCTATGTAGACAAACCTCAACATAAAGCTATCTGTACAGTTTTTCTTCCTGAGAACTTTGTCTTGTACTCCTCCATGGCATCCTACCATTTCCCATGTTGTGACCAGCTTTCAGATTTACTTAATTTCACACTTTATTATAATTGTGCAGCTTTTCTTTATATTTTGTAATAGGAAGCCAAGATAGAGGTTAATGTTACAGTTAAAGAAGGCATCAGATCTAGATTTCTTCTTTGCTCTGAATTTCACGCTGGTCCTATAATGCAGTCTACAGTTCTCTGGAGCTGTTTTTTCCTGAAACACCTAGAAGGGGTGTTAGAAACACTGAGGCAATGTAAAGAAAGTGTTCTGGACATCTATCTAGCTATCTATTGATCAATCAATCGATCGATCTGTCTGTCTGTTTGTCTGTCTGTCTGTCTGCCTGACTGACTGACTGTCTAGAGATTAATACATTTACAGGCATACAAATAAAACACTAGTGAAGTTAAATAGCAAGCTTCAGAGCCACTAAACACTATGGTTCTAGCAATGGGAAGGAGCGGAATCCTACATCATGAGATTGTGTATGTAGGGCTCTCAAGTTAGTGTTCGGCTGTATCTTCCATCAACTCACCAAGCATATCCAGTGGCGATATCTAGCGATGGGCATGAATCGGAAATATTGTGTTTTGTTTTGTTTTGTTTCCCCCATGATTCATTTTGTTTCATTAGAAATGATTTTTTTTAAAAAAAATGTATGAAACAAAACAGTAATGAACCAATTCGTTATTCTATAAAACGGATCCCCTGGGTCCTAGAGACATTTGGTGTGTCTAGGGACCAAGGGAGTTGTTTTACAGTGAAATGAATCAGTTCATTTTAAGCAAAAAAAATAAATAAATAAATCCCTGGTGTTTTGTTTCATTACTAATGAAATGCTGCTTCCCCATTTTGTTTCATTTCGTTAGCTAACAAAATGATGAAACAGCATTTCATTTTTCATTTGGTGCCCATCTCTAGTGATATCACTTATGGTATAGCAACAGAGGATTAGATGTTCCACTCACTGTATTAAGTTCTCCCTGAATCTCTTGTCATACAGTAGGTAGCATGTTTGCACTTGCAATGTGATGGCAACATACCAGCTTTGTGGACCCAGCAATAAGAAGGATTAGGAAGAGGAACCATTAGAACCAGTGGAAGCCAGTGTCTCTGATATCAAGAGGGCACTAAATCTGATTCAGATTTTTGCCTGAGTTTCAAAGAAGCAATCCAAGGTGCTGAAGCTATACTGGGACTAAGATTCAGCCTCTGACAGCTGCTGCAAAGTTCAAGCTGAAACCTGGAGTGAATTCCCTGCCCCCAAAGCACCAGAGTCACCATCCACTACTACATAAAAAGGAAAGCATGGTGTTTAAATACCCCCCATAGTGCTTAAAGTGGACCATTTGAGCTACATTATGATGCTGTTTGTAATCAGTCTGAGCAATTTTCTTGCACCAACTCAATATATGATCGATAGTTTCCTCCACCTCTTTACAGAGTCTACATGTGGGGGACTCAGCCGATTTTTCTGTTCTAGCCTTAACTGCGTTTGTTCTGATAGCTTGTTCTTGAACTGCAAAAATCAGGGCTTCTGTCTCTTTTTCCATTGTTCCTTTGGTGAGTCATAACCACATCTTTTCCTCATCTACTTTTTGTTTAATTTTTTTGAGGAACTGCCCATGCATCATCATCATCATCATCATCATCATCATCATCATCATCATCATCTATTATTATTATTATTATTATTATTATTATTATTATTATTATTATTATTATTATTATTATTATTATTATTATTATTATTATTATTATTATTATTATTATTGAATCATAGGATAGTGAACTTGGAAGAGGCCTACATTCCATGCAGGAATACAAATCAAAGTCTATCTGCCAGGTGGTTGTCCAGATTTCTCTTGAATGTCTCCTGCATTGGAGCACTCACAACTTATTCCGGGAATTGGTTCCATTGCTGTACTGCTCGAACAGTTAGGAAGTTTTTCCTGGTATTCAGTCGAAAGCTAGGTTCTCTTAACTTGAGCCCGTTGTCACACGTCCTACACTCTGGGATTATAGAGATCACCGCTGCCACCACCACCACCACCATTGAATGCCATTCTTACCCATGGCCCAATTTAATAAGCATAGCTAACTCTCTAGAGGACAGTGTTGTACCTCCCCTTAGGTGTGAAGCCTCTTAGCGAAAAGAAGGTGGAAACAAATTCAGCACCAAAGAACTGGATCCGTGAAATCCAGTGGTCTTCATTTTCTAAGAGTCTGGTTTTTTAAAAGTTCCTTTGGTTTTTCTAAAAGGTCCCTTCCTTCTCAAATGTGAAACATGACAAATCCCTATAAACAAACTAACTAAAAAAGGAAATGCGAGCCAAGTCTCAGTCGTTGGCATGAGATTGGTGCAGAAGAAATCTGAACCGCCCGCCCATCTCCCTTCCCACCCAATCCCAAGGTTTCCAAGGGGCTTCATAGGATAAGTAGGGGGGCTGCTTTTAAATGGACAATAATCCTGGTGTAAAAAATTGTGAGTAAAATAGATGGAGCAAGGCAATCGACTTCATTTGAATGCAGAGGGTTTGAGCAGTTCAAGCAGCTAATAAAGAGGCAGGAAAGAAATACCATTTGCGGCAATTTTCAAAAAGGGGAGGGGAGGGGAGGGGAGGGGAGGAAAAAGAACTTTTACAAATAGCTTTGGGTTTCTATCTAGCCAAGCAAGTAGGATGGCAGCGGCAGATAATAATGTGATTACTTTGGTAATGATATGCATTAGATACATTATGGGAAACAATAATACTCCCCACTGAATGCAGTCAATCCAGTTATTGATTTTTCTTAATGGCAAAAGTGCTATTCCAAAACTGAAAAGAGATATCCTTTATTTATTCTCCTTCCCCCTGCGAGCCCCCATCTCCACAGACCCTTTGATGCACAGTAGTAGGCAGAGATAATGGAGTAATGTATATCTAATCTGACACCTACTGGGCCAGGCTAATGTTTCAGATAAAAACTGCTTGCATTGCTGTTGCTATTGAAAACAGAATGTGTGAAGGAAAGGGAAAAACAAGAAGGTAGCAGAAAAGAAAGATTTTTTTTAAAGGGCTGAACTCTTTGCTGTTGTTTCCACCCTGAGACTCTTTTAGTGTGTTTCTTGTACGAAATTATCTTGTATTCTATGCATATTTGTCTCCATGGAGTTCATTGGGCATACCTTTTGAATATCCACTGCTTTGATAGCAACCTTCTCCATATCCATCACACGTTCTGTTTTCTAGATTCTGTCTTGATAAGAGTAAAGGCATAGCTCTATTTGGTCATTTAAGAGTGTGGGGTATAAACACACAAGGTATATGTTCAACTGGCATTCCTGGCTGCCGTGACGTTTTGCGGTGGAGTTGAGTGGAGAGCCTCTGTCGAAGGGCAGGGCCTCTTGCATGAGTTTCCCCAGGGTCCTCTCTTGCACAGAGTGTTTCCACGGATAGCAGAAGTGCTTCTATTTGAACATGTTCTCCTCTGTGCATGAAATAACATCAAATATAGTGATGGAGGAGTGGGGCTAGCTAGAGGAAGTTTCAGAAGGGGAAGAGAAGACATCATACATGGGAGCTGGCACTGGATGGCAAGAACGGCAAGGTCGAGTCATTACACATCTATAACTCAAATAACACAAATGGTCTAAGGACAAACATGTTTACAGTACTTGTTTTCCCAGCTCCACTCTCCCCAGTTATAAGTATACACTGGTCTTTATCCTGGTCTCTCAGTGAGCGATACGCTTCATCTGACAGGGCAAAACTTCCTCTCCTCATCTGATGGCACTTCAGACTGTTGCAGAGGAATTCAGTGATGACTCCCCCCCCC
>JAHTLZ010000237.1:21138072-21152286 GCA_023846285.1 Phrynocephalus versicolor
AAAGAAAGAAAGAAAGAAAGAAAGAAAGAAAGAAAGAAAGAAAGAAAGAAAGAAAGGGCACCCATACATTCACATGTGAGCTCAACATGGAACACCAGACTCAACATGGAACACCACAATGTGGAGCCTCCTCCTCCTCCTCCTCCTCCTCCTCTTCTTCTTCTTCTTCTTCCTCCTCCTCCTCCTCATAAACCATCCCCGTTCCCACTGTATCCCCTTTCAATTGCCTCCCTGCTCAGCTTCACTGCAGCCCCTCCCCCTTTTAAAGTCACAGCAGCATTAAGAGCCACCCCTCCCTGCTCCTTCTGCCTCCAAGGTGCATGCAACAGACATTCATTGCTTCTTTCCACTTCCTCCCTTTCCCTCAGGTTCCTTCTCAGCTCCCCCCTCCATGAGCAGCCCCCACCACTGCACTGGGATGAGGCGATGCAGCTGCTACTGGCTGTGCGGGGCAGGGAGACAGGGAAGGAGGAACGGAACAAAACCAGCCAGCCAGCGACACCAACAGAACCAGGGATAAGAGTGTAGGCAGGCGGGAAGGCCAGGCTCCCCCTCCCTTCCTTCTCCTTGGCTTTTATTTTCTCCCTTGCTGGAGGTCATTTTGGTCCCCCTGTCCCACTGGCACAGCCCATGGGGCACATGCCCCATCTGCCCTCCACCCAATTGCAACCCTGCACCCAACAGACAAGAAAACAGAAGGGTTTGAAGATGGGTGTGCTTGTTCTGAAAGATACTGAAAGTGAGATATAAGAGTCAAATGCAGAAGAATAAGGAAGCCTGAAATATACCCTGTACTTGAAAGAATCATCTTAGGGGCCATTCATTTTCCTGAGTTTTTAGCTAAATGTTGATTCTCCCGCCTCCTTACATTGATATTTTTAAACCCCCTCAAAATATTACTTTAATAAAACTCATCAATGTGTATTTTCCTCTCAAACTGCATAAAATACAGTATTCATGTGTTCTCTCAAGATCCATGTTGAATGCATGTGTTAATAAACATTTGTAGAAGTGCAAAATGAGGTTCTACAATATTGTACAACCGAGATGAGGGGTACAGATCAGATCATTTTCTACAACGAATCACAAAAACTGAATTCTTTGATATTTCAAGAGACTGGGCCAAAACTCCACTGCCTGTAGGGAATAATACTTTTCTATCTGTAACTTCTAGACACAGGGATGCAACTGCTGTGAAGTTGGTAGACATGTTTCGACCAACAGATATCTTAAATGCAAAATAAAGGGGATATAGGGGATAATTTATGAAGATAAAACACTGTAAACGTACCTTCCATTTTGTGACTAAATGCTGCTAGGGAGAAGCAATCTAAACGAGATCAAGATGCAGAGATAGGATTCACATGTTAGATCCTTCATCTTTCCCTTTCAGCATCCGTTTCCAATTGTTCTCCTAAATTAATATACAGTACTGGGCAAACACTTGAGCCACTTCACATTATCCATATGGATTGTGCAATGTAAGCAAATCAATTGAGGGGCTCAATAGTAATATTCAGAGCAGGACTCCTTACAGACCTACTCAGTTCGGAACACCCTCCTGGGGGGGGGGGGATTATTCTCCATTTTATTCTTCCCTGATTGTGCATCTGTGTAATGCACCAGTGTGTGCCTGGTTTATACAACGATGGCATGCTAATTCTTAGAGCAAAATATAGGGCTTTTCTCTTATGTTGAATCAAGCCTCTAATTTCTTGTTCACAGTTTTATCACTAGGGAAACGGACTTCATATTCCTTCATTTACTGGAAAGAAACAGCAATATCGAAAGATGGACTTGAGAGAGCTGTACTAGACATGAAGCATAAATGTTTAAACTCCCTAACTGCCCCTAGTAAAACAAAATACTAGGGAGAATAATTTTTAAGACAGTAACAAATACAAATCATGTCTCATATCTAGCCAAGATTTCCAAGAAAACCTCAGCCGGTTTCATTTTCTGGAAATGTCTCTATTGTGTTTCAGGTGCTCTAGAATATTTATTTTCCCTCTACATTATGCCTATCTTCTTCTTGAAGTGCCATCTCCTTGTAGAACTTTGGCAATCAGTAGCAGAATCTGATTTTTATCTAAAGCTATTCTAGATAGAAAAGCTGTGCTCATTGCGAACCCTTGGCTTAAATTCTTCAGCCAGAGTGCTCTTCTACACCCTGGACCATGCTTCCCTCTACTTTACCATGAAGGATAACCTGCAGCTGATTGTATTTGTTATTGCACATCCTATGACCAAAATATTGTAATTTTATTCTCTTTATGGTGTTGAGAATAGAGATGGGCACGAAATGAACAATTTTTCATTTCCATTTTCGTTTTTTCATTTCATTATGCAACAAACCGACAAAGGAATTTTGTCTCTAAAATAAAACAAAACAAACAGAAACACCGGAAATTTTGTTGTGTGTTTCGTTTTCGTTACGGCAATACAATGAACTGCTTTAAATGCTAATAAAATCACAAAAAATTAAAATAAATGGTAACAAAATGGTCATGAAACGAATGAAAAAGAAAACAATTTTTTTGCAAACATTCACAAAAAATGGAAACGAACTGAAACGGACCCCCTAAACGACAAACGACAAACGAAACACCATTTTTTTTATTCGTGCCCATCTCTAGTTGAGAATTTCAGCCACATTAGTGACTTTGGCTGTTCAAGGTATCTTCAGAATTAGAGATGGGCACGAAATGAACTTTTTTATTTCCGTTATTTGTTATTTGTTTCGTTATGTAACAAAACGAATAACAAACATTGTGATGAAATTGGAACAAACAGAACAGAACCACGAAAATTAAGTTCGTTACATTTTGTTTTTCATTAATGGTGACGCACAATGAAATGAGCTGTTTTAAATGTTAAAAAATGCCCTGGACATCCATAAAAATGCAGCAATAATTATTTATACTGTCTGATAATACCTACCAGGGGGGTTGGGGTCCTTAAAACATTTGTTTTTGTCTTCTCCCATCGCGATGTATTTTTCTTTTCCCTTCAAGAATGACAAAATGGATGTCACCACTCCAGCCACAAAATGGAGGCAAGCCATGTGATGGGATCATGTAAATTCTTGGACAACTTCAACCAATAGCATGCCCAGGTTGCAGACTGGGCAGGTCTGGCAGCCACAGAGGGCATAAAAAGCTCTGCAACCCCCGTCCTCCTTGCAGTCCCCGGTGGGAGTTAGGGTGGGATTGCTGTCTCTGTGACTCATTATTTTCACTTTAGGCCAGCCAGGCATGTGTCTCTGTGTTCCTGCCAGCAGCAGCCTGGCTGTTAGGGGAGAGAAAGAAGAGATTTCTCTCTCGCTTCAGTCCTGCAGCCTCCCTGTGTGTGTGTGTGCGTACCTCTCAGTGAGTACCCTCCCCTGCCCCGCAGTGCAGTCACTCTGTGGCCCTCTGGTCTGGGGCGTTGGGGGACACCCGCGTACAGAAATGCTTTAAAAATCGCACAAAAGGCGGGTAAAAATGAAAAATGAAAAGCAAATAAACGAAAATGATTTTTTTCAAAACTTCACAAAAAATGAAAATGAACCGAAATGGACCCCCCTCAATGAAAAACGAAAAACCGAAACACCATTTTTTCGATTTGTGCCCATCTCTATTCACAATTGTTTGTAATTATGCCTGCCTATAAATACCCCAAAGTTTAGATTCCATGTTTAGTGATGCACCCTTGTAGGTTTGATAAGATAATTCTAGATTGCTTCAGAGAGTGGGTATCAGTCTCCTTAACCACTTTCTGCCTTGCCAAAAGTCGCATAGATCAGGACTGGCCAAACCAGTGCCCTGTTGGAGATCCTTTCTAGTACCCCACGAAGACCCACTTCCCACGAATGGGGAAATGAAAATGACAGTGATAGGCTATAGATAGAATGGTGGAGGCAGGACTGCCTGCCAATCTGAAATGTCTATTTGTCAGTTATTATTTCCCTTTTATCCCCGCAGCAGCCAGGAGAATGTACCATTCTGCTTCCTAAGGCAGTCGCTAGGAAGAGGGTGAGTGAAGGACTTTAACATGACCATGGGCAAGGGTCTCCTAAATGCCTCCTTAAAATGGCAACATCTGCTTTTCTGAACATTAGCTGTGCCTCTCCAACCCTGGCCTTCCCTTTTCCAAAATTCGTGTTACATGACACATAAATGCTGGGCTTAATAAATAGGATCTATGAGGTTGTTCCCATGCCTCTTGGGTGATCAGCGGCTTTTCTGCTCCAACTTCAAAATACACAAATAACCCTAATTCACCCCCTTTTTTGCACATTTCTAAAGGCAACAAACACAGTGAACAGAGGAAGGGGTTTGGAGGCTGATGGATGGGTAAGTGAACGGGTGGAAGACAGGGGCATTAGAGGCTGGGGGTGGGAGGACCTCAGTGTGTTTTTAAGGTTACCATCAATAAGGAGATGAAACCTTACGTATCCTTGTGAGACAAAGGAAACACAAAATTTTGAGCTCTATTTTGAGCTCTTGGTGAGAGAAGGGACTAATAATGGAAGCTATTAATTGTGCAAATTAAGCAAAATGAGCACTCAGTGATTATTCTTTATATCTAGAATCATCAAGGGTGCTGTGGGCTTTGATTTCACTGGGAATAAACAATGTGGTTTGCTTACGGGACAAGGGATGCTCTGTTTGCCAGGTCTAAGCACACCCCAAAGTGAAGAATTAAATATCAGGATTGAGTATACTGTTAAGATCAGACAGGCTAGTTCAAATATTGTATTTTGCTATCTCTATCTTTTGTATTAGATGAAAATAGATGTAAGGTAAAGGATATGGATAGGATATAAAGGAAAGTACGAAACCATATTCTTTCAAGTTGGGAAAGGAGATATGAATTACATTGGGCTGAAATGTTGAGGGGGAAGTTGTGATTGACTTTGTAACATGACAGGAGATATGCAATGTATTTGTTTTGCTTTGTTCAGTGTAAAAAATAAATAAATAAATGTTAAAAAAACAACAACACGGTGATCACAAATTAAGTAACGATCAGCTTACTTCAGTTTGCAAAGTACTCTTTATTGTAATCAATAGTTTCATGGCCTCTGAAATATGATGCCTGAAACAGATGCTGCTCTTTGCCTAAGAACAGAGCCAACCCTAGTTTCCTCCCATTTGGACCAGAAATCCCTTGAAGTATAAGTTTTGAACTTTGGATCCCTTGCATTCAAAGAATGCTCCTTGACAATCCTTCCTAGCCCCTCACATTACTTCTCCTGTGCCTTTCAATACCACAGTACTGTACAGTACTACTGTGGCAGTGCTAAGACGAAGCTGCTTCAGGCAGTTATAACAACCAAATGTTGTTTATCTGCTGTTGCCAGTTTAATTTCCCCTTACATTTGATCTGAAAAGCAACATTAAATGCACAGAGGAAACCCCCAATTTAAAAGAACAGTGATCTTATAAATATTAACTTAGCGCTCACACGCTGCTAAATGATTCATCCAGATGGCCTCAAGGACATTTGAGATGTTATAAAGAAATCTGAAGTTTAGATAAACACAAGCGCTAGTTCCATGGGACTCTCTTAAGAAGACTTGTGTCGTGAACATGGCTGGTCAGGAAATTTAAATATGTGGTGTTATTTTTGGATAACAAGGGCAGCGTATTCCAGCCTGTCTATTCTGTGCCTTATCTCTAGTATTTGTCATGTAGAAACAGGAGGGGGAGCATTCCCTCAGCTGTGCCTGTGAGGAACATAAGTTTCTTGCAGGGAGCCATTTTGTCCTGCTCTTTCAGGATGAACACCCAACTCAACGTTAAAATATAGCCAAGAAGATATTTATGACTAGAAAAGTAGAAGGCTCACAGGAGTTGGAAGGGGAGACGATTCCTTATGGGAGGTGGAAGAACACTAAAGGCACATTGATGGTTCAATGGTGTGTGTGTGTGTGTGTGTGTGGCGGGGTGTCATCTGAAACATGCTTAAGTTACAGACATTTCTCCTGCTCTGATTTTATATGATGTTGCTGGTAGCAATAGGCCAAATTCCAGTTTGATGAACTCATTTTCAAATTGTGTAACAGAAGACAAAACAAACATAAAAGCCTGAAGCCAACTGCATTTGGGCAAATGCGGTCATGAAGCGTCTGCCTTTCTGGTGTTTTGGCAGCTTGCACACATTTTCAAAGGCCCAGAAAGCGATTCAATTTGAGGCTCTTTGTATTCAACACATTTCAGTTCCAACTGAGCAGACACGCGGCATCGCTTAATGCACTCTGATCATGGACAAAACGAACACTCATTCTGAGTGCAGGACCAGCTGCATGGCACTCAACATCATGTTGGCTTCTGTATGTTGCTTGTGCGTTTGTGATGTGATGCTCAAAATTCCAGAACCTTCAACATCAGTGAGGCCTGAGGTCACTGAATCCCATTAGAAGGATCACACTGCATTGGAACCACCAGCTTTTGGGACATACTGTATAAGCAAACATGTAAGCATTTTTGTTCTGTTCTCAGAACTCATTTGTAGCTATGCATCCCATCTCAATTCTGTTTCTCTTTTTTAAAATGGCAGTCACACAACAGTGCAACAAAGGGGATTTTGCACACGCACACACACACACACACACACACACACACACACACATACCTGGATGAGTCTCTCTCAACAATATTTTGGAATAACGAGGAAGTGTCATGTGTTGTACCCCAATAGAAGTCATTAGATAATGTTTGAAGTAAGAGACCTGAGCCATCATTATACCAAAGGTAATGTGAGATGAAAGACAATTTTTTTTAAAGAGATAAGAAGATAACTGTTGTAGCAGGTTAAATGTACCCATTCGCCTTTCAAGTGTCACAATGTTTTTGCCTGATTTTTTTACAATTTTTCTTTTGTTTTGATCTGTTGCTCTAGTACAGGCTAACATGGCTATATGTCTTCTTAAACCAAAAGTAATGTGTCACAAGTTATATAATTAAGGAACATATGAGGCCCAAGTTCTTCCTCGGACTACACAGAGATATCCCAGGGGCTTCAGCAGCTCAAGGTGGCAGAAAAGATCCTTTTTGGGGTTTTCCAGGAAGGAAAAACTCAGAAATGGCTTCCTTCTCTTCTGGGCAATTCCTTGGTATTCTGCCGATTGAGAAGAAAGTTGTAGTGTGTTTTATTTATTTATTTTTATTTATTTTGAATATTTTTACCCCACCTTTCCCCTTGGAAAAGGACCCAAGGCGGCTTACATTAATGAGGGACAATATACAGTACAGAACATTTAACATATATTCAAGTTAAGAACGAGCTGCCTAGATGCCCTAAGCATATCCGATCTCACCTGATTTCGGAAGCTAAGCAGGGTCGGCCCTGGTTAGTACTTGGATGGGAGACCACCAAGGAATACCAGGTGCTGTAGGCACCTGGAGTAGGAACTGGCAAGCCACTCCAGTGTTCCTGCCAAGAAAACTCCATGGATATGGAGTCACAAAGAGTTGGTCATGACTGTAACGACACAACACACACACAAGTTAAGAACAGAGAATTAGAAGAGGCAGCTTAGAAGATTATAAGGCAACATTAGAGCCACAAAGAGCATGCAAGTAGAAAAGAAAAATCCATTATGAGGTGTGGAAACGAACATGGCAAACACTGGTGTTCTTATGAAATCAGTCAATGTAGTCATGCATGATAGTCCATATAAAAGTCACATAGTAGGTAGTCCAACATTCAGGGAAAACTTGACTGAAGAGGAAGGTCTTCACCTGCTTCCAGAAAGACAGCAGAGATGGGCCAGTCCTGGCCTCCAGCAGGAGGGACTTCCAAAGTCTGGGAGCAGCAACAGAGAAGGGCCTTTCATGGTTTCTTCTGAGACAGTTACATGGGTATATTGCTCATCTAGTGGCAGGACTCTGTGGAACTCTGGGCAGTTCACAATGAGTCAATCAATGCCCCCAACACACATACACCCATGAAAAAGATTAATAACTCCCAACATGATCTGTGTTGCCCTTAAACTGCAAGATCAAAACAAGTGAGGATTTACTTCCTTGGTTCTGGGTTTGTCATGTTTCTCTGAATCCTATTTTTGTTTTCATGGCCTTGTTTCATATTGGGCTTGGATGCTTTTGATCTTGATTCCCCCATGGCCATGTGGACATATTCCTGGCTTCCTTTCCAAGATTCCTCTTTGTTTGGGCATGCTACTCAATAGGCCCCATTTCCTGGAATGAACGGAGCGTGCTTGAGCCTATCCTGTCAACTCATCCTATGTAAGCGGCTTGCTGTTTAAAATCTGCATATCGTTTTGTTTGCCCTTTAGGTCAAGGCCGTGCCCCATAAAACCTTGCTATAATCAATACATGTGCACAGTCCTGGGGGGAGCATTCATCCCTTGTAGGAAATGTAAAAAAAAGATCTACCTCTTCCAAGACGGATGGAAGCAATAAAACCCTTTCCTGCGCTAGTCCCACCCCCACATATCTCTAGTACCAGTGGCGTACCCAATGCAGTTGTGCGGCACATGGCATCAGGTCTTGTAGGCATAGCTCGTGTTAAGGGATCATGGGAGGTGTAGACCTGCAACACCTCAAAGGTCACACATTTGCAATCCCTGCTGTTAAAGCTGCAAGGTGTTTCAGCCAGAGGCATCAAATACAAAGGAACCTCCTTACCTCCATAAAAAAACAAGAAGCCCTCAGAGCACTGCTAAATTAGTTTTCCCCACTCCATATTAAAGGAAAGTATCCTCAAGTGAAAGCAGCCACTGCTGACAGAACAAACCTCTTCATATTAAAATCGGTGCTGATTGTGCTTGTTGGGCAAAAGGCAGCCAGACTATCACTGGGGTCAGATTTAAACACTTTTGTTTTGAATACTGCAGCGTTTTTAAATCAACCATAGGTTTTACTGTCCTCCCATAAGGTGTTCAATGACAATCACCTCTTTCCTTACTAAGGATAAATATCTGGTGAGCCATGAGGCTTTGTAAGAAATAATGGAGCAGCCTCCTGTAGCCTGACACCTTCCAGATGTGTTCAACCATATTCTCCATCATGTCCAGTCAATAATAGACAATAATCATGATGGCAGGAAGGATGGGAGCTGTAAAGGAAACACCTGGCAGACATCATCCGGGGAAAACTGAATGGGGTGGGAGGTGATGGGAATAAATTCAGGTCAATATTGTTCTGGATGTTTTTGGACTACAACTATCAGAAAACATGGCCAGCACAGGGAATGGTGAAGGCTTCTGGAAAGTTTAGTTCAAGAATATCTGGGGACCCAAGAATGGGAACCATTGTTCTAAAACTCCCTCCATTGTTATGCTCAAAGTCTGAAAAACAGAGGTTCTCATTCACATTTAGGCACTGTACATTATCAAGAAACCGGTGCTTCGAGGGTTATCACTTGTGCATAATGCTTACTTGCGACCAGGAACCTCTTCAGATTTGCTGCTGAAAACATGAAAAACATAAGGAGGGAAGAAGGATGGCCAGGCACCACCCTATAAGGATGCTGAGAACACCAGCTCTTGCAACAGCTAGACAGGTTTAGAGATTATAAATAAGTACTAACATAAATCCTGAGCTTGTTTGGGTTCACACACTAATTGAGAAAGAACAAAAAAAAATTAACAGCAAGCAATAGAAGTTGTTTAACTTTTTTTATTATTATTATTGGTAGGCTTTACCAGGGATGAGTCAAAATGAGTTGCTGCCATCTGAACACTTTTTCAGGAAAACGGGCAAAAATCTGTGAAAGCCCCAAAGGGCTTATAGAGGAGAAGGAGAGGAAGGACCCCTGCAAATTTGGGACCCCAGGTGTCATGGGAGGCTTTTGTAGCATTTTAAAGGAGAGATGAATTGATTCAAAGATTTATCCATTTGTCACTGGAAAATTGTCAGTTCGTTGATTCAACAGTTTGGAAGCACCAATAAATCACAAATCATGACACATCAACATCTTTTTATTCATCCACATCTGAATCTGGCTCTGTGGTGCAAAGTACCAAGGCTAAACCTTTGGTACCAAGTCCTGTGTGTGCACTGCCAAGGTCTGATTCTGTGGACACCTGGCTGAGGAAATGGCTGCAATCCAATACTACTGATTTAAAACTCTCCCCCTCCCCCAACCTTCCTGTCATCTAGATACTGTACCTATGGCTTGCGAAAGGAATGCAAACAAGCATGCTGAAAGATGCCAACAAACAATTACAGGAAAATGTGGAGAATGGGCCATGGTTGCAGCAGTGTGATACCAACACAAACAAGGCCCTGCTCCCACGATACCTGCCCCAAATATGCTTGCATCACATTGCTCATTTTGAGGGCTGTGCCTAGGAAAGGGAACACAGAGAAAAACTGCACAGGTCCCTCACAGATTCAATAAAATATACAGTAAGGATCAGTTCCATGTCCACTTCCGTTTTTGGATGCTGAAAAACTGGAAGTATCAAATACTATACATTGCTCCCTCGACTGGCCACTTCTGGTAAATACACCCTGAAAACACATAACAATAGGTATTTCCGAGTAAGGTTATTTATTATTTTTAGCCAGCTGATAAGTGAATCAACAGATATTGGTCCCATGGATAGGAGGTCCTAGTAGACTTGAAAATCCTTATGCCATGTTGACATTAGGGACATAATCTATATTTTAAAAACTACTGATACTCTAGTCAATGTCCAAGGAGTATCTGCTTGTAGTCTTAACAACAGTTCTATGAAGTAGGGAAAGTGGTGATAAAGTACAATTAGCTCAAGGTCACCCAATGAGTTTTGTAACTGACCAGAGATTCTCCGCCTCCTCTTTGATCACCCCCTCTATATCAGCTGGACAGCATCACAAAGGTTTGAAGTGTGGGTAGATTCCTCTAGCTCAGGGCTGTCCAGCTTTGAACAGGCAGAGGTCTACTTTTTCCAGATGAAAGTACCTGAGGGCTACTACACTAAAACCTCTACTTATGAATTTTATCTGTTCTGAGCATATGCTCATAAGTAAAAAAATTTGTAAGTAGACCAGAGATTTCCCATAGGAACGCATTGAAAATCAATTAATCCTTTCTGGAGGGAACATATTTCAATGCATTCCTATGGTAAGGCTGACCATACATATGTTTCCCTTACACCCGCTTGAGCTGGTGTGGACGGGTGCAAATGAGGCGCGTGCATGCTTGCACAGATAGCCCCTTCCGCTTGCACGAGCTGCTGGAAGACTTTTTTTAAAAGGTGCACTTTCTCTCCCAACTCACCCGAGGCCTGACTTGACTCTACTTCTCCTCCTGTTTTCCCCCCTTCTCCCTTCCAGCCCCCTCGCTGCCACTGCTGCTGCCACCCATAGCTCTCACTCATTTCTGCCATGTTATCTGTGCAGCTGCGATGGGCCAAGCCAGCAGCGGGGTAATCACATCACCACGGCAGTGCAAGGAGGGGGGAATGGCTCAGAAGGGCAGGAGGAGGAGGAGCAGGTCACAGTCTCTGTGAGGCAGCTGTGGGGGTGGGAGGAGGAGGAGGAGGATGGAAGGATGGGAAGAATTATCCAGGGGGGAGAAGAGGGGGACGTCACCACACAAAAGAGGTGGGCATGCCCATGACCCCACCCCTCGCTGTCCCCTCCACTCCCCTCCCTCCGCTCTGCACCAACAACTCAATTAGTCACAAGACAGTGGCACACTGATCATCTGGCCGGTAGGGAGAGCAGGGGACTGTGTCATGGCCCTTGAACTGCCCCGCTCAGCTGAGACAGTGGGCTGGCAGATCCAGAGCTTTGCTGGGGTAGTGGTGGTCCTTGGGTTGGGGGAGGTAGAGGTGGAGAACTTATCCCCTCACATTTTTATTGATGGCTGGTGGTCTACTTTTGAACCCTTCCCGGGCTACTGGTAGCTCATGGTCTGCCTGTTGGACAGGCCTGCTCTAGCTGTACAGCAGAGGTGCAGGGATTCATAGAGCAGAATTACCTTCAAGTTCTCCAGAGCAGCCTACCCCGTTATCTCATTAATCAGCACTTACAAGTTCACTAACTCATTCTGAGTCATTCGCCATTTAAAGAATAAAAAAAGTTTCACTTAGAGTCAACCAGATCAAACAGCACACTGAGAACGAACATGACTGCTTTTCAGCAACAGTCCTCAGCAGACTGACTGCCTGCTTTTAACTGACCGAGTGACTGCAAACAGAGAGGAAAAGACACAGAGTGGAGAGGTGTGGCTTTCTTTGAACTCAGAGGCAGGTCGGGAATGATTGGTTACTGGTGGGTACATTGACAGTCACCCAACCCCAGGAAGGTCCTTCCCGGCCACACCTACTAGAGACAGCATGGGAGGTTGCAATTACTCCAACAATATTTGTATCAAGGCTAGCAAAAGGTGGCATGGAGACAACTAGTTCTTTCCTTTTTTGTGCCCTAGTTGCCAGTTCTTCACTCTCACTTAAGGGCAACTTTGGGAAATAAATTGGAGTTGGAATCTGTAGCTCTTGGAACAATGACTTGCCGAGCCAAGAAGATGACAGATAGGCAACCTTGCAGAAAGTATGCTTATTTCCTTAAATGATACGTCATGTCTGACAGGCATTGTTCTTGCTATTATTCTTGTCGCTGTTGTTGCCAGGCCCTATATTTATGCACCCCACCACTCCCTTAGCTTTCCCTTTCTAATTCATTCCATGCAACACCCAAACAGCTGCCCTCGACTTTCAGCAGATCCAGGAAATGCAGATTCTCCTGTTTCGTTCCAGCTCTTAAACATGAATCATTGAGCAGTCTGATGTTGTGCTTTGTTTGCTTTTTTTTTTTTTTTAAAGGCACTTCTCTTCTCCACCCCACCCTGTTGCATTTCCTTCTGCAGCCATGAAATTGCTCCCACCGCCAAGGACACAGACTTTTCAGAGCACAGTCTTGCCACGACGCCCAAGCTGGGATTTGAACTGGCAGGCACCAAAGTGCTGCAAAATGGGCTTTAGCACTGAGATGAAAGCCACGCCTCCCTAGTCATAAATGTCGCACTTACGGATGTTGTGTGTCCGCTGTTCGGCAGGCAGACTTGGAAGGCGCCAGCGTGAAAAAAAATGAAAGGACATCCTGTTTACACATGAAAAGCCCTTTGCTCCTGTAGCTCAGTCTATGGCACTGTGTATCGGGAGCCCATTCAGGGGCTTAGATCTTTGCTCTCGTGCTATGTTTCAACAGAACCCCCATGGGTTTGCATCCCACAGAGTGGCAGCCAGGCTCATCCAATTTTGCTTCTTCATTCTTCCTCTCCTCCTTCCTCCATTGTTCTATGAAACGCTGCATTTAATGGCGTGTCCAATCCAAAAGCTGCCAACCAACCAATGGGCTCCTGAGTGGAGACTTAGAAGAGGCGGCCCAGTTTAAACTCCACAGGGGCCGAGGTGAGCTTTTGTCAATGAGAAATGGAAGGCAGAGATGTTGTTTCTCTGAGGCTGCTTTTAAAGAGAGAGAGGGAGAGAGAGAGAGAAAGCATTCTGTGTATTGCTACATCAAGAGATTTATGTCACCGATGGGTTGTTCATAATGGGTTTGTAGTGTTGCCAAGCAGATAAAAGCACAGCAACCATATCCCAGTTAATAGAGTTATTAACTAGAGCGAAATCGCCCCGTAATCTGAAAGTAGTTGGAAATAGCACCGAGCTGCTCTGGCCTCCCACGTAGAAGGCCTTCATTAGGCTTACTCACCTGCATTGACGAGAGACACAGCTACTGTGTAAGAAACCACACTCCTAAATATACAGTAGAACCAGATGCTTTGTGACTAGTAACCAAAGGAGATGCCTACTTCAAAAATGTTGGACAAGAGTTATGGAGATCAAGGGTCAAGTATACAAATGTAATTAGGGGAGTTTGTTTTTTAAAGTACTGAGGCCAGTATTAAATTACTGTTCCTCAGCAGTCGATTAATGACTAAAGGCCTGTGTGGATAAAAACCCAGCCATGGAAGAAGAGCAGAAAAGGGGCCAACTCATAAGGACACTCTGTAGTCTGCCTTTAAAAAGGTCTTTCCTTGTCCTAAAAGAGTCCTGTTGATCGCTTCCAAGGTCCCTCACTTTTGATTTTCAGGGTATATGTGAAGGCTGAACTTTTCAAATAGGCCTTTACTAACCCCCGCCCCATGATATTCTTGCAGACCTACATGGTTCAATCTGAAATTTACTTACTTACTTACTTACTTACTTACTTACTTACTTACTTACTTACTTACTTACTTACTTACTTACTTACTTACTTACTTACT
>JAHTLZ010000237.1:21164910-21180956 GCA_023846285.1 Phrynocephalus versicolor
ATAGATAGATAGATAGATAGATAGATAGATAGATAGATAGATAGATAAGAGTCGGAATTGGGAATGACAATCAGGGAATGCAGCTGGTGGGGCTTGCTACTAGCATAAAACTAGAAACCACTCCCTGCTCTTTGCCTCAGCAATGTGAGGTTTCAGACTCTGGAAGCTTTGGCTTTGAACTCTACCTTTCAGTAACTCTGCCTGTTTGGATCTCTGTCTCCTTGTGGGAGTTTTGTTTTCTTTTTCTCTCTCTCTTTTTTTTGGGGGGTGTGTGAAATTGGACTGGCTGATGACCTGCTCAGTGTCTCTTGACTGCGGACTGTTTGATTATGCTCTTGAATAAACCTTGGTCCTGGCTTTCTGCTGTTAGCCTTGTTGCTGCCCATGCCCTGGCTGTTATAGATAAATAGATAGTAGAGGTGGGCACGAACCAGAAAACTCATGGTTCGGGTTCGTCCGGTTCAGGTTTTTACCTGCGGTGGCAGCGGTGATGGTGGTGGTGGTGGTGGCGGCTCCTCGGCGGTGGCGGTGGTGCTTCGCGTGCAGTAGGGCAGCCACGGCGTGCTTCAGGACAGTGGCGGTGGGCATGCCGGAGAGGTGCTGCAGGGTTGGCCACAAAGTTGCTGCAATCGGCCACTGAGATGGAGCCATTCTGTTTTTCCTCGGCGGCCGCCAGGCACAGGAGGTGTGCAGTGATGGCCAGCAGGATGGCGGGCGGGCAGAGCTCGTTGGGTGCGGTGGGGGCTTGCCAGTGGCTGGGCGCGAGTACTCCTTCATGGCATGGTCCGGGTCCAGCAAGTGGTCTGGCAGGGGTCCCAGCTCCATGCAGTGGAGGTGGCACAGGCGCTGCTGGTGAGTGAAATCGGAGACTGGGCATCTGCCCAGGCAGGTGCCCACCACCACCACCGGCAGCGCCTCCACCTCCGCCCCGATGGTCACAGGAGGGGCAGGTAAGGTGGCACCAGTGGCCCCTCACCTGCCCGCACCCAGTCCGCCCATCCTGCTGGGCCCCCAGATGGAGGAGGAGTGCCGCATGGCCCAGGATGGGTGCCCTGGGTTGGACGCCTGCAACCCAAGCCCCGAACTTCCGGGTTTAGCCCTGCGCTACAGCTGTAGCGCAGACATTTGTTTGTTTGTTTGTTTTCTTTGACTGCATGGCCCCTGACTGCATGGCCCCTGGAGCCTGGTCGGTGCTGGTTTTATATATATAAAGAATTTAGGGTGCCAACCAGGACACCCCTGGGGCCTGGTCGGCACTCCTTTTTTAAATTTTAAATTTAAATTTTATTTTATTTTTGGATTTTTTTTTACTTCTGGATTTGGCCCCGTGCTATAGCTGTAGCATGGGGCTTTTTTGTTTTTTGTTTTTCTTCAGCGGCCACTGCACAGCCCCTGGGGCCCGATCGGCACTGGTTTTATATATATTGTAGCGTGGCCGTCGGCTCCCCCCCCCCCGGTCGCCGCTCTGAAGGACCTCCAGACCAGCACCAGATAGGAGACATCTCCGCCGCCCATTAATGAAACGAACCTAACTGAACCATATTTTTTTTCATTTCATTTCGTTTCATTATAAATCCACTCTGGGCTTCGTTATTCCTTTCGTTATGTAATGAAATGAATAACGAATAATGAAATGAACTTTTAGTTTTTTTCATGCCCATCATTTTTCATGGTGTGGTGTTTTTGTTATGCTTGTGGAGACAGAATGCTAGTCTTGATGACATTGGTAGATAACATTTGTTCTGCTTCAGTACAGCTTCTTTTACATTCATAAATAGCTTAGCTTTCTCTATACATCCATTATGACATATAGAAGATTATTCTCTACTCTTCCTCTTCCCTTGGTCCACAACCTCATAAAGCAAAGATGGGGGAAATGACTCATGGGAAATGAAAAGCTATTACAATTGGCTGGGCCAAAGGCCTGGTGGCTCAAAGTTATCATGGACTATCACGGGCTTGGCATCGGACCAATTGGCCAACTATCATCCGATTGCCAATGTTCCCTTCATGGGCAAGGCCATCGAGAGGGTGGCCGCGGTACGGATTCAATCATTTTTGGAGGAACAACGGTGCCTTGATCCTTGCCAATCTCGGGGAACCGAGACAGCTCTGGTCGCGCTGCAAGATGACCTAATCCGGGCGGCCGACAGGGGTTGCTCTACCCTGTTGGTTCTCCTGGATTTGTCAGCGGCCTTCGATACCGTCGACCACGGTATCCTACTGGACCGGCTCTCGGAGGTGGGTATCGGAGGCACTGTTCGCAGTTGGGATCTGTCATAGTAGCAGTGAGGTTGTGATCTAAAGGGTGCCCTCCTGCAGCTGCTTTCTTTTAACCTATATGTATTGATTGCTTGTCCATTAGCTGTATTGTATTGTATGGAATTGTGTATCTGCTGACTTGTTCAGCCATGTAAGCCGCCCAGAGTTCCCCTTGGGAAGATGGGCGGGGTATAAATTTAATAAATAAATAATAAATAAATAAATCTCTAATAGATAGTCGACTCAGCCCACCCCTGAAAAGTCCCTCCCAGTTTAACAAACTATAGGCAGCATGTGAGGCTCCAAACAAAACTCTAATTACTGGGTTCCTCGTGATGAGAAAAGACAGTTGACTGATGGAAAACTTGAGATGGCAGCTCTGAAACACTCACTCAACACAGGCAAAGGCAAAACAGTGTTCAGGCCTACTCTGTACAGCAATTGTGCATCAAAGGATTATGTTTTAATCTCAGGTTGGTAAGACCTAAACACTAGACATGTACAAATATTTCAGTTTAGCTGTCTCTGCATTCATTTTATCTCTCTCAAAAATAATTCAATGCAATGCCAATTAAGGCATTTTTAGTTTTAAAAATTTCCGGAGGAGTTGGTAAATGTCTGAATTTTAGTTTTAAAAAATGAGGAGGCAGGTATAAAAAAGGTCGGTTTTGATAACTGGCCAGCTGCTTAGGTAGGATGCCATACTTCTGATTAATATGCATTTAACCTGCTTTTAATTGAGTTAGATTCAAACATTACAATGAGCTTAATTGTGTTTTTTTTAATTAAAATGTTTTGTGGGTTTCTTTTTCTTTTTCTTTTTCTTTTTACTTTTAAAAATCTGTTTGTTATTAGTCTTCTTGAACTGAATCCAGTCCCAGTTTTGGGAGAAAACAGGGTGAGGGGAAAATCTTACGACAGTTAGTAGACAAATAATTTCCTCCCACCATAAACCCTGGTATGGATGTAGTTCAGAGCACATTTCTCCTCACAGTGAGACTTCACGGGCAACTTAAAATGGCCCTGTGGACTACCGGTCACCCATGGTTGATATGTTGAGCAGGCCTGGGATAGGTGATACCTTTATAGGTCACTAATAAAATAAAGTAAAATAATGCAAGCTGAGTTTTTGATAGCAAACTATCTTTATCAATGCATTGTACCAAAATGCATTCTTGATAGAGGATGTAGTCTATCAGGCAATGAGATCCTTTGTGGGAAAACGGAATTCACCAGATGATGGTTACAGGAGTAATGGCTGATTTAAAACTGCATCAAAGTCCCACATCAGGTTTCAAACCCAGCACACCAAACAAACCAGCGTAGTCATTGCCCACCCATCTCCGTTCCTTCCCTCAATTTGGCCCTGTCAAGAGCACGGTCCCTGCAGGTCTGAGGAAGTTGGGGAGAGGTAATGCAAAAAGCCACATGTTCCGTTTGGAAGTTGGATAAAATTTAGTAAAACTCACAAGGTGTAATTAATAGCAGCCAGATTTTTAAAAAGCAAAATTACCTGGTGGTTGCACTGAAGTCCCTTGGTGTATTCATCCTCTATCAAGAATGCATTTTGGTACAATGCTTTGATCAAGATAGCTTGCTACCAAAAGCTCAGCTTGCATTATTTTATTTTATTTTATTAGTGACTTACAAAGGTATCACCTAGACTATCCTTCTATTTTCTTGGGGGGGGGGGTGTCACATGTCTCAAACCCCTTTTCACTTCTATGGATTGATGAAGATACCAAGAAAAATGCTGCTCCTCCACCATGTACCAAGAAGGAGACACATTGAATATGGGCACGAAATGGAAAAATTGTGTTTTGTTCTGTTCCGTTTCGTCCCGCCCGCATTTTGTTTTGTTCCATTACATACGAATTCATATGAAATGAAACCATAACAAAATGTTTCATTCCTCTGGGGGCTTGTACTCACTCTGTCCTCCTCCTCCTCCTCCTCCTCCTCCTCCTCGTGGACTCCAGAGGCTTCTGGCTCTGGCGGGGCTCCAGCAGCAGTGGCGGGGCCTTGAGTCGACCTCACTCACCCTTCCCAGACGGTTTCCTTGGCGAGGCTACCCTGCGCCTGGAGGCCGTGCCGTGATGGATTATCACTGGCAGCAGCAGGCGTGGGAAGGCCTTCCCGTGGCCTTGAGAGTCAGCCCCACTCCGGATCAGCAGTGGCAGTGAGTGCTGGAAGGACTCCCCATGGCCTTGCAAGGCCTCCCGATGGCCGGATTGGCAGCAGCAACGTCTGGAAGGCCTCCCCACAGCCTTGCGAGACCACCCCGCACTGGATCTTTGGCAGCAGCAATGGAGGCAGGCACTGAGGGGCCTCAGGTAGGGGCCCCTTTTACAGACGCACTGATTGGGGAAACAAAAAATGAAAGGAAATGAACCCAAAAAAATCATTTCATTTCATTTTGTTTTTCTTTAAAAATCACTTTGTTTTTCATTTCATTCTGAAATTAAAAATGAAACAAAAATATTCATTTGGTGCCCATCTCTACAATAAAGGTATCACCTAGCCCAGTGGTGGCAAAACTTTGGCACTCTAGATGTTTTGAACCATTACTCCAGTGATGGCCAAACTTTGTCCCTTCAGATGTTTTGGACCACAACTCCCAGAATTCTAAGCCTGTATTGCCAATGACAAAGGAATTTGGGAGTTGTAGTCCAAAACATCTGGAGGGCCAAAGTTAGGCCACCACTGCACTACTCCCACAGTCCTTTGTCATTAGCAATACAGGCTTGGAATTCTGGGAGGCGTGGTCCAAAACATCTGGAGTGCCAAAGCTTCACCACCACTGGCCTAGACTACACTTGTATATTTTTTTTTTGGGGGGGGGGGTCCCATGGCTCAAATCCCTTTTTACTTAAACTAGCATATCAGCCTTGATCAAAAATAGAAAAGAGCACCAGAACTCTGCCGTCACTTTGAAAAAGTCTTTTCTTGGCAACCCTACATGATGTTTTTGTCCCACCAGCAGCACCAGCCCCGCTTATATCATCTGTTTATATTCCTTGCATTTCATGTTTTTATATTTTGCAGTTTACATCTCTTGGAGTTTTTGTTTTTTGTTTATCTGTTTTATTTAATATGTGGTTATTGTGTTTTAATCTTTTTGTAAACCACCTAGTGCTTTGTGCTAATGGGGCAATAAACACACAAATGTGGTGACTTGAGTTTCAAGGAATTAGTGCAGAATGTGGGGAGGCAAGTTCTCTGAAGAAGGCCTGCCCTTTCTACCATTATGTATTAAATGAATGGTTTGCAGCTGATGTCTTACATGGTGAACTGTTATTGCGCCAGTGTTTAGGAAGAAATGCATGGCTACCAGCGTAGGTGTTGGTCAGGTGTTGGTGGGGTAGTGTGATGCTGTCCTTAGAGGTAGTGGCTGTTTAGGAATAGACAAAAGCAGTACAGTGACAATGGGCAGAGGGGAAGGTCATCCTGACCTTGAATCCGGTGTATCCATATTCATCTAACTATGCTAGTGAAATCCAAAACAGATTGATGGCATCCAGGGCATTATTTAGTTAGGACAAGTTCTAGAAAATGTCGCTGTGGGGATCCAAAGGGACAGCTGTTTTTGTTCCGCCTCAATCCTAGTTGAGATATCGGGGGGGGGGGGAGTTTGCTATATAGCTAAGCCACTGACTTCAAATTAAGTGGTAATGAATGCAGATTTCCATGAAGATTCCACAAGTTGGTAATTACAGTTTTATTGCAATTGGAAATGGTGAAATAAACTCAGTCTCCACTGTCCCATCCACGTAATTGATGAGTTAATTTGTCTTTAACACTCTTGCTGTTCTAATATTTCTCCATCGACGCCATGAAAATTAATAGGATGCAAAATGTATAAAATTATGCTCACCCAAAAGCCACTCTACAGTACCAACGAGGCATATTTATTTCATCTGCGGAAGGTGCAGGGTCACTAGCATTTTCGTCTCCTCTTCTCCCCCACCCACACCCCCCACACTTCTTGATGACATTTTCAGACTTGACATTATATGACATTTTCGGTTTAATATTGCTAATACACTAGCTGCAGAATTAAAAGTACACCCAGAGGAAGGGCTGAACTCAGGAACATCAGCAAAAAAATGTTGCTTAGCTTCTTTTCCTAAAAATATTTACATGTAAACAGCTCTCCGGGGGGGCGCCATGGTTCAGCTCCCCACCATCCCCTCCCCAGCCACGCCCCCTGTTCCTTCAGCAAAACAGCCCTGGTTCCCATGAGAAGACCAAGGGGATATTTTTAAAAACCTTGGGAAGGGTAAACTCATGGGTGAAAACCAGGAAAAACAACAAGTGGAGGGCTTTTTGAGAGGTATCAGACTTAAGTTGGGTTTATCTATGCAGCAGCCAGATGAACTAGGGCAGGGGTGTCCAAACTTTTTGCAAAGTGGGCCAGATTTGGTGAGGTGAAAATGTGTGAGGGCCGACCATTCAGCCACATTTGGCCCCCGGGCCAGATTTGG
Source organism: Phrynocephalus versicolor (assembly GCA_023846285.1). Lineage (NCBI taxonomy): Eukaryota > Metazoa > Chordata > Lepidosauria > Squamata > Agamidae > Phrynocephalus > Phrynocephalus versicolor. Next base: position 21,171,657 of record JAHTLZ010000237.1, read on the forward strand.
ACAAGCCTCTAGGACATGCAAGGAGGCGGGAGGACATTGTAGCAACCGAGCTGGGGGGCAGGTAGGCTGGGCTGGTAGGTGGGGGGATGGACAGAGGCAGGGAGGGCAGGCAAACTGTAGAACTGCAAGCTGACATCTCCATCCAGTATGGGTAAGGGCCAGCTGGCGGGGATGCGTGACAGGCTGAGCCAGTGGGGAGAAGAAGCCGCAGGCTGCTCAGCATTTGGCTCCCGGGCCTGACTTTGGACATGCCTGAACTAGGGGAATGGCAGGACACAGAGTTATTGAAATGAAACAAACCTTTCACATTGAAGGTAGACTGTGGCAGTTTCTAGTTCTTTCCCATGTTATAAAGAAAAAGCACCTACATGTTAATCAATGGCTTAGGTTTCCGGCTGTGGAGCCAGAGGTCAGGAGTTCGATTCCCCAGTATGCCTCTTTGAGATAAGTTGGACTAGGTGATCTGTAGGGTTTCCATCCAGCTCTGGAGTTCAAAGGTTAGCATTATTATTAAAGAAAAGCAGTCATATAGAAACTAGTGGCAGCCACTGGTTGGGTGGGGAGGGCACGTGAATTTATGTCAGTGCTCAAGTGTCTCATTTCTGTTTCATGTTTCAGATTTCAGAAACCAAACCACTATTTTGCAACGGTTATATCTTCAGATATCTGAAAAAATGCATGTTGGTCATTTGATAGATTGAGTTCATTGATCAAAGAAGATCAGTAACGTAAACATTCTAGGAGAATCCCCAGCACATGATATTATATGAACTATTAGACTATTCCAAAATGTTAACAGTTATTCAGTTAGAGAGCAATGGAGCAACTTGAATTAAGAAATGAAACTTTATTTAAAGACAAAGTAAGAAGGGAAGCACAGGCATTTAAATCCTGTACAGTACGTTTGCTCTTTTTTTTAAATCTAGCACAGATTTTCTGGAATGATCACACTCACACTGACAACTTTTTTTTTTTCAAATAAATAGATTTCTGGCTGAAGCAGTACAGGCTGCTTCAGAAAATTTCAGTGTGATGTGAGCTTCTTCTGCTAGTCAACTTTTGAAATGTGGATGGTTGTTTGCCATAAATTAAATAGTGTTCCTTTCTGACATCCCACCTATCCTATATGTGTTTAAACAGCATAACAGGAATTCTGTATCTTAAAAGAACTGGGGGGGGGTAATCACATGGCAGGACCCTAAAGCATGGATATTGTGGGACCAGCTCCTCTTCAGGTACCTCCAATACAACAGACAGAATCTTTACTAGAATCACACAAATGATTGAAACTGTCTGAACACAAATCAACAGCCAGGAGAGCTGCTGCTGTAGCAGGAGAATTATGTGATCCCTGTGACTAGCTAGCAATCTGGCAACACTGGAGACACTGACATCTTCTGATACTTTCCAGAGGCAGCCCCCAATAGATTGCATTAGAGTAGTCCAGTTGAGGTATAACTAAGGCATGTGCCAACACGGCCAAATCAGAAATCTCCAGGATTTTGGACCAGAGTCAGGAGGAAAGGGGAAAAGTCAATGAGGAAGGAATAGAGAGTAGGCTAATCAAATTTGCAGATGATAACAAACTGGGTGGGGTTGCTAATTGCCTAGAGGATAGGATGAAAATCCAAAAGGACTTTGACAGATTAGAGTCCTGGACCAAAGCTAACGGAATGGGGTTCAACAGAGGGAAATGTAGGGTGGTACATCTAGGTAAAAATAATGAATTGCACAGATATAGGATGGGAGACACCTGGCTGGAAAATAGCACCTGTGAAAGGGATCTGTGAGTCTTGGTGGATCACAAATTGAACATGAGTCATCAGTGTGATATGGCAGCCAAGAAAGCCAATGCGATTCTTGGTTGCATCAACAGAAGCATCGTGTCTAGATCGAGGGAAGGGGTAGTACCACTCTATTCTGCTCTGGTCAGACCCCATCTGGAGTACTGTGTCCAGTTCTGTGCACCTCAATTTAAAAAGGATGTTGACAATCTTGAACAGGTCCAGAGGAGGGCGACCAAGATGATTGAGGGTCTGGAGGAAATGTCTTATGAGGAGCAGCTTAGGGAGCTGGGAATGTTTAGCTTCTCTAAGAGAAGGCTGAGAGGGGATACGATAGCTATGTTTAAATATTTGAAAGGATGTCACATTGAAGAAGGGACTGGTTTGTTTTCCATGGCTTCAGACACTAGGACATGGGGCAATGGTTTCAAACTACAAGAAAAGAGATTCAATTTAAAGATTAGGGAGAATTTCATGACAGTTAGAGCTATTCAGCAATGGAATATGCTGCCACAGAGGGTGGTGGAGTCTCCTTCTTTGGAGGTTTTTAAGCAGAGGCTGGATGGCCATCTGTTGGGAGTCCTGTGATGGAGGTTCCTGCATGGCAGGGGGTTGGACTAGTTGGCCCTTGAGGTCTCTTTCAACTCTATGATTCCATGATTCTAAGAATGGGAAAGAAGGAGGTAGAATAGATAATGCATCAAGGAGCAGTTTGATGTATTAAATAGAAAATGAAATTACAATTCCGGAGACCTGGGTTGAAGTCCTTTTCTGTCACAGAAACTTACTACAGACAACAACGATAAAGAACTCCTTTAACATCTTGGATATTTACTAAAGCCTCTATATGTCAGAATCAATTGGATTGCATACAATATATCGACATTTCTTACATAAGGCATGAGGAGGCATTTTTTAATCCAAGAGTACTTTGAGTTCATTGGAAGGACAATGTAGCTTCTAGGAAGCTGTGCCATCAGTTGCCTCTGGGTTTTGCGATGCCATTAATAAGTTTCTTCAGTCTAATTTAGCCAATCAGAATATGTTATGAGGAGAGTTAGCAAATGCCTTCTTTTGACCCCAAATTAATTGTCTTTTGCCGCCAACAATAACATTAGCTCCCACCCTTAAGGTAGTGATCTGTAGCTGAACACGGCTGCCGCTTGGCTCATCGTATCCATCCGTAGATGCTCATTCTCAACCAATACAGATGAAAGGAAAGGTATATGAGGGTTCAAAGGTTTCTCACAAAAGCTCCATGTATAACATCTTCAGGTAGATCTTATGTTGCAGTGAACTTCCCTTTCAGCCATTCATGCAACCTTTGATTTGCACAGTTTTGAGAGAGAACCAGCCATTTTGATGCCCATGAAAACCTCATCTGTTGATTAAGGCATGGGTGTGCAACTGTTGGCCCTGCAGATGTTTTAGACCACAACTCCCACAGTCCTTTGTCACTGGCAATGTAGGCTCAGAATTCTGGGAGTTGTGATCCAAAACATCTGCAGGGCCAACAGTTGCCCACTCCTGGATTAAGGCAGTCTCATCAAATACCAACATGTTCACTTCCTAGCTGAGCTTAGCATCAAGGAGATGGATCCATTTGCTCAGTGGCCTTCTGCACCTGTCCCCGTCATCCTTTTATGAGGGGCCTTCTTCATCTGTAGAAGTTCTCCTCAGGAATGATAGAACTCTGAACTTCAAATACCACCCCAACATCTCAAGGGAAGCCCTCCACCATAGAGAAGGCCTCCTCCACAGACTATTGTCCTTCTCAGGAAGAAGGATATGAGGACATTTAGCAGGGCGAGAGATAGAATGTTCCTCTCTCCTTGCCTGCGGGACAAATGCTAGGAAAATATCCAAATGAGGCTGCACACAAAAAAGAAAGGCTGTTATCTCTGTTTCTGTAGCGAAGAGGAGATGATGGCTGAGTGGCTCGTGTTGACACAGTTAGGCCTCTTAAGTGGTCATTGTTGAGATTGTTTTCACTATGCGTTTCTTGAAAATAATGCTGAAACAACATATTGAAAGGTTGAAGCAATGCCCTTGCCCCCATTATATCTCTGTCTGTAAATCTCACCATTTTCCTGCATATGACCTCAAACATGAGTCAGTTTAGGATCCAAAAAGCTTTTTTCTCTTATTGTTTCTCTATTTTTACTCTTCAGGTCTGAAACCCTTGCCATAAAGAGTGTGCCACATCCTTAAAATACAGCCCCGCTGTGAAATTCTTGGCTTAATTAATGCTTTGCTTCTTTCCAGCAATAATCGGAAGTCTAAAAGAGGGGTTGAAATTTCTTACTCCCTGAATAGTTCAACTGACTGGGTCTCTCTGTAAGAACATAATGTGACAGACTGTGAACAGAAAAAGGGGTGTGCCACCTTCCCCACAGCAGGGTAAAAACCACCTCAGATCAGCAGCTGCTAGAACTACTGTAATAAAGTTGTTATGTGATCCTTGTGATCAGCCCCAGTCAGCTATCTGGCTGCCACATTTTGGACCTGCCAAGTTTCCTGGCATGTTTCATAGCTAGTTCCACATAGATTGTATTACAGCAAGCCTGTGGCACCATGGCCACATCAGACCTCTCAGGGAACAGGTGCAGCTGGCACGCTAGTTTTAATGGGAGAGGACATCCTTAGATCCATTCCTTTAAGGACCACATTGTACGATACAGATATGCTGTTAGAAATAGGTCCATGCTAGGTCTGGTGGTTCTACCACTATCTTTCTCAGTTACCTTTCTACGCAGTCTGCTTCCTGGTTCAACGTTTGGAGATAAGCATAGACGTGTTTCCAAGCCAAATTACTGAGCCACAAAGCGTGGAGAAATAACAGGTGCTCTTGAGTTTCTCTAAATCTGGTCACAGCAATTAAAAAAACAAGACAGGTGTAATCCAACCAGGCACCACATTTCCTCCACAGACTATTGTCCTCCTCAGGAAGAAGGATATGAGGACATTTAGGAGAGTAAGAGCTAGAATGTTCCTCTCGCCTTGCCTGCAGGACAAATGCTAGGAAAATATCCAAATGAGGCTGCACACAAAGGAGCACAGCCATTGTCATATAATCACTACGTAAGTTTTCTTGTCATTATCCCTGGCAAACCACTATCCTATTTTGTGTCTGTTTAGAAATTGGCTGGATGGCTCAATGGTGTATGTATCTGGCTGAAGAACCAGATGTTGGGAGCGGACTCCCCACCCTGCCTGCTGTGAGTAGACCCAGCCTGTGTGGTCTTGGGCAAGCTGTACAGTCCTAGAGTGCTCCCAAGAATAAAGGAATGACTCACCGCTATCTACTGAGAAAACCCTGAAAAGGGTTGCCATAAGTTACAATTAACTTGATTAATATTTTAGAGGCTGATTAATGAGAGCAAATGTTGTCAAGTAATGTAACTATTAACAAAATGTATCCAATATGATATTAAACAGATTCAAAATGGTTTCTGTGAATAGTGTAATCACATGAAAAGGTCAGAAATAATAATTATATCCAGGTGCCATGGATAACTGCTTAACACTGTCTGCCTGTGTGTACTAGTGTGATGGGTTTATATGATGTCTGCCATATGTATAAAAGGCAGGATTGTAACCCATTTTGCTTTGGGACTGCTTTTTGGTGGGGTGAGCAGTTTCCCCACTACTCTGTAATATTTATGCTGTGTGTTTTATCTTGTGTATTTGTATATGTTTTTGTATTACAAACTTTTATGCTAAATTTTATTTCAAACCTATGCTAAGCAGTTATCCTTCCACACCACTGCATAACTCTGTTAATCTTTGAAACATGTAAAACCCAACCCCTTTTTAATGAGGTGGGCATTTGAGGGTTTGAGAGTGTTACTATGATGACACAATTTAGACGCAGTACTGTTGTGTTTTGCCAGTGCATTATTTCTTATCTCTGCCACCATGCCACCATTTGGAGGTCCCTCTTTTACATTGTCATCAAATGGCTGAAATCTTGTTGCATTGTGCAACAAAAGTCAAATCTTTGGAAGAAGTAGCCATGTTAGTCTGGGTATGAATTCAAGGCAAAATCCAAAGAAATAAAACAAAACAAAAGACAAAAACATGTGGCATCTTAAAGACTGTTATATTTTAACGTAACGTTTCACAGAGCGAGTCCACTTCTTTGGACATATAGCAACAGAACAAAATGTTCAATGAAATGCGCAATGGAATATAAATTTCATACCAAATATTCATTGGATGTTGGATATATGGTACATTTACAGGCTGTGATTTGGCTTGTGTTGTAAAAATTCCTGAGGAGACAAAAAGTAGAGACCAGATCTTGGTGAGGATGAGCAGGGGAGGGGAAAGACAGAGGAGGGGAGGAGGTGAAGACTCAGAGATGAATTGAGAGTAAGAGAATAGGAGGATTTTGAATGCAGAGGTGACAGAAGGGAGTTTGAAAAATACAGAGAGTAGAGATGGGCACAAAACGAACAATTTTTCGTTTTCATTTCCGTTTTTTCGTTTTGTTATGTAACGAAACGACAAACGAATTTTGTCTCTAAAATGAAACGAAACGAACAGAAACACTCGAAATTTTGTCGTGCGTTTCATTTCCGTTACTGCAATATGAGTGGATTGCTTAAAATCCTAAAAAGAATCACAAAAACTGAAATAAATGGTAATGAAATGGTAACGAAATGAATGAAAACAAAAACGAATTTTTTGCAAAAACTCACAAAAAATGGAAACGAACTGAAACGGACCCTCCAAACGACAAACGACAAACGAAATGCCATTTTTTTTATTCGTGCCCATCTCTAACAGAGAGTTTTTATCTTACCGCCTTGTGGTGAAAGATGAGCTTCATAGCAGTGAGGAAAATACAGTGGCATTAGATTACCAAGTATTACACTTGGTAATGATTAGGTATGGACACGAATTGAAAAATGATTTCATTACAGATGAAATGAAACGGTCACTTTTTTTGTTAAAAGGAGCCATCTTGTTTCATCTGGAAAATGGTCACTTACCTGTGGGTGTTCCACTGCCACCGCTGCCACTGAGACCGGCCAGCCAGGCCAGAGAGGGTGAGTGGCTGGCAGGCCAATCTAGTCCTTCTGCTGGAGCTGCAGCAGCAGCAGCAGAAGAGGGTGAGCGGCCAGCAGACTGGACTAGGCCCTCCATCGGCGCACCAAAGTCACCAGGGCTGCCGCTGGAGCCCCACCAGCCAGCTGGGCAGGCCAGCCTAGGCCCACCACCACTGGAGTCACCGCCAACCAGCTGGGCAGGCCAACCTAGGCCCGCCGCTGTCGTCAGAATCACCGTGGCCACCGCCGGAGCTCCGCCAGCCAGCTGCGCAGGCTGGCCTATGCCTGCCACCAGAGTTGCTGATGCCACTGCCGCTGGAGTTGCCACCAGCCAACTAGAGAGGGCAAGCAGCTGGCAGGCCTGTCTAGGCCCGCCACTGCCGCTGCCACTGGTGCCTTTGAAGCTGCTGCTGGAGCCTTCGGAGCTGCCACAAGGTAACAAAACATTTTGTTTTGGTTTCATTTTGTACAAAGTTTTGTTGTAAAAATTCATAGGAGACAAAACGAAATGAAATGCAGGGGCCCTGAAACAGAACAAAATGAAACACTGTTTTTCTGTTTCCTGCCCATCCCTAGTAATGACTTAAGAAACCTTGATGTATATTCAGTCCATTTTTATGGGTATCCATCATGCATATGAATTTTATCTCAGCAGCTTCCCCGTTGTATTCTTGATATATAATGATTCTGTTCTAAAATGGTGACCTTCAGCCATGCCCTAAGATACAATCACAGTGATTGCTTGTTAATTACTGGCTAGGAATATGCAAATGTTACACCTTTCTTTACGCAAAGCCACAGGAATTCAACTACAGTGTCTCCCGTGGTGGCACAACAGGAAGATGTTCCTCTTCAGAGGCTCTGGTTAATGAGATTCTGGCTTTTTTCTAACATAATTTTAAAAAAGAAGAATAAGTCTTCTTTCCAGAAAATCATTTTTCTCATGATTTTCCTAAGCATTCAAAATTCACATGCTATGAAGAAGAGGTTCTAGCAGGAACAAAGGCTGGTGAAGTTGAGATGGGAGAACTGGATTGGTACAACAGGCTACTGCTTGCCAGTGTGAAATGCCACAATATGCACAGTGTGCCATGAAACACAACACTGCACCAGTGTTATTTGTCCAGTTGCGGAGACCCAGCCACCAAGGGCACATTGGGATGAAGGACTAGCGCTCAGCAATGGAGCAGAAGGCAGGCCCAGGATATTTTACTGCCAGAGGGGAAAGAGGTAGCAGCTACACCATTGTGTAGATACCTACACTGTTGTGCTATCCAGGTCCACAGCGCCATCCCTATTGAGAGATAAAGAACAGCCAGAAAGTTCACATGGATACAACCGGCAAGTTATTCCCTAACTCTTGTCAACAAAAGGGCCAGCCTTGGCCCATGTTTTATGTTTTGACTCTCTCAGCTTCAGGTCCTGACATGTTCTGCTAGTGGCCAAACTTCGTCCCTCTAGATGTTTTGGAGCACAACTCCCAGAATTCCAACCCTGTATTGCCAGTGACAAAGGGCTGTGGTAGTTGTGGTCCAAAACTTCTGGAGGGGTGAAGTTTGGCCACCACTGTGCTAAAGGAACTCATAGTAAGTGGTGGGAAATACTTGTGTCTGAGATCTTGGAGACCCTTCGAGCCAAGCAGAGGTGACCAGATCTAGCTAAAAGCACAACTACCCTGAGCTGGTAGGAAGTATATTTGTATGTTTCTGCCATCTTTCCATCCATGTGCCACTTGCTGGGACAGTTGGGGTAATAGAGTATTCTAGGTTCTCAAGAAGAACACTGTCCAGGCTCTGCAGTTGACCAAACACATCTCTACATGCTCACCGCTACACCCATAAAATATGAACCCCTTCTGACCATAAGAAAACAAAACCAAGTCTTTTCATTATGAACTTCTGGCCCAGTTTCCCAAAAAGCTATTACTTTCCTTGGACGGGGTTAAATTGTAGAAGTTGCCTGGTGCTTATGAGAGCAAGCCTAGCATTACTAATGCAACTATATAAACAATATCAGGCGTGAAGCTCATTTCTGTTTTCTTTGCCACACAGTCATTTTAATGATTATGTTGTGTATACTGTGGAGGAGAGGCTTCAAAAACTCCCATTTTCTCATGATTTTACTGAGTATTCAGGTGTATATAATGGCTGGTTTCCCCTCATAGCATCTGTCTCCGTTCTCCTCCTCATATATAGAACTATCCCCCCCCCCAACACACACACACACAACTTTACTGGAATCTAATCTTCCCTTAGCATGTAGGGTTCTATCAACTTTCATTGACTTTCAGCCCTCCAAGCCATTCTAATAATTGTAACTAAAAAGATACTCTACTTGTGAGAGAATGGAACTAATAGGATGTGTGTCTTTTCTGTTTGTCTTTTCTGTTTGTGTCTCGTTTTACATTAACTGAGGGAAGAAGAAGAAGAAGAAGAAGAAGAAGAAGAAGAAGAAGAAGAAGA
>JAHTLZ010000237.1:21196458-21210193 GCA_023846285.1 Phrynocephalus versicolor
TCTTTCTTTCTTTCTTTCTTTCTTTCTTTCTTTCTTTCTTTCTTTCTATACCCCCCTTAACGCAAACTACATTACAAAATGGTCAATAATAAATTACAATATTAAAACGATACAGTTAAAATTAAAATCCAATTGATACAATTAAAATCCAATTAAAAGGTCTTATAAAACACATTTAAAGCAGCCATTAACAGAGCCTGTTGGATGGCAAACACCTCATCCTTCCCCTATGAATTTGAAAGTGAAATTTTAAAAATGAAATATCCCCAGATTTTTTGGGGGGGATAAAAACCATAATAAAATGTGCGCCCTCCCAAATGGCTTCTTTCCTTCCTCCCTCCCTCCCTCCCTCCCTTCCTTCCTCATAGGATTTCTTGACAGCAGCAACTTGACTATGAAACTCCCTTTCAATGGAAGTTAATTTTGTCCTTCTGCCCGAGGGCTCAAGCATTTTTACTTACACAGGTCTTTGGCCACTGGTTGGATAACAAGCAAGGGCTTTCCAACTCTGGTTTTTGTTCTTGATCTTCAATGATTTTAACAAAAACAAGGTATCACCATGTCCCTTTTGTATTTGCCTTTAATCTGATGATATATCTACTAGTGCTTTAATACTGCATTTTTAAAACATCTGGATCTCTTTGTTTAAAAACAGATGCATATGCCACTATGAGCCCTGTGAAGGAAGAAAGATAGGATAAAACCATGAGCTGATTTGCTGTGCGGTGTAGGGGAGATAGTGGTGTGTAGAGATGGGCACGAATTTAAAAAAATGATGTTTCGTTTGTCATTTGTCATTTGGAGGGTCCGTTTCGTTTCGTTTCCATTTTTTTGTGAATTTTTGCAAAAAATTCATTTTCGTTTTCATTCGTTTCGTTACCGTTTAGTTACCATTTATTTCAATTTTTGTGACTTTTTTTAGCATTTAAAGCAGTTCACTGTATTGCAGTAACGAAAACGAAACGCACGACAAAATTTCCGGTGTTTCTGTTCGTTTCGTTTCATTTTGGAGACAAAATTTGTTTGTCATTTCATTGCGTAACGAAATGAAAAAACAAAAATGGAAATGAAAAATTGTTCATTTCGTGCCCATCTCTAGTGGTGTGTTCTCATTCTCCTTTTGTTTGGCCAACCCATCACAGCCTTGGATTCTTCTCTGTCACCCACGTAATCTGACACCCACTAAACGAACTTTTCCATCAATGGGTTGGGCAGCCCCACACCAGTCCCATTTTGGGAAAGAACCAAAAAACAAACAAACCCCAAAATCACCCGGACAACTTCAAGAATTGTGCTTGTGCCCTTTTGTATTTGTATTTAACCTTTCCTCTCAACCTTTGGGTGAACAAGGCAAATGTACTTAATGCAAACAAATGTCTTTACTTTGACTGATTAAAAGCCAAATTGATATTTCTTGATCAGAGCTATACTCCTTGACTTTTATCAAAGGTGTAAGCCATTTTGTCCTTAATTTATTATAGAGCAAGGAAGACCAAGAATAATGATTTTGACTTTTTACCATGTTTCCCCACCCCAAACCCACTCCTGAACATTTTCTCTCAGAATAAAATTAAATATTTTCTACCAATGTCTTCTTATCTCTGCTCTTGTCATCTAATTAAAACATGACTTGGTCAAAGTTTATTCTCAGTGACAAGTGGCCCTATTTCAACAATTAAAGATTCTGTTTTAAAATTAGAAACTAACAGAAATTGTTCACTTTAATTCACTGGCACTAGGAATGGGAACCTTGAGATGTGCTTGGATTCCAATTTTATAATCCTTTGTCGTTGGGTGTTTTGTGCTGAGGACTTATAGGAACTGTATTCCAACAGCATCTGGGATGCCATAGTAGGTCTTTCTTGACATACATATATACCCAAATGTGCCTTGCAACTGAACACTGTGTTGGCTGGAAGCCTGGTGGAGATTTACTCCAGCAAACATGCACTTGCATGAATGGCAGTGGCAAATTGCTGCTAATTATTGACCTGCTGCTCACATTCCTAGTCACACACCAAGTTGCATGACTGGCATATGGCCAGGAGTGTGAGGGGCAACTCATTAACTAGCAGCAATTCACTGTCACTCACCAGTTACTGAAGAGAAGCAGGTCTACTGGACACGGAGCGACTGGATCTGATTCACACTATGGTAGAAGGGCTGAGGCAGGGGGGGATTCCTATCAATGTACTTTTATTCACCCAAACCCCATAAGTTTGACGACACATACCTGCTACCATTTCCACATTTTAAGCACCACAGTTGTTCCAGTAATGATCAGATTTAAGCTGCAGTTCAAAACAGGCTGTCATCTGGAACCCACAATTTGCTTTGCTTCTCACTGTGAACATGTGGTTGCTGTGATCATTTTCTGCTCCTTGGAAGATCCCATTACCATATTATGCTCTAATGTGACAGAGAAAACATTTCTGTTTTTGGCAATAGTCTGTTTAGGAAGACAAGGAATATGTGAGATTTTTCATCGCAATTATGGGATGATTCCCTATCCCCCGCCATCCCCGAATGATTTCAAGAGCAATGATTTTTAAAACAAACACAAGTGATTGTGCTTCAAAACCAAAATGAAATATAAGCAGTCTTGAGAATGGGAGCAGATCATTTTAAAACACTCAATCAATCTTGGGTGTGTTTCTTAGCTATGGAAGAGCTGAAGAATTTCTTCCAGGGAAATCATCACACATTAGGGGGAAATTGCATTATCTCCTCTTTAAAATAATTCTCCTCCATGCATACAGCATTTTCAGAGATAGTGCCTGAGAAGTGAGGCATGGAAACATGTCTGCAAGGAAGCATGTAATGGGTTTTTCAAGAATATGACGCCTGTTTTCATTAGGTTAGGCAAGTGGATGTATGTGTTCTGTTGAAAAATACAACCTTGCATGCTTCCTTTAACACTTGGGTTTCAGTGGGAAGCATATTTCGAACCTTCTGTTAAGGGTAGAAGATTTCCCCATCCCCGCCCAGTCCTTGAGACCTCACACTCTTTCCTAGACAAGCAAGGCATTTTCAGCTAGTACAGAATGGAGACTCTGAAATAAAACTAAGATCTCTGGATATACATGCTTGGAGGTATAGAACTGCCCTGTGGATTATGAGGTGATGTGAATTTCTAGAGCACACTGCCAGCCCAGGGCTCCTCAAAGACCTCATTTCAATCATATCATTAGATAGATAGATAGATAGATAGATAGATAGATAGATAGATAGATAGATAGATAGATAGATAGATAGATAGATAGATAGATAGATAGATAGATAGATAGATAGATAGATAGGATATCTTTGCCCTGTCTTTCTCCTTGGAAAGGCAGCTTATTACCTTGAAGGACAATGTACAGTATTTGTCCGTGTATAAGACTATATTTTTGTCTAAAATTGTTAGGGTCGTCTTATACATGGAAGCAATCTCAGGAGAGAACCGTGTGGATGCGAAACTGCCCATATCTTGTCTGCAAACAGTTGCCTTCTATATGGGGATGTCTTTCCTTATAGATGGGAAAATACAGGTATATCAAATTGGAAACAATAAGTATACACAGTTGTTAACAAAATTAGATAAAATATTTAAAGCTAAGAACAATGAATGTGAAGAGGCATCTTATATCTTACATAATTAAGAAAGAATTGTAAAGCTAAGAACAATTAAGTGAAGAAATAAAGAGAGACAAAAGCCACTCTAAGAGATGATATATAGATGATATGTCATGGTAGACTACTAAATATCGAACACATTAGAGTCTGTTTTATATAGCAAAGCAAAAAAGGATAAACTAGACTCTGGAACAGAAAAGATAATTTTGATTGGCTATGTTCCTGTAAGTGAAAGATATAAAGTAGTGAACTTAAGAACAGCTGAAGTCAGCATTAGATATGTAGTCTGTTTTGACTAACAAAGCAAGGCTGACAGATGAGTCTGTGTTAGCTCAGAAGAACAAAGTTATATGTCAGCAGAAGCCCAAAGCTTGTAGGGTACACAGAAGCAAACTGAGCAGAAGACAGTACCTCCTCTGTTGGGTTTCCAGTTTACGTTCAAAGGTGGACCTATCTCCCAGCCATGCATGTTGTAAATACAATGCTGCAGCTCTGTGTCTTCCATAGAATCAGAGTGCATTACCACAGCAGAGTCATGCAGAGAAGCATTTCAGATTCAGTGCTTTGGAAGAAATGAAGATATGCCAATCCAGATAATAGAATATAGTGATCTCCCGTTTATTGCAGGGGTTAGGGACCACACCCGACCCGCAATATTGGGTTAGGTCGGGACTAGGGGACCTATCTGGAGCCTCCTACACTTACCTTAGGCCTGGCACTGCCCCCGAACAGGCCTCTGGTGGGCTTCCTGGGCCTGTTGGAGGCTCCAGAAGTGGTTTTGGGCAATCCGAAAGGCATTTCCTATTTTCAGAAGTCACTTCCAGCTTAACAGAAACGACTTCTGGGGCTTCCAACAGGCCCAGGATGTCCGTTGGGGGCCTGCTTGGGGCAGTGCCAGGCCTGGGGTAAGTGCAGGAGGCCTCAAACACGCAGCTTGCCCCAGGGGCCCTTGCCTTCATATACTGTGGTCCTGCATTATACTGGGGGAAATGGCGGGGAATGACTGTACAGCCAGAGATGTATGAAATTTCACAAAGGGAGAAGCTGAATGCACACCATAAATACATTGATGTTAGGTACCCCTTGGTTTGTGTCCTGACTAAGAAAGTAAAGAGGACAGTAGGTATCCTGACCAAGCTATTTGAAAAATGCCAGATTAAGAACCTCTAAGTCACAATGCAAGCTTCAGACGGGCTGTTGGAAAATACAATCTTGCATGCTTCTCATTTTAACAGTGGCTGTCAGTGGGTGGCATGATTGAACCTCTCACTAACTTAAGGCGTTTCCCATGGGTCAGAATCCTGGAGACAGGCCCTGTCGCTTCCTTTGCTAGGCACCATTCCTCTCTCCTCCATCTTCTGCTCTTCAAACACAGAAGTATGGAATTACAGCTCCACACTCTGGGTATAAAACCACAAACCACAAACTGTATATACAGTATGTAAAGAGCTAATCTTTTTTCTTTTCTTTTCGACATGGAGGGCTGAGATAGGGCAGATAACTCTGCACCAAAAAGGAAATAATCTAACTCCAAATTCCTCCAACATTTTCTGCAAACATGTATTGTAGGAGCAGAGATGATGTCTACTGGCGGTAATAAGGAAATTTCAGTGGGAAATATTAAATATCGCTATTCTTATTAACTATGGATTGGATCCAGTGTCATCCTTTTGTTTGTGGAGTATGTCTTTTGGGTCCTTCTGTAATGTAAGTCTTTCAGTGAATGAAAAGCCTTCCATATTCAGACAGCTTCTCGTTACAGAGGGGCTGAGTAACATAATTTTCATGAAAATAATAATACTTTCTCACACTTATTGGTTCTTATTCTTCTACATCCCACAACACTCATGCAACACCCTCAGATCCTCTAGACCAGGGGTGTCCAAACTTAAGCCCTCCAGATGTTTCGGTCCACAACTCCCAGAATTCCAACCCTGTATTGCCAATGCCAAAGGACTGTGAGAGTTGTGGTCCAAAACATCTGGAAGGCAGAAGTTTGCACACCACTGCTCTAGACCTCCAGAAGACTGGTGCTTGCAGGTTTGTCTGGAAAGCACAGGTCTGCGGTTAAGGCTGCTGGGGGGAAGAGCAAAACCCCCCCTTGTTCTATTCATCAGAGGCTCTATGGCCTCAAAATGCTTTCCCAAAAAAGGAGGGTACCTTCCGATTTAGCCTCCAGGGTGATGAATGCATGGCAAATTATCTCTTCCTTCCTGGAAAAAGAATGCCTATCCAAATCAGCTGGTGAGACACACATTTATTTCAACAAATCTAGTCAAAAAGGGGCTAAAAGGGCAATCATTCAAAGGGAAAAAATTAGTCTGACAGCTTTATATACTGCCTGTATCATTATGGTCTGTATATGAGAGCCGTAGTTACCTAGCGGCATGTGCAATAATGCTTTTGGTTCTTTTATTTGCATACATGAGAAGGCAGCTTTTTCCCCTCTCGTTTGTTCACTTCCTTTAGGCTAAGGGATGCAAATTTGCTATCTCTGTTCATGTATTCACACACACACACATACACACACACACACACAATATCTTAAATTCTAATAGGACACATAGCTTCTGCTTCTCTATTAACTTGTTAACCTTGGAGAAATTGTTCCTGTCACTGTTCTAAATCTGACAACTCCTGAACAGGAGACAAAAGTGGCATCATCGGCAGATGGTTGTCACAGACCACATATTGCAATTAAGAAGCAGCAAACCAACTTTGAGCATCCCAATGCACTCTAAATGATCTGAGCGTGTACAAGCTGAACAGGAGAAATCCACAAGGATAATTTGACTTTATCATTTATTTTTGTCACGCGCTGCTCTCTTTCTCTTTCTCCTCCTCTTACTTGTTTTCCTTTCAGAAAAAAACCAGGGGGGGGACAGCTTTTCCAGTGAATAAGGAGTGCAGAATATCCATGTTCCATTTTTCTGCTATTTTCCTCAAGCAAGATAATAGTTGGTAGTAGCCTTTGACTTACCAAGTAGCTACTGGCAGCTCCTCCCAGAGTTGATTCTGAAAACATCGAAGCTACAGAGGAGGCATGTTTTCATCCTAGAGACAGTAAAAGCTAACAATGAAGAAAAAAGTTCTTGTTTTAGAATACAGTTCCCAGAATTCAACAGGCTGCATGACAGCTCCATTAAGTTTACTCTTAAAAGATAGCTATTCCCTCTTTTTCCCTTAACAGAGTATCCCTTAACACGGATGGGCTACAGATTGAAAGGAACATGAGTGGGGCCACACATCAACCATAAATGAAAGTAGTGTGATTACACAATGGACACCTCTCTTCTAGGGCCATGGTTCCCAGCCTTGAGTCACTGAGATGTTGTTGGGACTGCAAATCCCAGAAGCCTTCAACATTGGCTGTGCTGACAAAGGCTTCTGAAAGATGTGGCCCAAGCTTACCCAAAGTTGGAACTACTGTTGTAGATGCTTTTTGAGGGGGGGGGGTTACCCATTGAATGCAAAGCAACTTCTGTTAACCACAGGACTGGAAAAGTTGCCATTTTGCACAACCACTTTTGGTCTCCTCAACCTTACATAGCTACTTGATACCATGGATAGGCAATTCAACAACAACAACAACAACAACAACAACAACAACAACAACAACAACAACAACAACAACAACAACAACAACAACAACAATTGCATGGAGAACACCTGAATAATAATTGATGGAAATTGGAAAGTATGATAATTATTCAACATGGGCATTCTTAAGACTGAGGAGCATAGAAAAATAATCAGAAAGCTTGATTTTTGCTGCAGAAGAGCAAGGACTCCAAAACAGTGTGCCAAAAACTAAGATTTCGGGAATTCATGCTGAACACAAATGTCGACTCTGCCAAGAAAAAGTTGAAATGGTGTCACACTTCAACTGTGAATGTCCAAGGTTGCTCAAACAATTTAAAAAAAAGCTTGACCTGATTAGACATGAATTAGTGGCAAAATAAGTTCACTGATCACTATGCAAAAAATATAACTTCAGTCTCCAAAAACACTTAGGAACATCAAGTAGAGAATGATGAAGTCAAGACGTTGTCAGATTTTTGGATCTAAACTGATAGACACTTTGAACATAATATTCCAGGCACAGTAGTAATGAAGCAAAGACATGTCTAGATCATTGACATTGCGATTCCAATGGATGCCAGAACTGAAAACAAAAAAATAACAAAATACAGAGATCTGGCAATTGAAACGCCACACTTCAGTGGTCCCAATAGTCACTGGAGCATCAGGAACAACATAAAGAAAAACAGCAATGTTATGAACAGCATACATACTGCACCAATATTTAACAGATGCCTAGGTTATTAACTAAAGCTTTTATCTGTAATATAATACTAATCAATTTTATTATAATTTGGATTTACTTGCCTATTATTATTATTATTATTATTATTATTATTATTATTATTATTATTATTATTATTATTATTATTATTATTATTATTATTATTATTATTATTATTATTATACAGCAGACAAGATAACTATGCCGGATTTTGTATTACAGTACAAACCACTAGTCGAATGCATCCAAAGTGTTTGGGACTATGTGATGTATCGGCGAATTATGCAAGCAGATCCCAGTAAGGTGGCCTTTGGTGACTTTGGCAACTCCAGTTTCTTCTAAATACTTGCTTAGCTCTTTAGGCACCACACCCAGCGTGCCGATTACCACTGGGACCACCTGTACCGGTTTATGCTAGAGTCTCTGAAGTTCAATTTTCAGATCCCGATATCAGGTAATTTTTTTTCCAAGTTGATTCTCGGTGACTCTATGATCACTTGGTATAGCAAACTTTATCTAGATCTGACCTCCCTTCCAACTTTAATACAATCGAGGCTATCATCCTTGATTGGCCAATCAAATGAAGCAGGCACCGCAAAAACATATAAAGTTTCCAGCATCCCTTTTTCGTATGGGCATTGCCTTTTGGAGTGAGGAATTCCATTAAATCTGCTATATAATATAGCAGTAGGCATGACATTACATCTACCCAAGGAAAAGGCCCTATGTTTGGAAGAAAGAAGGCAGGTGGTTGCCCCATTTTAAAACAAACATGGAAAAACAGTGGTGAACAGAATGCATTGGCAGCACTACAAAGGTCCTGAAATTCAATATCTAAAATTCTTCTTTTGATAATTTGGGAAGCTTGCTGTTAATTTAGCATTCCACGATAGTCACTGTCTATACCAACTGAGTTCAATTTTTTTGAGGAGGACCATTGACCCTAAAGGCAGAATTGAGTCCTGCAAAAGTTGATTCATGGCCTTTTAGCTAAGATCAAGTGTAGTATTATTAAGGATAATGGAGCTCTTAATGACTTGAGAAATGGCCATATCAATTCCCAATGAGTTTAGTGGACCTGCTCTAAGGTACAGTGGTACCTTGTATGAAGGAATTAATTCATTCCAAATGAAATTATGTTAAGCAAATTTTCCTTTATACAAATTTCCCATAGGAATGCATTGAAAACAGAGTAGTCCCTAATCGCGACCATTTTTATGTTGTACGGATTCACCCCATAGACAATTCTGTTAAGCAAATTTCCCCTATCTCTGGAATTTTTTATGTTGTACAGATTTTATGTTACACAAACCGTTTGTTATACAAGGGTCCAAATCTAGATCCAGTGCAGATGAACTGTAGATCAGTTGTTATTCATTATGTTATTGAAAGCCACAACATATCCCACTGTGAATGATGTTAATAAAACATTATTTTGTATGAAGCTGATGACACCTGGTTCAGAACCTACAACCCCTGATGATGAGCAGATACCAGGTACTGGTTTGAAATAAATTGAAATGCTCCTTGGCTACACTTGTCTGACAAGTTACCACAACCATTTGTGCTATCAGCATATTAGATACCATACCTGTCTCTACAAAGGAAAATCTTCCTTTGGATGGATTTCCCTTGGTATATGCTGTTTATTCTCATCTAGTAATCACACAGGATCAGTTGTTATTAAGTGAACTTTACACATTATTGATTTCATGCATTAATCTGCCAGTATGGCTTTAAAAATTACTGTGAAATTGTTCTTGCCACAAAGAACCATAGCAGACAAGCAAGGGTGGGCCATAGTACTTGGAGCAGGAAATAATAATTCACCCAAAGCTTCCTGGGATTTCTTCTTGTTCCTGGTTATCCTAAAAGAGGGTGTATTATGTTCTGGAATTCCATTTAACATATACTCATGTGGAATATGTTGAATTAATACTGTCAGAGTGGCATTCGTTTCCAACAATGCAAGCTATACTTTGCAATTAAAAACTGAATCAAGCCAAAGGAATCTTATATTCAGAGTCAAACTAGGCAATATGTTTAAGGTATAGTGATAGTTTATTAAAAAAAAATTACTCACAGATATGCATATGCAGTTATTTCCAAACTGGCAATGATGCAAGACTGGATAGCCTCCACCAGCTAGTTATTTCATACAAAACTTTGTGGGGTGAAAAAAGAATGAGAGAAGAATTGATTGGCACCTGATTTAATTTTTTTTTAAAAAAATATAGCTGGGAGAGGAAGTTTAATCCCCCCTGCCTACTTGCTTTAAGAAGGAAAAAGACACTTGCTGAGGAGAGGCACACTACAGATATATTATTTAAAAGCAGGCGGGTCAAAGCAGATTGGGTCAGCTATTGTCATTCAATATAAATATTGTTTTCTAATTTATGTGATCTGTTTTAAATCTGGTGTCGTTTGGGTTCACCCATTTCTTAAAGAGAGGTAAAATAATTTTACTCTTTAAAAAAAATCATAATTTGAAAACCCTTTACTCCCAAATTTGGCACAGGACAAGAGAAGGCTGTCTGCTCCACTAAAACCAGGTCCCAACATTATAATTTTTTATTTGGACTGCCGCCTTATAGAATGTTGATTGGCTCGGCTGCACAATATCTATTGGTGAATTCTTGTGTGGCTATAAACAAGGACAACTCGGGCAGAATGGCCAAAATCGAAACACCAGTTCAAGGTGCATTCATCCCCTCCAGGAATTAACTGTCTCTTTGTCCTAACATGGTCATGGTCCATAGGCTAGCACTCCTATTCCCCTAAGCTACTAAGTTTTTAGACAGCGCAGGAAACCACCTCAGGGAAGACAGCAAGAATATCATGGGAAAGCATCACATTTTTACTTATCTGATTCGTTATCATTACATTTTCTTCCAAGAATAGCGATTTGGGGGAATTTCAACATACTATAACTGTATGGATTTAGGCTTTCTGGCCCTTTCTATAGGGGCGGGGATGTAGGCAACCTCATTTCAATTTATTTGGGTTTCTACTATACAACTAGCAGCAACTCTACTAATTTCAATTACTTTGTGATAAGAGAAAGGTTTATCTTCACCGCAAGGACTTGCATGTTCTGGAAACCATTACCCTTATTTTATTTATTTACATAATTTAACCATATTTGTTTTAACTGCCTTTAAGAAGAATCTTACATCTTTTCTGCTGTCTTTTGGTGTGGGAATTAATTCCGCACCATCAGGTGAGTATGACAAGTTGGACTATGTCAGAATGGAGTGGAATGTCCCTTTGAAGTTATGCCATGCTGATGTCAGGATGAAAAGACCTACCTCAAGTGTATTTTACTTCTTTCCCTACTTCTCTATTACATCTTGCGTAACAGTTTGGAGGAACTCTACTGTAAGCAGTATATCATGTTTGTGTTGTGGAAACTCCCCTGCCAGCTTCACAGGGAATATAAATGGGACTATTTAGCGAGCGTTGGGTTTTGGGACAGAAATACAAGAATTTAACTCAAAGCTGGAAGAGCCTGCTGAGCCAGTGCTCACCCACGCTTTTTCTTTAAAGCACAGATTTAAACACATGCCGTGGTTTTCCTGCTCATATTTTCTTATTTTTGTGAACCCCACTTTTCTCTCTCCTTGGGTTTTGAAATGTAGGAGACGTGTGAGTTGGAGTGTTTTTCCCCCCCTCCTCCTCCCACCCTGTGTCACAGGCACTATGTTCACTGTCTCCACGACGGCAGGCAATCTGAAATGGCTGCCAAGATGTCCGAGAAATCAAACACAGGACTCTGACAGCTAAAATGAGAGCCATGTCCTATCTTTTTTGTCCCTTACAGTGGGGGGGAAAAGATCCATGAGACCGCAGAGTTACCGAACAGTGGATTATAGGTTCAATCAAAAGAAAAAGGCACCTCCCTCTTCAAGAATAAGCTATGTTCTTATTTTCTCAGTGGTAGAGATGGGCACGACTCAGAAAAAAAACTTCGTTTTCGGTTTCGGTTTCGGCTAGGGTCCGATTCGTTTCGTTTCCGTTTTTCGCGAAAAATCAAAAAATTAGTCGTTTCGTTTTTCGTTTTTTTGTTTTCGTTTCTACCGCAATTTCGCGCATTTTGACGTCCGACCGAGACTTGCGGCTTGCGGGCGTAGCGCGGGCGGCGGGGGCGCGGGGGTACATGCGTGGGCGGCGGCAGCGGCAACGGCAGGGGGATTGGCTGGCGGGCGCGCGGGCGCGCGGGCGGGCGGGCGGGCGCGGGTCCCGCAAACGAGCAGGCAAAATACAGTTGCCTGGGTGATGGACTTGCTGCTGCACAACAAGGCTAGAGTGCATCCTAAGCAAACCAAGTGGGGTAGAAACAAATTTGCATTTCTTTTTTTCCCCTCTTGGTCTGCTGTGCTGAATCTGCTGATGCTGAACCAGCCAGCAGCCACCCTACTTGGTCTGGCTGACGTGCCTGTTTGTTGTACTTTTTTGTTGTTTGGTTTTTTGATACCATCCCATCTCCCCTCCACCTCTCAGAGGCAGCAGGAGAAAGACATTCCGTTCCTCCCCAAATCTGGATGAGGGGTCTACAACTCCTCTCAAATTGCCCCCCCATCTCCAAGGTCCTTCTGCCTTCACTTCACTTCACATTCACAGTCAAAGTCACACACACTTAAAGGACAAGCAATACAGCCAATGAGCCAAAGCCAATGCAACCCTGCTTTTGGTCATGGATTGGTCTGGTGGTCAGCATTCAGCAATGCATTAGACTACAGTTAGAGCCTGAGGTGGTTAAAGCTACGTTTTACGTTCGTACCTAGCTACTAGTAGCTAGTACAGCCGGAATAGCTTTGGTAGGGATGGGAATGGGATAGGGCTCTGGGTTGCTCTGACTTAAGTTTTACAGCCCACAGCCCAGCCCACTAGGCTATACAAGGAGGACTATCTATGGGCGACGCGTCCACTCCACAAGGCCAGAGTAAGGGCGGCCACTCCTGCCAGGCCACAAGGCAGAGTAGGAGACCACAGCACAGAGCCTGAGTACGGGAGGCTCACTGCCAGCTCCAGTATAAAAAGGAGCTGAATTGCCTGACTGGAAGTAAAATGCCATTGTCCTTGGGTCACAGTGTCTTGCAGCCCAGAGGAAAGAGTTGCGGAGGAGGCCAATCACCTTGAGTCTGGTCTGGCACCACACTGCCTGCGATGCAAACACTGTTCAAATCATTACCCCCCTTCTGTGTGAAACACGGCATCTCGCAGCCCAGAGGAAAGACTGGAGGAGGAGGAGGCCAATCACCTTGGGTTTGGCCTGGCACCACACTGCCTGCGATGCACCACCACATGTCACTTTTGGACTAAGTCTTGGTGGTGCTGTACGTACTCGAACGCTGTTCAAAATCAGGAACCCCCTTCAGTGTGAGACACAGCGTCTTGCAGCCCAGAGGAAAGAGTGGAGGAGGAGGCCAATCACCTTGGGTTTGGTCTGGCACCACACTTCTATGCGATGCACCACCACATGTCACTTTTGGACTAAGTCTTGGTGGTGCACTGCTGTACGTACTCGAACTCTGTTCAAATTCAGGAACCCCCTTCAGTGTGAGACACAGCGTCTTGTAGCCCAGAGGAAAGAGTGGCGGAGGCCACATAGCCTGAGTCTGAGGCCACAGGGCCGGACCGTAGGGGAGGATTATTGCCAGGAAGCTCCAGCTGCCTAGCGTGGCTGAATGGCCTGAGGAGGACGCCAGGAAAATGCCCTTCTGTGAACGGTTGCAGGACATGGAAAGGAAACAACACTTCATTTATTTGGGTGGGTGGGTGGCCACAAAGACTAGTGGCCTTACCCTAAAGTAT
>JAHTLZ010000237.1:21217878-21245690 GCA_023846285.1 Phrynocephalus versicolor
AGTGTTGTTTTAGTGAGAAGGAATGCCTCCCTCCTGTACCAAAAGGTTTTTTAGATTTGCTAGATTGAGGCTCATGCACAGCAATAGTTTAATCAAAAGGGGAAGTTAGAGTCTTTGGCAACTGCCATCTTCAGCATGACTGGAAACATAAGTAGAAACTCAGTTTTATACTTCCTGTTTTTCTCTTATTTCTTCTTGTGATTAGCCAGGAATAAAACAGTCTCGGAAGACAGATCTTGCCCTATGATATATGGACACTAAAATATATTTGGCATTAAAACATATTGGGTTATAGTTAGGATATACCCAGTGAAATTAATTAAATTTCAGGTGCAGCTGTGTCTGGATCCAGCCTAATGCATGAACATATTTACCTGTAACACAATAAAAGCTTTATTGCTTGATGATTTAATGTGGCTGAGATGTATGGTTAAACCCAATGCTGGTCTTACCTAGAGCAGATCTGTCCAAATTGATGCAATTGAAATCACTTGTGAATAGCATGACCCATTCATTTCAGTGGATGTACTTGAGGTATGATTGACTTTGAATTTAGCTCTATTTTTATTGTTGATTTCCCCCCCCAAAAGGTGGGATAAAATTCTTAACATTGGCCTTATACCCTGTAACTTAGAGTGCATCTACAGCAGATAATTGCAGTAGTGTGATGAACTCTCACTGCCATCTTATGAAATCCATATGTCGTCTGCTACAAATTCCTGGTGCTATAGTGCCCTAAACTACAGCACTAGACGTCTGCAAGTTCCAAATCACAGGATTTTTTAGGATGGTGTAGTTAAAGGAATATCACACTGCTATAACTGTGTAGTTATTCTACACTCATATTTTCCGTCCTTGACACATATGTATTAAGCTAGCATCATCTGCTCACCTTTAGAAAAGAAAAAACATAACTTGTGCAATAGTATCCTTGAACTTGTTATTGAAGCAGCAGGGAGAACAAACAGAACAGATTAGTGGGTGTTAATGTACATGATAGCCAGAATCCTGTTAGTTAGAATCATAGAATCATAGAATCACAGAATCATAGAGTTGGAAGAGACCTCAAGGGCCATCCAGTACAACCCCCTGCCATGTAGGAACCCCATCACAATACTTAACAGATATCCATCCAGCCTCTGCTTAAAAACTTCCAAAGAAGGAGACTCAACCACCCTCTGTGGCAGCATATTCCACTGCCGAACAGCTCTAACTGTCATGAAGCTCTTCCTAATGTTCAAATGGAATCTCTTTTCCTGTAGTTTGAAACCATTGCCCTGAGTCCTAGTCTCTGAAGCCATGGAAAACAAGCCTGTTCCCTCGTCAATATGACATCCTTTCAAATATTTAAACATAGCTCTCAAATCCCCTCTCAGTCTTCTTTTTGAAAGGCTAAACATTCCCAGTTCCCTACTAAACATTCCCAGTTAGGCTAGCTTAAGTGCAACGGTGTCAATTACAGCAGCAAATTTCAGCTAGTGAATGAGGTGCCACTTGTATTCCTCACTAGACACCAATTCACGTGATTGGTATGAATTACAACAAAGAATACAAACAGCAACTTGTTGAAAAGTGGCAATTTGCCACTGCAGTTTATGTCATCATTAGCGATGGGCAACAAATGAAAAATGAAATGCTGTTTTGTCATTTTGTTAGCTAACAAAACAAAATGAAACAACACAAAATGGTAAAATAGCATTTCGTTAGTAATGAAACGAAACAGTGTTGTTGTTTTTTTCATTTAAAACAAACCAATTCGTTTTGCTGTAAAACGGCTCCCCTGGGTCCTAGAGGCACAACATTTGGTGCCTCTGGGACAGGCATGTCCAAACTTTGGCCCTCCAGATGTTTTGGACCACAACTCCCACAGTCCTTTGCCATTGGAAACACGGGCTTAGAATTCTGGGAGTTGTGGTCCAAAACATCAGGAGGGCCGAAGTTTGGACATGCCTGCTCTAGGACCTAGGGGACTCATTTTATAGAGTAATCAATCGGTTTGTTACTGATTCATTTTGTGCAAAATAAAATTTAAAATTCATTTGTAACAAAACAAAGTAAATCATGGGGGAATGAAACAAAACAAAACAAAACACAATTTTTCTATTTCGTGCCCATCCCTACTCATCATGATTCTCACATCAGCGTATCTGGGCAATAGGATGGTGGCCAATGAGACTTATGTAAAGTGTTGATTTAGGAGGTTCTCACAGATTCAGTAAGTCTCCCCTAGTTGGGATTAGCCATTGGATTTAAGTTAAATTGTCTTGGTCCAAGACAGAAATGAGATGAAGCGCCCTCTCATAGCATCAGCATCACCCCTAAGCAAGTTCGTGAAAACAACACTTCACGTGCAGTCTTTCACTCTTGTGACAAAAGACACCGCTTATGATTAAAAACAAAAACAAAATGCCGGCATTTTTATCCCCTTTTGGGGAGTTTCATGCATGATTTACACAGGAAAGTACGAGCACAGTTTTCTGCACTATTTCCTCCTAAATTATATCATAAATCATAAATCACACTACATTGACATTCATCAATTGCTTTTCTCAGAGCATGAACATGGCCATCCTTCTTCGCTAGATGTAACTGTGGGATGGGCCAGGATGAAACAGTTGGGAGGGGGAAAGTGGGAGATAAATGAAATCTAGGAAGTAGCAGAAACGGGCAACAAAGTAATAGATATTATGAAAGTGCTGAAGATAATCCTAGCATTAAGACAATTTAAAAATGTTATTTTTCCATTTCGTGGCCATCTCTAATATAAACACAATACAATTCACATGGTCTACTCTACTGCGAAATGTCTCAATTTCAATATGACATAGAACAGTGTTGGCGAACCTATGGCATGGGTGCCAAAGGTGGCACTCAGAGCCCTTTCTGTGGGCACCTGACATTGCCCCTTCACAGCCACCTGTATTCAGGTTAAATAGCTCTATTGGCACTTTGTGAAAAATTAGTGGGTTTTGAATCACAGTTTGGGCATTTGTTCTCTAAGAGGTTCGGCAGCACTGGCATAGAATTTCCTCTGCTTTTTTGCAACGCTGTGATGGACCCATACAATTAAAGAATTCTGAGCTTTGGTGTTTCAAGTGCCAACACGGAATACAGACTACAAAATTTTCACAGAAAAATCTCTAAATGGCTAGCCCAAGCTGTGACCACATCGAGGGCTTACCTGAATGAGCGACCTCAAAAAGAGCCTGTCTTCAACTCTTCTCTTCACTTGGTCCTCGCAAATTCAGGCCTTCTGATTTCCTTTAGTCTACCTCACATTTGGTCTTCCTCTTTTCCTGCTGCCTCCCACCTTTCCAAGCATTTATTGTCTTTTCCTGAAATGCCTCCCTTTTCATAATGTGCCCAAAGTAGAACAGTATCAGCTTCAGCGTGTTGAGATAGTTCAGGCTTGGTTTGATTTAGGGCCGATTTGTTCATCCTTAGGGCAATCCAGAGTATCTGCAAAGCTCTCCTCTAGCATCACATTTACTATCCAGCTTTCACACTCACACATGTTACTTCGAAACTGAGGAGTGTAGATGATCGTGGTCTTGCTCTCCAGTGACACATCTGTACATTCCTTGATGATTTTTTTCTAATTCCTTCATTTCCAATTCCCTAAATAATACCTTGTATTATATCTTGTTATCTACCCAGAGTGGCCATTTGGCCAGATGGGCAAGATATAAATATATAAATAAATAAATAAATAAATACATACATACATACATACATACATACATACATACATACATACATACATACATACATACATACATACATAATCTTATTGAGAGGTTAAATAACTACAGTTTTAGTAAACCATGGCTTTTTGCTTTATTTTGTTTTATAGCCCATCTGACGTTATTGTGATCATAAAAAAGACAGGGTCAAATAGTGAATTACAGGCATGTCTAAACTTTGGCCCTCCTGGTATTTTGGACCACAACTCCCAGAGTTCTGTAATTGTCACATTCCTTTTTAAATTTCAGAGGGACTTTTAAATCCAGGGAGAAATGTTTGTTCAAGGCTACAAAGCAATGATGTGGGGATCCCAAGCTCTGAAAGTTGAAAGCGGAGCTGAGCAGCTGGAGAATTTATTTATTTTTCTTCAGGGCAAGTGGGAATAATTGAGAGACCCCTCACAAGAAGTTCTTACTAAGGATTAGACATGGGCACGACCAGAAAAAATGACGTTTCGAGTGTTTGTTTGTCGGAGCGGGTCCGTTTCGGGTCATTTCCGTTTGTCGCAAAATTTTTCAAAAATTTGTCATTTCGTCATTTCCTTTGTCATTTGTCTTTCCACCGCAATTTAGCACAATTTAGCATAGGGGCGTCCCGCAATCAGGGCCAGCGCTAGGTGTTTTTGCGCCTTAGGCAGCGGGCGGGGCAGGGGGTGGGCGGCAGGGGGAGGGTCGGGTGGGTGGCGGTGGCAGGGGGCCATGGGCGGGCGGCAACAGCGGTGGGGGGTGTGGGCAGGTGAGCGGGTGGCCGGCGGCTGCAGGCGGGTGAGTAGGCAGTTAAGATATCACTTAGGATAGAGGTTCTGTTCTTGGCTTGCACCCCAAATGTGTGTGTGTGCAAGCAAATTGAAGTTGGGAAAATAGAAAATAAATGGTAGTATATAATATATTTTTAAAATAAATCCACACCTCCCACTCCCAGTCGAACCTCCCCCTTTATCCAATATCAGAAAAAAATCCTCACAAGCTGACAGAGAAGAAATAAAGAATAAACTGCCCTCCGAGACATCCAGAAGTGTCAGTCATAAAAAACCTGGTGATGCCATTGGTGGAATGGTTCAAAAAATGTGCATGGTCCCATCCCATGCCCAGCCCAAATGGGCAGGTCTAAAAAAACAAAAAATAAAATAAAATAAAATAAAATCAATACGATGTTTTATTGCTATAAAAAAAACCCACTGCTGCTACTATTAAAATTCAGGCATTTAAAATAAATAAATTTCACATGTTTCTGTGGTGATTTGGTGTGTTTTTTTGACCACAATTTCAAAAGAAAAAATGTGGTTGCCATTTTGGATCCCCCCACCGCATGGCATGGCGAGACGACAAGGATGACCCCCCCCCCGGCCTGGTGCAAGCAGCCCAGGACAGGAGAAGAGGGGGGGAAGGCTGGGGACCCCCCCAGAAACCACCCCTCTGGTAGGTGGCAAAGCCTCAGGCAGGCATATTTTCGCCTGCTTTTTTGGCCAGGAGTCGGGTTTTTAAAAAAAAACTTTTAAAAACTTTTTCTGTGCTTCGCATTGCACGATCGCCACAATGTCACAAACGAAAATGAAAAACCCGACCAAATTTTTCTTTTTTCGGTTCGAGTTCGAGTTCTGATGGCTTAATTATCGTTACCGTTTCCGTTACGTAATGGAAACGAAAAATGGAAACGGAAACGGAAATTTCGCCGAGTCGTGCCCATGTCTACTAAGGATATCAACCATTCAAGTTAGTAGCAGCAACCCATCCAGTAGCACACAGAGGGTCTCTTAGTCGAGGAAAAATTAAATTCAGTTCCTAGGAAGCCATGAATGTGGAAAGGGTTTTGTGTGTCCCTACTTATTGCATGCTTACCCAGTGGGAAGGGATCAAGCATGTCCATGCGTACCTTAACATGTTTATGCAAAGATTTTCATACTCTGCCATTCTGTTGGGGTTTGCACTTCAAAAGGGAAGTGGCAATGAAGCAGGACAGGGCAAATTATATGTAAAAAATAACGGGCAACTAATAATGAAAGCATAATATTGTTCAAGGGGCAAGACTGAAGCTCTCTCTGGTGCCTGAGAAATCAGACACCAGGCAACGTGGTTATATATCTGAAGACAAATCACTAAACAAGGTAAAGTGGATTTGTAGCTGACGTGTGGCGAGAAAGCACCTGCTGAATCACACCAAAAGAGCACTTAAGGAATTCTTTCTTTTACAGATGGGTTCGCTATGTGGAGCCTTCCATCTCTACTGGGCAGATTAAATCAAGCAGGATGAAGGCAACATTGGGTTCTTCATCCTGCTTGATCAATGCACATTGGCCCTGGCGGGTCAGCTGTTGAGAGATTTTTCAGCACAGAGTTGAAGCAACCCAGCTGACTAACCCTTTACTATATTTGTCCCAAGAGCCCCACTGGCTCCTGCAAAGCTAAAGATGTAGACATTCTCCAAGACAACACCTGAATCGAGAAATAAGGGCAGGGTCAAATCTCCTAGCATAAATGAGATTTTTTTTTTGTCTTGCATACAAAGAATGCTGAAGGACTGTGGTCTTTCGTGAACCAAGTCATGAATTTCGACCCAGATCATGACTGAAAAATGCATTAGAAGAATATATTTTCATATATTGCATTTAATATGTATATTAATATAGATTGCTGTATATTAATATGAATATGTTAATTATATAATATATTTTGAACATATGTTTCCCGATGTGTATTTAACCCTCATAAAAAGGACGGGGTGTTTTAGTTCCCAAGGGTCCTATTTTGTGGCGGAATTCGCAGAGAACAAAATTGGTCACATCGGCATTTTATGGCACTGTCACCTGAAGATTTGTGTGATTGTGAATGACATTGACAAGTCAGTGGCCATATACATAAATGCAAATAAGAAACAACAATGCAAATTAAATAAACAGTAGAATAAACAAGTAAAATAAGCAAATATACACATCATACATGCAAGAATCCGTCAAGAGGCAAAAATAAAAAAAGGAAACAAAACCCTAAAAATATATAGATTATATGTCCCCTGTTGTAAGGGGCAGGTGCTATAGGAAAAAAATGGATGTGTTTGTGGGGGGGGGCGGACTTACCAAAAGACCAACTGACTCCTCTCCTGGGCTCCTAGCCAACAGGGATAGATAGCCACAGGTGGAGAAAGGGCCACCGCCTGATGTCATTGAAGGGATTGAGGTCATCACTAACTATATCAGATGAAGAGGAGACATGCAAAGAGGCAGCCAAGCACTCGGACCCCATCTTCTGCGCTTCTGCAGGGGTGCAAAAGTGGATGGAAGACAAAGTGTCCCACCTCTTCCTGACCAGCTAAAATTTAGCCCTGGAAAGGTGTCGGAGACATGAGGCTCTGGCAATGCAGTCTACAGCTGACCCAGTCTAATCCTGGCCTTGGCAACTCTACCACCCCCTTGGGAGCTGCAGAGCCTGCTCCAACACAGCTTTGGCATTGGGGATGCAAGTGGCAACAGGAACCAGAAAGGGAGTTCCAGGAGGAGCAATGGCATCACTCACCTTGACCAGGTTAAGACTGAACTCCAGAATGGGACTCATCCTTCCTGTCCATTTCTCTAGACCTGGACCTGGTCTGTGGGGGGGGGGGGGCGAGTGTGAAATCAACTGGGGCCCCAGTCAGACTGTCTATACCCAGGGGTTATATTACTTCTAGATAATATTTCTTTTCTTTAATCTGGTCCCCATTGGCTATACCTAGTGGGTTTACCAAATTTTGCCCCAGTCCCCAAATGGAGCACTTGGGTGTTCTGCATCAGTCCTCACCCCCCCTCCCCTGGCCAAACAGGGACTTGGAGAGGAAGTATGAGTGGGTGTGCAAGACCTACTGCAATATCCCTTTGTTCGAAGGTTGACGGTTGTGAAACCCCATCCTTGACTTCAGATGCAACTTTACAACAGACCTGCTGCTTCCTGCTTCAGCTAAGACAAATGTGCCTGAACTTTACATCTAAGAATAATTAAGTATTTTTTAATGTTTCAATTTTCATGGAGATTTTTAAAGAGGATGGGATTAGAAGGATCTTATTTGCACACACAGGTAGAATCAACAGCGGACCAGACATCAACTTGCCTGATCATCCCCACCATTCCCTAGATATTTTGTTGCTAAAAATGACTCCCTAGGTATCATTTATCTTTTTCCTATGGAATTCTTTTGTTAGAATTTCAAGTTGGTTCTAGTACAGTAAATCCAAAAACACTGCATTGTTAAGAACCACAAGGCTGCATCGAGGAGGCACTTAACAAGAAGTACGATTCCTTTGGCTTTCATAGGTAGACCTAACTCTGCCAGATCTAGGATGGATAGCAGACTGATCTAATGAAGCTTTTATCAACAGCTTGAGGGATTAGGTGGTTTTTCTTCCACTCAGACATATTATTGGATTATTTGAGACAGGTTGCTTCTGTCTGGCCTTGTTCGGAACTGACAGCTAATGAACAGTCTTCTCTCACAGCCTTTTTACAAACACATTGGGCTAATGGAAAAGCTACAGGAGCTGCACATTTTATTATGATTTCTAGCTCCATGTTCTGTTTTTCCTCTTAAGGATTTAGTAACCTTGGTCAATTACTCTTGTAGCATTTGTCCTTTGTTGGTGACCTGGCATCATTTCCTGTGCCCTGGCTCACAGAACAAAAAGGTATCTCTATCTCTATCTTTGTCTCTATCTCTATCTCTATCTCTATCTCCAACTCTAACTCTATGGGCACTTTTACACGACCTCTAAAATCCGCTGGCAACTTAAATTCCGACCCGAGATCGTGGGGTTTTGCTCCTCTTGCTGTGTTCCCACCCTTCCGCACTCCATTGCTCCTGTCTGCGTGAGGAGAGGGAGAAAAAAAGGGAGAGAAAAAATGCAGGCTCACCTCCGTCTGCCGTCGGAGCAGCCCCGTAGGGATTCCTGTCTGATAAAGGGACAGCGGGATCAGCAAAAACAAACAGAAGGCGAGGAGAGCCCGGTACCCACAGCTTTACAATCCGCATCAAAAAAAAATTACCTCCGGAGACCAGGTACTTGTAAAATGTGCTGGGGTGCACTTAGGTGGGCATGGTCGTACTTAATTTTTTTTTAAGTCCACAGCTGGTGGGAAAACAATTTTAAGCTCCGCATCTGGGAGCCCTTTGCATCGGAATTTAGGGATCGTGGAAAAGCAGCCTATATCATCTCTCTCTCTCTCTCTCTCTCTCTCTCTCTCTCTCTCTCTTCTACCCTGACAGTACTACAAAATGCTGAAATTCTGGGGTGGTGGTGGTGGCTCCCTTTGAACTTTGTAGATGAGACTGGCCAACGATCTGTGCTTGTGGATGTTAAAGCACATGTGGCCTATAAGAGGTTTTACTGTTCTGGTGCAGTTTACGCTTCCACTATGCTGCCAAGAACATCCCTCTTTGCAGAGTGTAGAATTTTGCACAGCGAATGAGTTGCAAACTAGTAGTTAAGTTCTTCATAAATCAAGCTAGGATGTATTTGACGTTAGTTCCAAAATAAACTTAGAGCTCTCTTACAAAAGAAATGCCGACACCACCCAGCAGAGGAAAAAGGGGATGAAAAGGGGGAGGAGGAGACTAGGCTTAACATTCCTTTTTAAATACAAAACATAACACATGTGACTTTGCTACTGTGAGATAATTCTTTTCAGTTGCAGCTTGTTAGTGTCTCAGGCTTCAGAATACCTAACAGACTACCTCCAGAGGTCTAGGGGATACTATTTCCTTCCCTGGACCTTAGAGGACCATGTCCAATCCTTCAACCCCACAGTTTTTTTTTGTCATTTTAGGGAAATAGATCTTGGTCCCTCAGTGCACTTTTGGTGTTTTTTTTTAAATAATAATAATGCAAAGGTTGTGGAGACAGAGCTGCTAAAGAACCAGACCTTCTCACAAGACAAACTAGTACCCCATCACCCCAATGAACATTGGGTGACTTTCTGAGTGCCATTGGGGGTTAGCCAAGGGGCTGCCTTGAACCCCTAGTGATTACATGAGGCCCTACTATTAGGCAGACTGAAATGGCCACCTCATTACCAAACAATGACAGCAGTTGGTTGGCAGAGATCAGAACTGTCTTATCCTCATTCTGGACAGCTTGTCCTCAGGCAGCAAAATATTTTGGGCCAACAATGTTTGGGGCCATCCCAATAACTTTGCCCATATGGAGGAGGAGGTTGAGCAACTTTATATGTTGTTTTATTGGGTCAATCATTCTTTTGGTTAGTGACCTTTGTAGATAGTATGTGTACTTGCATGTCTACAGCATGGGTGTCGTAGACTGATTATATTTATGTGGATTTGGAGGTGGACTGAACCGACTTCTTCTCAGATATTTGCATCTATTTGCATGTTTGTGGACTGGGAGGAGGGAGAAGTATTCAAAACATAGGCAGTAAAAGGTTATGACCTGGGGTGGGATTAATAATGCCGTTTCCTGAAGCCCAAACCTTTCCAAATTTCAAGGGGTTACAGGGGAGAGCTTGAGGAAGCCCCCTGCCATTTCCTCTAGAACAAATTGTTTTGTTTTAGAGGGCAGAAATTTGTTTCATAACAAAATACTGGCTGCCATTTCATTTCATTTTGAAACATTTTGTAACCTTATGACACAATGAAACAGCGTGTCATTTTTTTGTAAGGGGCCCATCCCTAGTGGAGAGCGTAGGGCTGTTTATTCCTTGGTAGTAAGGCTACCACTTCGGTGCAGAATGGCCATTATCCCTATGGGAAATATTGCAAGTTAGGTATTGGGCAGCAGAGACCGTTCAAAGTCAATAACATAAATCAGAACTGTTGCTTGCAAAGTGAACATGCACCCTCTGAGCAGAGCTCTCTTCCTCAAGCATGCAACCTTACCCATACACACAGGCACGAGAAACTCTCAGTCCCAGCCGGCTTCCCTTGCAGTCAATGCAAAGCCAATCACTTCAGATGTACAGAAAAGGAGACAGCACAGAAGGGTGCAGCAAGGTATGCACATGTTCACGGGCATCCCTAAGAGGGAACCTTGCATATAAACCATGTGACATGAAACCAATTTAAAATGCTGTGGGGCTGAAATTGAACCCAATTGCCAGTGTAACCAGGCTTTAGATTTGAACATCGTTCAAACTAGGCCAGTCCTACCTGCAATTCATCTTCTGCTGAATCCCCTGTCTGTCCATATTTCCTACCACGCCTGCCCCAATTAAGCAACATTTTAAAAATGACTACTATGTTGTTAAGAAAGCAGTGTCTGCTTTCGACCCATGGATCCCCCACTTGAACAACATGGTATCTCCCGAGGCATGTTGCTTCACTTGGCTGTACAACAGGGCCAGCCTGAAACAAAGCATTCCAAAGACAGTTGCCCAGAGTGTCTCTATCTCATAATTAATGCATAGGAAATTGTCTTCAAGAGTAAATAAGTCAACAGTAGACTTGTAACTCAACAGTATAATCCTCGAATCAATTCTCCAACAATAGGAAAGGAAAAATTCATCTCAGCATGCTGCATATTTCAAAAGAAAGTGGCAAGCATCTGCCGTGTACAAGGCCCCTTTTGCAAAATAAATCAATTCCACCATGTGAGATGAAAATCAAGAGGCCCCTTTTCATAACGGAAATGATGTTTAACACTCGAAATCTCCTAATGAAACCCTTTTATCAAGGCAGAGCAGAGACAGAAAAGAGTGCATAACAAGCTGAAATGGAACATACCACCTGTGTGGTCCTTGGCACCCCATCCACATGTTTCACCATGACCAAAGTCATTTGCTTGTACCAACTACAATACCTTCCTCATATCTACCTGCAAAGAGGAGTCAGCTGTGGGAGAGAACCCACTGACATATGAGAAGGCTCAAATGAGTCTTTGACCTCAATGCCATATGGCCTTTAGTCTAATACCAATGGCTCTCTGTACTGTTAATACGTGCAATCTGTCCCACTCCAGACAGCTGACTGTGAAGGGGAAAAAAGAGAAATGGCAGCCATTAGAAACTTTTCCTTTGTGGACAACCATTCCTAGATTTCCCCGTGGTCACTGAGATCCCCCACGGTTGCTGAGAGTCCTACTCCAAAGAGCAGCCCTTGGAAATGTAATTAGAGATGGGTACCATTTTAAAAATGATCTGCCAAATGCATTCAGAATCACTAATCCATTGGTTTGTAATCATTACAGTAAATGCAATAGATCCCCAATGAATAACCAAAGCAGAGAGGGAAAGGGGGTCCCAGCCCCGTCCATGAGTAGTTTTGATGCCCATACTCTCACTGGCCTGCCAACCTCCAACCCATTGCCCACAATGAAACATTGCCCTAGGCAAGAAACAGGAACTCCTCCTGGTCTACACTATCCATTGCCTCTTTCTAACACCCATTATACTCAGCCAAAGGTTCTCAAGACTTTCTTCCTCCCTCTTAAGAGCCCTACCGCACTTAGGTTTTGAATAGTCATTTGCTTAAAGTCAAATCACCTTAAAAATCACCTACCACATTTCCAATCGTTTTTTCTGCAGAGCCCCCTTGGCCACGCCCCTTTTCGGCTGCTGTGCCAGTTTTTCTTGCGATGGCCAAGGGGGGTGTGTTTTTTTAAACCAATTTCTAGACCGCTTTTTGAAGTGATTTGGCCGAAACTGCGGACACCATGCACCGGTTTTTTCCTGGTTTCCCCCTCTGTATGCCTTATCCTGCTGTCGGAAGATTAGCTACATTACTTAGAATGAAAGAACAACAGCATGACGTTACCCTAAAAAAACAAAAAACAAAAAACAAAAAAACCCAAACAAAACCTTCCGAAATAGAAGCAGATGATGGAAAAATGACGGACAAAATCACAACAAAAAGCGGTTTAGCAAAATGCGGACGGGGAAACCGGTTCATGAGAAAACACTAAGTGCGGAATGGTGAATTGCTTCAGTGACCACATGACTGGGGGGAGGGCAGAAGGCAATTCAAAACAAAAAGTGGTTGCTGTTTGAAGTGCGGTAGCAGCCCTACTATTAGATGCAGCCAATGAGGTCAGTGTAGTCCAGAAACAGAATCCGGAGCCAACTGAGTTGTAGAGACACAAATCCTTGCTTTTTCTCAGCTTCGAAATAAAGACCAGGAATTGCAATTGTTCTTTCCAATACTGGAGAGGTTGTTCTATAGAGGATAATAATGCTTTTTGTTTGTTTGTTTGTTTAAATTTATACCCTACCCAATTAGTGGACAGGCCACTTTACAGAAAAGAAAAAAA
Source organism: Phrynocephalus versicolor (assembly GCA_023846285.1). Classification (NCBI taxonomy): domain Eukaryota; kingdom Metazoa; phylum Chordata; class Lepidosauria; order Squamata; family Agamidae; genus Phrynocephalus; species Phrynocephalus versicolor. The sequence continues at coordinate 21,230,843 of JAHTLZ010000237.1, forward strand.
AACAATTTTGCATAAATACATGCTATTTAATTGGGTGAACTGGGAAAAACCTAGATGGGTCTGGCTTTATTGAAGGATGTAAAATTCTAGGTCTGCTATAAATGTACTCTTATTTTATTATTGCAGTGAAGAATGAGAAAAGAAATCAAAAGTATTTCCCTGGTAGTTGAAATTCCAAGAGATGTGCATTTTTCAAAATATACTGGAACAAAAAAACGATAGAAATATGTGCAGTTTTTGTTTTGTTTGTTTGTTTTGCTCTTTGGTGCGGCAGACATTTGCACAGAACACCTTGCATTCAGGGCAAAGTGCAGAATTTTAATAAAATACAAGTTTTTGCCCTACAAAAATATTGCAGTGGCCATAGCAATTTGTGATTCTGGTCACCTTGCAAAGTGTAAAAAAAAATACTGTAGCAGACTAGTTCATTCCTGAAAAGACAGGTTGTTTAATGTTTCATATCACTCTAATATATTTTGTATTGTTTTATTGTTTGCCTCCAATATATTGCTAGTATGACAAATAAATAAATATATAGCTATTAAGATAAATAAATGAAATACTTCTGGGAGTCTCCATGGGTACAGGAATGAAAATCTTGACTGATATTCATAAGAACATAAGAATATAAGAAGAGTCATGCTGGATCAGGCCAAAGGCCCATCTAGTCCAGCTTCCTGTATCTCACAGTGGCCCCACCAGATGCGTTTGGGAGCGCATGAGACTAGATATCTGTTTCCTGATACCACTCCCCTGCAACTGGCCCTTGAAGGACCCCAGTTTTAAACCAGGAGATTACACATCTCCATCATGGTTTGTAACCTGTGATGGACTTTTCCTCCAGGAATCTGTCCAATCCCCTTTTGAAGGCATCCAGGCCAGATGCCATGATAACATCCTGTGGCAGGGAGTTCCACAGACTAACAATGCGCTGGGTGAAAAAACATTTTCTTTTGTCTGTTCTTACTCTCCCAGCCCTCAATTTGAGTGTATGTCCCCTAGTTCTGGTATTTTGTGAGAGGGAGAAGAGCTTCCCTCTATCCACTTTACTCATGCCCTGCATTATTTTGTACGTCTCAATCATATCCCCCCTCAGGCACCTCTTTTCCAGACAAAGAGCCCCAAATGTTTTAGCCTTTCCTCATAAGGGAGGTGCCCCAGCCCAGTAATCATTTTCGTCGCTCTCTTTTGCACCTTTTCCAGTTCCACTATGTCTTTCTTGAGATTCGGTGACTAGAATTGTACACAATACTAGTGCTGCCCACTGTGGTTTGAAGTCCAGTCTACTTCAAGGATTAATGCAAAGCAATTGTGTAACAGAGCCAGGAATTTCACTTAATAATAGTAGAATCAGGATCATATCTGTCATATCTCCCAGGCTTCCCCCTTTCCTCAGAATTTTAGTGCAATCCTGATGAAGGAAAACTGGATTTTCCTAGCAATAGTCATAACCATTGTGAGTAATATTTTTAAACAAGTACTCTTGAATGGCCAATCAAGACCCATTAGCATTACAAAAATACCTGCTTCTGGTAGAAACGAAACCTGAGCGATATATTTTGCTGCTGTGGATCAACACATTCACTTGCATTTTTTTTTCAACTCTCCTTGGTAGGCCTGCACTAAACTTTAAAATTTTTACAACAGATTGTGTAGCTGGCTCAAATAACTGAGTTGAGGCACAATGGTCCAGAAGAATACAAATGCCTTCTAATATCTGGATTTCTGTCCCAATTAGTGGACAGGCCAGTTTACAGAAAAGAAAAGAAAACAGTTTTGCATAAAAACATGCTATTTGTCTAATTGGGTAAACTGGGAAAAACTTAGATGGGTTTGGCTTTATTGAAGGATGTAAAATTCTAGATCTCCAATCTAGTATGTCAAACTATTCCCTTGAGGGAATCAAATCTAACAGACCTTTCACAACCCAATGAGACCAAAGCAAAGCTGAGTCCATCCATTGAACCTCAGAATTTCAGAATCCTAGAAATCAATCAAATCATTCATATTTCTTCCCAAGAAGGCGTTGTGATTTGCGGTGATGTTCAAGTCTTTCTCGTATAGTGAAAAAGCAACCACCAGTTGCCACTTGCTATACAGAAAACCACGTTAAAAGGTGGGTTATCACGTTACCAAGCACTCCATTTCGCCTCAAATACCAGAATCCTCTTCCCGCAGTTTATGGTCTAGGCTTCTCTCTTCTTGTGTTTCTTCTATCGATGCCTTTTACCCCCCAGATAAAAAGAAAACTAAAGTGTGAGTTATATGGATGTCGCAAGCAATCTTGTTGTGTCAATTTCTTATGCAAAAGCCGACTTTGTGTCATGGACTAACTGTTTCTTTCTGCTTTCCCTGACAATTGGCAGAAAGAGTAATGCATACAAATCATTTTACTGTTTAAAATTTTTGAATAAAACATGCTAACCTTGTCATACTAAGTGACAGACAGAAATGTCACCCTGGTTTCCTTGGGACAAATAATCCATATCATTCATGTATAATTCATCTGATCTTTAAGAATGTTTAACAATATTGAATTTAGATAAATTTCAATGTTATAGTGCATTAAAGTTTCCTTTGTCGATTTGCACACACACCTCAGCTCTTTTTGGCTTTCATCCGTATCACTCAAATGCTGCATTAACCCTGAAAGCTGTGGAGAATTTACTTGCTTTGCAAACGTTTGGTCTCTATTTGGTGTCTTCCTGGCGACCCTTGTGTCTGAACGGAAGAATCTGGGAGAGATAAAGAGATAAAATGTGCATGCTTAAGCATATGTGCCTATTCAAGGAACAGGTCCCTTCATTCAGTGAAACTTACCCTCACGGTTAGGTGAAGATAGTCAATGGGATATAGTGGTTGGCATGTTGGATTCAAGTCTCCAGTCAGACATGAAACATACAGACTGACCATGAGGCAGCTGAAGTCCAATCTCCCTCACAGGTTGCCAGGATGACAACATTTATTTATCATTTATTTAGTTGAAATATTTTTACCCCACATTTCTCCTTAAAAAGGACTCCAGGCTACCTACATCAGTAAAAGACAATGTTGAACAGCTTTTTCTAAAATACTTTAAGTACTTCAAGTATGGGAGATACTTGGCTGGAAAATACTACCTGTGAAAGGGATCTGGGAGTCTTGGTGGGCCACAAATTGAACATGAGTCAGCACTGTGATGTGGCGGCCAGGAAAGCCAATGTGATTCTTGCTTGCATCAACAGAACCATAGTGTCTAGATCAAGGGAAGTGATAGTACCACTCTATTCTACTCTGGTCAGACCCCACCTGGAGTACTATGTCCAGTTCTATGCACCTCAATTTAAAATTGACAACCTTGAGCGGGTGCAGAGGAGGGCAACCAGGATGGTTGAGGGTCTGAAGGAAATGTCTTATGAGGAACGGCTTAGGGAACTGGGAATGTTTAGCCTTTCAAAAAGAAGGCTGGGAGGGGGAATATGATAGCTAAGTTTAAATATTTGAAAGGATGTCATATTGAAGAGGGAACAAGTTTGTTTCCCATGGCTTCAGAGACTAGGACTCGCGGCAATGGTTTCAAACTACAGGAAAAGAGATTCCATTTGAATATTAGGAAGAACTTCATGACAGAGCTGTTCAGCAGTGGAATATGCTGCCACAAAGGGTGGCGGGCAGATTCTCCTTCTTTGGAAGTTTTTAAGCAGAGGCTGGATGGCCAAATCTGTTGGAAATATTGTAATGGGGTTCCTGCATGGCAGGGGGTTAGACTAGATGGCCCTTGAGGTCTCTTCCAACTCTATGATTCTATGATTCTATGATTCTATATAAATTTTTAAAAAGAATCAAACAAGTACCACACTAAAAGATGGCAAAAAACAAACACCAAAAAGGCAAATCTATGAGCCATAACCATTCATTTAAAAACCCCACTGAGCCAGGCAGGCATGGAGGAAAAGTTTGCCTGAAGAGAAAGGCATTTTCCTGCTTGTGGAGGGAAAGTAAAAAAATGAGGCCTGCCTGGCTTCCTGTGGGAGGGAGTTCCAAAGTCTGGGAGCAGCAACAGTGAAGGCCCTTTCTTGTGTCCCCAAGAGAGATGGGGGACAAACTGAAAAATGAATAACATTGTCTGATGAATTAGGATGATACATCAACATCCATCAGTTCATAGTCATCATAAATGGAATCCCCCAATAACGACAAATTGATGAATTTTAGCATTGTTGGCCTATGAAATGGTCCCCAAGGCACCTAGATAGAGTTGGAGGGAAGCATCCCCTGACTCTCCTCTGCAGCCCCATGTTTGGTGGAGATTGGATGATTTATGTCTGACTTATACCTCCTCAAAATAGCCCCCTGCCTAGGAAGTTTCTCCTCAGAAACCTCCGTAGTCACACCTGGGTTTTGATCCTGATCTTCTGAAGGTCCGGCTTTTCCTCTTCGTCCCATCACGTGATTTAAATGTGGGACAAGAGTTCCCATGTCAAAAGCTGTTTTTTTTTTTTGTATTTTAAAGTGCAGTTCAGCCCCCTTGGCCAGCAGGTGGTGCTAGCATTTGAAAAAAAAAAAACAGACCACTTGGCTGGGGGAAATTAAAACTTGTAGGGCTGGATAGAGCTTCCTGTTTCTCTGAAGGTGAAAAGCAATTTAAAAAAACATAGCCCATCGTCCCCAGGAACAGCCGGTGCTATGAAAAAAGAAAGAAAAAGAAACCCGGATCATCTGCGTAGTCTCACGGCGTCTGCCTCCATAAAAGCTGGATTTTCAAAGTGAGGCAAACATTTCCCTACCTCTTGGGTGAGTCACAGAAACCTCGCTTAGGGGATCATTACTGGGTTTTCTTTTTTCTTTTTTTTCAAAAAGTCCAGTGGCCGTGGGGACGGCATTTTTAGACACAGGTTATCTGGTAATTTAAACTGCTTTTAAAGGGGTGTGGGACCAGGGCCTCCAAACCAGAAGCAAAGTTTTCCCTGAGTCTCCTCCACAATCCCTCCAAGTTTGGAGAAGATTGGTTTTTCCCAACCCTGTTTTTTAAAATACGCTTTCCTGACTGTACATACTTCAAGTCTGGTGTCTCTAGGGGGCTGGGGGGGCATTTTACTGGAGGATTCTTTGAGGTATATAACATGGACCTCTGAATCCCAATCTTAACCAAATTTGCTTGTACAAGAGAGGCATTAATTTGGGGTTTCTGGGTGGGCTTTTTAATAGCATTTTAAAGGATAGATGTATTGATTCATTGATTCATCTAAATCAGTGGTTCTCAACCTGTGGGTCCCCAGATGTTCCTGGACTGCAACTCCCAGAAATCCGTTCCAGCACAGCAAGTGGTGGAGGCTTCTGGGAGTTGTGGTCCAGAAATATCTGGGGACCCACAGGTTGAGAACCAATTATCTAAATCCATCTTTTTATTACCAGAACCGGCCACTAGAGAGAACCAGAGGCTATACTATATATAGGGCCTACATATCCACAATTTCAGGCATCCACAAAGAGCTTGGAACCACACACCCTCATGGATATCTGCAGTTTGACTCTACTGGGCTGCTATGTGACTTCATTGCCACCTCAATCACCATCTTTAAAGTCAGCTGTCACAAAAAAAAGCACTTTCACCTTCCCCCTCCATTATTCCCTCCCTGGTTTGGCCCCAAACTCTCTAGGGACGAGGTTCTTCTGACCTGGCCAGCCTACCCAGCGCTTAGCAGACTCCTCTTGCTTTGCAGCAGGTATCTTCATTGACTGTGTCCCAACTTCATGCATTCTCCTGGCTCCTCAATCCAGGAGAGAGCCTCTGCTTAATGATGGCTCAGTGAGAAATTATCTTCTTCCGGAGGATGGATGCAATGGGACAGCATTGTTCTGCACTCCTTAATTATGGAGAGCTTTGTCAGATCGTTACATGCACTTTTCTTCGAGGCAGCTTTCCGAGCCTCACAGTTCTGCCTGGCTTTAACTGGGCCACTCAAAAGTAGCTCTTCCAAAGAAGACCTGAAACAAAAGCTTGCATTGTGAGGTGTTTGTATTCAAGAATCCACCTATGCCCTTTTCCATACCCCCCAATAAAATTATCTGCCTATGGGATACATTAAATTGCGTTTCCCCCTACATCTTAGATTCCATCTTTTGATCCACAGATTTTTAAGGTTGCTCTGATAAGTGGCTGGTCTCGTACTGCCTTTCAGATAATCCTCATATAACAACTCAGGTTGCCAACTTTTTTCTAGCTGCAACTCACAGAAAGGCGGTATAATCAGCAGAAGGTTGATCTATTCATATGTTCACTACGACACCAGTTTGTCTCCCTCTCTTCTGTACTGTATTGTTTTCTGTCGTTTCCTTTGTTGTTGTTGTTTTAAACGGGCCATATGACTGCAATAAACATATGACGATCAGATTCCACCCCCTTCAATTTTCTTTTTCCTGTTTTAGTAAGCCTTGAGCATGTCCCAAACCTACTGGTCATGCCAACTGTCTCTTTCATGCAGATGGTGCCATTTCGATCATATGACGATTCAGAAGTGACTCCTCTAGAAACAAGATTTTTCTCCCCTTTCCATTATTGCAAGGGTCAGTGTCTCTTGGTGCAATGTGAGCCTGGATCTTACCAGAATCTCTCTCCACATTTAGTCCACACTCTACTTGTCTTTTAAGAAATAGCAAAAAATAGCTCAAGTGTTTTGGTTTTTTTTTTAAGTTGGGGGGAAATCCTCTTTAAAAGCATCCTCTCTGCTGGATCGTTTTCTCTCCTGAGCATGATGTCAACATCTTAGAGATATGCTTTGTTCTTCTCTGTATTGCTGCCCTGGCTACTTGACTCTACTCACCGGAAGCCACTTGACTACCCCACCACCCCTATCTCCATCACTGCTACTGTTTTCACTCAATGATGACTCTCTTCACACATTTGCTTGTAAGCATTTACAGCTCCCCAAAGTACTAAATACAGTTTTGTTCTGTTTTGCAGGGGTGAGGGGCTTTGCAGGGAGGGTATTTGGCTTGTTTGCTTTATATTAGGTTATTACTATATTCGTAGTTCCCAAGCAATCTGAATTCCAACCCAGTAGGAAACAAAACAAACAAACAAAGAAACAAGGAAAGCATGATCCAATCCATTAGGGATGCTGTTTCATTTTGCCATTGGTTCAAGCCTTGCATCATCATAACACAGGAAAGATACTGGTTTAATCCACGCAAACAATCAGCTACAAGAAGGAGCAGACTTGTGTTTGATATTACTGTACTGTATATATACAATTGCAAAAATAGGTTACAGGCGATACCTTCATTGGCCACTATTAAAAATTTAAAAAGGAACATTGCAAGCTTTCGAGTGCAGTCAATCACTCTTCTTCAAAGCAGGTCCCAGAAGTTCAGACATGGTGAAAGATGTTCTTCAGCAGGAGGTTACTTTTACAGTCCTTAGTTCAGGGGTGCCCAAATGTTTTGTAAGGAGGGCCAGATTTGGTGGCTGAGAATGTGTCAGGGGCCGGTTGCTCCCCGACCCACTGCAAGCCCCACCCACTGACCCATAAGCGAAGAAGGGGGGAGGGGCAGGCCAGCCAGCCGCGGGCCACTCAGAATGGCCTGATGGGCCGGATTTGGCCCCCGGGCCGGACTTTGGGCAGGCCTGCCTTAGTTAGATGATGTTCTTAAAATCCATGTCTAGGTGATGTTGTAGCCAGGGCAAGAGTCTTGTTAGAGGAAAGAAGGGCAGTTGTAAAAGGCTGTTTCTTAAGTCACACCTCCGTTCTTCAAACAAAGGAACATGGGTCATATATCACCCCCTCCCTTACCAAGCTCCTTTTGGCACTAAGAGACATACAAATCCCTTTTGGCCTGGGCAGTGTGTGTGAATAGAATAGAATAGAATAGAATAGAATAGAATAGAATAGAATAGAATAGAATAGAATAGAATAGAATTTTATTGTCATTATGCATATACCACAAATGTTATATAGCATGTACACATATATGCATATATCTGTAGCAAAAGGGAAAATAACTAAAGCATTGCATAACTAGGAGAATAATAATCGGATTTAAGAAAACCTACGGGTTTTAACCTTTCTGTTGAACAATAAATTGTTAAAGTAAACTAGGAGGTGAGCCGTATTAAGTACAGAGAAGCATTATTCCCCAATGTTTTGGAAATCCCCAAGCATATTAACTGAGCCTGATGGAATACCAGGTCCCTTGCTCTTCCATTTCACGTTTGACATAAAGAAGAGCAGACCGGCTAGGGATCTGATGTCTGTAAGAGAGAAAGGGCATCTCCCTGCAATTGTTCATTGTGAGAGTGCTCCAGAAAAAGAGAATGGCTTCTTTTCTTCCAACAGTGTCTGAGTGGCAGCCTTCTTCAAAGAGGCCTGCAGTGCATCATTCACATTTGGGGTCAGGGGGAGGGAGGAAAATACATTACAAGCCTGTATTTTCCTGAGATGTCTCAGGCAGTTAGCATAAGTCCTGTCCTCTTCTTAGTTATCAGACCCATTCAAGCCTGTCTACTCTCAGCTTGCGGCCAGCAGGGGATGGAATATGGATGCTCAAGTGTATTATCAAAGGTGAGTGCAATTTTCAACTGATCTTTGACTGAGAGCAGGCCGTGGAGAGGCTGGTTGGGAATGGACTGGTTTCCAGGGGTGGGAGATGACTAGCCTGTAAACCTAATCGGAGCCAACAAGGGTCCCCTTTCCTAAACTGCACATACTTCTAAATTAGGAAGATATATGTGGAGCACTTGTTATGGGGAGTGGGGGGGCCTTCCTGTGTTACAGCTAGTGCTGGAGAACCAACCTCCTCCTAAAGGAAGCAGAACAAAGCTTGATGAAGAGTAGACACATCGAATGATACAATAATGGAGTTGGAAGAGGCCTGTAAGAACATTAAGTCTAACCCCTGGCTCACTGAAAGAATCTAATATATCAGGCCTGCACAACGCATCGACCATGGGCGACTAGTCACCCGTGGTGCCATCGGAGGTCACCCGCCAAGTCCCTGCTGGCTTCCCGGAACACCGGGATGACCAGTTTTGTGTCATCTGTGGACTTGATAAGCATTCATGCACCCCTTCATTCAAATCATTTATAGAAATCACTAAGCCCAGGACTGAGATTTTTGGTACCTCACTTGTTACCTTCTCCCTGCTCGAGAAAGAGCCACTAATAAGAACTCTCTGAATGCAGATCTGTAACCAACTGGTGTCCCATGATATTCTGAGGTAATTTGCTAATCAGAATATCATGCAACACCTCATCAACCATGAAACACTCTTGGTCTGATCCTATTACTGTACATAAACCTCCATCTACCTTTATTATTTGTCTCCTGCCCCCTTCCAAAAAAGCAGTCCTAATGAAGTTCTTCTTACCAGTCCCTGTGATGTGCAACCCATGACTTGACAGTAGTCCATCTTCCTAGAAGCAAAGCCTGTCTTCCCAAAACTGAAATCCCTCAGGTTGGTACCACATTTGTATTGTATAGTGATTGTTTCAAATTGTTTTGTATTTTATGGTTTTAATAATTATGTTGTGTATGCCGCCCAGAGACCACTTGGTATTGGGGTCGATAAAAATATTACAAATAAATAAATAAATAAATAAATAAATAAATAAATAAATAAATAAATTTTCAGCTGGTCATTCACCCAGAATATTTCCCTTTCTATTTTTCTTCTGAATGCTGTTAAGATGGACTAGAAGACTATCTGTGACCAGAGAAACCTTGACTTTTCCTTCCCTGAGCTTCAAAGTCTGGTATGATTTCTTTGTTGTTCCTCTTGGCTATGTCATTTGTTGCCATGTGAATAAGAAAAAAAGGAGTATGCATCCATGGGATTAATGGGCAGTGGCAATATTTCAATCATATCTCTAATCTGTCCTCCAGGGACCTTCCTGGCATGTTTCCGTTTCAATCCCACACAGTAGGGAATCTTCTACTACAGGCCCGCACAATGCATCTACTGTGGGTGACTTGTAGCCTGCAGGGTGCTAAGAAGTCGCCCGCCAGGTCCCCACCCACCTCCCGACCTGGGTGCTTCTTCTCTTCCTCTGCCCATGCCACAGAGCTTGGTGGGTGGGTGGGAGAGGAGCAGGCACTCCTCCGCTGCCGCCACCAGTGCCGCAGAGCTTGGTGGGTTGTGGGGGCGGGGCGAGCGGGCACTCCTCCTCTGCTGCCACTGCCACTGCCGCCAGTGCCACAGGATTGGTGGGTGGATGGGGCAAGTGGGCGTGCTGCCGCCGTGGAACTTGGTAGGTGAGTGGGGCCAGGGGGCGCTCCTCCTCTGCTGCCGCCAGTGACACTGAGTTTGGTGGGGGCGAGGCGAGTGGGCGCACAACTGAGCTTGGTGGGGGTGATGAGTGGACACTCTTCCGCCACAGCCATGAGTACTGCAGAGTTTGGCGGGTGGAGGACAAGTGGTCATGCCAGCAGTGCCACAGAGCGTGGTGGGAGGTGGGCAGAGCAGTTGTGAGTACTACGTGTACATTCACGCTTGTGTGCGCCTGCTTAGAAAAGGAGCCCGCAGGGAGGTGCCGTGGGCAAAAGGAGCCTGCAGGCTGTTCAAAGTTGGACATCCCTGTTCTACTACAACTATTCTCTTCTTCTGTTCTTCTCTTCTCTCCTTCTTTTCATCAGCTTCACATCTTGGGATGTGAAACAGATTAAGTGGGACACCTGTCGAATGAGGAAAGGGGATTAAAAAGCCACTGCACAGGAGAAAAGGTCAACTATGATGGGAAGACAGCATTCTGCCAGGAAAGGGACATGAATCAACAAATGTGACATTGTGAGCATCTCAACTTACAGACAGAATTGTCAGGATGCTCCATTTAAAAAAAAAAGCAAGCTTTATTAGCATGAGATGCCCCTCGTATACACCCTCAAGAATCTCCAACTTGCTTTTCCACTGCAGATGGTACAGGGAAAACAGTCAATGAGCAAAGAAAGGCCTGTGCCACACAGGGCCACTGAATAATTACTGGTTCCAGTGACATCATTTTTCTATCATACAGTGACAAAGCACACATGCATGCACTCACCTATACACAAAGTGATGAATTATCCATTTAGCAACCTGAACTATATTCAGCATTGCTCTTAGTTGGCTGACTAGCTCTGCGTCTTTTGGCTTGGTAAAAAAAAAAAAAAAACAAGTCAGTGTTGGAGAGGAGTCATTGAGCATAACTTAGAGAAGTTTTTATTTAGACTACAGCTCGCACTGCCTACCTGATTGTTTCCCCCTGTTCTTGACTGGGCCAGGTTTAAAGGGGTCCAGCCATTGACAGCTCGGCAGAAGCCTTCTGAAAATGCTTGGAAGGGCAACGTGATCACCAAAACTGCCCTCCCGACCATTTTCAGAGGTCTCCGGCGGATCTGTCAATGGTTGGATCCCTTTAAAACCTGGCCCAGTCGGTAGTAGGGCATCCCCCTTGTACCGACTGAGCCAGTTTTAAAGAGGTCCAGCCGATAACAGCTTGGCAGGAGCCCTTTTGAAATGGCTCCCGGAGTCCTGGACACCAACTCTGGTGCCTCTAGGACCCAGGGAAGCCGTTTCACTTAGTTTCATTTCATTTCGTACGATTTTTTTAAAGTTAAGAAATGAAACATAACAAAACAGGGGTGGGCACGAAATGAAACAAAACTTTTTTTTTCATTTCGTGCCCATCCCTAGCAGGAACCAGAGTTATTAGGGATGTCCATTCGAGAAGGGAGCTAAGATGAGCCATCTGGTTGAGATGGAAAAAGTCAGATTTGAGAGGGCCAGGTCCAAAAGCACACCCACATTTGGGCCTGATCCTTCAGGGAGAGTGTGACCCCATCAAGACCAGGCAGTGTCCCCTAATCTTAAAAACGAATTAGATCCAGTAGCCTCTGTGGGTGAACCAACCACCCTAATCAGCCCTGTCTCCCCATGAAGGGATGTTGGTATTGCAAAGCCAAATTACCATGACAGGGCTCATGAAGAAACTTAGAGTAACCCTCACATCACACTCTGCCTGACCAGCTAAAAATACCAGGTTCAGTGCATCTCTCTCTCTCTCTCTCTCTCTCTCTCTCTCTCACACACACACACACACACACACACACACACACACACACACACACACACACACACACACAGATGTAATGGAATCCATGAAGTCCAAGTGTGTCTTCACTTGTATGTTGAACTACCTCTGGAATATAAGCCTTGTCGTTGTGTTGTTACAGTTGTCACCGACTGACTCATCATGACCCCATGTCCACGGAGTTTTTCTTGGCAGGAATACTGGAGTGGCTTGCCAGTTCCTACTCCAGGCACCTACAGCACCTGGTATTCTCTAGTAGTCACCCATCCAAGTCCTAGCCAGGCCTGACCCTGCTTAGCTTCCTAAATCAGGCGAGATCCTAAATCAGGCGAGATTGGATGTGCTTAGGGAATCCTAGGGGACTGCAACAATGCCACCAAGATGGCACCTAATAAATAATAATAATATGCCATCAGAAGTGGATTCCTCCATCCAGTGTCTTCTAGACATAAAGCCCATTCAGAGGCAGTTCAGCAACTCCCTCTGTCTAGCTGCACGCTGGAACCACCTTGCCCAATGCTACACAGGTGTCGGGGCTCATAACCTTATCTGCCACACACGAGCTGCAGATGATATCAGCAGGCCCATTCCCTGAGAGGCCCAGCTTAGACTGGGAGTTCTAGCCCCTGGCTCCCCAACTCCAATCCACTAAGCTAAAACAACTCAAATTGTGCCTCAAAGCTCTCTCTTTCACTCCACCTGTGTGTTGGAATGTCTCTAAAGTGAACAGTCTTAATTCAAGGAAATGGTGGGGGGAGAGCAAATTGGGGAGTGAGAGCCTAAAATGTGATTATTCTTCATCTCGGGTTATAGAGTAATGTTCACACCATAACTCTTCAGATGTCTGCCCCTAAAGGATCACCTGTCTCTTGCCCCCATTAGCAGAACATCATGTTTAGGTATTCTTTGTAAGCTTTTGCCTTTTCGCTTCCAGGAACTATCAAAATGTTAAAAACGGTGTCTCAGCATGAGAGCAAGACTCAGCTGGGGAGCCTGGTTAACCGTGCCGATGCCCTTTACTGAGATGGAATGACATCTAAAAATCCCTTATTGGGGGCCGGTGATCCTCCACCAGATTAATTTTTAATTTTCTAATTTCTTAAAAGGGCAAATCTCAAAACTAGATATTCCCTCCCCCTTCTCTCCGGTAATGCACAAAACGTAAAAATGTCAAGACCATTGATCAAATAGCCATAATTGCACAGGGGGGATGACTTCTTCTGCTGGTTGAAACCTAAATCACCGAATCTGCAGCAAGTAATGTTTGGATAGTAAAATACTTACCACCTGCTCTCTCAGCTCAAGTAAATAGCACAGAAACGATTCCACTCCAATACAAGTTGACACTGTGGTGGGAGGGGAGCCCATTGAGATGGGAAGTGCCTGAGCTTAGCTTGGATGCCAGTTCAAACAGAGCAAAGTAGTATTATTTTTCACTCAAGAGGCATTGCATATTTCGCTAAATTCTTCACGAAGGGTCATCACGCCACTACCGTTAGCTGCAAGGCTGATTAGATTATTCATTTATTGTACAGTTCTACGCCAGGCTTATAGCTCAGCCATTTAGAAGACAATTAAACCCTTTATAAGTACAATTTTAAAAAATCACCAATGAAAGAAACCTGCCTGTGTGTGGCTCGTGGCATAGTGGTTTAGCTGTTGTATTGCAGCCAAAGTTGTGCTCACAACCCGGGGTTCAATCCCTAGGTAGCTGGCTCAAGGTTCACTCAGCCTTCCAGCCTTCCAAGGTAAGTAAAATGAATACCCAGTTTGTTGGGAGGGCAATGTGTACCCAGAGAGTGCTGGTGGGGGGGGGGGGGGGGGAATAGAAGAAACACGATTTGCGTAAGGCCCTCCATAGCACACAAAAGAACAAAAACTACTCAAAGAAATGGGTCACTAGAGCGCAATCAAGTGCTAGACAATATTAGTACGGTGACCCCCCGCCTATTGTGGGGGTTAAGGACCCAACCCGACCTGTGATAATTGAAAATCCATGATATTAGGATTCAGGTTGTGTCAGGATTGGGGGGCATAGCTGGGGGCCCTGGTACTTAACCCCAGCCTGGTGCTGCCCCGAACGGGCCTGCAAGGGCCTTCTCGGGCCTTCTGGAGGCCCCAAAAGGGCCTCCCTGTGAACCGGAAGTGACTTCCAGTAAACCGGAACTGACCTGGATTGTCGAAAATAATTTCTAAGCCCCCCAACAGGCCTAGAAAGGCCCTCAGAGGCCTCAGAAATGATTTTCTGCAAACCAGAAGTGACTTCCGGTTCACAGGGAAGTGATTTTGGGGGCTCCAGAAAATCTGGGAAGGCCTTTGCAGGCCCATTTGGGGCAGCGCCAGTCCTGAGGTAAATACGGGAGGCCTGAAGCAGGCCTCCCCCCTTTCCCCAGGGGGCCTTTTTTCATATACTGTGGTGTATATTAAAAGATAGTGGTGCCGCAGTATATGAACCGCGAATGGGCAGGGGACCACTGTATTTTGAACTACAATTCTCAGGACCCTTCAGTCAGGATTTGTCAGTGACCATGCCGTCTGGAGATTCTGGGATGTGTAGTCCATAAAACCAAGGATTTCCAGCTTTGGGTTGGGAAAGGAATCTTCTTGGTAGACTTCCTTGAAGACTGAAAGTGAATGCTCCAGTGAGGGGAAAGATAAGCAGGGCACTTTAAAAAAAAATCTTTCTGAGGTGTTTATGGGGAAGGGCCATCTTTGGATTTAATCCAAAGGAACAATTACTTTTTTTTAGCTATTCTCAATAATAATAATAATAATAATAATAATAATAATAATAATAATAATAA
>JAHTLZ010000237.1:21274166-21286595 GCA_023846285.1 Phrynocephalus versicolor
ATAAATAAATAAATAAATAAATAAATAAATAAATAAATAAATAAATAAATAAATAAATCCCACCAGGTTTTGGTAATACCTGTTAAATGATATTTGTCTTCCTGTGGTTAAGCTCAAGCTCATCTTGTTTCTTTCCCATGCCCAGCACACCGAAGTGAAGACATTTTAAATGGTAGGTCTTCCCCGCTCTAAAAAAAAGCTGCCTCAAAGTTGCCCTCTCCTCTCCACTAGCAGGATCTTGTACATCTTATCACTCTCTGATGCATTGCTGATGCTGCCATTCCCAGTACTTGTCCCTTTCACCACTGTCTGGCAGAGATGGATATTAAGCCCTCCTCGTGTGCTCTAAATCAAATTAATGGATGTAACTGGTCTACAAGTTAATCCAATTTAAATGGCACCACTTCCTACAAAATGAGGATCTGTCCCCTGCTTCTTCCTTCCACCTTGAAAGCCGCAGGACTTAAACCCATGACCATTATTTTTACCTGTGATGAAGCCCTGTCTTTATGAAAGAATAAAGGAAAGCCTAACATTTTTTTTGTGGGGGGGGGGGAGAGAGAGATTTGCTAGACAGATGAGGCGGCAGCATCTGCCAATATCTGCATCCATGGAAATGTCATTGTTTAGCTTACTCTCTCAAGGAAGAGGGCAAATGAAGATGTGAAATAAACCAGGGGTAAAATGTGAGGAACAGGATGATAGAGAGAGAAAAAAAATGAAAGCAAATGTATATGTTTTCTCCATTGTCAACTGTGTACAAGTTTGACCTTCCTTGTGTGCAGTGCATTATCTGAAATCTGAAAAGCCCAAAGGGATTTGTTTGGTTGTTTACAGAACTTTTTCAAAAGCCTAAACATTTCCGTCTGTAGCAGTTTGATCAGTAGAAGACTGGAGATAGTCCTTCTCCCTGCCACCTACAGTGAAATCGAATCTTTTGAAGCATTAGAAAAGGAAAGAAAGATCTTATCTTTTATCATCTGTTGATAGGTGATAAGACTTTTTTGCCTCCAAAGATGGACAAGAAGTTAGAAAATAGCCCAGAGGACTATAAGCGGTCACTTCTCTCGTCCTCATAAGCAAGGGCAAAGAGACATTATGCTTCTCATTTCCAAGGACAGGACAGGATTCTGTTATATTCTCAAATGGTTTCCGAAGAAGACTTTTTTGCATAAATTAAAATAAAGCAATAAAGCAAAGCAAAGCAAAGTAACAGCTGTTTTTAATTTGTTTTTGTTTGGAGTTTTCCCCCCCTCACACTGACCAATTTCTAAGTCTTGGGTGGGTTGTTTGTGCCATTCTTAACAACAGATCCTTCTGTGCCTGCTGTGCATATTTATGGGAATTTAAGAACATAAGAACATAAGAAGAGCCCTGCTGGATCAGGGCAACGGCCCATCTAGTCCAGCTTCCTGTATCTCACAGTGGCCCCACCAGATGCATCTGGAAGCGCACGAGACTAGATATTTGTCTCCTGATACCATTCCCCTGCATCTGGTCCTTGAAGTACCCCGGTTTTAAGCCTGGAGATGATACATCTCTATCATGGTTTGTAACCTGTGATGGACTTTTCCTCCAGGAATCTGTCCAATCCCATTTTGAAGGCATCTAGGCCAGATGCCATCACTACACCCTGTTGCCATCACTACACCCTGTGGCAGGGAGTTCCACAGACTAACAACATGCTAGGTAAATAAGTATTTTCTTTTGTCTGTTCTCACTCTCCCAGCCCTCAGTTTGAGTGGATGTCCCCTAGTGCTGGCATTTTGTGAGAGGGAGTAGAGCGTCCCTCTATCCACTTTACTCATGCCCTGCATTATTTTGTACATCTCAATCATATTCCCCCTCAGGCAGCTTCTTTTACAGACTAAAGAGCCCTAAATGTTTTAGCCTTTCCTCATAAGGGAGGTCCCCCCAGCCCAGTAATCATTTTAGTCCCTCTCTTCTGCACCTTTTCCAGTTCCACTATGTCTTCTTTGAGGTGCGGTAACCAGCACTGTACACAATGCTCCAGGTGCAGCCTTACTATCATTTTGTACAATGGCATTATAATGTTTTCTGTTTTATTTTCATTCCCCTTTTTGATGATCCCTAGCATGGAATTGGCCTTCTTCACTGCTAACACACTCTAAGTAAACACTTTCAGTGAGCTGTCCACCAGCACACCAAATCTCTTTCCTGATCCCTCACGAATAGCTGAGAGCCCATGAGTTGATAAAGTTTTTATTTTTTTTTTGCCCCAATATGCATTAGTTTACATTTTTCTACATTGAAATGCATTTGCTGTTTGGCAGAGATTCTCCCAGTTTGGAGATATCCTTCTGGAGCTCTTCACAATCTTCTCTGGTTTTTACGACATTGAAAAGTTTCGTGTCATCTGCAAACTTGGCCACCTCACTGCTTATCCCTGTTTCCAGGTCATTTATGAACAGATTGAAAAGCACAGATCCCTGGGGCACACTGCTTTTCACCACTTTCCATTCTGAAAATTGCCCATTGACACCTACTCTCTGTTTCCTGGATCTCAACCCTCATTCTGATTCCATAAGAGGACCTGCCCTCGTATCCCCGGACTGTGCAATTTTCTCAGCAGCCTTTGGTGAGGGACTGTATCAAAAGCCTTCTGAAAATCAAGATAGACAATATCCTCCGGTTCACCCAAATCCACATGCCTGTTGACCTTTCTAAAGAATTCTAAAAGGTTTTTCAAGCAAGACTTACCCTTACAGAAGCTATGCAGATTTTCCCTCAAAAAGCCTTGTTCTTCTATGTGTTTTAAGATTTTCTCTTGGATGAAGCTCTCCACCATCTTCCCTGGAACAGACGTAAGGCTAAGTGGCCTGTAGTTTCCCGCCCCCGTCCTTCCTTTTTAAAAATTTGGTGTAACATCCGCTATCCTTCAGTTCTCCTGCACTGTGGCTGTTTTAAGAGACAATTTGCATATTATCATTAAGAGATCTGTAATTTCATTTCTCAGTTCCTTAATAACCCTTGGGTGGATGCCATCTGGGCCCAGTAACTTGTTGATCTTCAATTTATCAATTAAACCTAAAACATCCTCTCTTTTAACCTGTTTTTGATTTAATTCTTTACTCAAGAGGAGCCATTTGGGTAGCAGAACCTGCATGAGGTCTTCTGTCGTGCAGAAGACCTAATTTCTCTGCAATTTCCAAGTCCCCCTTTATCTCCCCTTTTCCTCCCTCACCAACAAAGAAAGGTGTTTCTCACTACCAAGCTCAAAGCAGTCATTTCAGTTCTGCCGCCAGATGACTTGATCAGGAGAATAATTTCAGAGGATGAAACAAGCCTTTGAGAGAAGAGACATTCTTGAAAGCAAATAACCGTTGCATTTGTATGTTCTGTGTCCAGTTTATGGTTTTGTTTCCTTGGTTCTTCTGAACATTGTACTTCTTAGCAGGTTTGGTAGCTTCAAATGCTGTGCTCTAACCCTGTGACTCTAACTCAAAGATGTGCCCACTGTAGGAATTAAGAATGCACGCAATCTTTTGGACCAGTAGAAGCCCCTTTGCATTAGCAAAACTACCTCTCTACTGGCAGAGATATCTCGTGCTGGCTGTTGTGGGCCTACTGCCTGCCACCCTTCCACCTTGACAGTAAACACACAGCACACAATAACTGGTAGTGTTGAGACCAGGAATTAATGAAAACTAACAGATTCAAGTGAACCAAAATGATGCCATGTTGATTCCTCTGTATGCCTTGTATCTGTACCTTATTGTGCTTTGTAAGCTGTCTGAAACTGTTTCAACTTTACTGGAATGTTTGTGCCTTGGCAAGAGAGAAAGAAGAGCCTGTGTTATATGTTCAAGGACATCAATGGGGGGGTGCAAGGAGAATGGGTTAGGATGTTTCTAACAAAGACGGTTACTTCACATCCACTCTTGTCCTGGGAGGAAGTTCATAGCGTGTTGATGTTGGTTGCGGTCACGTGGTCTTCTTGCGGTTTTGTCCCTGTTTCCATGTACGCACAGGCATGATTGATGATACCGGCATGACTGTTTCCATATGTCCTCGTTCTGTGATGAGATGTGAAATTCCATGCCTTTGTTCTCTGGTTTTTTTCCAACCTGACCTTCTGCTTTTCGATGTTTCAATTCTCTGAAGCCTTGCCTTCAATGCATTACGGAGCTAAGTTTGAGCCATTTGTCTTTTAATCTCTCTGCACTGCGTTGCTGACTCCATAGGGAATGTACTGGTGAACAGCATTTCGCACTCCTGCCACTAGATGGAGAATGGCTCGTTGCGGGAGGAGACTGACCTCATGGGCTCTCCTATCAAAATGAGAACCGAGATGAGGAGATTCCCAAGGCCAGGGAGGGGAATCTCTCATCCCGCTTAGATCGCAGTTCAGGGGGCGTGGTTGGGATGAACTCCCTTCATCCCGCAATGGACGTGCAGTTAGATTTCTTTGTACCGGTCCCAGTGGGTCTGCAAACAGCGATGAGGTAGACGTGAATATCAGCCAAAGAGTTACAGCTTACCTAAGGAATGTTGTTGATTGAGGAGGGACATCTCATGCATTCTGTATTTAAATGTGTACCCTGCCTCTGTTAGTTGTGATTTTTCCTTCTGCTTCAGGGGGAAAGGTTGACCCCTTCCTTTATCCAGCTGAATAAATGAATGGTGATTTGGATCTCTGCTTGTCTCAAAAATTATTGGCTAAGTTATTCTGGTACAAGAAAAGTTTGGGATTAGCCTGAACTCAACAGTAGTAACAAGACCATCACTTTAGTTATTGATTATGGCCACAGTCCTGATGCCGAGGCCCATTACCAGCACGTCCCACAAGTGCCTGGCTATGTGAACATGGGGCAGGCCTGGGGGGTGACTAATGTCCCACCAGGCCCATTGCTCAGGCAGGATCTGCCCACTGGTTACCCCTGCCAGTCCCAAGCTGCCAGTGCAATCCCCCATCCAAACCTCAAGGTCCTGAGCTCCTCTGTGGCCCACTACGTGGCCACTACCATTACAGATCCATGGGAGAGCAGGGAGGCAGGCGACATTGTGTTGTAGCCACAACAGGGATCTTAGGTAAATCCCAGCCACACTATCTCAGAGACCAGCCAGTCAAGGAATATGAAGACTGAACTGCTCCGCTGGCCACCACTTCTGCCATCACAAGGTAGTTCAGGGCAAGTACATTGGTACCTCGACTTACTAATTTAATCTGTTCCAAAGGCATGCTCTTAAGTCAAGCCACTCTTAAGTCGGGGCACCTATCTTAAAAATTGAAAAAATAAGTTAAAAAATCAAAAAAATGAACAAACATATTTGTAAGTCGAGCAGACCATATCGAAAATTTGTAAGGCGGCAGTTAAAATGCCAAAAGTTTTCTGCTCTTAAGTCGAATTACTCTTAAGTCGAGCTCCTCTTAATTCGGGATGCCACTGTATGTCCTATGTAATTTTCAGCATTCTTACTTTGAGGGAGGTCTAGATTCAGCAAAATGTCACCTGTCCATGTATCAGCACAGCCGGCCTGCAGCCATCCTAGGTACTTGAGTTGGCATTCTAATTCAACTTGGCTATTGATTCTTTTTTAAGAAGAATATAAATCTCGTAACATAATCAATTGTTAATCAGCTCAAGGCCAGAGCTTGGAGAGTTCATTATAAAAAAGTAATTAGCCACTGTTTAAATGTGTGAGAAAGTAGTTAGTTACATGATCATTGCCTTTTAAAAACTAACTGCTGTTGGCTTCCCTTGGCTGCTACAGCCCTCTAGGTTGTTGTACTTACACACTTCCTCCTTCAGCATCTGCAACAAAGGAAAAGTCAACTGCACACATTGTAACTTGAAGCCTGTGGCACTTCTTCTCCATCGTTCTGTGAAATAGAAAGTGTCACATCACAAAAAGGATGCCATGTTATGTCAATACATTTCGGTTTTGATGTAAGTTGGTCTCACTGTTGTTGTTGGGACCAGGAATTAACAACAAGCAACTAGTCGTTTATAATTCATTACCTATGGCTGCAGGAAAAAGCAAATTAGCCCATTGTAGGAAAATCACGGCCTTCATGGTGGTTCATGGACCACCATGAACCTAATGCTAAATGATATCACAATTGTGACCCCCCCCCCCCGAAATGGAAGTTTCAACTCCGTCTTCTTTTCATCCTTTAAAGAACACGGCTAGCTTGGCAAAATGTCATTAGGAAGTTCCTCACCTGCACACTGTGTTGTTTTCAGGTGGAGCGAAAAGACGGCAGCCATTATGCTTTGTGAAATATGAAGAGAATACAGTATAGTCCAACTTCTTCATTTGTGAACTTGTGAAGGATATAAGGTGATGGAAGGCAGCCAATGAAAGAGCAAAATCTATCAGGGAAAAGGGGTGGGTGGTGGATACCAGACAGCTCGCAGTTACACAAAAAGATGAATAAAACCAGGCTGTGTTTTATCAAAGTTACCCACTTCTTCCATCAATTTCTGTGAGACCCTTTTGCTGTAGCAATGCAATCTGTCAGCCTGGTATTCCAATCACTGGCTGATGGATGGGAGGAGGATTAATGCTAGGGTCATAATGAAGGAAAGGAGCCACCACTCCTCTTGATATCTATTAATCTTTGAATAAATGATAAATGCCTTGCAGTGAAACCAAAAACAAGAGAACAAGATATGATTCATTCTCAATTGTTTCTCAAAAGTTTGGGGCTGGGGTTTTTTCCCCCGGAGTTTTTGCAATTGTTGAAGTTCAGCCATTCTGCACTGCTGGCAAACGAATTGTAAAGGATATTCTATACACAAGAGGAATGGAGTGATAAAGTGGATACCATCCCACAGTCCAGCTAGGAGATGGGGTGCTTAAAATGTTAACCAAAGCACTCACAATTCCAGAAGTAGCACGGCTAATAGTAATGGTGAGGTTTATAGGAATAGTAATAACAAAAAGAGCAGTTTCCCATGTGGAGACCATTGATAGGAATGTAGGTCCAAGTGGTAAAAATTAGGATGGGGCTCCATGTTTTGCCACACAGCCCAAATGAGCAACTAAACTGGTCTGATTCCAATCAATTTGCATAAGGTCAAGATCCAGCCCCTTTATCACGAGGTCAAGTACAGCAGAAGCCTCAGATGGATTCTAGGTGTCTTCAAAAGGCAAAAATGCTGAGTATTTGATATCTTTCTACTATATTTTACAGCCAGAGAAGAGGACAGGTGCTTGCGGAGTTTCTTGCCTTGTATGCCAAAATCCCTTGACTAGGTTTAGCTTCACTAACACATACCATGCCCTGCATGTCAACATTTCCTGCTTTGCCTGTGTTTTCATGAACACAATGTTGTCAAAGGAGCACCAGAATCCATGAATTCCAGGGCCGGCCCTCACATTAAGCAAAATGAGTCAGGCACCTGAGGCTAGCAGAACCACTATATATACCAGGTTGCCCCGAGAGCCTTCCTACCATTCTGGAGATCTCTCACTACTTTACATGGGTCTCCAAGGCCAGTTATTTCAACAATGGGAGGCTCTGGGGATGCCGACAGAGGTAGGCACACTCTGTGTGTTGCCCTATAATTCCTCAAATGGTCCGTACATACTGCTGTCTCTGGGAAGTGCTCATCGCCTGGCTACATGGAAAGTATGAAGCTTGGTAGAGGTGGGAAGAAGATTCACTGATTTCCTTATTCTTACCAATGTATGACATCTAGATATGCTGAAACACCCCAATGAGGAATGTTAAAATTGGGTGGGATTTTTTGTTTCCCATTCTAAAGAAGACAAACTCTTTTTTTTTTCTTTCTCCCCTAGTCAAAGTCTCTGTATTTGCACAACAAGTCTCTAGAGAGGGATCAGTCTGAGGGCCCAAGCATCTGTGTGGACATATACTCATGAAGGTCCATGCACACGCACTCAGAGACCAAGGACAGAGGGTCTGGAGGTTTGTTAAAAAAGATACAAACAACCCAACCAAGGTTTAGAACCAGGAAAATTCCATGAAACAAACCAACAGGCAACCCACTTCATGTTAAGCAAAACAGAAGTCTACCTCATTTGGACCAGCTGAATGCACTGTGTTATTTTGTACAAAAAAATGGACAATTTCACAGAAAATGCCAAGTTTACACACAAAATATCTAAATTGTATTTATTTATTTATTTATTTGATTTGATTTGATTTGATTTGATTTGATTTGATTTATATACCGCACCATCTGACCAAAGGTCAGAAATTCCTAGCAGTTCTTACCAGCAAAAAGCAGATGGAAGCAAGCAGCAACTTTTGCAAAGGTGCACATCCTGAGGATATGTCTTGTTCAATATATAGAATGGAATAGAATAGAATAGCATAGAATAGAGTTTTTATTGTCATTATGCATATGCAAGATATGCACAACGAAATTAGAGTGCTGTTCCACTACACACTCTAAACAAGGAACCATACAAAACACATAAAACACCAAGCAAGATATTAACAACTCTTAAAATCACTTACAAAATTTTAAAACACTACTTAAAAACTGATTAGGATGGTGCTAAAATTGTCACATTTAACTTGGATACCGCTCTGGGTTAAAAACTGTTCTTTAGTCTATTTGTCCTTGACCTAAGAGTCCTATACCTCCTGCCAGGCGGCAACAGTTCAAAAAAATGGTGGCCAGGAAATGGTGGAATTGAGGAAAACTTCAGGCCACATCTTGCTTTTGCCATCAACTCACAAGGTGACCTTCGGAAAGCCATTCTCTCTCAGCCTTATCACTCCTACCCCCAAATCTGCAGCATGATGGATATTAATTCTGACAAACTTCAAGGGCCGTTGTGAGGATCATATCGAGGTAATGCCTGTGGAAAACGTAGAGGTCCAGCTAAGGAACAGTGGACTTATTCATTTGATATGCAGATTAGAAACTACATACCTTTGCACTTTTCCAAAAGGGTACACATTGTGAGTCGACATGGAAAGTAGAAGGAGCAGAATGGTATTGATTTAGGAGCAATTTTAGATTTAAGCACTATTTCATCCAAAAGTCTATTGATTGTACAATTGATGTGGCAGGTTTATTTGCATCTCTTATGATCCCTGTTAAAATCAGAGGCCTCAATTTATTTGCTGTTTTTTTCTGTAGATAGCAGAGAGATAAACTTGATAAGAAAATGCTTTTATATATAGATATTGAAGTAATAAAAGAAATTGGCATTTATATTGCCTCAATCCAGATACTTTTGTTAGCTTTGCACATGATGTTTGTGGAATAGTTGATCATATCTATATCTATACTGAAATTATTTCAAGATTTCCCGAGCTGAGCAGAATGTCCCAGTTACTTTGTGGTGCTTTTGGGGAGTTCCAGCATTTCTGTGGACAATAAGGTAAAATTTTAACCCCCATTTTAACTTCTAATTTATCTTAACTTGTCCAGTACATTGCTGCAAGAACATCTATGTTGGATGATAAATGCATTGAGTGACTAATTAAATTAATACACAGTATTAAGCATGATTGCTGTTGTTGTGACTATAGCCAATAGTTGGTCTAAATTCATCCTAATCTATTACACTCCTAAGTAGAGATGGGCACGAAATGAACAATTTTTTGTTTCCATTTGTTTTTTCGTTTCGTTAAGTAATGAAATGACAAACGAATTTTGTCTCTAAAATGAAATGAAACGAACAGAAACACCGGAAATTTTGTCGTGTGTTTCGTTTCCGTTACTGCAATATGAGTGAATTGCTTAAAATCCTAAAAAAAATCACAATAAATTGAAATAAATGGTAATGAAATGGTAACGAAACGAATGAAAACAAAAATGAATTTTTTGCAAAAATTCACGAAAAACGGAAACGAACCGAAATGGACCCTCCAAACGACAAACGACAAACGAAATGTCATTTTGTTTTATTCGTGCCCATCTCTACTAAGCTTTGAGAAGGGTTTTATTTTTATTTATTTATTTTTATTTTTTTTTTTTTTTTTACAACTTACCGTATATGCCGCCCACTACCCAAAGTTCTCTGGGCGGCTTACAATCAAAACAATTAAAACAGTTTAAAATACTTAAAAATAGAACATCCATAAATAATTAAAGCAATAATAAAAACCTTACACTAAAAACATTACACTAAAATTGCCATCAGAGGACCCACAGTCTATATTGTGTCAATTAAAAAACTTCTGGAACAGGAAGGTTTTTACCTGGCGCCGAAATGTCATCAATGTTGGCACTAGGCAGATCTCAATTGGGAGGGTGTTCCATAGCTTGGGGGCAGCTGCCGAGAAGGCCCTATGTCTGCAAGCCATTTTACTGTGTTGTTTAATACTCAGTAGGTTAAACCCAGTGGTAAATAGAGTTATCCATTCAAATGAATCAGACGTGTTGGCCATAATTAAATACAATTCATATTGCTTTTGATGGCTCTGCTTCTAGGTAGATCTTATGTTGAATATCCCCCAAGTATTCAAAAAGGATTACTATTTGCAGATTTTAATGGCCAAGGTATATCACTATCATGCATTTAAAAAGCAAGCGCAGGAAGTTCTTTAGCTTGGCGGCTACGCAACAGGCCAGTAAAGAACAAGTGGAATTTGAGATCTTGGCCATTCCATTTACCAGGCCCAAATAAATGGGAAAAGAAATCCAGGAAGGAGAAAAATATGCTGTCTGGAAAACTTTGGAGATTGGCTTGGCTGCAATGCAGCATTATTTATTTATTTATTTATTTATTTATTTATTTATTTATTTATTTATTTATTTTGAATATTTTTACCCTACCTTTCTCCTTGGCAAACGACCCAATGCAGAGTAAGGATACAGTAGCTATGTTAGCATCCAAACTGCAGTAGGACTGGAGAAATAGCGAGAAGATAAGTAACTAACTACTGTACGCATTTTGTGAACAGAATGGAATACCATGTTGGAGGGGAATCAATTTGCCTCTGACTGCCTAGAACCAAAAAGCTGCCTAGATGCCCTAAACACATCTGATCTTGCCTTTCGGAAGCTAAGCAGGGTAAGTACCTGGGAATAACAGGTGCTGTAAGCAGCCTGGAGAAGGAACTGGCAAACCACTCCAGGGACATGGGTCACAAAGAATTGGTCATGACTGTAATGACACCACACACCCACACACCTCTCGAACCATTAACCAAATGATAACTGGCCCTGGGGAGGATGCAACCAGGGGGAGCTGAACTTCTGTGTTGCCTACCAACGTGGTGACGAGCTCTTTAACTTCCCCCATGTTAAAAATCTGGACAGCTGGGAAATTCTCCTGGTTAGTTGGATGATCATTTGCCATTGATCATTTAACTGTGGAGTTTTCACATAGACAGCATGACTAGAGCCATGGGTAGCCCAGCCATCTTTTCTGTGTTCTGTTCCCATTCTATAGCCATCTGGGTTGGCAGCTCTCATCATATCTCATGAATCCCGTAATTTATGTTCAAATTAACTGTGCAGTTTGCTCCCACATGGTCAGTGGCAACCAGTTGTGATGGCTGCATGCAACCTCCAGTTTGAAACACCAGTTTCTGGGCAACAATGAATGGTCAGCTGCTGTGGGAAACAGGTGGACCAGCCAGGCTTTAGCCCATCTTTGGTCTGATCCAGTTGCTCTCCCCACATCCTCTCACACTCTTCCATGCTCAACCTTATGCATTCATTGGAAGGACACTATTCCATAGAGACATCAAGTGTTAATACCCTTCATGCTTACTGCATAGACATTGTGTCACATCATTATAATCCATGCCAAATGACTTTGTTGTAACATTGGCTACTATGGAGCTATGCTAAGATGGCCACAAATGTGCTAAACTCTTCCTGCTCTAAGTGCTAAAGAGTGTACTGAATCATGCAACCTAAATGGATTTTTAAAAGCCCTCTTGGTCTATTTTTAGTCCGGGCAGACTTTTCCATCAGAGAGTGCCAGGCAGCAACAGTAGCACAATAAGATAGCACATGGAAGCAAGGGCTTGCAGCCATGCAACAGGCTGGTAAAGCACCAGTGGATTCTGAGGTCATCCAAGGACAGAACATGGATAGACTGCCAAGGAAGTCTCCAGAATCCAGTAGTAGTATGCATTGTCTTTTGAGACACCAAATCATCATAGCCCAGCCCATCTTTGGGTGTTGTTGCCTTTCTCTGGATTTTTGTTAGATTTCTGAGAGCAAAAGTTCTGTTTGTTTTGATGGGCAGCTGCTCTGTGAAGTCTCGCCTGCTGTTCTTTCCATTCACCTGCTGTTTAAACATCTTCAACTGAACGCACCAAATGATGTACCTGTGATCATTTGCTTTACCACCCAGCTACAGCCCCTGCCCTGTATGGCTCGTGTGAGAATATAGATCTTTATGCACACAAAAATGGGAAGTGAAAGAGAGGGGTGTGTGTTAAAACTCATGCTTAACTTGAATTGAACTATTCCTAGTTAAGCTGCCAGATGAGTGTTGGAGAACATGCTTTCTTTCTTT
>JAHTLZ010000237.1:21307682-21318506 GCA_023846285.1 Phrynocephalus versicolor
ACACACACACACACACACACACACACACACACACACACACACACACAAGCATGCACATTTCTAACCATAGTGGACATTTCTGTTAACTGAAGCTGATACTGACTCTATGTTTCTTCTGAAGCCTGTTTGTTCTTGCTTGTTCCAGAACACTGTTCCTGTTTTGACAACAAGAGGGGGAGACGTAGCTACTCATAGTCTTCCAATAAACTGAGATTTAAAGTGCCCCCACCAATACCAGTTCCTGCCATTCTATAATACATTTTAAGGGGAATGTAGAGTGCACAAGATAGACAGTTCTTGTGATTTGTTATGATGGGCGTTCTATATATAAGTTCCTACTTTCCATGTGAAAAATGCATCCCTTTTTGCTCCTAAAATCACATCAGCTCTCTTCGCTACAACAAGCCAGGACGACTACTCAATTTATTCTACCGAGCTTTCGTATCAGTAAATCATGGTATTACTGCCCAGCTACACTCAGGCACTTATCCGATCCATCCTTGTTATATTTGGATTGTTTCAACTATGAAAACAGGTAGTGCAACATTTCACTACTGGGAGATGAGGCAATATTTTACTGTAATGCAATGACTATCCAAAACGGCACCCTTCTCATTTTATAAGGCACTATTACATTTAACAAGGTTGCTTTCATTTCACGCTTAGGAACAAAAGGTTCTTTATACAAAATGGAAAGCATTATTAAGATAGAATAAAGAACAGTGTCTTCTTGTAATGCTCACAGCCAGCTTGGGGAGTTTCTGCTTTAATGAATGTCTGGGGGA
Organism: Phrynocephalus versicolor; assembly: GCA_023846285.1. Classification (NCBI taxonomy): domain Eukaryota; kingdom Metazoa; phylum Chordata; class Lepidosauria; order Squamata; family Agamidae; genus Phrynocephalus; species Phrynocephalus versicolor. The sequence continues at coordinate 21,308,468 of JAHTLZ010000237.1, forward strand.
GAGGGGAAATGGATTCCACATAAACAAAACAACAAAATCCAGATTTCCTAACTCCAATCCAACACTATAAGCTTCACCACCTGGAAATATAAAAACATTCAGGCAGGCCAGTGGCTCACAAGACAGAAGTGCTATTACCATCTGCCGGACAGGCAAGGTAGATATATGGTTAATCTGTTTCTTTTGTCTTATTTTGTTCCAAAATGTTTATCTCACTCTATATTCTCCCTAAGGGACTATAAGGTGACATATATAAACAACCCCCAAAAGCAACTCATCTTCCAAAAGCAAACAACAACAGCAACAGCAAAAACAGCAAATGGGAAGGTAATAGAACCACAACGGAATGGTCTAAAACAAGTGGTGAGCCATGTAGCTGGATCAGGGGGAAAATAAAATATCAGACGAAGCTGTAGGTGATATCTTGATCGACCAACAGAATGGTCTGTTGTGTAAGTGTTACATTATAGTTACATTCAAGCCACAACAATGAATTACCTTAAAGTAGGCCAGAAATCCAACTCATTTGCTATTATGGTTTCAGATGGTACTCAACTGGTATAAGCTTAAGATGGCAACGGCCATAGCATTATTTAAAGAAAGGCATAAAATAGGGGCTTCCTAGTGGCTTCCCTATTGCATCCTAGATGGGCAAGATATGGAACACTCCTATGTCCAAATGGTCATAAATGCACAGTTCTGATCATGGTATAGAATTTACTACCATGTCAGAAATGTCCTCCTTATCAGGAGACCCCCTTTGTTCTCCACCATCACTCCTCATTATCTGGTATCAACTTGAACTCTTTCATAGAGGTGCTTATCCCTATGTTATATGTGGGCAGTTGGCAGGCAGTTATCTCTTTCTCTGCTTTTAAACATCACCCAAAGTCTACTTGTGCCTTTTATAGCTGGACAACCTTGTCACCACATTTACAGCTGTGACATCATTACCAAAAGCTGAGCCCAAGAGAATTCGCTTCTCTGTCCTCAGCCACTGAGTGACAGAGGACAGCCAACCAGAGAGAGAGAGAGAGACTCATCATCATCTCTCCCAGTGTAGCTGTCTGAGGATGGAAAAGATGATCTCACCAGATGATTCACACTGTAGAGTAAATGATCACCCTATGTGGTCGCCTGCACATGTTTAGGTTATGAACAGATGAGGTCGTGTGCAACAGGAATAGAATTCAAGTCAGCATGGTGACCTCTTAGCTGAAAAGACTAGAATTTCAAATGTTGACCCAATTCCCTCCCAGCCCTTCAGGAGTGCAGAGACTTTCCTTTTTCAAACTTCTTATTTTTTATTTTTATTTATTTATTTATTTGAAGCACTGGCTGCTGGTTCTCACTGTGACCAACAGGACGAAATACATAGCTGCCCAGTGGGCTGGAGTAAAAGTGAGTAGTCAAAAACAAACGTTCATGCAAGAACAGGGGCGGGAAAGGAGGGAGAAAATGGAACATACACAGACAAGAGTGTGATGATGCCTTGTAGAGATGGGCACAACCAGAAAAAATTACATTTCGAGTTGTCGTTTGTCGTGAAATTTTTCAAAAATTTGTCGTTTCGTTTGTCGCCTGTCATTTGTACAGTGGTTTAGGGGGAGGGGTGGACTCTGGGAGGCACCTCTCTGGGTGCCTCTGAGTTGACCCAGAAGGGAAGGGAAGCGTAACGCGTAGCCGCTGCGTACCAATTATGTTGGGTTGTTAGTGTGACAGGAAACCTCGTCGGCAATTCTCTGTCTCACTAAGAACAGCCAGGGTTGGGTGTTAGTGTGTCAGAGGAACCTCGTCGGCGCTTCTCTGACTCACTAAGAAGGAAAGCATACTGGCGTACTGGCGTACAGGTTACGCTTAGGGAAGGAGTGGGTCTGGAGTTGCAGGCACCTCTCGATGCACCACTCTGACCCACTAAGAAGGGAAGTGTACTTGCGTACGAATCTGGGTTAGGGTTGGGGTTAGGGTAAGGGCTAGGCTTAGGGTAACGGTTAAGGTTAGGGAGGGTTAGTGGGCTGCACCTCTGGGTGCCTCTGACCCACTAAGAAGACAGTGTACTGGTGTATGGGTTAGGGTTAGGGTTAGGGTTAGGGTTGGTGGGCTTTTTATGCCCTCTCTGGCACATCCAGAAGTCTCAGCAAAACCTGGCCATGCGATTGGTGGAATGGCTCCAAAAATTTGCATGGTCCCATCCCATGGCCAGTCCATCACTGCGCGTGCGCAGGTGAAAAAAAATAGAAATAAAAAAAAATAAAAAAAATAAAATCAATGGAGACGTTTTGTTGCAAGAAAAACCCACTGCTGCTACTATAAAAAAAATCAGGCATTTAAAATACCTAATTTTCAAATGTTTCTGTGGTGCTTTGGTGGGTTTTTGGACCACGATTTAAAAATAAATATTGCGGTCACCATTTTGGATCTCACCCCCCACAACCACATAGCAAATGGAGACGACGAGGATGCCCCACCCAGCCTGGTACCAGCAGCCCAGGAGAAGAGAGGGGGGAAGGCCGGGGACCCCCCCCCCAGAAACCACCCCTCTCTGGTAGGTGCCCTCACTGAGGCAGGCATATTTCCGCCTGCTTTTATGGCTGGGAATCGGGAGGTTTTATTTATTTTTAAAACTTTTTTTCTGTGCTGCTTGGCATCGCGCGATTGCCGCGATGCCATGAACGACAATGACAAATCAGACCCAATTTATCTTTATCAGGTCGGGTTCGAGCTGGAGCGAAGTAATTGTCGTTACCGTTCCTCGTTAGGTAACGGAAACGACAAACGGAAACGGAAACAAGGATTTCGCCGAGTTGTGCCCATGTCTAATGCCTAGTCACCCAAGACTGAGGTGGAGCAACATCCCGCTGCCCTCATGGAGAAGTCATCACTGCTTTGGGGCAACCAGTCAGAATGATGGCAGGTGAGGCCAGCTCCTTCTCTCTGTCTTCCTCCTTCTCTGTCTTCCTCCTTGCTGCTGCCAGATTGCCAGACGCCTGGATCCATCCTTTGTAAATAATGTCCCATTAGGTAGGTCTAAGGCCACAGTTTAGCCACTGCTACTCCATCATATCACCCTGAACACACCCACTCTCTGAAGCTAAGCAGAGTCAAACCTGCTTGGCGTCCAAATGGGAGAAGGCCATGCATAGCAGGGGTATTCAGGTAGGTGTCAGAAAATCTCTTTCCTAAATCCCAGGGAGCCACTGTCTCTCAGAGTGAATGATATGAGCTCCAGAGACCAGGAGTCTGATTGATGCTAATGCAGCTCCCTCTGTTCCACCTTCTGTGTAAGAAGGGGGGGGGGCAGGAAGCAACTCTGCAACTGAATGACTTGGACTCTTCCAATTCCTGCCATTTTCGTTGACCTTCATATGCCTAGAAACCTCCATTCCCAGCATTGATATTGTGAGCCTAGAGATGCTAGAGAAGCCGAAACTATGCTGTGCACCTTCTATTAGAGATCAGTCTACTCAACATGGCTCTCTTTGTTTCCATGTTGCATTTGCTGCTTTTAAATAATGCTTGCATATGTTTGGCCAGACAAGTATGCGTGGATATGTGTGTGTCTGTGTCTGTGTCTGTCTCTCTGTGTGTGTGTCTCACAGAAAATGCTAGAAACGTTACAGAACAAATTATTTTGATCCCAAGTGATGCACTGGGCTTGGCTTGCTTGATGAATGTAAAAGTTGTTTTGTGAAAGTAAGACAGGGAATTCCCACTTGGCATTAATCTTTCTTGTTTATGGTTATTTTCCCGCACATATCTGAATCCAAAACCATTAAACAGTTTGTTTTAGACTGCTTCTGGAATGCCAGCTGCTTAGGATAAAAAGCCCATAAACATTTCCCTATATGAATAAGCTAATTACATTTCCAGTATGTGTTATCTGTTTACTTAAATTTAGAGCCTGCCCATTCCTAAAAGTAGGGGGCAGGGAGATAGGGATAGCAACATTTCCTAACCTCATCATTAATCCTCTTGTGATCCATTTAAAGCAACACACTGTTATTTTACACAAATCGAACTGAGACTGGATTGAGACCCTGGCAGATAGTAAGGAATGCATAGTTCAGCTGGGACCTCCTCAATTCACCTCTAATCATTTGTTTATCTTTCAATACTAGACAATGCAGCCTAATTAGTAGTTCTCTTATTAATGGAATTTTCTGTTTGGGACTGACCTGTCATTCTTCACCTCTTTTCCAAAAGAATTTCTTCCCATGACTTTCCACATGTGTGACATTTCCTTCACCTCATATGCTGTTCCAGCATCCCGATGAACAGCCTTAATTTCACCAGATTCTGTGTGGATCTATTGCAGGATGCTGGCAAACCTAGAAGGGGCAGAAATGCGGAGAGGGGGAGAAAGTAATGAAATCCTATCGCACTGGCATGCTTAAAATTCACACAGGGAGTTGCACCCAGGCAAACCATGCCTCTGATGGTGCTACTAGTTGTGCAACTGATTGCACAACTGGCTGTGGAGGCAGCTGCACTACTGCACCCATGGGACTGCTTGCTGGACATGACACCCATCTCAGTGCAGATTTTACAATGGCTTGTGCAACTTCAAGTTACGTTGACATAGCTACACAACAGTGCAACCAATGTATCGAAAGAAGTGGGTTCTGATCCCCAAACTGTCACATTGAACGTCTTTAAAGTACCATAATATTTTTGCCATCTAGTCAGATGCTTCTTCTCCTTAAAGTTTATCAAGGGAAAAATTTGGGAAGGGAAGGAAGGGGTAATAGAAAAGGTATAGAAGAGGCAAAAGTGGAGGAGCAGGGAAGAGAGATAGAATGATGCTCAGAGTGGCTTGAGGGTCCAGGGTAACCAGGAGACCTCTTGTATTTTTGTGATACAGACCTCAGGAAGTGGCAGGGAAGCGATTCAGGGAGACCCCCCCAAATTTAGAAAGGTTTGAGTTTCAGGGGGCTGAGTTATGAAGCTCCAAAGGGGGTGCCCCTAGGAAAAATTCTTTCTTATAATTGGATTTGGAACAAAAGCCAAGAAGTATCAGTGTTCGCCCACCATGACGAGGCTTCCAAATTCAATGTAGTATGGTGTCGTCAGGAAAAAAAATATTTCTAATTCGATTCTGAACTCGAAAGCCAAGCCACAGATGAGTGATAGTGCCGCCGCAGCTTGACTTCCGATTCCGATTAGAAATATTTTTTCGTAGGAGCACCCCCTTTGGAGCTTCATAATTCAGCCCCCTGAACCGCAAACTTTTCCAAATGTCAGGGGGTGACCTAGAAGTGCTTGAGGAAATTCCCCTGCTATTTTGGTCCTTTAGGACCCAGGAGAGCAGAGTGTTTTGTTTCGTTTCGTTTTGTTTTGTAACAAAACTACTTTTAAAATTTGTTACAAATGAAATGAAACAAAACTACTACAGAAACAAAGTGAAACACTCTTTTTCTGTTTCATGCCCATCTCTAGTCAGTTATGGAGCTAGTTAACCAGTTAATCTCAGTAATATAACAGGTAAACATTTTCTTGCATTATGCTTTTATTTTATTTTTCTACCACCCATCTGACCCAAAGCCATTCTGGGTGGTTTCTCACATAAAATAACAGCAATAATCATAACACAACATAACAAAAATTCAAAATAAATACGCAATAAGTCTAAAAAGAATCATAAGCATATGGAATCATTTTATTCTTGATCGTTTTAGGAATCTCTGAATGACTGTATCGAGACAGTAAGTGCTAGCTGACGTAAACTAATAAATAAGGGATGCCCTACTGATGGATGCATGCCACTCAGTCTGCTCTGTAGGTTCCTGGCTGAACCATATTATCCACAGTGTAATAAGACGAAGGTTTTTTCAAAATTAAGGTCACACTCAATTTCCTCACACATTCAGCCCCCAAGAAATGTAAATCACCCTGTGCAATCAGAAAAGGATCTTAGGAAACAGATTATCTGGTTAAGAAAGAGCCTGTCAAGGCCACTGAACCTGGTGTACATTGCTCCATAATAAAATTCTAATTTACTACACTAACCACTCTCCTAAGTAGTGATAACAAACTCCCCTTGATATGCCTTTTCCGCAAAGGGTGTGGGGATCCCTACAGAACACTAATTTTGGACTAATCAGTGATCGCCACTTTGAAATAATAATCATAATCTTTTACTAGTTTTAACTTTACAATGATTATTTTTTAATTTTTATTGTATTTTAAACCTCTAAAAATCATGCACTCTACAAGTATGACAGGTTTTTCTCCAAAAATGTCAAAAGAAAGACTAAAGTATTGACTCATTTTAGGTGCATGAGATTAATGTTTGCAGTGTATAATAACAATCACTTAATGTACCAGGAAAAGAGCCATTATCGACAAATTATGAGCCATGACTGGAAACAGATGAGCACTTCAACTGCATTTCTGCTCTACAATGAGCCCACAAAGAAAGAGTTCTATCTTAATTGTCCCTAAAAGATTTCCATATAAAATATTTGCTCAGGAATGAATTGCAACATTACAGCCATCATAGGAGTCTTGTAGCATAGAAGACCATTTGTACAGCTTTGGCCAGTCATTTCTAGTGAAATCTATTGAGAATTTTCCTATTAGTTATCTGAGTATGAGGCAGAGAAGCAACAACAGCAACACAGATAAAACGTGGAGATCAGCTCTGTCTCAGCCCCTGCTTACCCCTTTGGTTTCTTTCCTACACAAACTAGCATTTTGCTATGATAAAGGGACTGTAGAAGCAATTAAAGCAAAAAAGGGGGTGTCTTTACTTACAGTTACCACGTGCAGTTACAATCAGAAGAAAAACAATCATAATATGGAGTCTCCAGCGTATGGAGAGGCCTTCATGCCTGCTGCTTGGTTGGAGATCAGAGGGAGAGGAAGTCAAAAACTACACAGAGAATTAAAGCAAACAAGCAAACAAAAAACAAACAAACAGAAAGAGGGAGCAGGGACTTGACTCAAGTGTCAGAAGTGGGGGGAAAGAACTCAATCATTCTTGCTACTGGCCAATGACTATCACATTAGGCTGTAAAAGCCCCCTCCCATTGTAACCCCTTTTGTATGCATGATTGCTATTGTCCCAACCAAACCTTCAATGGGAATCCCATTCATTCTAGTGCCTCTTTTAATCTAATGAATGGGAAAAGTGCACTTATCAATTCAAGGTTGAGAAAGGGAAGTTGAGGAAACCAAAGTTAGCTGCTTGCTGCCTAAGCATTATAACCTGGTAAGTGCTTGATCTCCATCCATCTATTTTATTAATTCCAAGATAGCACCCAAAACATCTCTTTGCAAAGCAATGGTAGACTATCATACATTAGTAGTGGGGATGGTTTGTACAGTGATATAGACCTATAATCACTGATCTGGTTAATCCCCACTCTTTAAGAATTGGGACCAGCCTTAGGCTGCAAGAGGCTCACCACAAATTGCCATTCTGGTGTTGCCAGCATTTCTAGAGACCTTGAGGATCCTGAAATAGGTTAGTTCTGTATCTCATTGTTGAATTATTGTGTAGTGGGGTCAGGGATGCTGTAGTAGATGGTTGCTACCACCAAAGAGATACAGTGGGTGCCATGTTTTTATGGCATCAGGCATCCCTCTCGCATCCTGCAACACCCTGGAAAGACATAAGATCTTTACACAAGTTTGCGTCAAGACCGGCAGCTGCTCTGTGGATAGGTGCAACCCACAAGTTGGCCACATCTCCGGTTTTACAGAGGGCACACCAAGAAAAAAAGAACAATAAGTGCACAAAACATTACCAATAAATCACCTTAAAATAAACCAAATCACAGTTCTCAACCTTGTTCTACCTACGCCCTTGGGAATCAGTTTTCACTTTCACTTTCTTTATGTACGGTGCTTCTCACTGCCCCATTTATATCCAAAAATACATTTATTTATTTTATTTATTTGTTGTTACATTTATATACCACCCAATCTTCTGAAGCAGAACTCTGGGCAGTGAACAGTAAAAACAGTAAAACAGTAAAAACAGTTCATTGGATCTTCTCCAGGTGCAGAGCCTTTCAGAAATGGTCCAGGGTCCAAAATTAAATGGTAAATGGCCGAGAAAGTGCTTAAAGCACTATGGGGCAGATATGCAGCACACTTTATTTTTCACCAGGTGAAAAAGGACCCGGAGCCTTGAAGTTGCCCTTGTCATAGTTTGCCAAAGAGATGGGCATGGCCTAGCAGCTTGCCCAGGTTTGTTTACCACCACCACAGGTGTCTGGCAGTTTGGTGTTCTGCTCCCTCCAGTGGGCACCCATTCAGAGACAACATCCCAGCTTCCCTGTCCCACCTCTTCTGGTCACTGCTTCCGAGTGGGTGTCCGCTGGCGGAAGCGGGACACCAAACCACCAAACGCCTCTTACAGCAGTAAATGAACAGGGATGAACAACCCAACTGGTGCATCAATGTTTTCTCCACTATATTAAAGTGTGGCATGTTTCTATTAAAATGATAGCCATTGTATTTGAACCAATGCATATATATGGGCCCATGTGTGTTTCAGGCACATATATGTGTCCGTTTGTGGGGGGTTGCCCTCATATTTGGTGGTGCATTTTCTCATTTTGGGAGGAATGCCTAAGAAGCTTCCATTTTAAATCTATGGGCTTTTCTCTAGGCTTACTCAGAGTATCCTTGCTATAACTTTCTGGAGTATATTCCTCTGGACTATGCTTTATGCCAGGCCTGCACAATAGGTAGCCCGTGGGTTACCTGTAGCCCATGAAAAGTTCAACAGTCACCCACCAGCCACCAATAAAAAAGTCAGGGGATAAGTTCTCCACCCCTCCTTCCCCCACCCCAAGGACCACCACTGCCCCAGCAAAGTTCTGGGTCTGCCAGCCCACTATCTCAACCAAGCGGGGCAATTCAAGGGCCATGGCATGGTCCCCTGCTCCCCCCACTGGCCAGATGATTGAACGGGTGCAAGGGAAGCGTGTGCATGATCAGCCTTCCCATAGGAGTGCATTGAAAATCAATTAATCCATTCCAGAGGATTCAATGCATTCCTATGGGAAACCACTGCTCTACTTACAAAAATTTTCACTTATTAGCATGTGCTTGGAATGGATAAAATTCGTAAGTAGAGGCACTTTGGGCCCGAAAAAGTAGACCTCGGCCTGTTCAAAACTGGACAGCCCTGCTTTATGCATATGAGCAAATCCGAACATTGAAATAGAGCACAGAGTTTGTTTAGAATATTCATGCACACTTGGGCTTACTTGGGAAGATTCTAGGTAGAAATGGGCATAGCCAGTGGGGCTGCAGTGGTCTGTTGGTTAGGTTTCCCAGAAAGGTCTGAATCCACCAGTTAGAATGGCCCCTGAACATGCCACCAAGGGGATTCTTGGAGACGCACTTCAAAAGAAGTTACTTTTCCAAGAACAGGGTGCTTTTCCCTTCCTGTAAATAAAGTCAGGCTATTTCAGGAATCATGACTGCTGATGTACGTGACTAGAACACAGAAAGGGAAGGAAACTAATCTGAAGGAATGGAGCTGTGCAGTCATTCTGAGATTAATCAATTAGAAATTCTCCGTAGAAAATCAGAAGACAAATGGGACTGGGAAGAGAAAGAGTCAACTCACTGAAGAGTAATGAAACAGAACTGCAGAAATATGCTCATCCCCAATCACACTGTAAATTTGCTCAAGAACATTGTTTGGATGAATGTGCAATATTCCAAGGGTGGGAGTTTTATAACATCCACATCATGTTGCGGACAGTGTCCCAGGAAAGAAACAAAATGGAATGTAGCAGGACCTGTCATCTGCAAGTTTTTTTTTTTTTTACCTGAATCAGGGGGACGTGAGCTGACTTTGAGCCAGCTGCAGAAATGGGGTGTCAGGGAAGAAGAGGGGGTGAGGGAGAGGGAGAGGGAGATGGGGTGGCAGAGAGATGGATAAGGAAACGGGTGTGTGGTGGAAACAAGGGGAGAGAGTGGTCAGGAGGAGGAGGAGGAGGAGGAGGAGGAGGAGGAGGAGGAGGAGGAGGAGAAGAAGAAGAAGAAGAAGAAGAAGAAGAAGAAGAAGAAGAAGAAG
>JAHTLZ010000237.1:21318516-21333391 GCA_023846285.1 Phrynocephalus versicolor
AAGAAGAAGAAGAAGAAGAAGAAGAAGAAGAAGAAGAAGAAGAAGAAAATAGAGTGACATAAGATGGCAGAAAGAGAAGATGTCATACAGATCTGCAATGCTGCCAACTCCGTCAACCCACCACTTCTGACTTCCTCCTTGTCTGCTGCAATCCTAGATTGATTTTTCTTTTCCTGGTGCTTCCTGGGAGAAGATCCATAGTTCTCATAATATTTCCAGTGTTTCTCTGCCTCTTCCTTCTGTCCCTTTAACAGAATCCAAATGTCTCTCTTTTTTCACTTCCTTATTGGCAGCTCACCAATAAAGTTCCACCTCGATCCATGCATGGTGGGATGTGTGCTTGACAGCCATTGTTATAACATCATGCTTCAGTGCCCAGCGGGGCAAAGGGACACTTTGAGCTCAGCACATTGCTTTTGTTTGGTGGAAGGTTGGGAAAAGTAGAAAAGAAAAGCATATGACAAAAAAAGTTACACTGTCCTGCAGCATAGCAGTGCAGCGATAGGGCATCGCACCTTCTCTGCTCCCTGTGAATTTTCATTGTAAAGGGAAAGCCACAATATTCCTTATTATTCACAACTCCAGGTTTGGCTTGACAGCTAGTCAAGACCAGGCCGAGACCAGGCGCTAAAGTGAGGAGAGAAGTGGACAGAAGTTATGCAGCGGTGGAAACCACTACAGGGAAGGAAAAGGACAGAGTTACAAGAGTTTTGAATACTTCAGCATCGCTCTGCCAATGGGGGAGAAAGAGGAGAGCATATGGAGAATCAAGAGACTGTTTCTCTTTAGATTCACATGATAAGGCATATGTCTTAAGGGATGAAGATATGGAATTTCACCCCATTTAGCCCTAATATGACATGACAAGGAATATAAGGACAGGACTGTACTGGAATATATTATCAGCTCTTTCACTAATGAGTTACATAACTATACTCAAAACAAGGTTGAGCAGGAGTAGCTTGTGGACCTAGAGATGTGGAATTGCCTTGCCCACAAATTTAATTGGGGGTGTCTCCCCTCCCTGGTCATAAGTGAATTATAGCAAAGCAAAGTGTTCTGCTTATATACCACCCCATACCACTTCAAGTAGTCTCTGGGTGGTTTACAGTTTAATTATAGTATGCAGGCTACACATTGCATCTCCCCCCCCCCCCGCTGCCGCAAGCTGGGTACTCATTTTACCGACCTCATAAAGCTGGAAGGCTGAGTCAACTTTGAGCCTGCTACCTGGGATTGAACCCTAGGTTGTGCGCACAGTTTTACCTGCAGTACAGGCATTTAACCACTGTGCCACGGGGATCCTCAAGATGGTGAGAGTCTTCTTCCACCTTTTCCCACTGTAATCAGAACAGCTTCTTTTTCCCCCTCACTCCTTCTGCTGGCTGGATGGCTCAGTAAAGTGAATAACTGACTGCTGAGTCAGAGAATAGAGGTTTGATTCCCCACTGTGCCTCCCAGAAAAAGGAGGCAGTCTTGGTAGCTTTGGGTCTTCTGCATGGTCCCAGGGCACCTGCAGAAGAAGGGGATGGTGAAACCTTTCCTCATTCATTGGCATCCTTCAGTCTCGAAAGGCTATGGTATCATGCCTGGAGTAGAGATCCTAAAAACAACACCTAGTGTGGCTAAATAGACCAATTTGGAAATGGCAGTCTCTACCGCACTGGGGGCAGATGTATTCTGTTTCTTGCCCGGTCCTCGAGTTTCGTTCTTTCCGTGCCTGTCTCTTTTCCTCTTCCTGTTGGACAAATGCATCTTCAAATTTATGTAGACCATGCTGTATCTCTTACCTCCAGACAGTGTGATCGGAGGCCAGGGTTTCCCAACTGTTGAGGTCCATTCCCAAGGGAGATAATAAGGTTTATACTGAAGCGGCAGGGGTAGGTTATAGACCACCCTGGCATTACTCAGCGTTTCCCAAAGTATGCCATTGGGATGGCATCCAACGGTCCAACCTGGGCCTAGTAAGTTCCCTAGTGACCTGCAAGGGGGTCTGAAGGCTGAGCTACTCAGCCGTGTGGCGTAAGAGGCTTTGGGCCTCTTAGTGTGGCAGGTAGTGCAAGAGGTAATGGTATTCAGGTAGGCCCGAGGAAGTCTCTGTGAAAGTGCTTGACAGCCCTTGAATAAAGTTCAGAATCATTGGTAAGTTGAGGAGTTAAATAAAGCCAGCAAGTTAATTTTAGGCTGAATTGAGGGCTGTGTTGGGCTAGCAGATTTACCTAAGCTGGCATGATGCTGAACAGGTGGGCAGCATCTTGCCAGGGGTGGATCTCCCTGAATACATAACGGGCCGATAAGGGATTGTTCCCGCCCACTACCTGCTTGCACTACCTCCCCAGGTTCCCTTAACAGGTTACAGGCATATAGAAGTATATAATATTTATATATCGTTTTATTTATATTTATATTTATATCTATTATTATTTTATGTATAAATATATCTATAAATATATTTATATTTATATAGAAGTAAATACGTTATGAATAAAGTTGTGGCCCAATTTATCCCAAAATCGAAGTTGTCTCGCCTCTTTATTTTCGGAGTTTGGGGGGGGGGGCAAAGGCATGATAGCTACTTCCTTGCTTCTTCATGTTATCATTGGTTAGTTTTGTAGTCAACTTGGGTTGAATCTTGAACAATGTGGTAACAATAAACAGAAATTAAGCGGCCCCAAAGCAGGAAGGCATTCTAATGAACTCAGCTCATTCCCCACCTCCTTTATTGTTTTAATGAGGACCATGGACTGGAGCAGGTGAGTCAGGGAGATGGTTTTTGTCTTTGACAAGAACAGGAAGTCCCAACCAAGCAATGCGGCTCACACTTTAGATTAACCTTTTCATTACTGTCAAGATTGGATTATGTTCTTCCCTCTGCGTGGGCCTGTGAGCTTAATGCCTTTTCTCGCCGCATTTGTCTGGCTGTCAAGTTGAGTTTCATGTCCCCCATTTGTATTTTATGGCTTCATCTTTGAGAGGACAAGCACCGGTCTTGGAGAGAAAGAAGAAGAAAAGGCGTGTATTAGGGGAAATGGTGAGCTGGTCTCCCTTCAGCAGGCCCCTCTCTTCCCCCATCCCTGGTGGAAGCCCAGATACCAGATGGCAAAAAGAACAGGGCAGTCCTCGGTTTCTTCAACAACAAGGTTATTCCCTTCTGCTACATCTGTTTTAACAGTATTCATCCATTTGGAGCTACCGCAATTAAGGGGAAACCCTATGCACTCGTTTGAGTGGAGAATACAATCATACATTTCCCATGGCTGCTTGCCTGAGATTTGGAAACCAAGACAGAAAGTCCCACAAGTGCCTCACCACCCACTGGCAATCAAACCAGAACCTGGAAAAGTTGCTTTATTGGACTGTACTTTTTTATGACAGTTGGGGGAGTTCTGGATTTAGCTCTATAAACAGTGGAGGCTGGTGGCTTCCCTGTCAGTGGGGCAGTGAATCCGCTCCAGTTTTTTGACTGGATTAAAAAGGGCAATCTAAGATGAGCCAATTACTGGGGTGGCATGTAGCATCTCATAATGTTCAGGTGTAAACAAGTCAACAGACGTTAGAGCCAGCAGACTACTCTGCCAAAATGCCCCAAGCTCTCAGTGAAACGTAGATTAATAAATATATTAAATCATTCAACAAGCTGGTACCGTTGCACCAATAGTGGGCAAACTAACGTAAGCAAATGTATTTCCCAAGATCCTGTTCTCTGGTCATTTTAAAGAGTGATGGCAGATATTCTTATAGAAAGCTGTTCTCAGACTGCCGGGCGCCAATCATGTCCAGAGAAGTGCCAGCAGGTTTGGAGAAGACATTTCAAGAAGTACAAAAAGTAGAGTGGAGAAAGGGGCTCCTTGAGACTGCTTAGTGGTCAAGAAAGCTTTCTGACTGTTGTGGGACAGGAGCAAGGGCTGAGCAGGTACTCAGTGAACCCAATGGAATGTAATACGTCTCCTGAAAAAGGAAAAACGTATTAATTCATGGAGACAACGAGCTGAACAAGGCATGGCTGGCAGCTGGAACCTCATCAGGAGCAACACATGCGCTAGATTGGGTGGTGGATCCTGTTTATATAACCTAAAGAACAAATGCTATGGGTTCTTTGCATGGAAAAGTGAGTCCAACTCATGCTTGCCATTGCTACTTGCATGGCAAATATATGTAGCATGGAGAGAATGTCACTCAATAAGGACATAAGAAGTGCCATGCTGGATCAGGTCAAAGGCCCATCTAGTACAGCTTCCTGCATCTTGCAGTGGCTCCACCAAATGCGTCTGGGAGGCCACAAGACTAGATATCTGTCTCCTGATACCACTCCCCTGCGTCTGGCCCTTGAAGCATCCTGGTTTTAAGCCTGGAGATTACACATCTCCATCATGGTTGCGCTCATATTAGAAGTATGACCTAGTAGTGCTTTGAGGAAGAGCTTGCTTGCAGTTCACAGGCAAAGTTAAGTGCCTGTCTGTGATGGTAGATGGGGTGCCTTGGTTGACTCTTCAGCCTATCTTCCACAGTCTAACAGAAGGAGAGGGAGAAAAGGTTGTGTGTGATCCTTGTATACCATCTGCAACCACAGTCATCAGACAATTAACAAATGTTTTATTACTTCGCATGCAAAGCAAGTGGTCTCCCCCCCCTCCAAATCTTTTAAAAGGCATATGCATAGCTACAGTAATAACACAGCATTGCTCCAGGGACTGACAGAGGTATCTGTTATTAATAAGAAAGGAAGAGCATTTTGCTTACTCTGCATTTTTAAGCAAACCGACCTAATTCACACTTCCCAAAGTAATAGGCAGATCAGAACACAGTTGACCTTCAGATTGTACACTTTCCCAAATTGTGCAAGGGAATGCTCTCAATTCAAATACTTTGTTGAAAAATGTATATATAAAGGAAATACTACCATGAAATGAAATATAGGAAAACTGTGCCTAAAAGTGCAGAAGAAAGTTTTTAAAAAGCATTTTTACATGCAGTAAGGTTTGTTTTAACTGACAGATGGACAAAGAAAGCCTGTAGGATCGGCCTTGTAAATAAATAGATTTGAAGGTGACACAAGCCAGTTGATATCATTAAACTGGCCTGATTCATCAGTCCGTTGATATCATGATGACTGCTCACATTGGGCTATGACCTTGAGGCAAGACCAAGGATTTTGGGATTCACTCTTCTAGGATTATGAGTTTCTGTGTCACTGGAACTTTCAGCCTTGGGACTCCTCCCCCCTTTTAAAAAAACAGTGGAAGCAGTGTTAACGCATGAAGGCCAGAAGGCTCTATTTGCCCTGTGAGAGATAATAAAGGAGAACCATGGCCAGATTATGGAATGCAAGGTCCATCAAGCCTAACTTGCCTCTTCATAACTAGATTCAACTCTGCGTAGCTGAAAGCTTGGGAGCAGCAGAAGACCACTTCCGCACACACATATCATAAGTTATCAGTTCTGGATCACTGAAGTCATTTTCACCTCCAGTTCTTCTCATGCAGTTTGATGGAAATGAAATTGAGTCCAGTCCCTTTTATCCCTCACCCCCCCCCCAAAAGGGGGAGTTAGGGAAATTTTAATAGATGGAAACTAGCTTTATTTGTTTGGGTCTCCCCCCTACACACACACACAGACACTCACAAACACCCCCCACACACACACACACAATACCTGAGTTACAGACTAGAGCAGCCAACAATTCTGTTGAACTGCTCCACATTTCACTCTAGCTCTGATGGTCTTCACGTCCACCTCCAAAGGCTTTCTTCGCTTCCATTACCACCACAGAGAAAAACTTCTACAGCAACCTCTTCCCCGAGCATTCTCCGAGATCTCCCCTCAGAGAAAGGCTCAGAAGGCTGGCAATCTCCAGAACCATCAGAACAAAACAGGCTGGAGCCTGAGGAGAGAAGACAAGAGAGGAAGGGCAACTCAAGTGGAACTATCTCTTTCCCAGAGGGAAGCAGGCTTGAATTACAACACCCACCCACCCACAGCTATTCCAAGGCTACACCCTGTAAACAGAGGCTCTGCTGTCAAGCACATTCTGCATTGGCTTGCATGGTCATTGGCAGGTAGCTACCCTCAGCTACCTCTGAGTCGCTTCTCTGGAGCGAGAGAAAGATATGTGCTCTGGGATCTTGAAAGGGATTATTATACTATGTGCTGTCGTTGCAGCCAACTTATAGGGCTTTCAAGGTAAGTGAGACAGTTCAGATCTGGAGTCATTTTACCAACTCCACAATCCCCAGTGAGTTTCTGTGGCTGAGTGGGAAATCAAACCAGGCATCCCGAGTCTAAGTCCATTATACTATCTCCACTGTGTCAACCTGGGTATATATCTATATATGTATAACAGTCGGACAAATTTTGTGTGGTATGGGTCCTTTTCCTAGGAGAAAGGTGGGGTAAAATACTCTTAAATAAATAAATAAATAAATAAATAAATAAATAAATAAACCTACCCGGCAATTAAGATCAAGCCAGGGGGCCCTCTTGAAAGAGCCATCCCTCAAGGAGGTAAGAGGGATGGCTTGCAGACACAGGGCCTTCTCGGCAGCTGCCCCCAAGCTATGGAATGCCCTCCCAAGTGAGATCCGCCTGGCGCCAACATTGATGACATTTCGGCACCAGGTAAAAACCTTCCTGTTCCAGAAGTTTTTTAATTGATACAATTTAGATTGTGGGTCTTCTGATGGCAATTTTAGTGTGATGATTTTAGTATAAGTTTTTTATTGCTGTTTTAATTATTTATTGTTGTTTGATGTTTTTAACTGTTTTAATTCCTTGATTGGAAGCTGCCCAGAGACCTTTGGGTAGTGGGCGGCATATAAATTGTAAAAATAAATAAGTAAAATAAATAAATAAATAAATAAATAAATTTGTAGTCAGTAGTGTAAATAATGAAGATTCTCATTGTGGTGTAATGGGTAGAGTGACGGACTAGGACTCTGGAGAACTGAGTTCAAATCCCCACTTGGCCATGGAGACTCACAGGGGGAGTGGAACTGGTGAAACCACTCATTAAATGTATCTCTTACCTTGAAAGTCCTATTAAAGTCACTATCAGTTGGTTCCAACAAGACACAGAACACACACACACACACACACACACACACACACACAACTATGTTTAAGAAGTTAGAACTAATGTAGATTTTTAAAGATCCTATGATTAGTAAAAAGTCAGAATGGTCTCTCAGCCTCCAAATTTACCAGTGATGGTCATTTGCTCGGATGAAAATAAATCCCAATTTCATGGAAATAAATGGTGTTTGAATAAACATTACCTCCTTCCTATGTAGCTCATCCCGCACTCCTCCTCATAATTTATCTGAAGGGAAACAGGGTGTATACATTTGATTCTGTTGAATCTGACTGTTCCAAAAGGATGGTGTTGTTTCTTGTTTATGTTTTCCAATATATTTGGCTTAGTTTACAAATAATTCATGCTAGGTTTCAACTAATGAAAGGCAAATCAACAATGCCTACTCTTTTGGTGCTGAGAAATAGGCTCCAAGTGCCTAACCTATTTACCAGAGTGGCAAAACTGCACTGAACAATAAATAGGATGGAGCCATGGCATTCAGTCACATAGAGCATTTTTCTTTAAAAGAAGATGAAGAATATATAAAAAAAAGAAACAGCATTTGTTCAACTTTATCCTCTGACTCCTTAATGTGCTTAACATTGATTGCTCCTCCTATTATGCACTATAAATATCTGTTACCCTATTCAATAGCTCTCACATGTTTCCAAAGAGTGTAAAAAGCCTGATACTGCTTTTAAATAAAAAATGAAATTATTCTAGGAAAAACTGTTTTGTACCTCATGCTCCTCAGCCACCAACACTGTATGGGCCATCACTGGGGCAGAAAATAGTAGCCACTCCCTAAACCCATTTTTAGCCCTGTCTATTTCCTCCTATGGAGTTGCCTAGATGCCCTGAGCACAACCGATCTCACCTGATTTTGGAAGCTAAGCAGGGTCATCCCTGGTTAGATGGGAGACCACCAGGGAATAGCAGGTGCTATAGGCGCCTGGAGTAGGAACTGGCAAGCCACTCCGGTATTCCTGCCAAGAATACTCCACGGACATGGGGTCACGAAGAGTCGGCCATGACTGTAACGATGCAACACACACACACACACACATTTCTTCCTTTAAAAATGGCAACAGCTGAAGTTTCAGCCCAGGACAGAAGGGGATTGGTCTGCTAAGAAATAAACTTTCATCAACTGAATGGGGCATCCTAAAGTCAAGCAAGTTTGGCCGTAGTGAGTGAATATTGTCTAACCCCAAATCCTAATGTGACCCTACACATGAGATCAAACAGCAGCCACAAATGTCAGAGAATTACACAACAAACCCTGAGACGACCTGTTGTACAGAAGTTTCTATAATTATCAAATCCAGAGAGTGGCTTGAAAAAGTGTGGGAAAAATTTCCCTGACAATCGTGCGTGCCTAAGAAAGCAATTAAAGATTGATGCAGAGAAAAAGAGACCTCGTCTGGCAACAACACAAAAAACCAACAGCAAAATAAAAGCAGGGAGTTCATTCTAGGTGAGTAAAAAGGGTGAGAGAAATAGCAGCTCACTCTTTTCAAGTGAAATTAACAAGCCGAGGGAGTTCTGCTTCAGCTGCCCAGACCCAACCCATACAGAATTTTTTCAGTAAGTGCTTCTCATGTATGATTCTGAGAGTTCCCCTCACACACACACACACTCACACACACCAGCACCCAGCCCTCCCCTGTATTGTTATGAATTATTTTGCTTTCTGGAATCTGAGCTCCACCGCAGAAGAACTGCCAAGCAAAACTTGCCATTAACATGGGCCTCCTCAATCCTGAAAACATTAAATGCCTTGGGCTGAATCTTCAAGAATACCCCACCAGCTGAGCCTCTATTTGTACTGTCTTCAGGGGAATTTCAGAGTAATAATCTCCCCCAAAAAGTAACTTCTTCCCAATCGCTGGATTCCTGATGACTGCCTGATCAGAACATTCATCGGGGATGGTCCTCAGATGCATGTGGAGCAGACCATTTCTTGGGTTCAGAGAAGGCAATACACTTGTCCCCCCCCCTTTCGCGTTTCATCTGCTGTGGTCCCGGTATATTGCGGGTCCACAGTATATGAAAAAAAGGCCCCCTGGGGTGAGGAGGAAAGGCCTTCCCAGGCCCGCTGGAGGCCCCAAAAGTGCTTTCCCGCAAACCGTGAGTGACATCCGGTAAACCAGAAGTGACCTCCAGATCACTAGAAAGCCCCTTTGGGGCATCTGGGGGACTGGAAAGTCCCTTGCAGGCCCATTTGGGGCAGCACCAGGGCTGGGGTAAGTACAAGAGCCCCCAGAGAGCCCACCCAGTCCTGACCTGACCCAGCATCCACATATCGCGGATTTTCAATTACTGTGGGTCGGTTCGGGTCCCTAACACCTGCAATAGGTGGGAGTTTACTGTATTTATTTCAGCAGTTTCACAGAGCTAAAGTTTGGGTAAAGGAATTCTCTAAGGCAACTGGTTGGCATTAGTTCATTGGACTGAACATTCATTGGAACTGTAAAAACAGTGAATGAGCCAAGTCAGCAAAAAGTTTTGTATAATCCTAAATACAACAAAATGCCTTCAGGATACCCAAAAACACATGAGGAGTGGGCTGTCATTGAGGAAAGAGTACAAATTCTCTCCTCCAACCATTTTCCACCATCTGGCGTCCACTATGATCACGCCCACCCCAGACATCCTCAGGTCTCTGATCGTAATGAAAACAAATGATAGTGTAAGTGAATGAAATGAGATTGCTCATTACAGGTATATACAGGACTTTGAGCTACGCTGACATGGTTGGAGGACCAATGTTTCTTCTGGATTGTTGCCAGGATGGAAAGGGAACATGTTTACATTCATCATGCAGCAAAAATGACAATTAATTTTGTTTAGAAGTCAGTGGAGCTGTGTGTTGTGCTGACGGGCAATATGTAAATGGTCTCCATAGATAAGTAAATACCTTAAAGGTCCAAAGACCTGTGATTCCATCAATGTGGGTAGTCTGCCTACTGATGTAGATCCCAATTATATCGCACCGCTCTTGTGTTCTTAGCTACTTCATTGCCTGCTGGCCAACTTTATGGTTAATTAACCCTCTCTTATTTAGCTAGGTAAGTCCTCGCACAGCAGGAACTAAATCATCGGTTGAAGTCATACCCCAATCTTCTTAATAGAACCTGCCAGGGCTTTTGCTCTGCTCCTGGCCTTTGAAAGTCCCAGCTTGCTGCCATGCTACGATAAAACAACAGCATAAAATGTAGGAAAGAAAATAAAAAGACAATAAAGGACAATAAATGCTCTGACAGGTCTTAAACATCCAGATCAAACTGTGTGTTGCACACCTTTCTCGCACTTGACAATAGCTTTTAATTCCTATTTCGAGGAAGGCTCTCTCAGCTGTAGTGCCCTGAATTGTGGGATGCAGTGGAAGCTCAGGCAGCACTGACATGGGTTTCAATGCGGCACTACATCAACACATTCATATTTATTAGAGCCTTCAGAGGTGGATGATGAGGCAGGTTTCAATGTAATAGTTTTAATGTTTTCATTTTGTGTGTTAAACTGTTGTTTTAGAGATCTGACATCTTCTAATGCTTTATACGGCTCTGAACCTGCCCTAAGACCCTGTGACAGATGGTTTGCTACAAATGTTTGTTTGTTTATTTAAAAAACATAATTTATAGAACACACACACACACACACACACACACACACACACACACACAGTATTCATTTTTTTCAAGTCTAGTGAGGACTTTTTTTTCAAGTCCAGCTGTTTCAAAAATGGAACAACGAATCTTGAGTGCTTCTTATGTCGATAGTTAAACTCTGTTACTTGTTGGAACTGTAAAAAAAAAAAAAAGCCTGCTACTGAGGTGAATATTTGAAGTACTGTTTGATTGACTGGATAGCCACCCATCAGTTAATTCTACAGGCGCTTAGTGGCCTACTGGCCTTCCCAGCTGTTATTCCCATCAGGAGGAGCCGTTCTCTCTGTCCCACCATCTTCACCAGTTGGTGGGCCCACTGGAGAGGCCCTTCTCTGTTGCTGCTTCCAGGCCCTGGAAAGCCTCATGAGAGGTCAGGCTGGCCCCAGCTTTGTTGCCCTTCTGAAAGCAAGGAAATATCTTTCTCCTCAAGTCAACTTTCCTCAGTCACTGACTGTCTAGGATAGGTTTTCAAAGAAGACAGTTTGCATTTTGTTGGTTCTAAATTTGTTTTAGTAATGCTTTGTCTATCATTCTTAATATATTGTTATTAATCTGTTCATTATTTCAACAATCTACAATTTAAAAATTTACACATGTGTTTTAATGATACGAGTGGTCTCGAGTCCATTTTAAGGAGAAATGTGAAGTAAAACGAATTTAAATACATAAAAAATGAATAAATATTGGCCTCCAACATTACCCTAGTACCCCCCCCAGGCCTTGTTTTGTTTTGTTGTTTTCTCTCACCTTCACTTCTTGCCATTCCCACCTATGGTGTTTCAGTTTGCCGTCATAATTATGGGATTAAAACCATTGTTTGGAAAATCATCAAATGTGGGTGATCTTCCTCAACTGACAGGAGGCATCTGGATCCAGGGTCAGGTTCACCCTATTGTGTCCATTAAATAAATAAATAAATAAATAAATAAATAAATAAATAAATAAATAAATAAATAAATCCTTTAGCAAACAAAGTATGTATGTCTGCCACTTGCATTACCTGGCTGCAGTGATGTGACTAGGTGTGGGGAGTGATGTTTGATCTATCACATAATACTATTTCCATCTTCTGCTGCTGACAAAAGTCTTGCCTTCTCTAAACTGGTCTCTTCCATAACTAGAGTGCTGAGGCCACTGGGTGGGCTGACTGGGTTGACAAAACATGCAATCTAAAGGCACCTGAAGGGTAACAGGTAGAGGAGATTGTTTTGGAGTGGGAACCTTTCTTAGGCCAAGCCCTGAATTTGGGTTTAGATGAGTTTTTAGGAGCCATTTGCTGATAGTTGGTGGTTCCAAAGATGTAATTTTGTAAAGGCTTATATTGAGGATGCCAGGTGAATCTTTGGGGTGCAACCATCAAGAAGGCCTGGTTCCTTGTTTCCACTTTCCAGACCTCCCTCGGGGGCAGCACCTGCACATGGCCAGTCTTGAAGGAGTGATCCTGCCAGTTCTTCTTGGGAGAAATCATTCTGCCAGGTACTAAGGTCCCAAACCGTTTAGGGCTTTGTATGTTAACATCAAAACCTTGAAGTCAATGCAGTAGCGAATCAGCAGCCAGTGCAGAGTGGCCAGTACTGGAGTAATATGCTGGAACCTTTTTAACCCTGTTAATAGTCTGCCCGCTCTATTCTGCATGAGCTGCAGTCTCAGCATTAACCTCATAGGCAGCCCCATGTAGGGAGCACTACAGTAGTCCAATCTCTAGATTACAAGTGCATGAACCAGGGTGATCATCGCCCCAACGTCCAGGAAGGCCTACAGCGGTGCAATCCTCCACAGATGGCAATGTGCGGAGTGGACCAATGACACCACTTGAGTTTCCATGATGAGTGGCAGGTCCAACTGGATGCCCAGACTGTGGACCCCATCCTTCATAGAGAGAGTTGCTCCCCCAAATGAGAGGGATCTTCCCAAACTGCAGGTGTCCGTGGTCTCCACCCGCAGGATCTCCATCTTGCCCAGGTTCAACCTCAGTCTATTAGCCCCCATCCAGTCCAGCATGGCCCCCAGGCAGTGCTCAAGGGACAGAACATCATCCACTGCAGAAGATGGAAAGGAGATATAGAGCTGGTTGTCATCTGCATATTGGTGGCACTAAGCTCCAGACCCTTTCCAACAGCCTCATGTAAATGTTAAAGAGGATGGGAGAGATGAAGGCCAACAGCTGCACTCTCTAGGGATGGTCCTCCAAGAAGGGATGGAATCACGCCCAAGTGTGACCTCTGATCCCCAACTCAGAGAGTATCCCCAGGAGAATATCATGGTTGACAGTATCAAAGGACACTGAGAGATTGAGGAGGACCAATGGGGAATTTCTACCCCTGTTGGCCTTCTTCAAGAGGTCATTATGCAGGGTGACCAATGCCATTTCCATACTATGGCACGGCCTAAAGCCAGACTGAAATAGATCAGGGGCATTGGTGTCAGAAGACCCTGAAGCTGAACCGCCATCACCCTTTCCAAGACCTTGCTCATAAAAGCAATATTGGCAACAGGCCTATAATTGCCAATTTGGTCTGCTGCCACATTAAGATTTTTTTTTTCCAAATGGGCCTAATGAGTGTCTCCTTGAGGGCAGAGGAAGCCCTGCCCTCCTGGAGAGACTCATTAATTATTGCTGAAGCCCATTCAACAGTACTCGGTCTGGCTGCTGAGGTGGTGGTGGCCCGACAGCAATCAAGGGCTTTGTCAACCTCATTTGACATCACAGGCAATGCGCTAGACAACTTGGCTCAATCTACTGTTTGCAAATGGTGGCCCAGGCCGCGGTGGATGGCCTCCACTTTAGCTTTTAAAAATGTCACAAATTGGTCACAGGAAATGCTAGAGGGAAGCTTACCGCTGTGACCATCTGCAGATAGATTGCATACTACAAGGTACAATTTCGTCTGATTTGGGGCTTTGCTTATCCAGTTAGTGGAGTATGCTCTTCTTGTGGCCTTGATTTTACTTTAGGTGAATAAATAGAAGACACAATGCTGATGGCTTGTAGATTAGTTTCCGTTGGGGCCTGCCTCCAAATGCTCTCTAGCCTCCACCGGCTTTGTTTCAGAGCTTGCAAATCCTGGTTGAACCAAGCAATTGGACAGGCCCAGTGATGGAGGCGGTGTTTGGGTGCAATCATGTCAGCTGTCCTAGTGGCCACTGTATATGAGCTCTCCACCAGGGTGTCGACAGGAGTGCCAGCCAGTTCAGTGGATGACAACCACATGGCATCCTAGAAACCCAATGGATCCAATAGCCTCCATGGACGGACCATCTTAATGGGTCCAAGCTCCCCAAGCAGAAGGGGTGCCACTGTGAGGCTGCATTTGATCATATGGTGGTCTGGCCATGACAAGGGGATCAACTCAAGTTCAGTCACCATCGGGCCACTCTCCCTCTGCACATTAGCGAAAACTAGGTCTAATGTGTGTCCTACCACATGGGTAGGACCATTGACAAACTGAGTGGCCCAATGTTGACAGAGCCCTTGATTGTTGACAAGTAACGTGAGTTTGTTCAATAAGCACCATGTGCCCAAGCAAACCAAAGATGTAATCAAATGCAAAAGTTATTAAGAAGGAAGAAAACTGACAACTGTGGTAAGCACAGAAGGCTTTGAATCTACAAGCTATGCTTATGGAAGCCTCAGGAAAGAAGAAAAATCATCAATGTTTGTATATTTTCAAGGTACACTAAATACATCACATGCCACCATTTGGAAGCTTTTGTTTACTCGTTCAGTACAGTATGTGGGCCCAGGTAATATTTAACAACTGTGACTGAAGAATAAAGCCAAAATGAAGGGTTAATTATTGCTGGGCCAGTAACTATTCTCAGCAAATTTGTCTGAGAGGAAAGAGAGGAGAACCACACAAACAAGCCATGTTGCAAATCTAAGTTCAAAGGTTCATATTGTAATCCCCAAAAATTAGCTGTGGAGTTGTGTTTCCAATAAAAAGGGGGGTATGTCTTTATTTTGCTATTATTTTAAATTTCTTTCTGGAAAGCTAAGATTCACACCCAGAACTTAGTTCTGTAGGATTCTGTTGAGTTTTTTTTTTTGGGGTCCCTTTGGGGAGAAAGGTGGCATAAAATAAATTTGTTTATTATTATTATTATTATTATTATTATTATTATTATTATTATTATT